>PUFA01000039.1:638571-1277142 GCA_003508835.1 Eonycteris spelaea | reverse complement strand
GGACATGGGATCAGTCCTGCAGAAGAGGTAATAGAAAGACTGTACAAGAAGGCTGTACAAGAGGTTACACCGAGGCCTGCTGGGGCTCGATCTCGGAGAAGCGGTATTCAGTAATAGACTCGGAGTTGCCCAGGGACATCTTGAAGCAGAGGTTGAATGGCCACATATCAGAGAAGCCATAGAATGGCTCCTATGGGGATCACAGTAATATATAGCTTAAGAACAACTGTCACTTAATACACAAGATGTTTCCATAGACATGACACTTTTGCAGATTACAGAGAACAGGACTTCTAGGAGTGCACACTTCAACCTAAAGCATTCATCTTTTATTTAAATATACACTGTGTCATAGATTTTAACAGGACTTATGAATTATCTCTGCCTATGGATAGAATTTAGGAAGAAAAGGGCCTGATGCGATTAAAGACAGTTATTTAAAACTATAGATCTGATCGTGCTTAAACCCTTCAGTAGTTTCCCGTTTTTCTTAAGAAACAGACTATAGAACTTGTGGTGGCCCTCAAGGCCCTGCCTTGAGTGTCACCAACTTACTCTAGGTCCCTGTCCATCTCTGTGGGAGCGCCTCACATTGACCTTAGTACTGTCACATGCTTAACAACTGCTCACCCTTAGCAGTCTGCCCAAACATTATTTCCTCAAGGCAATCTTTCCCTGTCCCCCAAGCTACATTTCCCTTTTAAGGAGCTCCTACCACCCTGTACTTCTCATTGGTTGTCATTTTCACAGTTACAATTAATTGTGGAGTTGAATTAACTCTTAATGTGAGCTCTGTGAGGGAGAGGCCCTTCTTAGCTGTTCCACCCACTCTCCAGAACCTAGTGTAATGCTCGCACATAGTAGGTGCTCAAAAAAAAATGTCTGTTGAGATGATGAATAAATGAAAGGAAAACAAATGAACAAACAAAATGCACAGAAGTGAATGAAAGTTGGATATGGCCACTTTCTGTTCCTGCACTTCAATAATTCTCATTTTAGGAACCGAAACATAGATGTCATCATCATTCATCGTTTCCTTTGCCTTCATCCTTTAACAGTAAGACTGAATCCTACTATTATTGAGAAATACGTCATTCTTCTCCTTTATCCTGCCATCTCCTCTAGGAGCTTCCTCGTTCTACTCTCACCTACTCTAGCCTGCCTTAAGAACCACTCCTAATTTTTGTCTAAAGCAGTGGTTCTCAAATCCAGCTGGGCTCAGGGTCATCTCCTATGGAGTCTACTGAAAACATATCTCCAGGATCTGATAAATGAGTCTGCACTGAGATTTGAGAATATATTTTTTGCAAAGCTCCCAGGTGAGTCTCATGTGCTCACTATTCTAATGCACTGCTTTTATCATGGCCCTTGACCCTGCTCAAACACCTTCTGGGATTCTCTGTGCTTACTCTAACACTGCCTTTCACACTTTCCAATCCACTGCCTTTCACACTTTCCAATCGAGTGGGACTGTAGGGTCTGGGTCTGTTACCCAAAGTAGCCTTGTGAAACATCTCATTTTAGCCTTAAAAAGCCAAACCAACTTTCTATTATAGTTCATAATATATCTGAACACACACCTGCTCCCAAAAATCTTTGTGCAATGGACCTTCAGAGATGCATTGTGTTTATTTATCTGGGGGCTTCTCCTTACCTACTCCACCTTGTCCTCTGCCATGGACTCCCAGGGTATGTGAACTCTAGCCTGAGAAGATGAACCTCCAATAGATGTCCCAGCACACAGTGCCAGAGTGGAAATGGGTCTGGACATGGAAGTGGAAATCCCAGATCCCAGCCCTGGCTCAGCCACATGCTTCTGCAATATGAGAATATACAGATTTATGAAGCTTTTAACTTTTAGAAGCATTTTCACATTCACCAGGTGTATCCATTTCAGATTAGTGTCAGGGATGTTAAACATCACGGCATGCTTAGTTCTGAGGCTGGCAACCTCTGGCCGTCATACATGCTCTCACTCAGCAGTTATTCACTGGGGGTCGCTCTAGGCAAGAAGGAACCTGGGTAATAGGAGGGATATTCGGAAAGAGAATTGACCACCAAAATTCTTTATCTACGGACCCTTCCAGCACTGAGTTTCTCTTCTGTGGCCTCTCTCAACTCTGGCAAAAGCCCTGTGAAGTGAACGGCTGAGACATTCTCCACATTGGACAGTGCAAAAACTGAGGTTCAAAAAGATGACTCTGCTATTTACCCTCTCTGAAAGAGACCATTTGGCACCACCTCCCTGTGAAAACTCCCCTGCTACATCCCCCCTCTGACCACCTTTCTGATTCTGAGTTACCTCACCCTTCTCAGTCGTGGCTTTTAGAAGATTTTACCCCACTAACTTAAGTGCCTCGTCTATGTTCATGTGAGTCCTGTGGTCAGGGGCTGTCCTTTCATCTCATTTCCAGTGTCTGACACACAGCAGATGTTTAATAATAATGGCCAACAAGCGCTCATCATGGCTCAGGCAGTTTACATGTATACATGGAGCCATTTAATCCTCTCAACAAGCATGAAGTGGATGCAGTTTCAGCCTTCATGTCCATAAAATGTGCCATTAATTTTATAGGGGGGAGGAATTTCATCCAAAAATATTGCCCACAGCTCTAGGTTCAGAGTGTCTGTACGGTGTGTAGTTTCTATTTTCTAAAATCACAGCTAAGTAAGGCATGTACACAAATCATAAATATATAAACACGATTTTGTATTAAAAGTTTTTGGTTTATGGCAAAATCTGGTTCTGTGATAGGCTAATGAGTACATCCCTGTGGAAAAATGTTTGTGGCTCATGTCGGTGTGTGAATGTATAGACTATTTGAAGTTTTTTATATATTGGTGATATTTATCTTCCTTCAGCACTGCAATCTCATCCCCCAAGGGAATTCAATCGAAATATTTATCGTGACTTTGTCCTCTGTCCACTTTAAAGTTATTTCCTGTTATTTATTTTCATTACATAATTACAAATTTGATATATATATATTTATATTTTAATATCCCCATTTTATAGGTGAAGAAACTGAGGGTTAGAAAGGTTGATTTATTTACCCAACCCTGCCTACCTCCAAACCTAAGTTCTTTACCACCGATCTCCACTGTGCCCATGCATGTCGGAGAGCCATTCCAGATCAGGGCTTGTTAGATAAGCCAAAAGGATTGACCAGGTAAAGATCTCAAGGTGGAAAAAGGAAGCCTGCCGAGAAAACAAGGGAAAAGGGGTCTGAACAATTCTAGGGGACACCCTCCATCAGTGAATGGTATGGCCAGGCATCTGACATGAGCTTTGATTTCTTAACCTTCACACTCCTCCTCCTGAGGCCCGGGGAGTTCTGCTGTTTAGAATTCAAGAAGCTCTCATCCTCCTGGAATTAACAAAGAGGCTGCCTCAGGAGGGCCCAGGCAAAGTTTGTCCTCCATCTAAAATTCCGTTCAGGGAATCCTAGCCACACCCCATGTGGGAGTGGAGGTGCAGGGCCAGCCAGGCAAGATTCTTCTCCCTGTCACAGCTGTCAGGCTGCAGCAGGGGCAGAATGTGGCACATTGCAGTCATTCCAGCTCTGGGGAATTTACCAGCGGCGTGTCCCACAGGAGGCAAGCTCTGGGCTTTTTATAGCCCTCTAAGAACCTAGGGGAAAACGTATCTCCTGAGAAGGAGAAGTGGGGCACATGGATTTTCCAGGCACAATTCCCTCAACCATGGAGCCCCAGGGAAAGAGTCACGGCTAAGGGAGCAGTGTGGAGGGGGAAAGTGTGCTTGCTATCCAGGAGACAAGGATCCCAATCATACCCAGCTCCTTGAATCCCTCTTTGGGCTTTGGCTTCTTCACCTGTTAGGTCAAAGAATTATAGTGCAAGGATCTGCATGCCTCAGCCCATGGACTATAAATCCAGCCTGCCACCTCTTTTTGTAAATAAAGTTTTATTGGAACACAGCCATGCCCATTCATTATGTATTGTATATGACTGCTTTCTCACTGCAAGGGCAGAGTTGAATGGTTGCAGTATAGTTCATATATGGCCTGCAAAGCCTAAAATACATACCACCTAGACCTTTACAGGAAAAGTTTGCTAACTCTGAGTTAGACTGTAGAGTTGAGAGTGTCTGCCTGGAGCACCATGGTGAGAGGGATTCTGAGGGTGTGTCCAGACTGAGGAATGAAGCACTGTCCTTAGACCATACAAGAGTATGTATTCAAGAGTAGTGTTGGAAGAATGCCATTTACCAGTGGTTTTCACACTACTTTTAGCCCCAGAATCCTTCTGTAAACAAAATCTTAAGCAACAGAACTGCTTTGGGTGAAGTAGAAATGAGAACGCTGAGTGCAGCCCAGTCCATGCTTCCTATGCCCAAAGCAGCACCTAAGGAAGCTTCAACAGAACAAGCATTTGAATACCATCTATCTAATCCTATGCCCTTCATTTTACAACTGGGAAAACTGAGGCTCAAGGAGTAGCATCTTGCCTAAGGTCACATAACCCACTGCCAGTTGGTTTTCCGCAGAATCACTAATGTGGCCATGAGCTATCAGCAGAGCATGGACATCTCTCTCCTTGGGAGAAAAGTTGTCAATCGCCTTTGAGGGCCTCCTGGCCTCCATGAGAGCATGGTCAGCCATGATGTGCCCTCGCTGACCCGGCAGCCCACAGAATTCAGGGCTGGGACACAGCCAGGACACACCGTTGACACCTGCCCATGCGTCACAGTGGTTTGGTCAAGGCTTGCGAGACTTTTTTCTGAGACCACCAGAGCCAAAAGAAGAAAATAAAAATTGAAATGGACCATATTTTTAAACTTCATTGATACCAAAACACATTTTTTAAAAAATTAGGACATATCTTACAATTGATATAGTTATTTGTTCCTTTTTTCCAGGTTTTTTTTTTTAAGCTGTTTTTTGATAGATAAAACATGTTAAAATTAGAGTCATCTTAGAATGGAGAAATTATGATAATTTATACTAAAGCTTTCTTTTGAAGATGAAATCAGATTTATTCATTTGTAGAATAAATATTTATTCTTCCTGCCTATTCTTGTTGAAGGGTTTGCTGAGAGCAGATCCAACTGATATGAAACCAAGGGGGATTTTTTTTTAGCTCCACTTGAGCTAAGAAGAAAACTGATCTAGGAGTGTGCTGGGATACCAGAGAGACCGGTCACATTTCCTCACCTCCGGCCAGCAACCAGGTGCAGCTCTGAGGGGTCACAGATGAGAATCTCGGGGTCCCTGCACCCTAGAATCTCCTAGTGAGGCACAGAAAGAAAGACTTGGTCACCAGTGCCCATGACATGAGATCATATCTGGTCACTGTCCATCAAAGAGAATATACAAAGGACCAGAGGGCTCCAGGGACACTTTCTAGCCAAGAACCTCAGAAGCACTGTGGGGGTAGCATTCAAGGTGCAGAAAATGGCAGAGGGGAAAGAAGAAAGGCTCAGAAACGTGCCTTGGGCACAAATTGGGTCAGTATACCTACAGCCCAGAGAAGCAGGTAGAGGTTAAATGAAACCCCAGAGTCCCTCCCAAGAGAGGGGCCTTATCCTCCAGGTCCCTAACTGGGTGTGTCCCAGTCCGTGAGAGCAGTGTTGCTCCAGATTTGTAACTAATAATAGTGGCAGCATAATGTGGGAGCTGAGTGCAGTGGCTGAGGTGTCAAATTGCCCGGGTTTGAATCCCAGCTCTGCTCCTTCCACTTAACCCCATGAGTCTGAGTTTCTTCAACTAAAAATGCAGAAAACGATTCCCTGTCTACCCATGGGAGATAATTGGATTCATACAAGGAAAGCACTCAGCACACAGGAAGCATTCAATTGAAGGGGGGGAAGCGGGGAGCTAATGCTTAAAATACAGGTTTGTAAATGATCGCCTTCCCTAATGAATTACAATGGAATCCAAGCTCTCTGTAATACTTTCCCTCAGCTTCTCTCTCCTCGCCTGCCTATCCCGGGAAGGCATGGAATAACAGAGGAATGGAGGATAAACCACAGGGAGCGCTTGCAGCACGTGGAGCGCTCTCATCATCTGTGTCATACAGGAAACTAGTGTTTGGCCCTGGGGAGCTCTGGATGAGGCTTTAGCATGAGGGGTTTAAGCTAAGTGTTGCCATTTGGAGAAATACTTAAAGCCAGCAATAAGCTCACGTCAGAGTGAAAAGGGGGAGATTGGAGAGAGGTGACCATGCAGGTGTCGCAGTAAATTGCAGGTGAGCAGCAGACTGTATAAGATTACTTCACTTTCATGTTTCAGTTAAGAACAGGGAGATATGAAACTTCAAACACTGTCCATTTTCAATAGAGTTAATTGTGCAGAATTGTTTGTCTAACGGGGGAGTCGAGGAGACATTTGTCTGGGGCTCTTCAAGACTCAAGGCATTCATTCCCTGAACATTCAACCATCACTTTCTTGATCCCCACCCCTCTTCCTGGAGGCAGGAAACACCACAGGGTCTTCAAAAGCCTGCCCTAGGGTGGGGGAGCTCCTGGGATTCCTGGGGGCATGGCCCAGAACCAAATCCAGGGCTAGCACTTTTGCAGGCCAGGGGAAGGAAGGGAGGGAGGAAAGAGGAGGGACTTCCTACCTAGGCAGAAGTCAGGGCAACCATTCTGAGCCTGACCTTTAGCCTCTCACCTAGAACATCTGGGCTAATCCCTGGGTGATGCTTGAATCCTGTGGCTGCTAATATTCATGGTAGCGGCCAAACTTTACAGGACTCCTCTGTGCTTGACACAATGCTGAACACGCCAAACATTATCTCCCTTTCTGTTCACCACAAACTTCTGAGGCGAGTGTTCCCATTATCTGTTTCACAGATGAGAAAACTGAGTTAATGTCACCTGCCTAGGGTCACTAGGCTAGGAAGGGCAAATCCCAGGTTTCATTCTGGGTGCTTTTCACCCCAGTCGCCCAGTGTCTCAACTACCCCCGGTACTGATCCATCCCTTAGAAGGGACATCTGCCTCTCTTCTTAGTTCCGATTTCTAGAACATTCTTCTATACAGTGAACCTAATATTGTGGTCTTGGAGCTGCCACCCATTAGTTCAGGTCTGCCCTCCAGGGCCCCCAGTGGCCCAGAAAACAAGTCTACTCCATCTTCCCTTTCTCCCCACCCACAGTTGTCAAAGGCAGGATTTACAGCTCCCTCCCTAGTCTGTGATCCTTCTTCTGAATTCTGGGTTGTCTGTTAATGCCTCCTCCATCACCTCTAATGCATCCATTACTGTGCTGAGTACTGGGCAACAGTGGCAGATATCACAGTTTAATGGAAAAAGACAATGAACAATGCTCTGGAGGGCGTAACAGGATGACCCACCTGTCCAGGAAAGCAAGAAAGGCTTCCTGGAGGAAGTGGCATCTAAACCAACTCAGAGGATGAGTGGGCACTATTTGGGGAGCAGGGGAAATTTTAAATAACAGTCAACCTGGTATTCATTACAAACTGCTCTAGCCACTGTACATAATATCTTACTAGATCCACTTGACAATCCTATAAAGTGTAGGTATTATTATCCCCATCATGCAGGAGACACAGAGAAGTTAAGTAACTTGCCCAAGGTCACACAGCTAGTAGTGGGTAGCAGTTGGAGAAGAACAAGTCATGCAGAGGAAATACCATGAACAAAGAGCTCTGGGGTGGGGTCTTAGTTATTGTAAATAGGTAAGAAATAATAATAATTAAAAAAACATTAAACATAACGAAGATAAATACATACTAAGTTCCTGTTAGTGCAGCCTGAGGCATCTACTGATGATTTTCTGGTTCTTTTACCACACTGCTGTTTCTGTGGGCTGACTGGCAACCTAACTCTTTGCCTTTCAGAATAGGGACACTGTTCGGTCTCATCTCCTGAATCCTACAGGTTCTGTTGTTTGGGGAGAAGAGGAGCAGACAGCACATATACTATTAATCAAAATTTACCAATTTGCAAAACTTCGGGGTACAGAGTGCTCTCACTTTTCACAGTCATTGTCAGATGTGAGTCTCAGAACAGGCCTGAAAGGTGGGTAGAGCAGTTATCATCACTCCACTTTAATGTTAAGGAAAATGAGGCTCAGAGACATGAGCAACTTGCCCAAGGCCATAAAGCAAGTATGGAACTGGGGCTTGAGCCCTGGAATTTGGACTCTAGATCCTGTGTTTTCTTCTCTCCACCAAAACACAGGGCACAGGGCAAAGCCAGAAAGATTCAAACATGGCACCTGTGGCCTTCAGGAAGTTCCTTAGCCCCTCTAGGCCTCGGTTTCTTGTCAGGAAAATGGGGATAGAAGAATTCCTACCATGTAGGCTTGCTATAACAGTAAATGAAGTAATAGGCACAGAGTGTTAGACACAGAGAATGTTCCCCAAGGGAATATCACACAACACAAGGAATAAATACAATGATAGACAACAAGATGGATAAATCTTAGCAGTATAATAGTAAAGAAAAAGGTGACGAAAGATTACCTATAGCATTATACTCTTTTAATAAAGTTAAAAACAACTAAAATATATATATATATGGGTACATCTAGTTGCAATGGCACTATACAGGGAAAGAGAACGCAAAGATGTGAAAAATACAGCATTCAAGATGGCAGTTAGGTTAGGTGGGGAAGGCAGAAGTATGGGATCATACCGTGATGTAAGATATCGTCCAGACCCTGGCTTTTGGTAGATCTGTAAGTGCTTACTACATTAATGCTGATTACATATATAAATAACTGAAAGTGGAGCATGCATGGACCAATGATGACAGTATCTCATGAAGCAAGGTTTAAAATTAACCCAATTTTTGTCTACCTGAAGTCCTTTTTGTAAAGAAATAAAGTGTTAGGCATAGTGCCCAACTTGTAGGAAGTGTTCAATAAATGTTCTCTGTCATTCTATTATTATTATTTGCATTACCCCTAGCCAGCTGTTCTCGATGTCTGCCTCAGGTTATTGGTAAGATGGGTCCTCAAACTCAAACTTCTCAAAGTAGAAAGCCCAGCCCCATCTAGGCCTCAGGCCAGGCACCCATACCATGAACGGATACCAGTGGGAATAGTCATGAGGTACACACTGTTGGTTCTAGCAAACTTTGGGAGTAGGGAACTCCTCTTAGAAGAAGGCCAGAAAGTATTATATGCAGCGATAAGAAGTTTAGGCTCTAGAGTTAGGCCTACATTTGAATCTTGGTTCTGTTAGCTACATGCCTTTAGACAAACAACTGTGCCTTGCTGAGCCTCACTTGGTTCATGTGTAAAAAAGAGGGTAAAAATAGTATCTACCTCACAAAGTCATTACAAGGATTAAATGAGGTAATCCATGCAAAATGCTTAGCACAACATCTGGAACATCACTTAAAATCTCAAAAATACTACCTGCTTTTATCATTGGGTATCCAAGGCCACTCCCCAAGACTGCTTCTGTTTCCCCAAGCTTTGGGTGAAGGAGATAGTGCAGACTGCTCAAAACGGAAACAGCTGCCATCTTGTATGTGGGGGGTAAATGTGTGTGTCACAGTTTTCCACTTCCTCCTGGAACCATTTCCTTTGTGAGCTAAACAGGGAGGAATCTGTAGACAAAGGAACAATTCTGGGAGAGCCCAGTACCACAGCCAAAAGTTATTTCCTTAGAAGTCGATGGCTTGCCTCACCCCCTCCTGTCTGGAAATGGCTTGTTGAGAGGGAACTACAGCTTCCCTGATGGCCCTGGGCTCTGCTGGTAGATGACAGGACCTGGGCAGAGCTGCTCCTAAAAAGGCCAATAGGATGCATATATACAGATGATGTATGCATTGTACACTTGAAACCTATATAATTTTATTAACCAATGTCACCTCCATAAATTTAATTGTTAAGGAAAAAAAAAAGGATGCAAGTCTTCAATAAGCCTGACTCATGGGAAAAGAGTCACCCAGAAATAACCCCACGACCTGCTTCCCCACTGACCTCTGACCTTCCTGACCTTCTAGCCTCCTGCCTTCCTGAAATAACAGTAGATCAAAGAATTGTGCTACTCTACCATCCCTAAAAATAATCCCCACAGTGTATAAAACCTTTCTCAACCATTCCCCATTTCCCCCTGGCACAAACTTACGCATGAGAATCCTAAACCCCTCATTACAGAAGAAGAAAATGACACTCAGGGGGGTTAAATGAGTTTTCCCAAATTCCACACTAATAAGTGGAAGGAGTTAGAACCCAAACCAGATCCTCTCATGCTAAATCCCAAATCTTCCCACTCTTTCCCACCTCCATTCCTCAGTATTCTATGTTTCTGTCCCATGGAGTCAAACTTGGACTATTCTCTTCAACATAAAGGATATTCAGTTTCCTGCCAGAGCTGTAATTAACACACAAAAGCCTTCCAAGGTGACCTCAATCCCCCTTGCCCTCCCTCACACCAGGGCTATATTTAACTCCTGGAAAGCAGTCCGCACTATGGCACTGGCTTTGAAGCTGGGATTTCTTTGCTACTCTTTTTTCATTCTTTTCCAGCCCGCATGAACCATGGTCTTCCCTGTACACTCTGGGACAACAGGAAGTGCTTGTTTTAGTGATCGACAATGCTAGTCCAACCAGTGCAGTCCCCTCCATGTTCTGCCCACTGTTTGGCCTTCAGTTGGATTCAGGGAGAAATGCTTGTAAATTCAGAGGAAGGAAGTGAGACGTCCCCATGGCCGCGCATGGGTAGATTTGCAGTAACCCAGAAAAGACCGTGGGCAGGGGAAGAAGAGAGGGGCAATTCTACTGGCTTCACCTGTGTTGCCGGAGGCCTCCCTGCAGGTTAACCCAGAGCTGGACATAGACAAGTAGCATCCTGAAGGAGCACTGGGGGAAGCATCATTAAGTATCTCCTCAGTATTCTTCCCATTCAGAAAGCCTCAGTTATTATACCTGAAAAATGGGACTAGCCCACCTTGTCATAAGAATGAAATTATGTAAATAATACATGTAAATCTCTTAAAGCGGGGTATGGCTTACATAATAGTAATGGAAGAGTAAGGTAAATAGCTAATATTATTGAGTACTTACAATGTGCCAGACACTGTTCTAGGCACATTCTCATCTATTAGGGCCCATTCTCGCTAATGAGGTGGATATGTTCATAGGTCACCGATGTATGTACGTGAGGCATGGAGCAGTATGTAAGTGTTCTAAAGGTGCACAGCTAGGAAATAGCATCACTAAGTAATGGGCAGTCATATTCACACAAGGGATACAAGTTCAACCAAATAGGGTTTGGTGAGTTCAGCTAAATGAGAAATTGGGTTTCTGGTTCCTTTTATTCCCTGGGGCTTTTTGTTACTTCTTTCTTTCTTTCTTTCTTTCTTTCTTTCTTTCTTTCTTTCTTTCTTTTTTTATAAGCACCTCTTTAGTATGCTAAGCCACTATGAAGACAGACATGGTTTTAAAATCACATACACTTTATCTACTCAGAAGAAAAAGTCTGCTTCAAGAATTCATTCAGTCTACAAATACTTAAGCTTACCAATGTCAGGCACTAGCAAAAGCTGGCACTATTCCTGCCCTCAGGGACTTCAGGCTCATGTGGGGGAAACTGACTTTAATCAAAGAAATACAAAGGTAAATAGATTATTTCGCCATGAGAAGTACCACACAAAGAATGATGTTGTGATAGCATAAATAGGGGGAATGGATGTTGTCTAGAGGAAAAGGAGAGTTTCCCTGAAGAAGTCGTGAGTGAACGGAGAGCTGAAGGGGAACATTACCGGTTTCATGAGAAGGAGGTTCGGACAGGCAGAAGGAACAGCATATACAAAAGCCCTGGGATAAGAGGCTGAGGAACAGAGCTTGAAGGCAGCCTGGAGGGACATCTCTTTGGATGAGCCCGCAGGGTTGGAAGACCACAAGAAAGGTTCTTCTTCCTTTCCTTCCCCGCATCCAAACACTGAGGTCGCACCTGCTAAGTGTACTGCTTTCCATTCCAGGGTGACTTGCCTCCCCACTGCCATCATGGGTTACACCTCATTAGTGTGCTAGCTTGTTAAAACACACCATACAGAAAATCATCTCTAAAATCGTGCTCAAAAATGTTTAAGGTAATGCACTAGTTCTTTCTCTAGGTCAAGAGCCTTTATGAGATGGAAATTAAGTTATTCTGCTGTTTGGAAATGAGAAAGGAAATTTGAGTAAACCAAAAGAAAAATTGTAGGCCCTTCATAAAACCACATCTGACGACTGCTTCCTATTTTCCATCTTTAATTCATGCTGGTTGCATTTCCTCTGACTTTGAAAACAAAAAAGGATGAGTTATCTTTGTCCTAAAGAGACTTGTCAAATAGTGAGGTGGGGAAAGGGGAAATCGTGTTTTCTCTGATTGCTTTGCAGTTAATGAAATTGTAACTTGCAAACTGTTTCCAAGCATTTTTGTAAATTCCAGAGTCTAAAAGGTGACCAGGAATGAGATCAGAAGTCAAAGTGCCCACTGAGCTGACCTGGTAGAAGCCAAAACAAGGTTGTTATTCCTGTGGTTTGCTGAACTTTAATTTATTCCCTTCTCTTTTGTCATGGAAATTAGACTCATTACCATTGAGATCTCTAAATATATCCAACCTTCCCTGCGCTAGAAATCAGACTAGCTGTGCTGAACGCCTTTTGCTTGAAGGTTTCACTCAGGCTACATCAGGGGTGTGGACCAGAGCTGTGGCCCTGGGAGCAAGCCACAGTGCTTTTTGCCTGTGGCTTACTTTCTGCCCTATACCTTTCCATTTCAATTAGGTGGGGTGGGTGGAGAAGCAGAGAGAAAATTCATTTCAGTCTTAGTTGGGTATTCACCAGAAATAATAAGCACTTTGTGTCTAATCTTAGATATATTTTTAAATAGGCTTCTAATTTTATTTGGCAAACTTTTTTGCATCTCAGAGAACAATTATCACCCATCTTGGGTTTCTCTGCTTCTCTGTCCAGCATAGTGAAAGATTGAAGACTTATAAACAATGATTAAACCATTTCTTCCTGTGTTTTTTCCTCACTGGAATTCACTGTACCTCCCTGAGGTTCGACTAAACCAAACAAGATCAATGAAATTTATTCGTGGCTCTAAATAAACTTGAGACATAAAAGACAGTCCTGTCCTGATGTCCCAGGCTGTCCTCAGAAAGCAGAAATGAACTGGACCAAGACTAAAGATGGGCGGGGGCGGGGGGGGGGGTTAGGAACTGGTAAAGATCTTTCCTGACTAGAGATGGCAAGGACAAGATTTCTGAGTTGCATTACTGCCCCTCCAACTAGAAGATGTTATTTCCCCACCTAACATGAAGGGGGTCCTTAGAATACGAGCACCCTGAGGGAAGATCCACTACCTCCTACTGCCATAAGCACTCCAAGCTCAATGTCAGGCCCAGAACTGTAAACACTGCATACAATGGAGCTTGCAGAATCCTATGAGTGTTCTTACCCCCTCCCTTGCGCCTATGACCGCACCTGAAACTGGAGGGTGATCACAGATGAAAGAACAAGGTACTTCTCAGGTGCACTCACCTGGAGTACTTATTAAAATATAGATTCCTGGGTCCCAGTACAGGGTCTACTAAATCAGACTATCTGGATAGAAGGTCTAGGAATCTGTGTTTCCAACAAACCTCCTGGAGAGTCTTATAAAATTTGAGGCTGCGTTCCTAGAAGTATATATGAGCCCTGGCAGAACTGTTTGTCATATGCATTGTATGTATATGATTTCTCTCCAAATTAAGTTCTCTGATGGTTTAAATCCTGTGGCTTGAATTCTCTGGAGTTAAAGACCAAGCTGCCATCAAAGGCATTTCTGTATTCACTGTACCTGAAAGCTAGCTTTTAGGGGGGAGTTCTGTATTGTCCTTGAAGAGCCCAGTGCTGGCTGACAGCTTTCCTGTATCCATGATGTATATCGTTCTCTCTGGAATGAGGCCCCGCTATTAAATTAGGTATATACTTTGAGTCACTTGTTTTTCTTCTGTGAGATCCTCATAGTTAAAGCTCTGAAGTTCAAAGGCGCCAGTGGGCAGAGACCCACTGAGCAGGAATTTCAGCCCCACAATTTCAGTCTAGTGAGGGGACCCCCCCAAAGTCAGGAACCCCATTGAAGTCCCAGCCCAGAGCCCTCAGCAGGATGGCTTTGAGGGGCTGCCCACCTGCTCCCCTCCCCAGCCTGGCCTCTGCTGCTCTGAGCCAAAGTCTTCTGATAGAGAATTCAGGAGCAGGGGATAAAGCTTTGAAGTCAGACAGACCTGGGCTCATGACCCAGCCTTACTGCTTATTGGCTGGGTGACCTCACCTAACGGAGCCTCTGTTTCCTCCCTCGTGGAGCACAGATAGCAATACAATGTACCTCTCGTGGTTTATGAGGACTGAATGAGATGATGCATGATAACTGCCCAGAACACGGTAACTGCTCTGTTCTAGGGAAGGGCTCTTGCCTGTTCGCTGCCTACAAGCTCAGCTTCCCACGGGCTCACACTCCCTCGCCAACTGCACTTTGAAAACGCTGTGTGACTCTCCCTCTGCTGCCTGCCAGGTCCTTCCAGGCTGCAGAGACCACCACCCGCACTGGGGCAGCTCCTCACACCACCCATTCAGATTCTTCCCTCAGTTCCCTCATTCTCCTTGGCACTGCTTGGACTTTGGTGATCACATCGCAGTTAAACAAAAAACACTCAGAAGTCAAAGTCCCATGTTAGAAACCCCACGAATGATGAGGGGAAGAAAAAAAACAACAGGTGTCACAAAGCTTGGTTACTGTAGCTCATCCCTTTAAATGCAAAGCACTCACTCAGAACCTAATTGTTCTTACTTTCGAAACTATTATAACAAACCTTAAATTAGAAGCAGAAGAGTTTTAGAAGCAGGAATGCTGCCACACATAGGCACTTACCGATAGCAACAAGAAGAAATCTCTGGAACCTCACACCAAAGAGAAATAGAAGACAAAATGGAAGGGGGGGGGAGAAAGAAGGAGGGATGGAGGGGTACGACCGGCGAAAATGATTTTAAACGATTTCCCACTTCAGAGAGGGACCCGCCCAGCCAGAAGCCTCTGTCACATGGCCTGCAAGGGCACAGGCCCTGGAGGCAGCAGGTTCACCTGGGCTCGAGGTGCGTGGTGCCCCCCGCAGTTGTGGAGCTCGGCAGCTCTAAGAACCACACAAAGTTAGAATCAACCCGGCCTCACCCCTTCAAGCTGTGCAACCATCCCATAGTTTCCCTCTCTTCTAGGGCACAGGTACCCCAATAGGGCCTACTCACAGATGTGCCGTGGAGAATCAGATGAGACAGTGCAGAAAAGCCCCTCAGTGCTCTAAGCGAAGTAGAGAGCGCTGATGTGACAGCTGTCAGTGTCAGCCTTGAGCTCATTTCTAACAAATATGAGGTGATGACAGAATGCCACAGAAAGACTGCAACGTCACATTTTTCCAACACATATCACCATCTATACCTAAGATTTCCATTGTTAAAAAAAGTCCTTGTGTGGTCATCCGATTGTTCCCTCTCTCATCAAACTCACATAAAGCATCCACACTAAGAAGTCCCCCGACTAGGTGCTAAAGAAGCTGAGATTAGCAATACAGTCTACATTTTCTAGAACCTCACAGCCTGCTGAGGGAGACAGACACTCACAGAGGTCCTCACAGCACAGAGCGGTGCAGTAGACACTATAAAGACAGTAAAAATAGCTGACTTGGGGTGAGCATTTATTATGTACGGGGCAAGGCACTTTTTGTGCTTGGCATATTTCATCTTCACAATAAGCCTAACTGGCAGGTGCTATTATTACTGTCCTTACAGAGGAGGAAAGAGAGTCACAAACTTAATAACTTGCCAAAGGTCCCACAGCTAATGAATGATGGAGACTGAGCTTGAACTCAGGTGGTCTGGCTCCCAAGCCAGTTTTCTTATGCACCATGTTATAGCCCCTCTTACCCATCCAGACCCTATAGCTACAGTCCGAGTCTCACTGTTCCCTCAGGAGGGCCCAGGGTGAGAGAAGTACCTGAAAGTGAGTCTAGAGACTAGATCTGAAGTCCTGGCTCTTCTGCTTGCCCCGTGTGACTTCAAGCAAGTTACTTACTTCTCTGAGACTTGGTTTCTTCATCTAAAAAGCAGGAATGATCATGGGACCTATCTCAAACCTGTTGGTAGGACTATAAAATACTACAAAACAATACGGTGGTATGGTTAAAGGAACAGAGTGAGGGAACCAGGTGCAATCAAGGCTCTGCTGGCTGTGTGACTCTGGAGAAGTTATTTAACTGCTCTGAATCTTAGTTTCATCCTCCATATAATGGAGATAATAAAATGCTAATATGATATTTAAATAAGACTATAAGTATGAAAGGGCTGAGCACAGCTCACAGTAATTGTTCAGCACAAGTTAGCTTTTATTATTATGTACAAGTGGTTGGCGGGTTACAAAAAAATGCTTCTGCTGTAATGAGCCTGGTCTTCAGCTCTAAGGCAAACCAAGTCTCTGTCACTCTGAGGGACAGGGAGATACTCATGACATCATGGTCTTGGCATGCTCCAGTCTTTAAAAGATTCTATGCTCTAGATTTTGCAACTCCAAGTGGTCACAACCAACAGCGGCGGCTGGGAGCTTGTCAGAAATGCAGACTCTCAGGTCTCACTCCAGACCTCCTGAGTCAGAATCTGTCTGCATTTCAACATGATCCCCAGCTAATTCCTCTATATACTCAAGTTTGAAAAAACTGGTATAGCGTGGAAAGTGTGGAGATGGTAGTTTGGAGCCTGGGATGGGAAGAGTTAATGTTTAGTTTGGCTCCTGCCAAGGCACCGGAAACAGAAGGTTCCAGAGATTGAAGTGTATGAACTGATGGGACAGGAAGGCTCCCTTCCTGCCTGTGTCCTGGATGGCCAGGGGCTCTAGCCTGGGACCTGCACTGAACCTGGAGCCGCAGTGAGGTAGGGCCCCTGGGCCTGCAAAGCAGAGGGCATACTGGGACAAAGAGAGGCCTAAGTGTCGCTGCTCCAGCTACCTGGGCTCAGAGTTGCCAGAGTAAGCCTGGGCCAAGGCCATGTGAGGTCTCAGGCAGAGTGGGAAGGCCCAGAGGGACGTCACAGTTAACCGAGCAGGGCTCTCCTACGGGAGGCTGGGCAGCCAGCACTGGGACAGCTGTATGAGGGCCTTTGAGGTCTCCCTGTATACCCGGCCCTGCCCTCTGGCCCCTGCTTCCCTGGCTTCTGGTGGGTGGGGCCAGGATCCCAGACACAGAGCCATGACCATGCTTCCTCCTCAGTGCTGGAGCAGCTGCTCCCCGAGCTCACAGGGCTGCTCAGCCTCCTGGACCACGAGTACCTCAGCGACACCACCCTGGAGAAGAAGATGGCTGTGGCCTCCCTCCTGCAGAGCCTGCAGCCCCTCCCAGGTCAGCCACCAGCACTCTGCCTGGAGCTCCTCAAGAACGTTCAGTAATTGCTCCGGGCCTGCTGGCAGGAGGAAGCCTACGCCTCATAGCATGGCATTCGATACTTTGCATGGCCTGGCCAACGTCCTCATCCCCCGCGGCCCTTCTCCACCACAACCCTGGCTGTGTTCTTCGTACTCCTCTATTCTCAACCCACTGCCACACACACACGATGCACATGCCACACATGCTCACACACACAGTGCATGCCACACTCATGCACACGAGACATTCTCACATGCAACTCACATGCATAGCACATTCATAACAAATACACAACACAGAAGACACTTACTACCCACACACAGCATGCTCTCCCCAACAGCATGTGCTCACACACACAGCACATGACACACACCCTCACATGCAGTCTGACATACACCAGAAGACACAGCACATACACATCACACTCTGCTATACACAGACACACTCACTCACGCACTCATCTCTGTGAGTTGTACGCCGACCCACATCATTACTCATGCCCGCCCTCTGCTTCCCACAGCTTCTCTGCCTCGCAGTCTGTCCCACGGCAAGACCTCACCTGCACCAGCCTTTTCTCTACACCCCAGTCAGCCCACGAAATGATATGTGGGAATCAAGAGCTCAGTGAACTCTAATGAGCTGTGTCCATGCCTGCACTGTGGGAGGAGGTAGTGGGAAGTCACTACTGAGTGACTCTCGGGCCTCACTTCCCAGTGATAAAACTGGTCAATGCCATCGGCTGCCATCACAGGACTATGGGAAAATGCAAGGGGCAATAAGTTTGCCAACTGTGCCTTCTGAAGGCCCTGTCCCCTGGCTATCTCCAGAGCAGCCCCTGTATTGTTTTCTATACTGGGCTCTGGCCACCCTCTCTCTTGGAGAAGGAGATCCTCGGTAACAATGCAAACATGAAAACAAAGTTTGAAAATTAGGGAAATCATTTCAGTTGTGCACATGCTTTGCAAGCTGAGTGCTGTGTCCTGTGTGGGACAGAAGTCTGAGTGGGGCAGGGGAGACCTGGCCCCTCCTCACAGTCAGCAGCCGCAGGTCCCCTCCATCCTCACTGCTGGCATGTTCTCTTCCTTCTTCACAGCAAAAGATGTCTCCTACCTGTATGTGAACACAGCTGACCTCCACTCCGGGCCCAGCTTCGTGGAGTCCCTCTTTGAAGAATTTGGTAAAGACATCCTCTCCCAATCCCTGTCCATGGAAGGGTCCTCGCTGGGCAGGGAAATACCTGCACCTGGACCTGACGCCAACACTACAACACTGAGTCACATTAGGCATGTCCCTGGGCCTCTCTGGGCCCTGCCAGGTCTGAAAGTCTAGTCAAAATCTGTATGGTTATAGAAAATCATCCCCAGGATTTGAGGAATGGGAGGGTGAAAGCACAGGCCAATGAAGGTATGACACATAGGGCTCTGTCTCTCCTGCTATTTGCATCCATTGGTAGTGGCCGCCTGAGACCCTGGCTTGAGCAGTCCAGCAGCTCAGCAGAAAATGAGGTTGTGAAGGACTAGCAATGGCACCATGGACGTGGGAGCAGCTGAGCTGGGCTACGTGCACAGTGTGTGCAATGCCTGCTCTCTCTCGAGGGAAGACAGAGCTATTCAGCACAGGGAGAAAGCTATGGGTCAGGTGAGAGAGTGTTAGACTAACAGACTTAGGGAATTTACCATGCTTTCATAACATAACCCTTGAAAATTTCCAAAGCACTGTACCAAAAATCCTCTCAATAACTCCAGGAGATAGACAAGGCCAATTTACAGAAGAGAGTCTCAAAGAGATGAAGCTACTTGCTCAGGAGATTAACGGAGGAGGCAGTAGAGGCCTTCTGACCCCAAATCCAGCCCTCTTTCTGCTCTGCCATGCTCATCCTCAGCTTCTCTGCCCAATGACTTATGCTCCTTAGACTGTGACCTGGGTGACCTCCGGGACATGCCAGAAGACGATGGGGAGCCCAGCAAAGGAACCAGCCCTGAGCCAGCCAAGAGCCCATCTTTGAAACATGTGAGTCACAACTTGGGTTCCCAGAACTCAGGCCCTCGGTCCCTCTGGAGGCATCAAGGGAAGCTCTCTCCCAAACACTAAGGACACACCTGGCTATACAGGACCCTGTTCTCTCTTCCGTGTGGTAGTTAAGGACAAAAACAATGCCATGAGAACATTTTAATGACTCGTGCTCATTGTGCCCATGCTGAGCAGGGATAAGGTTGTGATCTGACTTGTCCCTTCAGGCCCAGAGGACGTCCCCACCCAAACTTCTGATTGCAGTAATACAGGTGGAGTGATGGGGAAAGCCCTGGACCAGAAGTTGGGTGGCCTCTGCCCTCCTCCCTGCTGCTGAGTGGCCTTAGGCAAATCACTTCCCCTTCTCTGAGCCTGAGTTTTTCACCTACAGAATGAAGGTTTAGATGATATCTAGGGTGCTCAGCCTTGGCGCCGTAGAATTAGGAGGAAGTTTCCCCAGCCCTAGAGCCTAAACTCTCGGCCTTGCTACATAACATGTTTCGCAATTTACTTGTCCTGCTGTTCTTCACAAGTATGTAGCCATGTTGCAAAGTGCTGCGGAACTCACAGTAACTTCTGATAATTCTGCATGTGCTCACTCAAGTATAACTATTTCTATGTGACAGTCTACAAAACTTTTGGACAGCTCAGAGGAGCCTTGATGCTTAAATAATTTGGATAAGAAACACATGACCAACCAAATAAACTTAAGGTTTCCCAGCTCTACCCTCTGCAAGTCTGTCACGTGTTATGGCTTCACATTCAGAGACTGCATCCTGCTTCTGGGAGCTCCTGCCTCCCTTTCCCCAGCCTTCCTATCACTCTGCTGCTCCCCTCTGCTCTCCTGGCCCTCCTGGTCTCACACACCTCCTTCGTTCCCCTCCAGGCAGCCGACCTGCCTCCACCGCTCCCCAACAGGCCTCCACCTGAGGACTACTATGAGGAGGCCCTTCCCCTGGGGCCTGGCAAGTCCCCTGAGTACATCAGCTCCCACAGTAAGTTCTAGACCCCTGGGAGTCAAGGGTAACGGGGTATAGTCTCCTCTTCTGAAGTTCCAAGCTTGGCACCCCCTCAAGCCATGCCCTCCTCCCAGGAGCTGCCCAACCACCTGGCCTCTTTAGTGACAGCCTAGGTGGGCCAATGTGTGTGGCCCCAGGGCTCAGGAGCCTGGGTTCTAGTCCCAGTTCTGTGTGGCCTTGTACAATCCCCTTTCCCCCTCTGGGTGTCTGTTCCCCTGCCCTTAAAATAAGAAAGAGGGGCTAGATACACACATGTAAATGTGCTAGGCTGGAAGCACACAGAGGACCAATTCGACACAGTCCCTAGCACTAAAGCTGGTACTAACCTAAATGCTCCCTCTTCAGTGCACTGATGAAATAATCTGTATCTTGCAGAATCACATCTTACAGGTGGATTAGGTTATAAAGTCAAGGTATATGATAAAAAAGCACATGGTCAAAATCAGCGGTCTTCAGAGCTAAGTGTGGGCACTGCTGGGACTAATGATATGATGTAGACAGAAGTATTAGCTATACTTATATGTAGTTCAACACATCTTTTGAAAATTTATATGTGAATGTTTTATAGTATTTATAACCTAATAATAGCTTTTAATTAGTTTATATATAATTATTATATATACAGATATAATTTATACATGAATATAAGTACATTTCATGATTATATTGTTACTGATAAGTGAGCACAAAAATAAATAATTTTGAGGGCAGTGGTAAAAATTACCTTTGAAAGAGCTCTTAAATTGGCGACAAAAGAGAATGTTGGATTTTGACTTGTCTCTCAGTTGGTTCCCTCCAGTGTTGTAACAGATGGCTGTTCCTCTGAGGATCAGTTAAGTCACTGGCTTGGGTATAGGTACTTAACATCCCAGACAAGGAATTACATGATGGTTTTTGGGTGACCCACAAGTTGACCTTGTGTAAGATAACGTGTGTGTGCTACTATCCTGTTATTCAGCAACACAGTGGAATATTGTCCAACCACAAAAAATAAATAAATAAAATAGGTCTGTCTGTGCTGATCACTAATGAATTCTAAGAGATATTCACTGAAAGTAATCAAATACAGAATATTACATATAACATGACTCCACTTGTTTTTAAATGGGATACACACACATGCATTCATCTGAACAATTTTTCTAGGAAATGCAAGAAACCATGGGAAATGAATGAAAATCTGGGTGAAGGAAACATATATTCCCATTCATATTTTTTGTGTGTGTGCTGATCGTGCTTTTCACCATGGGCATATATATTTTTTATTGTAGTAAAATACATTTAACATAAAATTGACCATTTCAACCATTTAAAAACGTATAGTCACTGGCATTTAGTAGCTTCACAATGTCATACAGCCGTCGTAACTATCTAGTTCCCAAACGTTTTCATCACTCCCGAAGGAAACTCCATACCCATTAAGCACTCACTCCCTATTCCCCTCTTCCCTAAGCTCCTTCCAATCACCAATCTGTTTTCTATCTCTATGGATTTTGCCTTTTCTGGATGTCTTATAGTAGAATTGTACAATATGTGGCGTTTTACACTTGATCTTAGCCAAAAGGCTGAGAAGCAATATGTGGCCTTTTGATTCTAGCTTGTTTCACTCAGCATGTTTCTCAGGTTCATCCACGACAGTGCATGTATCAGCACTTCTTTCCTTTTTATGGCCAAATAGTCCATTGTATGAATATCCACACTTTGTTTACCCATTCATCAGCTGATGGACATTTGGGTAGTTTCCACTTTGGGGACACTGTGTTATATTATTTTTATGATTACTAAACAAGTGAAAACAAAGTGAAATGGTGGGTTGGACCAGGTGGTCAGTGGCTGTCTTCAACCTTGACAGTCTTGGGATCTAATGTCACTGAAAACAGTTGTTTGTATGTAGAACACGTGGCTTTATTTCATCCACTTAAGAACAGGGGAGGAAGGAGAGGTTGAAGTGCTGCTGGGTCCTGAATCCCAGGTCAAGACCTTCAGCTAGATGAGGCACCTCCACCTCCCCAGGGAGCTCAGTCCCCTCTCATCTAGGGCAGAGAAGCCACCTCTGGGAGCAGAGGGGATGTGGGGGGAAAGGAGAGCCTCAGGAAGGGCCAGGGACCTTGTCCAGGGAGAAAGTGCCAACCCGATCATGGAGTATCCTTCCTCCTACACACAGCGTCCAGCCCTGCCAGGTGTCCGAGCACTTTGCCGGGTGCTCCCTTCTTTTTCCCTATTATACCTCCCCCCACCACCACTCTTGGCCCTGACTCCCCCAGCCCACCTCACAGGGCATATCACCAGTATCTGAGGCCTCAGAGCGCCTGCTGGGAAAGGCCAGCTCCGAGCCTCAGCTCGGAGATAGAACTGGATGTCCCAGTTGCTGAGAACTTTCCTCCGGAAACAGATGGACAGCAGGGGCTGGGAGCCCAGAGCAGTGCTCTGAAGAACGGTGTGGTGTAAGAGCGAGCTGGACTGGGAGAAGGAAGGCTTCCTGGAGGAGGGGTTGTGTCTCTATCTCCTGAGCTGGCAACCTCAGTTCTCATTCAGGCTCTGTCACTAGAAAATTGTGTTTGGCCTCAGTTTCCTCAACTGTAAAATAAGGCTGATACTTATATCCCTGCATTATGGAAATCAAAGGAGACAATAATGATATTTGACATTTTTCTGGAACGTTCCATGTGTCATGCACTGTGCTGAGAATTTATATGCATTATATAACTAATCCATAGTGCCAACTGTTCATATCACTTTAAGGTAAAGAATCTGAAATGCAGGGAAACTGGTTTTCTTTCCAAGGTCACTCAGTAAATGGTCGAGATAGATTTAAATTCAAATATGATCAATCCCAAAGCCCTTAACCCACTGAACTTCAGAGTGTGCTCCAGAGCCCATCTCATCAAAATAACCTTAGATGTTTTAAAAAAAAAAAAAATCTGATTCCTTGGAGTTCAATATATTTTCTATTTTTACATGTTTTTAAATGTCCTATTAAATAGTTTTTTTAATGGTTTGGGTTTTTTTTAATGCATATTCCTCAGCCCAGCCCACACCAGTGAATCAGAACGCCTGGGGATACAATCCAGGGATCTGTATTTTAAAAAGACACCTGGTAATTCTGCTACAGAGTAAAATCTGAGATACCCCCCAATCCCTGTACTGTGCTACCCCTGAATGGGAATGTGCTGTGAAAATTCAGCATAGGCAGCTGCTGTATTCCCTTTTACATGTGTTATTATTACCTCCTTTAGCGCATTTCCTCCTTTGTCGTTGCAGAGGCTTGGGAGAACCATTTGACAAAAGAGAGAGATGTGTTAGGAAGTGAGCAGATGGGCCGAAGTGGCAGAAAATGAGGCAGAGGCAGAGCAGGGATGGGGTCTGAGCCCAGGCGCGGGGATACCACTCTGTACAGTACAGGGATCAAGCTGTAACCAAGACACACATGTGCACACACCAATGCTCTGGGGTCCCTGAGGAGGGGCGCACCACTTTGCCTGGGAAGGTCAAAGGAAAGACCTTCGAACTGGGTCTTGAAGGATAAGTAGGAGTTCTCTGGGAGGAAATAAGAGGGTAAAGGGAGGAGCATGAACAAGGCCTGGAGGTGTGACAGGGCCCCCCAGGGCAGTTCTCGGTGACAGGAGCACAGAGGAAGCTAGAGCAGACGAGATGCAGAGGAGACCCCGCACCCTGACCAGGAAGTTTGCAGGGAATGCCGCTCTCTGTGCCCTGAGCAAGGGCACAGCATCCAGGGTCTTCCTCAGCCTTGGCCCAGAATCTACCTGCACTTCTCCGAAGATTGGCTCTTTCTGCCAAACCCACAGATGGCTGCAGCCCAGCCCACTCCATCATGGATGGCTACTACGAGGACGCAGACAGCAGCTACCCCTCCACCAGGGTGAACGGGGAGCTGAAGAACTCCTGTAAGTACCAGGTGGGCCTTCAGTCAGGTTCTGTCCTCAAGGAAGAGGCCTTGACCTGACCCTTGGCATGCACGTGCCTAACACCCCCTTAGCTCCTAATGTCACCGTGGAGGCCCCGAAGCTCTTGTTCTCAGTGACCCTGGGGTTCAGTAGAAAAATCACTGGCACAGGAGTCAGGAGTTCCCGCTGGGGCCTTTGCCCCGATTCTTGATGACTGAGTTTAGCTGAGTCGTTCATTCTCTTTGCGCCTCATTTCCTTATGTATAAAATGGGGGGTTGCTGGACTACTATGAGAACGACCTGAGACAACAGATGTGAAGATGATGGGGTAGTGACAAGTGCTGATGTTTACTGAGCACTCAGCGAATGTCAGACACTTGGCTAAACACTCGGCATTCACTGATCCTCACAATGGCCTGATTAGGCAGATACTATTATTCTTTATGACCATGTTACTGATGAGAAAACTGAAGCTCTGAGAAGTGAAGTCACCAAGGTCACAAAGCTAGTGGTAAATCTATAAAATTCAGCATCCATGTGAGGGTTCAGTCATTACCGTGACCACACCTCACACCCACCCCTTCATGGTCCTGGGGCCCCAGAGCAGGGATGCCTGCAGAGGGGCTGCCTCCCGGGTGAAGGCACAGACGCAGGTCCTTTCCCATGGCACCTGCAGACAATGACTCTGATGCAATGAGCAGCTCCTATGAGTCCTACGACGAGGAGGAGGAGGAAGGGAAGGGGCTGCAGCCCACGCACCAGTGGCCCTCAGAGGAGGCCTCTATGCACCTGGTGAGAGACTGCAGGATATGTGCCTTCCTGCTGCGGAAAAAGCGCTTTGGGCAGTGGGCCAAGCAGCTGACCGTCATCAAGGAGGACCAGCTCCTGGTGAGTGGGTGTAGACAAGTTCCTCTCAAATGTGTGTATGTGTATGTGTATGTGTATGTGTATGCCTCTGTGTGTGTGTGCTAACTAGGCTTACTTTGTGCACAGAGGCTCAAAGGCTCTTCAAAGCCTGCTGCTTTGAAGACCAGTGCTCTCCCACTGTAGCAGAATTTTTAAAAAAGGGAAACTTGAAGACCTGATATACTTTACCAAGATTTTGTTTTGCCAGAGACAAATTTTTTATCACTTTAAACAATGTTTATTGTTTTTCATTATGCAAGTAGACGTGTTTATTTATAAAACTAGAGAAAAACAAAATGAAAAATGATTTTTAAAAACACTACCTATAATCCCATAGACCAAGAGCTAAACACTTAAGTTTTAATAGATATTTCCACCCTCATTTCTATAAATCTGTCTTTTCCAAAACTGAGCCCAAGCAACACTTGTTTTCTTAAATATTTTTTAATTTATCATCTCTCATCACTATTATTTCATAAAAGAAAATGGACCTTTAGTAATGAAGTAGGAGGATGGACATAATTTCAGAAAAAAAAAAAATAGCTCTCTACCCAAAAATCCATTGACAAGCCTTGTCTAACATATATTCATTTGAAACATGACCTTTTCTCACCCTGGGGCAGTGAAAAGATAATCCCAGGCCAGAATCAGTCCAGGGCCATGCCTACTCTTTCCGGTCCTCCGGCCCTGTATTTTTTTCTTGACTTATTTCATTAGCTAGGACCTCCAACACAATGTAAATAGAAGTGGTGAGAGCAAGCATCCTTGTCTCGGTCCAGATCTCAAAGGAAAAGTTTCAGTAATTCGCTGTCGAGGCTGATATTTGCTGTGGATTGTTTGTGCTCCTTTTTATCACATTAAGGAAGTTCCTTTCTACTAGTTTGCTAAGAGTTTATGCTATAAATAGGTACAGAATTTTATCAAATACGTTTTCTGTTTCTGAGAGATGTAGTTTGACTTTTTTCTGTGAGTATGAGGATTGATACGATTACTTTTTGAATGCTAACGACTCTTATGTTCCTAGAATAAACCCTACTTGGTCTTAATGCAGTATGCTTTTTCAGATTCTATTTACTAATGTTTTGTTTAAGGCTTTTGCAAGGGTTGTGAGAGAGATCAGCCCACAAATTTCCTTTATTGTGAGGTCATTGTCAGTTTCTGGTATCAAGGTAATGTTGGCCTCATAATAAGAACTGGGAAGTGAGAATCGTTATTGATAAACCATTGACTTCCCAAACCCAACCCTCTATCTCTGCTAAACTTCTCTCCCACATTCCTGCCATGCAGCCTGTTAGTAGCAGAGGGCTGACTTCCTTCCAAGACAGCCTGTTTCTTTTCTTTAGAGACGTTCTTTAGAATAGAATGATTTTCCTAGTATCGTACTAAAACCTACCTCTTCCTAGTAAGTAGTTGTGCCCCCTGGGGCCCCTTGCTAGCTCTGAGATCTGAAAATTGCCTAAAGATACCCCCTCCCAGGCTTCTCTTCTCTGCGGTGAACAGCCACAGCCCCCCTGTCTTCATGCAGTGCCCACAGCTGCGCTGGGTGGCAGAGGACTGTGGTGTAGGCATAGCCCCTCTTCCCGCTCCCCGAGCCTTCGTGTGAGGGTATGTCTCTCTTCCACCCTCCACTCCTGGAAGCCCTGACCTCTTCTCTCCCTCTCCAGTGTTATAAGAGCTCCAAGGACCGGCAGCCACACCTGAGGCTGGCGCTGGATGTCTGCAATGTTATCTACATGCCTAAGGACAGCAGGCACAAGAGGCACGAGCTGCGCTTCTCCCAGGGGGCTACTGAGGTCTTGGTGCTAGCACTGCAGAGCCGGGAGCAGGCTGAGGAGTGGCTGAAGGTATGGGGGGCCTGCGCCCTCCTCCCGCCTGCCCTCCCTTCCTTCCTCTTTCCAAGACTCAGCCTTTAGTGGGATGGACTCCTGTCCTTGGAATAGGCTTTGCTCAGGGGAGGGGAGTTAACCCCAGCACATGGCTAGGGTTTTGTTTATGTGTGGAAATGGGCCTCAGACATCTCCAGTAGACCTCTGGCTGGAGCCTGTGTTCCTTCTCCTTATCTGAATCCCCTTCCTAACATCCCTGCTGTGGGCTTGCCTAGCCTGCACTTGTACACCTCCTGGGAACTTCATATCTAAGAAGGAACCTGACTTTATCATCAGATAAGCTAATCCTTTTTTTTTCTTTTAAATAATAAACATCCCTTGTCTTAGGTGAAATGTGCATTCTTGTAACATCTGGTCCAGCTTCTGCATCTCACAGCCACACAGAACACTTAGAGCTATCGTGTATTGAGTGCTCACCTTGTGCCATGTATGGTACTAAGAGCTTTACTCAATTACTCTTTACAATGTGTATTACTGTTCCCATTTTACAGATAAGGAAACTGAGGCACAGAGAAATTACATGACTTGCCAAAGATCACACACAATCAAGTGATCGGGGCCAGGATTAGAAGCTAACAAGGAAACTTACTCCAAAGGCCGTAGGCAGGGTGGCATAATGATGACGAGGGAGGACTTCGATGACATATAGACTTGAATTCAAATGTCAGGCCTAAGTGGCTCTGTGATCTTCTGCAAATGACTTTGTCTCTTTGTGCCTGTTTCCTCCTCTATAAAATGGTTCTTGTAAGGATTCTAGAGAGCTCTTGACTTCGTGCCGGCCAGGCAGTAATTGCTTAGTAATTGTCAGTGATTACGCAGTGATGGGGAAGCTCCCATCCCCAGTCCCTTCCAGCAGGCCCTCCATCCCTGCACCCGCCCTGCCTCCATTTCACTCTGACACCTTTCTCCCTCCAGCTCTGACGTTCCTGCTGGAACAAAGAAACCAACCCCTCCTCCCCATCCTCCCTTCCTTCCTGTGATAACCAGCTCTCCCACTGGAATGTTTAGTGTTTCTCATTACTGCCCTTACAAAGGGAAGGAAGGGAGAGAACCTGCCTGCTGGGGGAGCCTTTGCCCTCAAGGGAACTAGAGGTTCAGAGAAAGGGGCCTTAGACCCCAAGTTAAAAGGTCTGTCTTGACATCCTGTTCCAGGGGGCCATTAACCCAGAGGTTAAGTGCAGGCAGCCACCGCTCAGCCTCTTGGAGCCTCATCATCCTAATCTGTAACCTGGGGACCACAGTTGCCCCTGCCCCACAAGGCTCTGTAGGAATACAATCAAATACTCCATGTTAAGCCACCTAGAAGGTGAACCACAAATGGTGGCTGTTATTTCATACGAGTTTATGCTGTATGACCTTGGATGAGTAAGTTAATGCCCTAGGGTCTCGGTTTCTACATCTTTGAAAGGGAGGAGATAACTCTGGCTGCCCCACAGGCCTGTGAAGGTCCAACAGTCACAGAAGTGAGTCCCTCACCCTGTGCAAGGCATCCCGGTTCACGTGGCCCTTCACACCCATCATCTCACTGGTTCTCAGACAACCCAATGAAGTTATAACCCATGTTACAGATAGGGAAATTGAGGCCCATAGTGAGGAAGTGGCTTTCCTCAAGGACACACAACTAATTAGCAATGGAGCCAGGTCTAGAAGCCAAGCGTCTTGGTTCCCAGCCCCATATCTTTTCAATTCAAGGGATAGATATGGGATAAAGCCTTGTAAACCCTGACATGCCCCACACATGTGGCAGGAGGCCACGTCAACTCATCTCTTCTGTCTAGTGGTCCCAAACCCTTTGCTCGATAACCCTAATCGCAGAGGCCCCATTCTTCCTTTTGCCCCACAGCATCCCTGCCCACCTGCTCACAGCTGTACATCCTCTCCACAGGTCATCCGAGAGGTGAGCAAGCCCATCACGGGAGCTGATGGGGTGGACATGCCCAGATCCCCAGTCCTCCTGTGCAAAACGGACCAGGACAAGGTACATCTATCTCCATGAGGTTTCCTGTGGCCAGGCAGTGGGGACTTAGCATAGGCTTTGCCCTGGGGAGACTCTCAAGCTGGTGATGATGCAAGCATTATTATACAACTATGGTGTCATACAACTATGGGTGGTGCTGTACAACTATGAGTGCCCAGCACAGAGCTGGCACAACAGCAGGCACTCAATAAATGTCAACTGAGTGATGAATGCCCATGTCCATGACATAATACAAGCTGAAAGAGGAAGTGACTAACCCTGCTAGGAGAGGAGTGCTCACATTTGAATGGAGCCATGGAAAGTAAACTGGAATCTGTCAATCGGAAGAGTGTGCCCCATTGGGGCATGAGTGAAGCACTCATTTAGTAGTTGCTCAGGCCTTTGGTAAATACAGGCTAGTGTCCATGCCTTGCCAGATGAGAAAGGGACTCAGCCCCAAATCCTATGGGACTCACATGCATGGGTTTTACATGTGTAATAAAAGCTAGTAGTTATGGAATATGATTGTGAGGCCGCATTATTCTAAATGCTTTGCATGTATTACCTAATTTATTACCTAATGTATTATGACAATTCTGATGAATTCCATTTTCAGATGAGGAAGCTGAGGCACAGAGATTTACCTCAAGTCACATAGTTAATGAGAAAAATAACTAGGAATTATACCAGGCAGCCTGGCTCTTGATGACTTTGCCACCTCTCCTCTCAAGGGGGGGGGCAGGGTGAACTCCACTTGGTAAGCAGTTAGTCAGCAGCATGCCAGGCACTGTACTAGGCACTACGGTGCAATCCTAGCAGAAACAGACACGACCGCTACCCTCCAAAGGAAGTCAGGTATGAATGGAATCATCACATAGGTTTAGAAATGCCAGGCTGTGTAGGTGCTGGGAGGGTGACCTGGGAGTGCATGCCAGGGGTCTGCTCTTGGCTCAGTGTTCGGGGATGGCTTCTCTGGGGAGGAAGTACATTTCCAATAGGTTGAAAAATTAGCAAGAAAGGGGAAGCAAAAGGTATTCCAAGCAGAGGGAACAGGCCCTGGAGCAGAGGTGGCAGCACGGAATGGAAAGAGGCCAGTGTAGCTGTGCTCGGAGAGGAGGAGGGCTTCTCAGCCCTAGTAGAGTGGTCCTGGAAAGCTGCAGTGAGTGGGGCAGGAGCTCATGCTGGCTGGAGCGGCGAGCAGGGTTAGGGAAGATGGCCCCTATGTTGAGCCTTAAAGAATGCACAAGATTTCACTGGGGCAGAGGTGGGCCACGGTACAGGGGCTGCAAGGGAAGGGAGCAGCAAAAGCAAAGGTCAGCAGCAGTCACTAGGAGAGGAAGGGTGGGGCGCTCTTACACAAGATGCTGGAGAAGTTCAGCCCTATCCTCACTTAGCCTTTGCTGTTAGGGGCCTGAAAGAAAGGTTGGTGGTATAAGTGAGTGAGTGAGTGAGTGAGTGAGTGAGTGAGTGTGTGTGTGTGTACACCTGCAGTTCAAAGGATGTGTAGAGAGAAAAAAGAGGCAAGCTTGTAGAGATGAGCTTTCGTGTGGTGAGGATACAGGGAGGGTAGTATAACATTTAGGGTGATATTTCTGGAGGGGAATGGGCGTGAGGATGTGGTACTGGTGAGTCCATGGAATTGTGTAACTGAAGTGCCACCATCACCATAAACTCAATTCCAAAGTGCTGACAGTGCTTCTTTGTATTATTTCCCCTCTTGATGAGAAACTTACCATGTGTTGCAGAACATAGTCTGTTTCCTCATTTATAGGAGTGATTCTAATGCTTTTGCCAGTCTATTCCATATCTGACTGACGGTTGCTAGTTTTCCAGCCTTTGGAAATTAAGGGGAGCACAAAGTCTCTCCTATCTTCCCTGCCCCTAGTATCATGTTTATAGGGAAACATCCCTGAGCATGGTCTGGGGGCCCTTGCCAAGAAAGGTTTAGGAGCTGCAGAGCTCTGTAATTCCACCTTTTTAAGTGGATGAGTATCATTTTATCCTGTCCTGAGGCTGGCTGGCACAGTTTTGCTTCTCAAAGTGAGATGGCAGCACACCATGTAGATGTTAGAAATGACATTCCATTGACCTCCCAATTTCACTTGGGCTCCCTGGTACCTCACAGCAGCCCACTGAAAAGAGTGTAATTCAAATGAGAAAACCAAGCCTTGGGAAGATATAAGGATTTTGCTACATTCCCACAACTAATAAGTGGTACTAGAGATGTGGCTACCCTGAGCCACCTCCCATAGTACCCAGTAGGCACTTAATTGATCTGTCAGGACTATTTTGGAAATGCTGACTCATCTTTTTCTCCATCCTCACCGTCATATTGGTTTATCTTGTTATTGAGCGTCATCTTACCCAGGATGACACTTGATTAAGAAGCTCTTTTGCTTCCAGTCTTGCTCCCTCTTGTCTGTCCCCCATGATGCCACTGGAGGCAACTTCCTAAACCAAATGCATTACATTAGTTTCCCTCTTAAATATCTTCCCAGCTCCCTGTCACATGCCGAATACAGTCCAAACTCCTAGGACATTTAACTCAGTGTATTATAATTAACTGCCTCACTCCCCAAATCAACTGTATCTTGAAGATACAACCATCTCGAGTCATCTTTGTCCCTCCCATACCTGGTATGTGAAAGCTGTTGCCAAATATTCGTTAGCTAATCCTCATGTGCAAGGGTCAGGGGGAGAGTGAACTGACAAAGGGGACTTCTAAGTGTGTCCTCTCATGTGCAGCTGTCTGTGTTCCCCTCAGAGACTGTCCCAAGAGAAGCAGACCTCAGATTCCGACAGCCTGGGCATGGGCGACAACTGTTCCACCCTTGGCCGTCGGGAGACCTGCGAACATGGTAAGAGCCTCAGGGGGCTCAGGCAAAGGATGCCAGAGCTGGGAGGGGCCATGCCACAGGCACACAGCGCAGAGCAAATCCCAAGTGAGGTGACGATTATCCACACCTGGAGCTGTGGGCAAGGCCCTCTGTGCAGGCTGAAAGGGCCACTGGGAAGGCTAGTAATGGGTGGGTCTGGAACTTGGGGCTCCCTCCCCTCCCCTGACTCATCTCTGCAGCAACAGGCAAAGGGAAGAAGAGCAGCCTGGCAGAGCTGAAGGGTTCAATGAGCAGGGCTGCAGGACGCAAGATCACCCGCATCATCAGCTTCTCCAAGAGGAAGGCACTGGCGGATGACCTGCAGACGTCCTCCACTGAAGCGGAGGTTCCATGCTGTGGTGGGTACCAGACCGCAAAGGAGAAGAGCTCAGACTCTGTTGACAGGCCCCTGGGGCCAAGCCAGGGGAGCCTCCAGGCCTCAACCCCCTTGCCCCCAGGGCAGAGGAGAGAATCCTCCCACTAGGCAGCTAACCCCCAACCCATCAACAATCCATACCCTTCCGTCACTTCTCTCCCATGAGGCCGATGCTCGGCAGAAGGAAAAGCCAACTGACTCCCATATTTCTGTGCTCCCTGTGACCTTAACTCCAATCACTACCTGTCTTGGGCCTCAGTTTCCTCCACTAGGATGAGAGAAGAGTATCTTATTTCCCAACATATAACATGCCAGGTGTATAAGTTACCACCTAGTCTTATAAGAAAATTTCTTGGATAAAAATATTTAAGTACTTTTCATTATAAATGCATTCAATGAGATAAAGTGGTTTAGAAGGGAAAACATATCATCCCTTTAATTTAAGTGCAGTGTTTCATATACTGTAATTCAAAAGAAAATGATTTATTTTTGATATGCAGTAACATGCTAACCCTGAAGAACATTATAAAGGCACATGGCTATCCAGAAATATTCTGTAAGCAGTGAATCAGACAATATTATGATAAAAAAAATTTTAATCTAAAACGTTAGGAGGGAATTCTAAACCCAGCAGTCATCAGACTGTATTTCACTCATTTTATAACTTTTATCTGTTAGATGTTTTTATTCCCACATGCTGCCACTAGGTGTCAGTATCATCCATTATTTTCTGTCTTTCGGCAATAGTTTTGCGATTTTAGAGGGAAAAAAGGCATGAAAGAGAGTTGTGTCACTTCATTCTATATAGCAGTAGCTCCTGCCCTTTTCATCAAGCTTGATATGGTCCAAAGGCTGTGTTGTGACACAGAAATGTGATTGTCAGTCCCCATTTCACTGACAGGAAACAAACTCAGAAGAGGATGCCTGAGATCACAGGCCACAAGAGAGCTGACCTGGGACCCAGCTTTCTTTCTAGCTGGAGAACAAGGGCTGTCCAGGTGTTCTGTCCCTGGGGTACGGACTCATGTACCCCAACATGCATCCCCCACCTTGAGTTTTCTCAGGGCCGGGCTGTCGGGAGGTCACTCTGCTGGTCTACCCCCTCCCAGGCTACCTGAATGTGCTGGTGAACCACAGCTGGAAGGAACGCTGGTGCCGCCTCAAGTGCAACACTCTGTATTTCCACAAGGACCGCACGGACCTTCGGGCCCACGTGAATGCCATCGCCCTCCGAGGCTGTGAGGTGGCCCCAGGCTTTGGGCCCAGACACCCATTTGCCTTCCGGATCCTGCACAACCAGCAGGAGGTGGCCATCTTGGAAGTAAGAGGGGAGAGTCTAGGTGGTCCTCGATGGTGGGAGTTAAGGGTGCTCTGGCCTGGACGTTGGCTTTTGTCTTGGGGCCTTGCTACTGACAACACAGGGACTGAGAAAGAAGGGAAAGTAAGCCAGCTGCTGCCAAGTGATTGAGTAGGGTTGCCAGTTAAAATACAAACCACCCACTTAAATGTGAATTTCGGATAAACAACCAATAATGTTTTTAATACAAGTACATCCCATTCAACATTTAGGACATACCCATGCTAAAAAATTGTTCATTTTTTATCTGAAATTCAACTCTAACAGAGCATTCTGCTTTTTATTTGCTAAATCTGGCAACCCTAAAACCAAGGCTTGTTTTTTTCTCCCTTATCTTAAAATTCTAAGGCTGAAAGGTATCCAGTCTGATCTAACCCAGATCTGATTCCAAAATCGCCTCTAAAACCTTCCTACCAGTGGCTGTCCACCTCAGATAAACTACTGCCCTTTAAGGTAGCCTGCCCCTCCCACCGAGCAACTCAAATTTTTAGAAAGATTTTCTCTGTATTGAATAGAAATCTTTAAACTCCATTAAGGCGGTAAGGCTGTTCTGCATTCTTTTGTTTTTCCAGAATCTAGCATGATGTCTGGCATCGGATAAGGGGTCAATGAACATTTGTTGAACAAATGGCTAAACGAACATGTGATTTCACTTCACCCATTCATTGTGGGCCCTACCCAGTGGCAATAGCCCTCCTCTCTAAGGTCATTCAGGATATGCTGAATCTCTCTTCTACATGTCAATCCCTTGGCTATTTAGATTTTAAAATGTTAACAATGGAGAAAAACATGATTAACTACCCCCTCACATGACAGATAAGGAAACTGAGGCCAGAACAGCCACGTGCTTTGTTCAAGGCTCCACAGAGGGTCAGTCGCCTCTTGGTCTTACTCTAAAACTAAAACCCTCTTGGTCTTGTTTTCTTTGTCTAATACCCACTGCCTCTCTCAGTTCCTACATTTCAAGAAATATTAGCTCAGTAACTCACTTTTATTTTTGATAGTTTGAGATGTGTCTACTATTTCTCTTAAATTAGACATAGAACTGTCCAGCAAAAAGTATACTTCTTTTATTCAAGTTTAGCCTTTGCAGGCTGTCGATTTTTTAATAATGCTCTTTAAATGAGAACTAACATAAACGTGTTTAGTTGACCAGCAACTTTTTAGAGATTTTCCTATAAATAATACTATAAGTAATTGGCGATTATAACAGAAACAATGTGAGAAACTGCCTCCTCTAATAAAAAGTAAAATATCTTAAAGAATTCAGGGAACTCCCAAACGTGGTTTTCACATCTAAATGGTCAAAAAGTTTCTGAGGATAGTGAGCAGAGACCTGAACAGAGAGAAAGTGGGAGCCACTTGGATTTCTGGATGTGTGTTCCAGTCTCGTTCTCTTGGATCCCTAAGTGTTGAGTACATCGCAGGTACTATATAAATCTGGGTTTGGCTGAAGTAAGCTGGTAGCCGAAGGCCCTGAGAATGCCAACGTGAACTCGACATGTGCCTCCCCTCTCTCAGGCAAGCTGCTCAGAGGACATGGGCCGCTGGCTTGGGCTGCTGCTGGTGGAGATGGGCTCCAAAGTCACTCCCGAAGCGCTGCACTATGACTACGTGGACGTGGAGACCTTAACCAGCATCGTCAGCGCAGGGCGCAACTCCTTCCTGTAAGAGTCGGCACCTCACAGCCCACAGCTGCCCAGGGCTTATTCTGTCTTGGCTCGCTCTCAGAGGCTCTGAGTCCAGCCTTGGCACTAGGAGGGAAGGGAGGAAGGGCTGAGGAGGACTCTGCTCCCTTGGGAAGTCAGAATGGGTACCTTCCTCTTCCAGCAGGCAGGAGTGAGCTGGCTAAAGGAGATAGCGCAGACCAAGGTCAGGGGAAGCTGTGGAGGGAATGAGGAAAAGTGAAGAAGCCCTTTTGCATAGTGGCCTGGGTTCTGCAGTCCTGCCACCAAACCTTAGGCTCTCACACCCCTGAGCATCTGAGCAGGCACAGGGCTGATATGTGGAATTTAGCACTGGAAGAGATGGGTTCAGTCACAGCTCTATCACCACCAACAGCTTGGGCTGCTTGCTTGCCAGCTTGGATCCTCTGTTTTCTCACTTATAGAACAGAGGTGATAAATCACCTTTTTCCTGGGTTGTTTTGAGAATCACATGGCTCCCTGCCTATAAAGCCCTTAACACAGCACTGGCCGAATGCTGCCTGGAATGGCTGCTGTCACTAACCTTCCAACATCCATTATGAGCCGCTGCTAGAATCAAATGAGAGAGTGGACAGGAAAGAAAGCTGCAAGTTGTCGTTGTCACTGTACCTTGTATTTCTAGATATGCAAGATCCTGCCAGGATCAATGGCCTGAGCCCCGTGTCTATGATGACGTCCCTTATGAAAAGATGCAGGTATGGCCCCTTGGGACTGCCAGGAATGTGCAAAGGCCCTTCTTAGCTCTTCCTTTCTCTCTCCCTCACTAGTCATGTGCCACTTAACGAGGGGGGATATGTTCTGAGAAAAGTATCACTAAGCAATTTCAACCTTTTGTGAATGTCATAAGTGCACTTACACAAACCTAGATGGCACAGCCTATTACACACCTGACTATATAGTATAACCTATTGATCCCAGGCTACAAACCTGTACAAGTTACTGTACAAAACACCACAAATTTAAATCAAGCACAAGAGAAATCAAGAGACGGAGTAAACGTGAGATGTAAGAGGCTGCTGCCGGTTAACAAGGCATACTATTTTACAGCAAACTTTTTTTTATAAGTAGGAAGAGTATACTCTAAAGTAATGATAAAAAATATAGTATAGTAAATACATAAACCAATAACATAGTCGATTATTATCATTATCAAATTTGTACTGCACATAATTTTATGTGCTATACGTTTACATGACTGGCAGTGCAGTACATTTGTTTACACCAGCATGATCACAAACACAAGTCACACATTGCACTACAACATTAAGATAGTTGCACCATCAGTAAGCAATAAGAATTTTTCAGCTCTGTTGCAATCTTATGGGACCACTGACGTATATACCTTGACAGAAACATCGTTATGCGGCACATGACTGTACTCTTTTTTTTCCTTTGCCTCAGAAAGATCATTTTCACTTAACTAGCAGCTGGAGGGGGAGAGAGGACCCTTCTTATCACAGTCATGGCTCAGGATATGGAATCCCTGGCACAGGAGGCTGGGTAGGACAGTGAAAAGCTCCCAGATCAGGAAGAGGAAGGGCTCTGTAAACTGCGAAGCACTATTTCAATTTGAACTGGGTTTTGGGCTTTCGGCCTATTTAACGCTCTATAAACTAATGTTGCTGATTCACTGGTGTCTTGGGGGTGGGGAAAGGATGTTAACTGGCTACCCCACAGGACTTCACCTGGTGGCATCCACAGTCTGGCTTCAATTCCCAGGACAGAGTCTCCCTATCTTGCTTACTAAACCAAGGAGATGCCAGCTCGTTAATTTACAGTGAGGCCTCTGGAGCCATCACATGGCCCAGATTGCTCCTGGCAATACATTCTATGCCTTCTCCTCCCATAGGAGAGCCAGAGGACCAGATGCTGGGGGTGAGTCAAGCTTCACAAGCTAAGAGAGAGAAGGGATCAAGCTGCCAAGGAAAGCAGACGTGTCTATGGGCCATGAGCCCACACCTCTGAGACTCCCTTTTAGAAATTTCCCCAACCATCCTTCTCTGTTAACATGGTCTTTCTTCAGACACAGATGAACCAGTGGATGCAGCTTGAGATCTTTCTCAGTTACAGAGTTTAGTAGCAAGACAACTTAGTACTTACGGGTGTAAACTTTGGACTCAGAGCTTAATCCAAGTTACCCTGGGCTTCACATCTCTGGTCCTCACTTCCTGGCTTCAAATGGATATTATAAACTTACCTGAGTGGACTGTTGCAAGAACTAAATGACATATTATATGGAAAGAACTTAGCACAGGGCCTGGACACTGGAAGGTCTAACCCAGAAAAGTAAATCATAACCGCTGTTATTAATATCATTATTATATCACATTATTATCATATTCCACTCATGGTTTCCTGAGCTTTTACAGGATTTTGAGTGTTCTTAATATTCTTCATGAACAAATGTATAACAAATCTAAATTATGTAACTTCTACCGTTGTCGATCACCATAACTTTTTTTTTTAAACAATTCAGAATCTGAAGGACACTGTGAAATGTGGTGAGGACAAAAATTATCTATGGACAAAAAAATCAAATATGGTCACCCACAAACTATTAAGACTTCCTCATTTTCCTCTCAGCAGATATGCCAATTTAGAGTTGCCCTCTGCTGCCCCCACAGGAACATATGAGAATCAAATGCCGTAACAATGCCAGTAAAAAGTGGTTAGAAACTGCTGAGCTCTGCACAATCTACAAAGGCCACAAGCTCAGAGGTCTTCCAGCACTCGCCCCACCGAGCACAGACCAGGATACACCCCTGCACTATAAGTAACTCCAAAACCTACCTGCACTTCATCTCCTTCCTCCACTCCACCCAGGATGAGGAGCCGGGAACTCCCACTGGGGCCCAGGTGAAACGCCAATCGCCTCCTCCGCAGCGAGAAGACCCATCGACGCAGATCCCGCAGGTCAAAGTCAAGCGTCAATGCCTCCAGTGAGTTCTGTGTGGGAAGAAGGAAGGGTGGAGGAGGGTCTCAAATCAGATCCCCTGGGGATCCTGCAGGTAAAATAAAATGAGCGAAGCGAGTGTAAGAAAGTACCGCTACCATAAGAAAAAATAACATGACAGGACACAGCAATAAAAGCAGCTGGCCTGGGGCCTCATGAGGAGAAACAACAGAGGAGTGGGGTGGGCGAAGACGAGTAGGAAACCGGAGTGCTTAGGCCTCCTGCTTACAGGGACGGCCACTAATCAGCTCCAGGCATGGCCCGTGCTGCGGGTGCCAGCCCAGACTCCAATTATTCAAGGGAGACCAGAAACACAGATTTTATATGAAATCTACTTATTTTTTTTAATATTAGCAACTAATTAAAAAATTTTTAACACCAAATAAGGCCATACATATAAATACACATCTTAAATATTTAAAAGTTTATTCTCGAGCTTTGTCTGTTCCAGAGGCTAACAGTTTATAATTTCTGATCTGGGGTAATAAGTGAAGAACTGAACTCTGCCAAATACCTTTGAGGCAGCCGCCACGAAAGGTGTGGCTCACCTCTGAGTCTCAGCTTCAGTTCTGCCTAGGACTCCATCAGGGCTCAGCTAATTGCCTGATGGCCACACTGCACTGTAATGACTGTCAGCCAGACACTCCATGGTAAGCTCGTCTCTGCTCCTGTAATTTATCTTTATGAGCAAGCCAGCTTCCTCTAGGACAACATGTTCCAAGAATCTTTTATTTGTTGCTTTACATTCTTCCCCATGCACCTGAACAAAGCCAAATTCTTTTGCTTTCTGAATATTTGTTTTTTAAAATCCTTCTTTTATTATAGCTCCATTTCATTATAGATATCTAGTACAGATAATCTCTTCTGGAGGTCAGGAGACCTGTATTCCATTCCTCGCCTGATCTCTAAATTACTATGAATCTTTGGAGAAGCTTCTTTCCCTCCTGTATCTGAGTTTCTCCCTCTGAACAATTAGAAGGTTGTTGTATAACATTCTTTATATTCTACTCTCAAGGGCACTGGAAATACAGGGCCTTATGGAATACCCATTTTAAAATGGAAAACAAACTCAAAAAAGCATGTAAGTTTAAAGAAACCCAAAATGTGCTTTTAAAAACCTAACAACAAAGATGAAAAAAAAAAACCACTCTTTCTTCAAGTCAGATCTTATACTGAAGCTCAGTTATAAGATACAAAAGTGGAGTTACTCTGATCAGAGTCGGGAAGCCTATTTGACCGATCCTGTGCCCCATGCAGTAGCCTGTCAGCCTCCCTGTGAAATCACAGGGCTCCATGCAGGGCAGCTGGAAACCATAGGCCTCATCCAATCACATTTTTCGGGTGAAAAAACTTAACAACATAAAACAGAAGGGTCTCGCCCATGATCATGTATTAATTACCTATGGCTACCTAACAAATTACCCAAATTTAATAGCTCAAAAAATAAGCATGTGTTATGTCACACGTTCTGGGGGTCAGGCATCCTGGAGCAGCGCAGTTCATTAGTTCTGGCTTGGGGTCTCTAGCGAGGTTGCAGTCTAGATGTCAGTCATCTGAAGTCATCTGAAGGCTTGATATGCTGGAGGAGCTGCTCCCAAGGTGGCTCATTCACATGCCTGGCAAATTTGGGCTGGCTGTTGGAAGGAGGCCTCAGTTCTTTGCCATGGAGACTGCTCCACTGGGCTGCTTGTCCTCATGACAAGACAGCTGGCTTGCCCCAGAGCAAGTGACCCAGGAGGGAGTAACAGGGCAGTAACTGCAATGTTTTTGTAATCTAGCTTTGGAAGTCATACTCTGTCACTTCGGCCATATCCTTATGGTTACACAGGTCAACCCTATCTAGTGTGGGAGGAGAATACAAAAGGACATGAACAACAGGAACCAGAAATCATGGGGGCCACACGGATGGCTGAGAAAAATAGTAGCATGAGAAGCTCCACAGACCCACTCTCCAGCCAAAGTTCATAACTGGTGAAATTCTTAAAACAAATCTCGATCTAAAGTCTCTGAAAGTTTTTCAGGGCATACAGCAAACAAAGAAAGATTTATTCTAGAACATTTACTAAATTTCAGTAAGAACAGTGAGTTTGTGGTGTCTGAGTCACAATCTACTCCTTTAGTCTTCTCCCAGCTCACTGTGACAGAATATCCACTCTAGGGAGGTAGGGACAAAAGAACAGGGAGGGCTCCCTTTCCCCGCAGCTACCAAAAACTATGGTATCTCCCCAGTGAGGGCAGGCCAAGAACACAGGGACCCCAACTGCCTTCACCCCAGCTTACTCGTAGGACAAAGGTTCCATACTAGGAGAGGAAAATCGAGAAGACCAGAGGTTACCACCCCCACGCAGCACCCTGCTCATAAAGCAGAGATGTCACTCCAAGAGAAGCAGGCCATTGTTTCTACCTCTAGATTCAGAGCAGTGACTCGGATTTTGACCAGGGTGAAAGACAGGCTATAGAATAAAGCACATCAAAGCTCTCCCTCAAAAGAACTAACTTTAACTGGAACAGAGTGCAGGGAAGTTCAAGCCAAGGGTGCTCTTAAAAACAATGGAGATTTGGTGGTCACCAAGTAAGGAGGCTAGTAGCTCCATAAGAGCAATAAACTAAACCATAGTTTATCAGAAGAGAATCAGGAAAAGAGAGAGCTGAGAAGAGCTCTCCTGGGGTCAGAACAAGACTGACCTTAAAAGACTGTCCTCAAAAATTATCCTGTAAAGGAGCCGAATTAATTTGATAAGACCACTGAGAAACTGACACCCCAAGGCATTGTCAAAAACAGTAGAGCAATCCACTGACAATTAGAGGAACCTAACAACTTGGTGTAATACCGGCAGAGGCAGACAGCTTAACAGAGAGATCAGGGAGAGTCAGAGCTCTGTTAAGACCACTGTCCTCCCAGGGTGACTGCACACATGCCCAAGGTTGCACCGTCTGAGGAGCAACATCAGAGGCATCACACTGCAGGGGGAAGTGGACTTCACTGAACAAGGCAGCTAAGTCACTAAACAAACAACTTGAAGTGGGGAGATCAGTATCCAGAGATGCTACGTGACCTAAAATGTCTAATATTCAACCAAAAAATATGAAACCAAAAAACATGAAGCATGAAAGTGTGAACCTATACAGAGAAAGAAAAAAGAATGGAAAAAATGAATAGAGCCTCAGAAAAATACAGAACACTATTAGTGCACTAACATATGCATAAAGGGAGTAGTATCAGGAGAGGAGAAATAGGAGCATAAAAAATATTTTTAAAAATACTGGCTGAAAACTTGCCAAATTTATTCAAGAACATTAATTTATACATCCAGGATACCAGTGAAGTTCACGTAGGATAAAGGCAAAGAGATCCATAAAAGATAGATCATGGTCAAAAATGTTAAAGCCAAACACAAGGAGAAAACCTTGGAAGCAGAAGAGAAAATCAATTCGTCACTTACAAAGAATCCCCAATATGATTAAAGGCAGATTTATCAGAAACAACAAAGGCATCCGCAAGATCAGCTGGAATGTTACTCAGCAATGAAAACGACATGCTGATATACACTACATCAGTGCCTTAGTTACATTAGTACCTCAGACACTAACCATTCCTTCCCCACCCCACTATGGCAGCCTAGATTTTTCTGGAAGGTGCTTGAGCACTTCTGAAGCAAATATTTTATCACTAAAACTATGAGGCCCACAAAATTACAGCTCCTTACAACAATCTAGTTTGCTTCTTCACCACCATCTGAATGACAGAAGTAGGATGGGGGTGTGAGATAAGCTGCTCTCCGTGGTGCTGACACATTAAAGCAAACCAGGACAGTGGCTCCCAAAGGTGAGTCCACTTGCTGGTTCGGTCCCTAAGGAAGTTTTCAGTCATCTGCAATGAAACTAAAATAATAAATATGGTGCATGAAGTTTTCATAAAGCTAAATCTATTCAATGTAAATAACTATTCTATTCTGCATTTGTGTCCTTCCAACTCTAGGAATGTTAAAATATTATTTTACAAAAAATTGATAAGAATAGATGGTAGTTGGAGTTTTAAAGGACCTTATCCGATATGCTGACGACCTTTTGTTGGTCTATCCTTTTTCCTTTCCCAATCTATAAAATCCAAAAGACTAGGAGCCAGGGATGCCACTGTGTATCTGGGAAGTTGGGAAGAGTATGGGTTCCCTTCTCTGCCCTCTACGCTTTATGATCTGGCTTGAATTGCAGGGCAGTTATAGCAGGAACTGATTTTTGCATGGGTCGTTGGGTAACCAGTGCGATCCCTACAAGAAAGGGAGAGACAAGACCCACAATTATCATAAATCATGGGACTCACTCCACATTCCACCAACTTACAAAGAACAACAAAAAAAACTTTCCCCGAGAGGTTGGACTACGGCTTAGCTACAGCAGTACTGATTGCACAGCATAGAGCCTAAAGTTAGATAACATGGGTTCAAAGATGGCTCTACCATCATTAGCAATAAGATCTAACCTCTCTGTGCCTGTTTCTTCAACAACATAGAGCTAACAATAATAAGTTTTTATGAGGATTAAATAAAAATGCATATAAATAGCCTAGCGCATAATAGTAACTAGTACTCAATTTTTGCTATTATATAATTTGTTATTGTTGGTTTTTGTCCATCATCAGTGTAGAGCCCATAATAGACTACTTGATCCTTCTCTCCCTCCCACTCCACCATTTCCCAATAATAAGATGGGCCATGCCTGACTTTAGCCCAAGGTCTCAATTCTCTACTGGATCTGAGTTATAATTACCTGTCACCTAGTCTTATATATACCAGAGTTTACTATAAACCATGCCCTTTTAAAACCAAAGAATGTTGTTATACATCACAAAATGTATTTTACATTATTATTATGATCTGACATTTACCAAGCACTTAATATTTGCCAGGTAAAATACTAAGTACTTTTCATTTAATTATCTCATTTAAACCCTACCACAATGCTAAGAGGTAAATTTGATGAAAATCCACGTTTACAAATGAGGAAAGTAGGGCGGAGGGGAAGGCACAAAAACACCACCATTCACTTTTGCCTAGATGTCACACAGCCAGTAAAGAACACAAGAGAATGCAAACCTTGGTAGACCTGAGTCCAAAGCCCTTGTTCCTTGTCCCCATGCTCTACTATCTCCATTTTGTTCCTTATTTCCTTAGAAGAGTCATTCTAAATATACTAGGGGTATAGATCTAAATATTCCCATTTCGTAGATGGAGAAACTGAAGCTGAGAGAGTAGCTAACACCACCCAAGTACCCTTATCGGAGAGCAAAACTGAGGGCCTTTTCCTGCCTCACATCTCTACAGGTGCCAATCAATACAAGTATGGTAAGAACCGAGCTGAGGAGGATGCCCGGAGGTACCTAGTAGAAAAAGAGAAGCTGGAGAAAGAGAAAGACACGATCCGGACTGAGCTGATGGCACTGAGGCAGGAAAAGAGGGAACTGAAAGATGCCATTCGGAACAACCCAGGTACCTACATGGGTGTGGTCCTGAGTGCTCTCAGGATTGGGGGAGGCTCAGCCTTGACACTTCCCCTAGCACTGGCCACCTGGTTTCTTACCCAGGACAGGTGTGCTTCTCCCTTCCTCCCTTCATCATCATCATCATCATCATCATCATCATTATCATCATCATTTTCATCCTTTCTGACTAATGGAAGTATCATCAACTTAATAACTGCTTTTTGGGGAAAAGGGATGAAAAAGTATCACAAAAATGTGTACACTTAATGTGGTAAGATGCAATCTGATTTTAGAAATGTTAAAATGTGAAAAACAGAGTGCGCCTTAGAATCAAAGAAATAATAGATCATTTTGAACCTCACATTAACTCATTCATTCACAGACAGGTGCTGAGCACCTGACTGTGTGAGACATTGGTCCAGATGTTGGAAATGATGGACAGTGACACTTTGCCAGCATCCTCTTCTGAAATCCAGGGCCATGACCTCCATAGGCCCTGCCTGCTCTGGGCTCTTCTCTGCCCCATTTTCTGCTAGTTCATTTGAATTCTCTCTAGAGTTGTAGTTCAGCACACTTTCAGTGCTGTGAGTCATGGTCCAGGTGCTGGGAATGATGGACAATGCCGGGTACGCAGCAAGTACTCAATAAGTACTTACAGAATGAACAAATGAATGAAAAGGATCCACCATTACGAGAAAACCAATGTGGCCTCCCTCAGGGCAAATAATGGAACAAATTTTTAAACCCAGTAAGGCCTAATATAGGTCTTGGCATGAAGAGGGTTCCAATATAGGTGTGCTGGGTTAAACTGAATAAGCAGCAAAATCCTAGTAGGAACTCCTGATTAATGTAAAGCCCTGTGTTATAACTCTTGCTTGCAAGTAAGGAAACCAAAGTTAAATTGTCTTAGAAATGAAAAGAAAAAAGTGCAATTAAAAAATTGAAAAATCGAGTATAGTGAGGTCCAAGAACTTAAATGATGTCACCAGGAAGCTAATTCTTGCTTCTGCCTTCCCCTACATTGTTTTCATTCTGACCCTTATGGTGGCAAAATCACTGTGCAGCTCCAGCTCCCAGCTACCCCAGCAGAGATACCTCAGGATTCACTCTGAATAACTTTGATCCCTAAACAAATCATTTTGACCAGAAAATGAGATGATTATGGGCCATGACTAAGCTAATTGAGGTCAGCCCCATTCAAACTACAGAGAATGAGAGAGGAAAGGTGGTTTCCCGTGGAAAATCAGGGTTCTGTATCCGAAGACAGGGAAATGGGTATTGGGCAGGTAAAAACCACACCACCCAGCATGGGCCCAACATCCATCTCTTAATTAGGACTGGAAAAGCCCTCTAGGAGGGGCAGACTAGGACCTGAGGCCCTGCCAAACTCCTTGATGCTTCAGGCCAGGTTCAGCTGTTTCTCATCAATGTCTTTGGACACAGGAGCAAAATTAAAGGTTCTAGAGGAGGCCGTGGCCACCCTGGAAGCTCAGTGTCGGACAAAGGAGGAGCGCCGGATCGACCTGGAGCTGAAGCTGGTGGCTGTGAAGGAACGCTTACAGCAGTCCCTGGCAGGGGGCCCGGCCCTGGGACTCTCCGTGGGTAGCAAGAACAAGAGTGGGGTGAGTCCACTCCCTTCTGTGCCAGGGGCAGCTGCACCTTAATGCCCTCACATGCTACAGATCTTAATCATCTTTGGGGCTAGGAGTTATGCTCATTCACAGATGACAAAACAAGCCCTAAGGGACATGCCATAGATGGTACAGGTAAGAAGGGGATTCTTGGAGCAAGTTCTCTGGTCTCTGTTCTCTCCACTGGTGCACTGCCATTTGACTTTGTATCCTTGTGATCTTAGAAGTGACCTTGAGGTTACTGATAATAATAATTACCATATGTTGAATAACAAACTTCCATTCACTAATTACCATAGGCTGATACAGCATCTTAACTTGTTATTATCTCACATAGCCTTCACAGTAGTCCTATGAGGTAGTACTATTTGTACTCACCCCATTTGACACACAAGGAAACTGAGGTTCAAAGATGTCGAGTGACTTGCTCCAGGTCATTCAGCTAAGTGGGAGACAGGATCCCAAACCCAGGAAGTCTGACTCCAGGGCCCTGCTTTAGCCACCTTGCATATGCCCCCTCCTAGGACTCCCAGTGCACCAGGCCCTGTCCTCAGGGCTTTCATCCATTATCTCTAACATTCCTAGCAACGGTGCAAGGTAGATACTGTCACTTTAAATGAGACTCCCTCACAGAGACCTCACTGACCTCAGTTTATATCAGATGTGTCTCAACATCAGCACCACTGACATTTGGGAACAATAATTCTTTTTTACATGGGATTGCCGTGTGCACTGTAGGATGTTTAAGAGCATCCCTGGCCTCTACCCACTAGATGCCAGTAGCTCCACACTCCCAGTCATGACAACCAAAAATGTCTCCAAAAATTGCCAAATGTCCCAAAAAGGTAAAATCACCCATTTGGAACCACTGGTCTAAATTATCAACAGTCCCATCTGTTATTCTTCCTCTTAGCACATAACTACAATTTGTGTACACACACACACACACACACACACACACACATTTGTATTCTTGTCTAATGTCTAACTCCTCAAATAGATGATATTTTTATTAAGAGCTAGAATATATCCATTTTTTTTTCATGATAGCCCTAGCCCTTTATAGAGTCTGAAAAACAGTAGGAGTGCAATAAATGTTTTTTTGAATAAATAAATGTTACACTTGCTTTCAGATGAGGAAAATGAGACTCAGAACATGAAATAACTTGTCTGATAAGTGTGCCTTGTTAATGACAACTGTAAATCTTATTGTTGTCCAAGTTCATACCACCTGGTCACACCACACCCCATGACTAGGAAGCCAGGGCTGTTTCTTACACCCTACACTTCCTCTCCATGGGGCGGTTCCAACCTCATTTACAGATGAAGAGTTTAAGGACCAGGGACAAAACAACTTCACAGAGTCACAGAGGGCTGGTGAACAAGCCAGAAGTGGTTCACTCATCCCAGCTGCTTCTTCCCGCTAGCATGCCCTGATGTTCACATTCTAGAAGGCTTTTCCCTCTATTTTTGATCATTTCTACAACCTTTGGAGATAAAGGGAAGTCTTCTCTGAATTCCCCCACAGGCTTAGCTGTTAATGTCACACTTAATGAACTACATCCAGTAAGGTATTAAGTAATCATCTGAAAATTTTAAGGGGCGAGGGCAGTATAGAAAATGAGAAGGAATACGGAAGAAAGAGCAAGAGATAGGGGTCCGAATCCTAGCTCTCCCACTCACCAGCCATATGACCTTGAGCAGCGACCTGACCTTCCTTCTCATTTTTCTTATCTGTAAAATAAGATGACTAATAAACCTACTTCATAGCCTTAAAAAGGCTAAATGAGCTAATCCACATAATGCCTGGTACATAGTGAGGGATCAGTCATTTTAGCTGTCATATTTATTCCAAGGCCCTCAAGTGTCTTCCTTCTCTCACTCTGTTTGATGCTGGCATGTCTGCATAGGAACATCTATTTGCATTCTTTTCAGGGCAGGGATGTGTGTACTTCACCTATGTAATTAGTTCTTGTCATCAACAGGAAACTGCAAATAAACCCCATAATAATGCCCCAGAGCAACCTCTCCCTGTCAACTGTGTTTCTGAGCTGAGGAAGAGGAGTCCATCCATCGTAACCTCCAACCAAGGAAGGGTGCTACAAAAAGCCAAGGTACAGCAATAGCTCAGCTAATCACAATTCAGAGATCTGGCAGCCTCCTTTCTATGGAAACTCACCAAGAACTAAAAAAGTCAGCTAGTGAGAAAGGCAAAGAACTGCCAACATACCATGCAATAAAACTCCTGAACTTTGCTCAGAGGGAAGATCTTCAAATCTCATTCAGAACCTATTTACTCTTTTTAATACATAGTCCTAACAAGCTCAAGTTTCTGAGCCTATGTTGTATTCTGATACAAGAAAAGCCCATTTCATAGGTAAGGACACTGAAGATAAGGGAGTGAAGGGACTCGCCCGAGTTATACAGAGCACCACTATGAGATCTGTCTTGCAAACCCACTTCTTCCAATTCTAAGTCCGCGGCTCACTCCATGATATTGGTCCACAGTCCTGTCTCTGAAACTCTTGAGACCACCTGTGTTTCAGAATGTTTTGGATCTTAGAAAGGTAATATGATGCATATACTATATGATTAAAAACCCCAACAAGTTCTCAGGAGGTAGCCTATAAGCAAACACATTAATAATTCTACAGCAAGACACATAAATATTAACATCACATGAAATAAATAGATTATGAACAGCCTCATATCAATTCAGGCCATGTTTTGCCACCAAATTAATTTGTACCAAAACACTTGAGAAAAACTTTCATTGTCAGAGCTTTCTGGATTTTAGAATGGCAGATAGGAAAGTGTGGTCCTGAAAAATACCTGAGCGTTAGAGAAGTAACCATCCAGAAGCCAGATCATCCAGACCAGATATCAGCAAATTTTTCTGTAGAGGGCCAGTGAATATTTAAGGCTTTGTGAACCAATGACGTGGTCAGGTGGTCTCTTTCACAACCACCTGACCACGTCATTGTAGCAGGAAAGCAGTTACAGACAATATGGAAATGAATGATAAACATGGCTATGTCCTAAGAAAACCTTAATAACACTGAGATTTAAATTTCATATAATTTCCACATCATGAAAATTTTTTCTAATGATTTTTTTTCAAACATTTAAAAATGTAAAAACCATTCTTAACTGATAGGTCATACAAATCTGGCCTACTGCATGTTTTTGTATAAATATGACCCTTGACCCTTGTAGGCCATTGGAAGAACTCTGGATCTTGCTCTGACATAATAGAAAGTCACTGGCAAGTTCTGAGCGAGGAATTTTTTTGGATATGAATTACATTTTTTAAAAGACCATGGTGGCTACTATGTAGAGAACAGATGAGGAGATAAGAGAGACTGGTTAAAAACAGACGAGATAAAAAAGGTCTAGTGGAGGTGATATGAAGTGGCTGGCTTCGGAGGCAGAGCAATGGATTTGCTGAGGATGTGGAGTTGAGAAAAGAAAGGAATCAAGGATGACTCCTAGGTCACTGACCTAAGCCACTGTGGTTCAGGTGGCAAAGACTGGGAGAAGAGCATGTTGGGACTAGAGAATCCTCCCACCAGGAATTTTCTAACCTCCAGGTTCTACCCTCATTCACACCATCACCTCCAGGGCTAGCTAACAACCTCAAGCATTGTTGATGGGTAAACAGCCACCATTTGGCCATGACTTCAGTACCCCTCTCAGATGAACTACTAGAGAGCCTGGGGAGAAGGAATGGAGCCCTGTGGGCTGCCTTCCCTCATCCTTCCATACCAAACTGCTTTAGCTTCTCTCCCATCAGCCTCTTACCCCACCCCAAGTTCCTAGGGAACAGCACTGGAGCCAGATGCAATCCCTGCTTCCCTCCTTCTGGGCATCAGGATTCTTGTCAAAGAAAGGCAACTCTTGTGATATTTGAGCCCCCTTAGAGATGAAACCCATTGTGGAAAATGACTTACCCACAGCCAAAGAAAAAGAGTAGGACTAAGATATATGACTATTATGGCCAGTGGAGATCTTATATAATTAGGTGCAGTGGAATGTTTTTATCCTACAAGTCACATTAGAATATTAACAAATTGATTTTTCTTGTCTTTTTGTACCTCAGGAATGGGAAATGAAGAAGACCTAGAAAGAGGATGAGGATTTTATCCAAAAGAAATATCACCTTGTTCATCTAAGGCGGAAATGCTTTTTTCACAAGGAGACATCAGAACACTGGAAGTATTCCCCACTCTCCAGGGCACTCAAAAGACCAGCCTTTATTGTCTGCATAATTACAGCAGGTGTAGGGAGGGACGAAGTAGTGGGATGAGGGAAATGGAGAGTATCCTTATACAACTTCACAGAGGGTGGAAAATGGGGGTGGAGGGAGACAGAAATCTGCACAGTTGTAAAGGTTTTGTTAAATGTTTTTGCCTTCCCTTCTGAAGAAATGAAAGCACATGTGAATAAGCCATTCCATCCCATTCTCAGCATCCCATTCCCACACGTTAGGGCAAAGGAAGGAAGTGCTAAAGCATCAGTGATATAGTACAGAGACTTGATCATCCAATCACACTTGCATCAACTGGATTTGTGTTGGACATTACTGACAATCTCTGGGCAAGATAAATTGGCTGAAAATCAACAGAACTATCCTATCTCCGCCTGCACAAAGGTGAACAAAAGCTATTGAGAACATACAAATTCCATAAGCATTCCTCAACTGCTTTAGGCAGAGGCAGCTACCAAAACCCCAGATTTGAGCTGTTTTCAAATCAGAGGTCTGCTATGCAGCAGGCAAGGAGGGTTCAGCAGCTGACTTATTTTAAGATCAGAGTGATACTTAGTGACAGGAGCATGGATTTCTAATGCCCACAAGATGCTGCAGGCTTTGTAGGGTGAGATCATTGGCTGTTAATCAAGTCCTTTATCTATTTTATACAACACTGGTTAGAAATCTAAGTGATACTCTTCATGTGTTTATCCTTGTCTTGCACTCAGAAGCCCACCAGTCTGCTCTTCCATATCTGCTATCAAGTAAAATAATCAGGGAGAACCAAGAAGACAGTGGCTCATTTCTGCTTTGTGAGTGCCTTTACAAACACTTGAAACTTTTATAGATGAGTGAAGACCTCAAATACCGAGCAGTCTCCTTACTGTTACTCGCTACTTTCTAAACACTGTAGGCACTTATGAGTCTTTATCACATTTCCCACCGATAAAGATAAAACCATTTAACTGTATGAGCCCAGAGGTTACCTCAAAAGGAGAGAGAGAAATCCCTGAATAATTTCTGGATGCTTTGCTAAGGGTTTCACATACTTGAGCTTCATCCAAACTTTTCCACCTTCTGAGGTAAATGGAGACCAGAGCAAAAAACATAACCTTACCAAAAGCACCCAACTGGTCAGTGGCAGAGCATAAGGCTTAGGGGCTTATGAGCCTAAATTCACACAGGCTAGATTTGAGCCCTGTCTCTGCCATTTAAAAGCTGTGACTTTGGGAAGTCACTTGACCTCTCTCATTCTTGTTTTTCTTAACCTATGAAAACCAGGTTCACAATGATGCTTTCACCCAAAACTGTTAGGGGAATTCAATGAGATAATAATACATGGGAAACCTCTTGCACAGTGTTCAAGAAATGTAAATGACCAATTAATAGTGGTTCTTATTACTAACTAGATATGTCTGACTCAAAATTCTGTGTCCTTTCCACTGGAAAAGAAATGATTTTTACATAATTACAACCACCAAAAGCTATAAGACAACCAATCTGTAACTGACAATTTTCATTCCAGATTCCACCTGTCTTTAATGACAAAGGTGATCACATAATTGGGATTGTCGATGTCCTTTTTAAAATGTGGATCTTAGAATGTCACCTAACAATCCAACTGTGCCATTTTCCCATGCTTTTTGAGACTAAGGATCTTCTTTCACCAATAGATCTTAGACTCTTTAAGAGGTGGGACCCTAGGAACCTAATAATTAACATTTATTGAGCACTCATCATGCATTGGGCTATGTTAGCTAGGAACAGCTTCATAGGCACGCAACCTATGAAGACACGCTTAGGAGGACTGTGCTTGGTTGATTGCTCTGCTGTTGCTCTATTAATAAGTTTAGAACAAGGGGCTCTACATTTTCCTTTTGCCCTTGAAATTACATAGCTGATCCTGGGTTAATTAATTACTTTTCCAGGCATTATCTCTTTAGTCTTCGCTAAAACCCTGTGGGATAGGTTCTATCATTCCAATTTTCACAGTTCAGGAAATGGAAGGCAAGAGAGGTTAGCTAACTTGCCAAAGCCAACAATTAGGAAGTGGTAGAGACTGCACTTGAATACAAGAAGTCTGACCCAAGAGCCCTTTCTCTCAGTTCCAAGGCTCTATTTCATTCATTCCCTCCCACTGCACTGCAGCATTCAGAAGCACACTAGCTCTTAATAGATGAATGAATGGATGCATGAATACAGCACATTTGGTGTAAGTTGGACAGCTAAGAAAAGTGTAAAGAAAATGGCTAAAGCCATGGAAGTCAGTTCTCAGTTAAAATGCCTTGTTTGGTTGTTTTTCAACGTATAGGCTCATGAGTCTGAGGTGGACTTGAATGAAGCTCCATCTTTCCCAATACTACCAGATGTTTGGACTATCAGATCTATAATGTCATTGGATCTTCAGTGGGGGACCTGGAACAGGTTCACCAACCTCTCTGAGCCTCAATTTTCTCATATGTAAATAGGCATCATAATCCCTCCTTAAACCATGTTGTTCTTCTCCTAAGGCCAAAAGGAAACATAAGGTGTTGGCTACAATACATCTGATTAGGCCTTGGATAGAATGTAAACATGCAAAAGACTTCCAGGTCTGTCCTCATGGAACTCACAGAGAAGCAGAGAGAAAATCTGACCCAAATAGCTACAAGTAAGCCATCTTATGGTGAAGATTCGGAAAGATAAAACCACACTTCCCATCCCTTAATTTTTTTTTTTTTTAACCTTAGGGGCTATCCAGTCAGTAACTAGTCTGGCAATTCCAAATGCCCTCGACCCCAATCACCAGTCCATCTTCACATCCTGTCAGTTTTCCAGACTAAATCTCTCAAATTCATCTACTTCTTCCTATCTCCACTTACTCCATCTACCTTCATTAATTAATTCAACAAATTTTTACTGAGCACTGTGTCTATCTTATGTACTAGATGTCAGAAATCACAGCTGTAAACAAGACAGACACCCTCGTGAACTCACACTCTAGCGGGGGGGGAGGGATGAAACAACACACTAAGATGGAAACAAAAACGTGCTGGACACACCTAAAATAGTAACTACCTTAGATAGGGTGGTTACAAAGGTCTCTACTGTGACCCAGGGCCCTTGTATGGACTATTCCAACAGCTTGTCTCCTCCTATTTCCCCACATCCTGCAATCTCCTCCCTATAACAGTGACTCCCTTAAACATGTAAAGGCTTTATAACATATTCCCACTACAATGAGAATGAGACTCAAGTTTATAAACAAAAAGATTTTGACCTACATTAGGCACTGTTCGCTGAAAATAAAGACAAAAAAAAATCTCTACCTAAATGAAACTCACATTTTAGTGAGGGAAAATCAGAAAATTGGAAGAAAAGCAGAGAAGAGTGATAGAGATGGTGTCAGAACCAAGAGCTTTTAGGTTCAAGAGATCTGGCCCTGCCTAACCAGACATCTTATGTTGCCCCTCCCCTTCCGCCCGTATTTCAGTCCCTTATTCGCAACACTCTTCCTTTACTGGATCTCTGCAGATGCTATTTACTTCTACCTGAACTACTTTCCTGGTTCTTTGATCTACACTTCTTCAGCTTTCAGTCCAAATATTATTTCCTTTAGGAAAACTCCCCACACTCGGCCATATTGCATTCTACGCTTCCGCAGCACCATACCCCTCACCTTTAAACCTCGGTCCTATTTTGACTTTATATCGCGTTTGCATTTGTTTGTTGCTTATAATTTCACATAAACTCAACGAAGGCACAGTTGACATCCTTGTTCGCCACGGATTCTGCGGCTAGCACCCAGCATACATTGCTGTTATCAGAAACACATCCTACGCGCCGAATACACTACAGACCGGAAGTGTGGCGCCCCGGACCACCAGCACAGTGCACTACAGGAGCCGGAACAGTAACATTCACATCCGGCGACCTTGAGAGGGGAAATGCCCGCGAAGGCTGCCGGGAAGCGTGGTTTTTGAAGTGAGCCTATCTCGCGACTCAGAGCAAGTGCGCGTGCGCTGCCTCCGTCAGCCTTGGTCGGGAACATGGCCGCGCGGTCCTTGTGGGCGGTCCGGTGGCGGGTACAGCGCCTCTTGTCTTCGGGTGCCGCGTCAGATGGCAGGTAAGTAAGCGAAGCAGACCGCGGGGTCGTGGACGTGAGGACAATGCGAGACGAGCGACCTGAAGGGACATTTGCGGGCGAGAGGACCCATCAAGCCTTTTGGCCACTAGGATCAGGCTCTTACGGCCCCATTTTACAGAGGGGCAAACTGAGGTCAACAGCGGCGCATCCTTGCCACACTGGGGAAGGCGGGATGAGTCGAGATCACGTCCTCGGAGGTGGAAAGTCTCTTTAGCCCCAAGCATAGGTCGAATTGGGCAGGTACCACTCCCAGCCCCTTTTCCCAGCTGTTGTGTGCAGGTGAATTGGGATTCCCTCCTCTGACGTCTGTGTGACTTTAGGCCAGTCTCTTCCCTGTTATCCAGGCTTCAGTTGACCTGTTGGGAAAAGGAGCGTTAAGACTTGGTCTCTACTCAAAGGGCGTTTTCACTTGCCTTCAGGAGTCTGTGAAGTTCCAGTTGCTGCCTTTATTCATCGGTCGCGGCAGTTTTCATTGATTACTTATTGTGACAGTTGCAGAACTATGGGCAGTTTTTTTTTTTTTATCATCCCCTGTTTCATTGAAGAAACAGAGGTTTGGAAAAGTTGAGTAACTTCTTCAGAAGATACTCGGGAAATGGTGGAACCCAGACTGGGAAACCAGTCAGGGTTCTAGAATCGGCGCTTTTTAGTCAGCAATGTTAATTATTCTTAGGAACAACTCCCTGTTGACTGTTTCTTCCTGGGAAACAAAAACTGGCCGAGTAGGGAGATGGGTAAGGTTGGACCTCTGAAATGTAAATTAAGCCGTGGGAGAATCGGAGAATTACTGTATGCATAACTTTATCGCCTTTTTATTTTAACACACCTGCCCTATAACACCTGGGTGAGAGGTTGAATTCAGGGTTTCCGGCTTTTTTTTTTTTTAATCACGATTAATTTTTTTTAAGTATTTTTGGCAGTTTGTGATGTAGGGAGTGACTAGACCAGAAGAAAAATATTTCCTCATAAAATTCCTCCCACCCAGCCGCCCCCGCCCTGACTTCAGTTCTGCAGAAGTAGAAAGTGAAGGGCTCAGCCACAACTCCCCTCTTTCACTACTTGAGCTCTGGCCATTTTCCGTTTAAACTGGCCTTAATATTCTGACCCGCTTTCTGTTGAATAAATGTGGTTTGTTTGAGTTTAGGAGGAAGGAGATCTTTCACCCTATGTGATTTGCCCCAGATCTGTAGTGACCCTATTTTCTTACCCCAAAATTTAGAACCTGTGTATAATCTGACACCGTATCATAATCAGTGAATTCAGGACTGACCTGGAAAGTCTGGGAGATAAAAGTTGTCTTGACTACATCGAATTCTGACTGTTCACTCTTCTTCTTCTTTTTTTTTTTTTTTTTAAGCAAACTCCTTTGCTCCTCTTTGAACCTTTATCAGATGTCACCTCAGTAAGCATATTTCAGTATATGCCAGTTTATATAAATAATTATTTTTTAAAAAGTTTTGTGCTCACAAATTGATTTTCTTGATTTTACTTCTCATCAAATTATGAGGACCCCGGAGGTGTATTAGAAATTTCATTGAAGGAGGCGGGGTCAGAAGTACTACAACCCAAGATCTACAAACTAACCCCTACTCCAAATTTCTTCCTGTGTGAACTGAACAAATGTCAAAACATTTAGCTATACAAAATGTAGATTATAAACATAATTGAAAAAAATATATTTTATTCACCAGTTTCATTCACAGCCCAGTGTTTTATGCATATTTAATTGACTTGATTTTATATATAGGTGAGTTACCATCTCAGAATCTTTCTTGTTCAGAACATGTTCTCTTTTCTAAAAGCCTTACTTATAGCTTACAATACGAGGGTTTAGAATTCTAGACCTAACTCTAGTATGGTAAAATCCTTTTACTGGACTTTATTTTTCCACCTGTGAAATGAAGGATTGAACCAGAACTATGTGGTTTTGTGTTTTGAATTATGCCTGTTGATATTGCCCTGCCGGTTCTGAGTGTCAGGACTTGGTTTTCTCTTCCTAACTTTTGTGTCCTCACTAGTTATTTCTGTTGCCTGGTGCTTAGTATCCTGGCTTAATAGAATACTATCTATGTGATCTTGAGCAAGTCTTAATCCTCTCTGAGCCTCAGTTTTCGTATTGTAAAATGGGGATGGTAATAATACTTATCTCAAACTTTATGAAATAAAAAGATGATTTAAGTAAAACCCTGAAACAGTGTCTGATACTTAGTAAGCACTTTATAACTTCATATTGTTATTGTGACTGAAAGTACTTTGTCTAGAGTTCAGTATGGAAACTTCCTGGTCTCTGAACTTTGTTGTAACTTTGGCTCTCCGTGATGGCATTTCTTCATTATGTGTCACCTCCCTCCCACTTTAGGGGATGTCTGCACCCTTTCAGCACTGCCACCCAGAGAACTGCTGGTGAGGACTGTAGTTCTGAGGACCCTCCCGATGAGCTTGGGCCCTCTCTTGCAGAAAGAGCCTTAAAGCTAAAAGCTGTTAAACTAGAGAAGGAAGTCCAGGATTTAACAGTGAGTAGATTTTATATTATCTGTTCTTCACGTTCTCCCTTTGGTTTAAATATCCAGTAAAGTTTTTTGTGTCAGTTTTTAAAATTAAGTTTTCTGTAATTAGCTCTTTACCTTTCCTTCTACTCCCACTCTTGCTAGGTATACTAGGCAAAATACTCTGTAGCAGTTCAAAAATATCACTGACTAAGGATAGTCATTTTTCATTTCCCTGTTGTGTTACACTGCTTAGGTATCTGATATTTTGTTAGCTTCAAAGGAAGTACAGTGCCTGGCATATGATAGACAATAAATATTTGTTGAATGAGTGAGATCATTTATCACTGTACTCTACTGATCAGACTACATTTGGCAAACTGTGCCCTGTTCTGGGTTGACAGACATACTTTGAGGAAGATAGATATTAGAATAATTACAAAGCAAGACCACCCAGACTGGAAAAGAGGTTGGAAAGCATGTTTTATGAGAGCAGTTTAAAAAAGGAAAGGAAAAAAAACAGATTATAAGAATGAAAGAGAAGACTAAAAGGGCTAAAATAATTGCCTTCAAATAGTTGATATATTTTTAAAACATACTCTTGGTTGTCCTAGAGTTCAGTTCAGTTAACAAAAGTTGGAGGGTGGCAGTGTTGGCTGAATGTGAAAAAGAAAGCTTTTTCTCAAGATGAGCTTGAAAACTTGTTAAAGTGTTTAAACTAGAAGGCTAAATGACAGCTTTTCAGGGCTGCTATAACAATAGGTTCCCGCTTTGACTGGGGATTTGGAGAGCTGATCTAAGATTTCTACAACTCCCACTCATTTTTTTTTTTTATTAAAATCCTAGCACGAGGAAAACATTTGTAAAGTAAGCAAATACATTCTTTTGTACCAAAAAGCATTCGTTTTCTCATCATTTTGACTTTGCTTTTGATGGTCAGGCGAGATACCAGAGAGCCGTAGCTGATGGTGAAAACATAAGAAGGCGAACTCAGAGATGTGTAGAAGATGCCAAGATATTTGGTGAGAGATTTATTCACAATAAAAAATACCTTCTACTTTAAGGCCACTTTCTAACAGTTCTGCAAACTGAACATAGTGAAACCACATCTGGGTCTTTAACTGATCCCTACCCTACCCTTTTATTATTCCCATGTAGTCTTTCTGTGCTGCTTGTAGGGAATGTTGTCAAGTGAACCATTTGCTTAAACAATGCTTGTGTTTGTTTTGACCAAACCTTTATTTTTTTTTCAAGCATGTGCATTTAACATTCCTAGTGCTTATACAAATAATTCTGTTTGAACACATAAACCAACAAGTGAATCATTAAGATGTTCAGAGGGAATCCAAAGGACAGATGCATAAGCCAATCAGGAATGTTGAAATTTGCTTCACAGAAGCAAAATTGGTCTGTATCTATAGTGCAATAATCAATTGCATCTCCACTAGACAATTTTTACTATTATGGACAAGAATTATTTGACTCAGTATTCTACAGTTTGCTAAGTTTTAAAATACCTCAAAGACAAAAGCTTGGACCACATAGAAGCAGATAACCCTGGAGGCTATGCTTTATCACATCTATTTTTTCATTAATGATGTTGAATATTTTTGGTCTGTTTCAAAGCCTTTCAGAAAAATTTCTCTACATGCACCACATCTTGTTCCAGGTATGTTCATGAAAGTGTTGATTGAGTAATAGGAAGTCAGGGGTAAAGATTACTTGCTGTACTCACAATTTAATATGGAGCATTATACTTTTGCCACACATAGAAAGTGCTTGAGGGGCCCTTGCATCCTGTTAATCCATTTTTAAGCTGGGGAAAAAAAGTGAATTGGTGATAGATGTAGACATGAGTCCATTGTCTCCTGACCTCTAATCACACCACTTCCTGTTCTCTGGATTTTATATGTTTGTGCACAGATTGACTTCTTGTCCTGTCTAATCCCAGTGCTTTGGCATAGCATTCTGCTTTTCATTCAGTGCTGTAGACATCATGTTTCAAGGCTCCAAGTACCAGTTAAGTCTTGACTCTCAGATTATATCCCTGATATTTCATCCAAGTTTTAGTCTCTTATTTCCCACTGTCAGGGGCCAAGCCAAGTCTCTTAGTCCATAAATATAGTTTTGAATTTCATCATTAAAAATGTGTGGAAATTTCTCTTTTGTTATATAATCACCTACATTAAAATCTTTGATTTTGCCTCTAATCCCACAAAACCTAAAATATTTACTATATGGCCCTTTGCAGAAAAAGTTGGCTAACCTCTGAGCTACGGGGAATTTCTGTAGTAGATAGACCGATTGTCACTGGTTGCAATAGCAAGGGAAGACTTCTTGCCCACTTAAGGGGAGCAGGGTTAGTTGGCTTACTAGAAGTCAAGCTCTGAGTTAGGAACTGGCTTATATCTGTTTCCTTAAGAATTAATAAAGTCCCCATGAACAAGTACATATTAACTAAACTCAAAAGAATTTAATAGATGAGATATATTTGTTTACAGAGCAAAGTGTATGTAGCAAAACATGCCATATGAATCATTTCTTTAGGTCATTTCTTCCTGTGGCCAGGAATACTTAGAAAATTGAAGATTGCTAGTGAGTGTGGAAGTATGAAAAAAAGTAGAATGCTTTTACAGGTTATAGTATGATGACTATTCTAGGGATAAAATTTTGTCTCAGTAATCTATCTTCTCTTAAATAGTTCACAAAGGATCCTCCCTCTCCACCCCAAGAAATGATGCCAACAAAACTACTATTGAAATAATACAATAATTAGAAGGAAATCAGAGACTAAATCCCTCACTGTATGGACAAGAGAACCTAGGCTTCTGTTCACACAACTTTACTAACTAGAAGGCAGGGCTCTTTGTACCCTGGCATTATATAAGTCAGCCCAGAAGCTTACAGCTTTCAAAATTCTGTTAGAGTGTCTGTCTTTTGACTCACCAAAGATGCTTTTGATATTCTTGATTGATCTTTTAAGACATTCTTTTCTCTTGGTTGGAATATGACTCTTAGACATACTTTTTAAGCTTTTGGCTATCTACTTTCACAGCTGATCTCATTAAGAGCCATTAACATTTTCTGACTGCCACCCCTTAATGGGGGTCAGAGAGGTATCTTCTGCAGCTTTGATCACACCAAGTCTGGTTCTCTGGAAATATGTCTTAATTTCACTCTTTCTTCTCCATTACCTTCTCTTCTGCCCATCTGTCATGCCCCCAGAACCCCCAAATCCATTATATATGTTATTATTAGACTAATTTGAATCCCATTCCACTTGTTTGGCTCAAGAAGCTGTATGGATCTCTGTTACCCAGAAGTTAAAGGTAGAATTTTTATTTCTGTCAGTCGTTCCTTCCTCTGTCATCTGTTTTTATTGTTTGCCTGTAGGTGATCTTCCTTTTTACCTCTGAGCACAGTTGAGGTGTCTGCCTATTTTGGCACAGATCCCTAAACCTGTCCCTGGATTAAAGCTGGATCAACAAAGTCCTTTTCCCCCTACCAAGGCACTGGTGTTATCATAGACATCTGTAATGGTGACATCTCTTATAATTTTTGTTAGAAAAATCAAAATGCAGCTTTGGGAATGATTTCTCAACAGCCAAGTTTGCTTTTTTCGTGTGATCTATAACAGTTCATGTGATTCTAAAAAAAGATAGGACTCGTTTTTGGCCCATGTCTAGCAATTACATATAACTTCATAGCAGGCAGTTAGAGACTTCATTTATGGTTGTGGCTTACTTTTTGTATTGAGCCAGTCCTTAAAATGAACCACCTAAGCACAGCCTTGTCAACTGTTTTTTTTTTTATTACTTCCCTCTATGAAATCTTAACATCTTGTTCCTATTGAGAACGGATGCCTCAGCACAACTGTGACAGGCAAGAATTTTCAAAATGTACATAACTTCAATGCTAAAAATAAATAGCAACAAAAGTACAAGAAACATAAAAATAGTCACATTTTTAAAGTTCCTCAGCCTATTGTTTATAGTCTTACCTAGTTCTTGGCTTCTGACCATCTTCTCCATTTCCTGTTATCCATTCCAAGAGAAACTGGCTTGTCATTGGGTAAGGTGGTAATTATTGATGATGATCCTTGAGTTATATGTGGCAGTCTGCTCACTTCCTGGGGTGCCCAGTATACTAGCCACCTATCTGGGCCTTCCAAGGGCAGGCTGATTTGCTCACAAACAATAAAATTATCTGTCTTCTCTATAGGAATTCAGAGTTTCTGTAAAGACTTGGTAGAGGTGGCAGACATTTTGGAGAAGACTACAGAGTGCATTTCTGAAGAAACAGAGCCTGGGGACCAGAAGCTCACTCTAGAAAAGATCTTCCGGGGGTTGTCACTTTTAGAAGCAAAGCTGAAAAGCGTTTTTGCCAAGCATGGCCTGGAGAAGATGACACCCATTGGTGACAAATACGACCCTCATAAGCATGAACTCATCTGTCATGTGCCAGCTGGTGTTGGGGTGCAGCCTGGCACCGTGGCATTAGTAAGGCAAGATGGCTACAAGCTTCATGGCCGCACTATTAGACTTGCCCAGGTGAAGTGGCAGTGGAATCTCAGAGAAGACTCTGAATGGACCATGCAGAACCGAACGTTCTTCCAGAGCGCAGTCACCTGCGTTTCCTTTATTTATTAAACTAGGTTTGTACATGAGGTACTTCATGTGATCTGTTTTGGATTTAGTCATATTGGCTTTATTTCAAAGATACTCTATTGATTTAATGTGACCTGTTTGGTCTTATCAGAAGTCTTGCCATTGGGCATTTGAACAATGTGACAAGTGTTTCTATGGCCTTTATGTTTAAGAATTAGTACTCTGGTGACTTTCAATCCAAAATCTTTTTAAAAGGTGGAAATGAGTATATGTTTATGTATTTTGGACTAATTGTTCCTTTCTGATAGTCCCTATAACAGGTATTGCATAGGATCTTGTGTATTTTGTGGGAAAAGGGATGGGTACATTTGGGTACTTAAGTGATAATGCTTTATAGTTGTGTGAATGTAGATCATTCGGGTTGATTTTTATATACATAGATTTTTTCAGGACTTTCTCTTTTTATTTTATTTTCCTTATAGCCATTTTTTGTCCTTATAGTCCCTGCCAAGTAGAATTCATATTCACACTCATTGCCCCTTTCCAATTCCCATTTACAAGGGCTAAAGTCCCAGGCTAGACTTGGAAGACAGAGAACATCAAGAAATTCCAGATACCCAGGTCCCTTTCAAGCAAGAATGGTCAAGAAACCATGTGCTTTCTTTGCTGAGTTATCTTCAACTTATTTTCAGCCTCCTTGGTATATAATAATTTCAGGGAAACTGAGGCAGCTAATGACCTAAATTGGTCTGTATAGGTAATTTACCTACACTTTCTCTTTTCACCAGCCTTGAAATCCTCTGCTGCTTTGTCAAGTTTGCATTATGATCCTTTATTGGATTATGGAGGCATTGGTCAGGGCAAAAATATTAGGTTCCCATCTCCTTTCATTTAATTATGCTGAATTTTCTTTTAATTGATACAATTCACTACCTCTCTTACATTGAAAAGTTTTGTTTCCTAGTTTTTGTATCTGTCATACATTTCACTCCCCTTTTACATATTAACCTAGACATATGAGCCTCTGTGTTTATGTTTGATTCTTTCAGTCTTGCTCCTTATAGCTAGTGTTTTGTAAAAGATTTGTTCAATAAATGAGTTAGTGAATAAATGATACATCAGACTTTAGAAAGGAGGTCACTTATGCCTATTTTAATGTTAGAAGAGGCCTTAAAGATGATGTAATCTCACCCCTTCCACTCCTTCTGAAGTGTGAAAACAGACTTTTTAGATTTGGACTCAAAGAAAATGTCTAAAACTAGTGAACTAAATTTCAGTGAGAACTTGAATAAGGAACAACTAGATACTAACTTCAGTCATTTAAGAGTCAACAGTTTTTTAATGAACTACAAATATGTCCCCTGCAGACAATTAAATGTTAGCTGTCCAGATTGCATAGGTTTAGGTTTAAGTTAGTTACCCATGAAATAAATCGATTTCTACAGGTACAGGAACTCTTAACCCCTTTTGGTGAAGTGGTAAAAATTATTCTCTTAGATATATATAATTCTAGAACACTACACAGACTTCAGTCAATAAAGCCATCCCCCAATGGGCCCTACCATCTTCACCAGATTTAGACACTTAAAAAAAAAGTACATGCTTTTAAAATGCAAACAACACTGCTGGTATGATTTTAAAACCAGAACCTCTTCTGTCATTCCGCTAAGTGCATACTGTAAGTTTAATGAGCAGTCAGTTTCACAATAGGAATTTGTGAAACTTATTTTGCCTGTATTCCTGAGATTGACAGATGGTGACAAGAAAATGAGCCAATTATAATTACCCGTGGGTTCTTGATTACTAGCTGTCATTACCAGTGAATTAGAATAACTATAATTTTACATATGAAATGTTCTGATTACCTGAAGTTTTCTAATATTCCGTGGAACCTCCTGTTTTAGCAAGTAAAGAATAATTTTTAGATTTTTTTATTAGTAGTTTTGTGGACTTAAAATTGTAAATTTAGAAGATGGAGCTAAAACATTAAGAATCTAAATTCGAAGGGCTTTGGGGAGCTAGAGCAGCATAATAGAGCAGAGAAGCTTGGTAGGCATACACTTGAACATGAATCCCAGCTCAGTCATCTGTGTAACCTTGGGCCCCAGTCATTTCACCCTTCTGAGGCTGATTCCTTATTTTTAAAATGGTTATAATAATCTTTAATATTGTGAGGATTAAATGAAATATGTAAATTGCCTATTGCAGTAGGTCTTCAAGTATTTATTTTTAGTGCTCTGTATTATACACATTGTTTTTCCTACGTTTTTATAGCTGACTAAAGTCTAGGAAAAGGGAAACACTGCTTAACAGATGCTTAACAATTAAAACTTATAAGCTAGTCAGGGTGACCTATTTTCCTTCTATCTTCTGGTTTGGGGCTTTTTTGTTGTTTGTTTGTTTTAATCAAAATGCAAAGAATCCATGTTTTTAGATTGAAGGAACAAGAAAATTTTGTCAGTGCTCCTAATTATTTTCATCTTGATGATAAAGTGAAAAGACACTATTAGCTTGCCGAAGATATGTAGGGAGCTTTGGCTCACTTGAAGAGGGGATCTTGGTTTTTTAGTACTTGGATTCTACAAATCTTACAGATTTTTCTCACTGCCATAAGGGAATCAGTAACATTTGGTGCTTTCATGGTAAAAGATTTGAAAAATGAATAAAGGTACTTAAACACTAAAGCAAAATCAAATAGAGAAAACTAAGGATGATATATGGTATGCAGAAATAACTTTAATAAAACCCAACTTAAAATAACTGCAGTTCACGTTTAATGTCCTTGTTTGCCTAATTCATGTTGTATATTGATATGGTTACTTTATTGACTGCTGACCCACCTTGTTGATCAAGTCAGCACATAAGAGAACTTTGCACAGTTACCAGTGAATGCTTTGTTTAAAAATTAAGGAATATTTTGAGTCTTAGAAAGTGAACTTAAAAGTTTTGTATTCTGACACATCTCCAAAAAAGATTTTTTTTTAAGATTATGAAGAATGCATGTTTACTCATCTACCACTTCACTAGTAATCCAGTGTTGGCCCTGTTAAGACTCAAAGCTGATTTAGGACCCCAACTATACGCTCTTGTACCGTTCTCCAAATTCCTTCAGCTTTTTTTCTTAGCCACAATCTGACTCAATAAATATGGATTTTATTTATCCCGAAATGCATCCTCGATTTTATTTTCTGCTAGAGGGAATCTTTCAGTCTCATAAACTAGCCGCATTAGTCTTGTCTCCCTAAACAGTAAAAACAGGAGTTCATTCCTACCATTCCTCTCCTCGGAGTGGATGAAACCCTTTGTTTTTTAAGTAGAAGGCATAGATAAACTATAGAAGCTGCAAATAAACGTAAATAATCTCAGAAGCATCTGGCCTTGTTTCAGCATATGCATAGGGTAACCCTGACGGCATGCTTGGTCAGCAGTTTCTAGCTTTGGGAGACATTGGTAAGCATTTTCACATTCCTTATCTCGTGATTGTCACAACCACTTAGAGCAGGGAAACTGAATGGGACACGGAGCAATCAGGTTACAGAGCTAGTGACTCTCAGAGGTTGGACTTGAACCGAGGTCGTCAAAGCTTCAGTTCTTTTTCTTCCGTCAATCCCCTCTTTGGGTCCCGGTCCTGGTCCTGGTCCTGGTCCTGGTCCTGATGCTGAGCCCCGGAGCGCGCACACCTGCGCCGAGCAGAGCCTCCAATGAGGAGCCCTCATCCAGGAGGCGGGACGGGGAAGCTACCAATGACAGAGTCTGCCCGAAAAGAGATGCAGCTAATGAAGGCCTTGTGCTGGAGAGAGACGACTACTCGTCCAATGAGAGGCTGTGAGCAGCGAGGGTGGAAGGCGGACCGGCCAGTGGGGCTCCGGGGCGGGGCGGCGAGCCAGCGCCAACGCGCGAGCACCCGAACTCTGGCGTGCTGTCTGCGTCGCCGCCCGCCATGGCCCGCGCTGCCCGGCTCCTCGCCGCGCTAGCCGCGCTCGTCGCTGCCGCCGCTACAGGCGGAGACGCCCGGCCCAGCAAAATCGGTGCGGGAAGGACGGGGTGGGGTGCTGAGTTGGGGAATGCTGCGCGGGAAAAGGATTCTCAGCCGGCAGCAGCAGGGTGGGGGATGGGGAAGGCAGCTGAGCGAGGCAGGGGTCCTCTGGGGAGGAGGTGGGTGGAGAAGAGGCGAGGGACTGCGACTGGGCGAGGAAGGGGACCGCAGTAGGCAAGGTGCTGATGCAGAGGGTGGCATGGGCATGTGTCGAGGGCTTCCTGGGGCGGAAAAGAGGCTTGGGGCAATACTGGCCACAGATCTTGCCGAAAGATCCAGAAGCATTGAGCATCTGCCATGGACCTGACTTTTTGCCAGGTGCCCTGATGACGGAGAAGACAGGGTCTGGGCGATTGTCATTCACAAAGGTTTATTGAAGGCCGTCTGGGAAGTAGGTACGGTGCTCCATAGTGCCTTTCCAGACAAGACTGCACAATACAAGGAAGTGAGTGCTAAGGCTGTAAGTACCCTGATATAGAGGAAGGGCACTTCACCCCAGACTTCGATGGCTCTGGGAGGGCGTTGGAGGGCTTCCTGAAAGTAGCGTCTAAGCCAGAACCTCAAGGAGAGTAGAAGACAGAACCCGTGGTAGGTCCGCTGGAGATAGAGTTACTGAATTAGAGTGGGGAACTTTTAACAGCAGTCTTTTTTTTTTTTTTATTCCAACATTTTATTTTGAAAAATTTCAAATGTACACCAAAGTTGAAAGAATTATGCAGTGATCATCTGTATACCCAACACCTGGATTCTGCCGTTAACAAACTGCTACTGTATTTACTTGCCCTATTACATACCTGTCATACAGCCATTAATCCATCTTATATTTTAATGGATTTCGAAATAAATTGCAGACAGGACGCTTTGCTAAACACTTCATTGTGCATATCATTGACTAGCATTCCATATATGCTTAGTTTTTTTCCTCTTAACAGTTGTCATTTTAACATGAAGTCAAAGATTTTCAAGTCCCTCACATATCTAATTCCCATAGGCAGAGCTGCTGGGCTTCTCGTGTGGGCGAGTAGGCATTCCTTCTCCACTGTCTGCCCTCTGTGTACCCCTCTTGGCAGGGAGGGATGTCCCATGGGAGCACCACAGACTTAATAGTCGATGCAGTATAAGGCTTCTTGGTTTACAAAACCACAGCTCAGGCCCCAACGGGTTAAGACATACTGAAGCATGCCAGAAATCAGTTTGGGATTGAGAGTTTAGGGTTTTCAGAGGAAAGAAGGCCAAAGTGGTCAAAGAGGACCTCACGTAGCAGATAGATTTTGAGCCAGGCTCTAAAGGATGGGAAGAGTTAGGCAGACAGTGTCTGGAGGTGCGGGGTACTCCCTCATCTCTTGGGAATTGGAAACAGCTGGACATTTCTGCTGACCACTCAGGGCCTTCTCCCAGCACTGCTGCTTCTGGCAATGCAGAGCTTGCTGCCTGCCTCAATGCAGCTGGCTCTGTCTACCTCACCCCCAGAGTCATCTAGAGCAGGATATTTGGCAATGCCAAGCTGCCCTATAGCTTCCTGTTTGTCCTCACGCCTCTGACGGGAGCCTCTGTCCACCCTTGGCGATTACCTACACAGTGAGAATGAGGAGTTTCCTGTTAGAATGGCTTACCCCTCAGACTGCTGGAGGATCAAGCCTGAACACCTGGGTGTGGCATTGGACCCCTTAAATTCCCCATAGTTCCATGTGCTGCCCTGCTCATGCTCTTACTCTTTGTGTGTGGGGTTGGGGGGGGGGGGGGTTCTGTCCATAGGCAAAGCCAGTTGTCCTCCAGGATGCTGATCAAATGTTCCTTCCCCTGTGAAACCTGTGTTTCCCCACCCTCAGGCAGGCAGAACTCATCGCTTCCTCTTCCAGATTCCCTAGAACACTGTTGTTGCATTTAGTCACACATTGTCATAGCTGATTGTGCATGAGTCTGTCTGCCTACTCCCTGCCTGGGCTCAGGAGGACATAGGCCCTGTTTGATTCATCTCATGCACCCGCACATCGTACCATAGACCAGAAGAGTGAGTGTCAGTTCATGGGTGTCGAGTGAGCTGGTTCTCAAAGAGGTGAGGTCTTTTGCTTCCCTGTAGCCCTTGGGCAGCTTCCACGCCTTGTGATAGCAGGGGTTTTTTTTGGAAAAAGGGTAATTTGGAGCTTTGTTGCAAATGGAGGAGGGGGAGCACACTGGTTTAAAGAGGTTAATGACATTCTTGGAAGTGGCTTTGTGAACTGAGATGGAGGAAGTTGTTTGTTTTTTCAAGTTGCAACAAATACTTAATGAACTCTCCTGCCTGCCAGGATCTGGAGACATAGTGATCTGCTCTCAGTCCTTAAACAGACCATTTGAATAGAATGTGTTAAGGACCAGGCCAAGGGTAAGGAGAGTGATGCAGAAATATGCAGGAGGGATGCCTGAGTCGTCTTTAGGTGGGTCAGGCAAGCTGAGCAATGACACATGAAGGCCATAGAAGTCAGCAAGGCAAAGTGCAACAGTAATGCCAAAGGGAGCAATGCATGCATGAGAGAGCAGAGTCACATGCTCCACAGCAAACGCAGCCGAGACAGACAAGAAGGTGGAGTATTGCAAGGTGGGGCAGTGAATGGAATAAGTGGAGGCCAGATCATAAAGCACCTTCTATTTTTGTGTTCTTGACAGGAGATAGTGGTCTTAGGGTCCAACATGGGTCCAGGAAGGACAAATCACACCAGATTTATCTTTTTTCTTTTTTTTATTCGATAGGGTTACTAGATTATCAGATGAGAGGAAACTGTGTCAGATACATGGTAGACAAAAATGGTAGGTAGCATGGCAAGCAAATTCAGTAGCTTCAGATCTGCTTTACTGTCCTTTCAAAGTCCTATTTGGCGTCTACATTAATATCTGTCTGGACAGTGGTTCCAAGTAGCACCTCACAGCCCTGTCTAGTGAAATGTTTTTATCAGTGACTTGAATGAGAGTACTGATGGTGTATGAACCAAGTTTACAAATAACAGGAAGGTGGGAGGGTAGGAAAGAGTGGATGATAAGACCCAAAAAGACTTCGACAAGCCGAAACTTACGAGTCCAAGCTGGAACAGAGGGCCTTATATGGCAATAATCAACCTGTCACAGGATGCATTCCAGTCTTGGCAAACGCCAATGTAGAAATGATTTAAGTGTCAGGCGATAGGTTGGACTAGACCAAGGGTTGGCTGACTTCTTCAGTAAAGGGTCAGAGAGTAAATATTTTAGACTTTGCTAGCCATATAGTCTGTTGCAACTACTCAACTCTGCCCCACGTGAAAGCAGAGACAATGAGCTAAAGAAAGGGTTTGACTATATTCCAAAACAACTTTGTCTGCAAAGACGGGCATCTGCCTGGATTTGGCCCAGAGACTGTAGTCTGCCAACCCTTGAATTAAGGAGTGGTTTCCAAATGCTGATCTCCCTAACAGTACCTAACAATGACCAGGTTTTCGTAGTGCAATAAAAATAGAGACAAGGTGTCTTTTTCTTTATAAAATGAGGATAACAGTAAATGGCTGTTTTCAGATTGTCTTTTGTTCTTTATTCATAAAGACTAGTCTGCAGGGTTTTTGTTTGTTTGTTTGTTTTTGAGGTGTTCTAAGTATGAAGGCAAGTGCCGGGGAACCCCCGGCCCAGGAGTGCATGAAGGTGTGACCTGCAGTCTCATGCCCGTGCTCTGTCTCTCTCCCTGCCTGCCTCCCCGGCCTGCTGACAGCTGTGGTTGGGGCCGGAATCGGAGGCTCTGCCGTGACCCACTTCCTGCAGCAGCACTTCGGCCCCCGGGTGCAGATCGACGTGTTCGAGAAGGGGACAGTGGGTGGCCGTTTGGCCACCATCTCGGTCAACAAGCAGCACTACGAGAGCGGGGCCGCCTCCTTCCACTCCCTAAGCCTGCACATGCAGGACTTCGTCAAGCACCTGGGTGAGTGTGACGTCCTGAGGCTCCATCGTCCAGGCCCCAGGGCTGACAGCAGCCATCAGGCCTTCCTAGATTGCCCCTGTGGTCAAGGCCGTAAGGTCATGCAGCCCAATCTCCTCATTTTACAGATAGAGCAGCTGAGACCAGAGAGGGGAAGAAACTTGCCTTAGGTTTCACAGTGAGTTAGTTGCAGAGCCGGAATTAGAAACCAGGTTTGTCTCCCAGGCCAGTTTCTTTCCCTTTCAATTTACTGCCTCGTAGTAATCATAATTGTAATGGCTTTCACGTGCTGTGTGCTTACCAGTCTCCTAGCATCCTTGTAGGTGGTATCTACACATTACTTCTAATCCTCCCTACCAGACTACGAGAAGCGGGTTATATCTCCTCCTGGGGAAATTGAGGCTCCGAAAATGTATACACCTCAGCTAAGGCCATGCAGCTAGTAAGTGAGGGAGCTGGTATTCACCTCCAGCAGCATCTATCCAAACCACGATTCACATACACTGTTTGACACAGAAATTTCCACTTCTCAGAAGTGATCCTGCAGGTATACTTGCACTTATGCAAAGTGGCATACACACAAGGTTATTCATCACAGCATTGTTTGTAATAGCAAAAGGTTGAAAAGATCGTACCTGCCCACCTGCTGGGATCTGAGGTTAATAAATCATTGTGTAAGGACAGGCTATTCAGCAGCCAGATAAGGACATCCCCTACACCCAGGTATAGAACGATCTCCAAGACACAGCGTGTCAGGTGCAGAGCAGTGTATAGTATGTGGAAGTGGGGAGAGGAATAACAGAGATAGGCACATTTCTGAGTGTTTCACAAAATATCTCTGAAGGATGCTGAAGGAAGGAACTTACTGGTTGCCCCTGGGTAAGGGAACTTAGTGGCTCAGGGATAGGAATGGTGACGTGGTACAGAGCCTGTAACCTCTAAGCCTCAGTTTCCACATCTTTGGAGGTGTTGACACCTGTCCTGCCTCTTCCCAGACTGTGAGAGGGTGGAGTGAGATACACAAGTCTCAGTGCTCTGGAAGTTGTAGAGTGTAGATGGTTTATAAGGAGCCGTGATTCTTTCTTTCCATGTGGTCTTGGTGCCCAGCCCTCCCAGAGCGGCACTGCAGCTGTCTGCCCCTGGATATTCTGGGATGACATCTGAATTTCCCTCACTCTGCTAAGTGGATCCTGTTGAAAAACAAAAATGTAAACTGGTGCATTATTTTTATTTTTATCTCTATTGATTAGCCAAGCCAAATATTCCCCCGTGTATTTGTTTACTATTTTAAACAAGCAGCTCATATGAACAAACCAAAGCGTTCCTATTCCCTTTAATGGAGCCCTGAATTTCAGCTTCAGGCAGTAGGTCACTGGAGGGCCCTCCGAAGGGGACCTGAGGGCCTCCTCCATGTCTCCTCAGGGCTGAAACACCGGCGAGAGGTGGTGGGCAGGAGTGCCATCTTCGGTGGGGAGAATTTCGTGCTGGAGGAGACTGACTGGTACCTGCTGAACCTCTTCCGCCTCTGGTGGCACTATGGCATCAGCTTCCTGAGACTGCAGATGTGGGTGGAGGAGGTCATGGAGAAGTTCATGAGGTAGGGCTGGGCAGAGCTGTGGGGTTTCCAGAGGGACAGAGGGAAAGAGGTAGGGAAGGAACCAGCCTGACTGTAAATTGTTGAAAACTAAAGGTGCTTGTTGGGTGTGAGAACCCAGCACCATTTAGTCGAGGTTCCAATCAAGCCCCAAGCGTGAGGACCGTACTGGCTCGGCACAGGCATGGGCTCCGTACTGCCACGCTGGCACCTCTTTCCCTCCTCCGAACTCAGCATGAGCTGTAAACTCAGGCACCTAAAGGGACCTGGGATATGCAGCAGCCAGATGGGAGAGAAGGGTAGGGAATGGGGCGCCCTGATGAGCAAGGCCACATCAGAAAGGGGCAGCCCGTGCTCTGAGAGCCAACCGTAGCTTCGTGGGAATGCCAGCCTCACGTGGCTAGATCTTCCCAGTTTTCCAGAGTTATATGTGAAATCTCCCAGTTTTACATTGTATGCAACCAGTTCATTTTACAAGCCTAGTGAAACACATCAGTAGGCCACATGCAGCGGGTGGGCCACCCCTTTGCAAACTGCTGTCCCCTAGTTTTCCCATCCAGAACAAACGCCTTTCTTCACACTTCTCTCCTCGTTGGTTCCCATTCCCCTTCTCTTTTCCAGGTAACGAAGACAGGTGGTCCATTGCCACTGGGCCCACTTCTCACAATCCGCTCCCGTGCCAAGCTGGCACTGCCCCAAAGACCCTCCTTAAGATTCTTCCTGCTTCCTGGCCCAGATGCAGAGCGCTCAGTGTCAGGCACTCAGCATGGCCTCCGGGCCTTCTTCTGGCCTCTAGTGCTTTTCCACTCTTCCCACTTACATAACTGTGCTTTTTATGGCACTTCCTCCTTATATTCTCCAGGTAGCCCCCAAAGGTTATATCCTTACCCCTGCTTCTTATACTTTTCTCTTTTCAGTTGGACTCAAACCAACAATGCTGAGTTCTTCCTTTCAGGTGGAGCGGTGACCTCCACCTGTCGGCCTGTATCCCCTGAATTCCCAGACTTAATTTCTAACTGCTTTCTGGACACCTCCATCTGGTGTCCCACTGATAACCAAACTCAACATGTTTACACAGCATGCCCGGCAGAGGCAGCATTTCAAAGGCCAGCGCATCCAGAAATCCATGTGGTTGCAGGTGGTCGCAGGCACATGTGAGTCCCTGAGATTGTGGGAGCTGTGGAGGAAGGGACAAGATGTGAGTTCAGTGGGAGTCCTGTTGCATTGAGCCGTGGGAGAGGACAGGCTTGGCTAGCAGAGAGGGTGAACATTGGCATGAAGCAGTTGCCATCAGGCCCAGTGCAGTCCTAGAATCCAAGGCCTGCTGCCTGGCAGTCCCAGCTGGATGAGGAGAGGGCTGTGACCTCAGGCAGGGAGGGGCTCAGAGGGCTTTGTAACTGTCATTCAGTAGAGCCACAGTGTGAAGCCAGCTGCAGTGGGATTCCGGGCATTGGCCCTTCCCTCTGTGCTGTCACCTCAGCCAGTGAACAGGCCAAGGGGAGTGTGACCAGCCTCTTCTCCCCACCTCTATGTGGGGAGGAGAGTGGGTCCCTGCTGGGCTTCTCAGGCACAGTGGCCCAGTAGCGGGCGGTCAGCCCAAAGGTTTCTTTCTGCACAAGGGCTCCAGCTCCCTGTGTCTCCCAGGATCTACAAGTACCAGGCCCACGGTTATGCCTTCTCCGGCGTGGAGGAGCTGCTGTACTCACTGGGGGAGTCCAGCTTCATCAACATGACCCAGCGCTCTGTGGCTGAGTCCCTGCTCCAGGTGGGCGTCACGCAGCGCTTTATCGATGACATCGTCTCCGCCGTCCTGCGGGCCAGCTATGGCCAGTCGGCAGCAATGCCCGCTTTTGCTGGTGAGCCTGCAGCCCTCAGCCTGCCCGCCTGCCCTTCCCCGGCCCCCGGCGCCCAGAATGGGCTGGTCTCCCCATAACCTCACATTTACCCGGCTCAGGAAGGTTGCCTGAGCCCTTTGTTGCCCATGGTTGGGAGGGGTCTTGGCCCGGAAGGGAGGCCCAGGTAGGAGGTGGTGGATTCTCTAGCCCCACTGCCCCGTGGTTCTGAGAACCCACCAGCACCTTCCACTTTGCCCAGGTGCTGTGGCGCTAGCCGGGGCCCAAGGCACCCTGTGGTCCGTGGAGGGAGGCAACAAGCTGGTGTGTTCCGGTCTGCTAAAGCTCACCAAGGCCAACGTGATCCATGCCACGGTGACCTCTGTGACTCTGCAGCAGACAGGTGAGTGGACAGAGCCAGGAGCATGGCTGCTCCATTCCTACACAGTAAACACTTCTCTTCTGTCCCTAAACGCCCTGTCTGTGATCTGCCTGGGAGGATTCCAAAACACCAATGGGAAGCCCCACCATTGCCGAGTGACACCAGAGGGCACTGTTGTCCCATTCCAGATCTTAGAGCCAGAAAATAGATTTGCATTTATTTGACCACTGAGGATTTTGAGCCAGTCAACAGCGGAGGCAGAGCTGGACCTCGGGTCTCCTGACTCCCAGGTCAGTGCTTGCCCTGCGGTCGGTCACACTGGCATGGAAAGATGAGGACCCACCATCTGGACTGCCCAGCTGCACCAAGGGTCTCATACCCTCAATGCTAGGCCCCAAAGGGGAGATCAGTGTGTAGACGCCAAGAAATAAGTCGGCTTTCGTGCTCTTTTCTCGATCCTTCTAGAAGGGAAACCCTTGTACCTGGTAGAGTATGAGAATGAGGTAGGCGTTGGCTCCGACTTCTATGACATCGTGGTCATCGCCACCCCCCTGCACCTGGACAACAGCACCATCACCTTTGAAGGCTTCGACCCGCCCATTGACGTCATCCAGGACTCTTACCAGCCCACTGTCATCTCCTTGGTCCACGGCTACCTCAACTCTTCCTACTTCGGTTTCCCTGACCCTAAGCTTTTTCCCTTCGCCAGCATCCTTACCACAGATTTCCCCACCTTCTTCTGTGCCCTGGACAATATCTGTCCCGTCAACATCTCGGCCAGCTTTAGGCGGAAGCAGCCTCAGGACGCAGCCGTTTGGCGAGTCCAGTCCCCCAAGCCCCTCCTCCGGTCCCAGCTGAAGACCCTCTTCCGCTCCTATTATTCAGTGCAGACGGCGGAGTGGCAGGCCCACCCCGTCCACGGCTCCCGCACCACCCTCCCAAAATTTGCACTCCACGACCAGCTTTTCCACCTCAATGCCCTGGAGTGGGCGGCCAGCTCTGTGGAGGCGATGGCTGTGGCCGCCAAGAATGTCGCCCTACTGGCTTACAACCGCTGGTACCAGGACCTAGACAAGATAGACCAAAAGGATTTGATGCACAAGGTAAAGACTGAACTGTGAGGGCTCAGGGGTGAACCTGGGACAGTCCATCCCCTGCTGAAGGGCGATCCCCACCGCAGCGGCCAAGCCTCTGTCTGACCCCTCGAGTGTCAAGTGTCTTCTCCCAGGGAGGATCCAGGTGGCCTGCTCTCTGCCTCTCCTGAGGATTCTCAGAGTGGTCGTTTCTTTTTGAGGGAGGGTGTAAGAGAAGGGAAGGAAATTCAAGCCAGTGTATGTATTTTATTTATTTTTTTAAAAGAAATAAAAATCCATCTTCTCCAGCCGCTTCCCACTTGGTTTTCTAACTAGGAGACAGGATAACTCTGGGGGCAGGGAGGAATATAAGACAGAGAACTCTGCATCTAATTTCTTTATTGTTTTTCACTGCCCGCTGCCAAAATGTACCTGAGGCAACACCAACAATGAAACGTGTAGCCAGATGGTTACAAATAAAGTAGCAGGGAAGATCTGAAAACTAAGACATAATAATAGCTCCTATTTACTTATTATTAAATACCATCCATGTCTCTCAGCGGTACCATATGTTGGGGGAGATGACTGGTGGATGGTTACCCCAGGAGAACTGTCAGAGTAGCGCTGAGCTTCCTGGCAACCAGTAGGAAAAGGGAAAGCAGACCATAGAAAGAGGAACGCGCTTTGGGGGAATTGACCATTCTGTCTATTATGCAAGGATTGAGGAGTAACGTGATGATCTGTCTTGCACAGAGACAAGTTCCAAGGTGGTGGAAGGCAGTCATACCTCTCCCCCAGACATGTATCCCAGTAGAGTAAAGGAAGAAAAGGTGTTGGGATAGAGTTCTTTGGAGGTTGTTAACCTGATTCGGATGCCCAAGTCCCAAACAGACCTGCTAAGTCTGGCCCAGGAGGACACACACTGCCAAATGACACTGATATCATGACTATCGTTTGGGATGGCCCCAGAAGTAATTCAGCTAATTTCCCTCCTTTTGTAATGATGGAGATAAAAGTCCAAAGTGAGGAAGTAACTTGCCCAAGGTTTCTTGTCAAGTTCATAGAATAGAGCTTACATCTGGAGCTTCTCCTTCAAATTCATTGAATTTGGCATGGGGCACAGTAGCCCTCAAGTAGGGGGAGGCCCCAATTGGCTTCGAAGTTGTTACCATGCCACGGCTATGGTAATGGTAGTGAAAGAGGAGATGCCTTTGAAGTGCAAGACGCACGTAGCTGTTGGTTATCACAGGTATTGTGACTGACACATCTGTAAGAATGCTTTTGGTTGATGTGGTAGGAAACCAAACTCATCCTGGCGTCAGCAATGAAAGGGTTTTATTGGTTATCATAAAAGGCCAAGCACAGGGCACTGTGCAATGCCAACGCCATTACTTCTCATGGTCAAGGATGGCTGCGACAGCTCCCAGGGTGAGAGGGTCTGCTCCCATGACCCCTGACCCAAAGTCCAGGCTGTGGGCCAGTTGGGCCCCTGCTTAATGGATTCCTGTGGCCAAGTGAATGCCACATGTTGATTGGCTTAGGACACAGTTACTGGACCAGGGAGCAGAGGTGGTCTCATCCAAACTACAAGGTTAGAAGGGTGGAAAGGGTGTTGAGCAAAGCAGAATGTCAGCCGCACACAGGATGATGGGGCTGTGCCCTCCCCCCTCCTCAAGTCCAGTGAAATCAACATGTAACGGCATTTGTTCATGATCTGTGTTTGAAATGAAGATGCTGCAGGCAGTCATGGTGTAACTGATGACCATTGGTATTGGGCCAGAGGACCAAGGCCAATACCAAATTTGTCCCTGAAAACCACCCCTCCCCTGCATCCCTGAGGATATGCATAGAAGAGGCAAATCAGGGCAGTTACACTTGATCTTTAGTCCTTGGCCAGCGCTTCGGCTCCATGTCCCAACCTGACTGCAGTGGAACTGGCTAGTTCTTCAAACTTCCTTTTATCTGGTAGACAGGTCTGAACAGTCAGAACCAAACCATGCCAAAATGCCCATAGTGCCTGCTTTTCCAAGTCAAAACCTGAGAGCAGGATCTCCCCACCTCCCCACCTACAAGGAAGGGCCACAGATTCCTGAAGGCAAGGAAAGGGAGCATGAGAACCAGCAGGAAGCCTTTGCCCCTGGGCCTACCCTAAACCTCTCAGGCCAGGACAGAAGCCCCAAGGGCCCACAGCCCTCTGGGAGAAGAGAGAGCACTTGCAAAGACAAAGAGAGCCCTATAACCTGCCAAACAAAACAGGAAAAGGCCACACTCATCCTCAGTAGTCCTGGGGGGAGTGTAGTACCCAGTAAGAACTCCTTGAAGGAACAACTCTAGAGCATATGACTCAAGCAACATTTCAGCACTTTGTGGGGAGGGGGGCTGTGGAGGGTAGAGTTGGGGGTGGGTGAGGGGAATGCCTTGTTCCTAATCCAACTTTGAAAAAGCAACAGAGGGAGCTTGGGGCAGATCTTGGGCTCCCTCTAGAGGCCTTTATGCATGAATGCATGCATGCCTTCATTCACCAAGCCCTGAACCCCTATTTTGCACCTGGGACTGTGCTAGGTGCTGGGGATGCAGCAGTGAAAGAAACCCAATGAGGGTTTCTCACCAGGTAGTAGAAAACAAAATATTTAAACTCAGACCAAAGGAGGTTAGGGGTACAGTGTAGACCCAGCTCTCTGAAGGTCCTGAACTCTCTGCTGCTGCCTTTATACCAGGAGGCTGAGAAGGGCCCAAGCTCATGAGGCCAAGCTCTGGAGTCACAGAATGGTAAAACTACAAAAGACCCTGGAGAGCCCTGGTTTCACAGATGAGAAAACTGAAGCCCAGAAGGAGGAAAAGGCAACATCTGTATAAAACTAATAAACTAACCAGCATTTATTGAGAATCTCTGCATGTCTAATGTTCCGGTAGGAATAGGACAGCTCACCCCACCAGGTGAGGAGTTGCCTGGCCCAATCCTTATGTCCCTGGGCACCTGGGCTCTCCTCCTAGGACTAGAGCAACCCTCCCGCTGCTTGGATCTTCCCATGCCCTCACCCCACAAAAAGGCCTTGGAGGCCGTGGGCCCCTCATGTGCAGCTGGAGTCTTAAGGCCTGGAGAGCAGGCTGCATGGCCCTCAGAGATAAGCAGCCCCCAGGGAAGAGAAGCGGCTGCTGAAGGCATCAGCTTGGGCTGGCACAAGAAGTTTATTTTCCATGTGTCTGGAACCAGGCCGAAGCTTCCTGGGGTAATTTTAACCAGTATCCACTCTAGAACAATACCAAAAAAGGTAAGTTACTTACCACCCCAGACAGACACATACCTAACCAGTGCCCTTTCATGAATTCGACCCTTAAAACATTCAGAGCTAAAGCTACTTTAAGTGTTGACGTTACAGCAGCCAAGTATTCCTCCACTGGCTGTTATTGGCCTTCTTATTGAAATTAACTCTAAAGTGCCAGCTATTCTTACCCTCAGAAAATAGCCCAAGCCCCTCAGCTGTCCTGGGGGAGGGAAGGTATTTTTAGACCTAACAACAGCTGATTTAGGATTTGTTGCAGGGGTTAGGGGGCAGGGGGAGGATCGAATTGCAAGGGGCTGATGAGCTGGGGCAGGGGGAGTTAGCATCCAGAGAGAAGGAGCCAGCAGGGGCTTTAAGGCAAGTCAGTGCACATTGCCTTTTTCATCAGCAAAGTGTCCCGATGTAAGCCAGAGTTCTCAAAGCATGGTCCCCAGACCAGAGGCAGCAGCACCACCTGGGAGCCACTCTGTTGGAAATGCAAGTCTCAGCCCCCATATCGAATCTCCTGAATCAGAACCCCTGTGTTTGGGGCACAGCAATTTGTGTTCTAACAAGCCCTCTGGGTGATTCTGGTGCCAGCTAGAGTCTGGGAACCACTGATCTCAGCAAATCATCTAACCCAATCTCCTTGTGCATAAGGCTGGATGAAAGAATGATCTATGCTGATGCTTCTCAACTCTTGAGTGTTTGTTCAAACTCAGGGATCTCCAGCTCATAAAAATGCATTTTCATGTGAAAATTTCAGGGGCTCGTTGGCGCAGGTTAAAAACCCCTATCCTTTGGCACCCTGGAGGCTCTTCTCTGGGTCTAAGGCTGACCTGCAGAGAATCTCGGAATTGAAAGAAACCTTATGGAGCACATATTCCATCCAGAGCAGGAATCTGCTCATATTATTAAGAGGCTCAGCCTTAGCTGGACCCTTACAGAGACTGGGAGCTGACACTTCCAAAGAGCTCATTTGCAATGGCCCTTGACTTAATGGCTTAGTCACTCCTATATAGGTTTATACTAATCAAGCTCCAATAACATGGCTGAAATAAGGCTATAAACCCAAATTAAAGGAACTATGTGACTATTCTAAACGGTAGAAATGAATGCAGTATTTTTTAATAACCTATCTCAGTAATGGAGAGATGTGAGTGATAAAAAAATTGTCCTTTATACTGATCTGAAATCTACCTCCCAGGACCCTTCTACCCGCACCCTGGTTTGGCTTCAAAGCCACAAGGATCAAACCCAAGGTCTTGCTTTGGGAAAGACAGCGTTTACTTTCCATCGGCCTTGCCCGGCGTGGGAGTGCAGGGAGGGCGGCCCGCGGCTGCCCGCAGGCTCTAGGCCTGGTGATTCAGAAGATGCAGGTACAGCCCACGGCGATGGTCTCCATGACCACGCGCTGGCGGCAAGGCCCGGTGCGCGGGGGCAGCGGGCAGAGGCGGCGGCGCACCGGCACCTGGCTGAACACAGGCACGCTCACCATGCTGCGGTCCTCCTGCATGGTGAAGGGGTTCACGCAGCCCAGACACAGGCATCGCGCTTCCGGCAGGTCCGCGGGGATGCGGCCGGGGTCGTGGTTGATGCTGCAGGAAGGCAGGAGAGAACACAGGGCCAAGGTGGTGGGAAAGAGTAAATCGGCACCCGCCCACCACACCCCTGCGTTGCCTAACCCGCTTTTCCTAACTCAGACTTTCATTCCCGCTGCAAGACTGTGCGATGAGGGAGGAAGGGCAGTAATCAGATCTGTTCCTAGTGAGAAAACTGATCTTGGAAGGCAGCTCAGGTGCCCCAGGGTTATTCTGGTTCAAGGCCACCAGCCACTCAGTTTTCTTTCATCCAGCAAGATGCCCATCCTAGTCCTCGATGGTGCTGTGGGGTCGCAAAGAAGCTCCAGACCCTGTTTATAGTTGAGAAATAATATATGAGCACCTTGATGCCTGATGCTCCCTGGAAGAGGAATCAGGAGGCCTGGGTTCTATTCTGACTTAGTTTCTATTTATGCAACAAATATTTTTCACGCACCACCATGTGAATGAGTTGTCTTTGACGTTAGGTGTCCACTGATGGACGGCATAGACACGTTTCCTCCTAGAGCTGAGAGTTAAGGACTTGCTTTTTGACCTTTCCTTCACTGTGCCTCAGTTGTCTCATCAGCTAAACGTGGGAGGTGAACATGACTTTAGGACCTGCAGCGTCAGCATCACCTGGGAGCATGTTAGAAATGTGGGATCTCGTCCCTCCCCTCAAATTCCTGAATCAGAACCTGCATTTTTATAAGATCGCCAAGAAAGTCAAGGGCACTGTAGGGTGCGAAGCCCAGCTTTGGAGGATCTTTATGGACTCTTCCAATTGCCACATTCCAGATATGGTAGATACTAGTGACATGTGGCTATTTAAATTTATGGACATGGTTAGAACGTCTGCTTTACACACAGAAGATCCTGGGTTCACACCCCAGTAGAGCCACAGTCCATGGTCTATGGCCATGCCACCCTGAATGAGCCCAAGGTCTGATCTCAGAACCTAAGCAGGGTCAGGCCTGGTTAGTACTTGGATGGGAGACCACCTAGGAAGACCAAGTGCTGTAGGCATAAATAATAATAATAATAATAAATAATAAAATGAATAAAATTAAAAATAAATAAATAAATTTAAATTAATCCCAGAAAACTCTATTGAACATGCTATTCTAGAGTTTCAGGACATAAGTTGCATGGCTAGAAAATCTTCGGCGTGGGTTTGTGAGTGAAGACATAAACTTCAGAGTTAGTTTATGTCTTCATTATTCGTGGAACACACATGCATGGGGCCCCTTCTTCATGCCAGGTTCTGTGCTTGGAATCAGAGCTACAGCTAAGGTAACACACCACCTGGAGGCTTCGCTTAGGCGTGGCATGAGAATCCTTAGAGGATTCTATGCAGGCCTCAGGAGGGTCATAGTCTAGCATGAGATAGATGAGGGCACAGCCAACCCAGTATTGCCTGAAAGTGCTGTAATTGACAGATGTATATGAGGCGCCCCGAGCTGAAGAAAGGGACATTCGGAGAAGGCCTGGCAGGCACTTACTTCATCAGGGACTTGAAGAACAATAACAGCAGTGCTCTACACGGTTATTTCATTTAATAACAAGCCTATCTATGAAATAGGTACGACTCGCACCTCCATTTATAGTTGAGAAAACTGAGGCTCAGAGAAGCTAAGCAACTCACCCAAAGTCACACAGCAGGTATGAAGCAGAGCCAGTATTCAAATGCAGACATTCAGGCCTCTGCATCCGAGATCTTAACTGTTACAATTATGGGGACAGTGGGCAAGGTATCCCCCACACCCCCACACACAGCTTGCCCACAGCTGCCCAACCCAGCCTACCTGTAGCCCCAGGGCGACAGGCTCCTCTTGTTGGACAGCCACAGCTGCAGATTGACCTCGCACTTCCTCCTCGCTGGCTCGGAGCTATTCCTCAACTGGGCCACCATCTCCCCAAGGTTCCTCTCATATTCCTCCATGCGAGCGTATGGCTTGGCCCGCGATACCAGGTCCAGCGGCACTTGATGAGGCCCAGGGGCCAGGGGCCCAGGCCTCGCTGGCCCCTTCCTCTTGCTTTTGGGATTCCTGGGCTGGCCCAGCCCCAGGAAGATGAAGATAGTGAGAAGAAACAGCTGGGGAGGAAGGCCACAGGTCAAAGGTGAGAGAGCCAGATCTTCCTCTGGGCCAGGAAGGGAAGAGAGAAGAGGAAAGTCATGGGGACAACCCTCACCTGCCCTGCTCTGGCCTGGTCCCACCAGCCCAGGCACCACACATATGTACCTGTCTGTTGCACCTCTTAAAAATCTTCCAGCCATCCACTTCTCTACCTGCACCACCATCCTCACTTCCCTAGACAGCTCAACAGCCTCCTACCTAGTCTCCCACATGCTCCTGGCTTTCTCCAATCAATTCTCCACACCAGGGCTAAGAATATCTGCTGGAAATACAAATTCGATAATGCCATCGTCCTGCGGGCCTGAGCTCTCCCTCCTCAAATCACGCCCGGCTTCCTCTCATACCGATACTTCAGCCTCTCACCTTCTTTCACTCCCTTCCTCTCACCATGCGCCTTCCAGCCACAGGGACTTTGCATAGGCTGCCGCCTGCAGCGCCCTGCCTCTCTTCACCTTCCAAACACCTCTCACCCCTCCAGTGTCACTTCCTTAGGGATGCTCTGGTGGATCTTATTGAGCTCGAAACACCACCTGTCTCTGGCGTGACTAGTTCGTATGTGAGATTTTTTATATGTCCGTCCCCCGCTGAGCACAGAGTCCATGAAGGCAGGCACTGTGTCAGTTTCCACACATTCTCTTATCCCCTGTGTCGGAGTAAATGAGTGGCTGTCACCATCCCGGCCTTCTGTAGCCCACAGTCTGGGAGAAGGAACAGATGGGGAACAAGAAAACAAGCGCCTAAATCTCACTAGAGACAAGTACAATGATGGGACCCTGCGGCGCATGATTAGGGAAAAACAGGGCCACCTCTCAGCCAGGTGGGAGGGGAGTTGCCCTGCAACGCCTCTCTGGGGAGCAGACATGTGGTGCACACAAGGTTTGAAGGATAAAAGGGAGGCAGATGCGGGCAAGGGCGCCTACACATCTTACAGGGAAGGAGAAGTGTGTGAGTGGAGGTTTGAGTTCGCTAAGAGCTTTGCTGAAAGGAGACAGTGAGGCTGAAATGGAGTGACAGAAGGAGGGGCGGGAGCTGAAGTTGAAGAGAGGGGCAGCTCTCTGCCAAGGATCCCTGTTGGACTCCATGACACTTGCGCTCCCCTCCTCCCTTCCGACCCCTCTGCCCGCCCCGCCCCTCACCCACTCCTCACCCGCTCACATCCACCCTCGTCTGCCACCGTCCAGAAGCAGAGGACCAGGAAAGTCTCTGGCTCACAAAGAGGACCCAAGGGCTTGGCAGAACCTTGACTTCTCAGGAAGCCGGGAGAGAAGGGCCAGAACTTGGGTGGGGGCCAGGGCTGGCCAGAAGCAGGGAACCTTCAGGGGGAGTTTCATCTCTTCATCGAATCCAGCCAGGCTCCTACCTGCCCTGTGTCCCTCACCCCACCACCCACCCGCATGGAATGGGCCTGACTTATCCAGGCTACCCAGCATCTTGACCCTTGCAAACACGTTTCGGCATAGCCCCTCTTGGCAGAGCAATTTCCTGGCACAAAGGCGCTAAATTCTTTCTCCCTGGTCCTAGATTCCAGTGCAGAAAAATGTCTTCCTAACAATAGGCTGTCTCATCTCATTTGAGCTTCCCACTCAGTCTTCTTAAACTCTTGCTCTTCACTCAGAGAAACCCAGACTAGAACTGAAGTCCCCCTTCCCTTGTGTTACAGATGGGAAACAGAGACACAGAAAGACTGGCCCCAGGTCACACCGTCTAGCTCTCAAGACCCGTGGACTCTTTGGAAAAAGCCTGATAACTGAGTTTGCCAGAATCTCCCCAGACGCCTTTGGCCTGTAAAGGCTTCCGTGTAGATGAGCAGAGCCCAGTTCAGGAGCCTGAGCTACTGGCCATGGCCAAAGGATCTGAGACCGGTCTGTTTCTCTCTCGTCCTGGGGGAGAGGGCAGAGAGAGAACTTGCCTCTGCAGGTTCCAAGCCAAACAGAGGCAGCCATTAATCAATAGGAAAGAAGTAACAAAACATTCAGGCCCAAAGAGGGGGTGGGGGCGGGGTGGGGAAGCGCCACGTACCAGGTTGTACGGCCAATCCATCCCGATGAGCCAGGCGGTGGGCCTGCAGCTGCCGCCCGCCTGGAACCCCGGATGCCTCCGCCAGGAGAATGGCAGCAACAGGATGGAGCGAAGCAATTATAGCTCATCAGGGGGCTGCTGGGGGTGGGTGGGCTCGTCATGGCTGGGAGCCTGGGGCCCCAGCTGGCTGGGCCTGGCGCAGTGGCAGGCGGTGAGGGGAGTGGGGGCAGGCCAGGAGCCGGGCTGAGGTGCCCAGGGGCTGTTGACTGAGGGACAATGCCCTGTGTGTCTGGTGGGGCTCTGGCGGGTGGCACCTCCGCCTGTGGCCTGTGGCCTGCCAGCCAGCCAGCACCCACAGGACCAACTAAGACAATCAGCTTCGTTTGCTTTGGGGATGGCAAGGGGGTGAGGGCAGAGGAGGGATGGGCTGTCCGTTGGTCAGGAGAGCAAATGTTCTCGGAGTGTGCTGGCCAGGAGCAGGACACAGGCTCCCTCTCCCAGCAAAACAGCCTCGGGCACTCTGGCCTCAGCCGGTCTCAGGTGAGCTCAGCAGCCCTTAATGACCAGAGAGCCAATTCCTTAGTTCGCAGGCAGGGAAACTGAGGCTGGAGCAGGAAAGGACTTGTCCGGGATTACACAGTGAGTTACAGATGACAGACCTGGGGTTCGTACCTGGTCTTGTGCAGGGATCTACCCACCAGCCCAGGCTGTTTTTCTTGGGATATTTTCTGTGCAATTCGGCCTGCTGGGAACACATTTGTGAAACTGTGTTCTCACACAGGCCAAGTCTCGGATCCATGAGGACCTCATGGGTGGTTGTTCTGGCTTCCTGATGCAGTGCTCCGCCTCACGTAGAGGTCTGCACTCCGGGGCCCTGGCCCTGTGTGGCTGTGACTTTGATTCTCCATCGGACCCAGTTTCCGTCTCTGCAAAATGGGTGCCATGCCCAGGAATCAACAGTGGCCTGGCCCATTTCTCCCTGGATTTTTTCTGACACTCAGGTCCCACATCTCTCGAATGGGGATCATCAGAGCACCCACCTTTTGGGGGCTGTTATAAGGAGTAAAGGAAATAACGCATGTTGAACGGCTGGCACGGTGCTTGGCACGTAGTAACTGCTCAATAAACACTTAACTGTTCGTGATGAAAATTATGATGAAATAACTTCATGATCATTTTTATAAACATTAGCGGTTCTAATCAGCCTTAGAGCTAGCACAATTCACAGTGGTCAGCCAAGTCTCCTTTCTGCCACCTCGGGCCCATCCTCCTGGCTGAGAGAGCTATGAGCTTCACCTGCTCCGGGGACAATGTTGTGTGCTCGGGTGACCCCAGGGTCTACGTGTGTTGGAATCACATGCTGAACTGACCAGCCCCAGCGGGTGAGGTCTCTCACTCGAGTGAACAGCCCAGCCGATTGTGAGCGAGCAAGCGAGTCCACCCAGGGAGGCGGAGGAGGAGGGCGTGGAAGGGAGTGTGAACGGGGCAGAGGAAGGACACCGTGAGCCAACGTCCAGGACTGCGCCGTCTTACCGAGGGCCACTCTTGGCCATTTACAGGAATTGGCTGAGGGGAAGAACGCAGGGTGCGAGGCGCTCCTGAATGTCACAAGATTAATCTGTCTGGGGCAGGTTTCCACAGCATAACTGAGAAACTGGCTGAGGCGCGAGCTCATCCAGAGATACCACCATATTTGGTCAAATACTAGACAGGGCTCTATTCTATCACTGGAAACTCCAGAGGGAGGAGGACTCTGAAAATACCTCCTCAGACAGCAAGAGCCCCCACTCCCACCCCAGGCTGTCCCAGCCTCACTGCCACTGTCCTTTGAATCAGAGAAACGGCCCGCGTGAGGGGGCGAAGGATGGGCGCAGCCTGGTTGTGTTCCGTGCAGCCTTATTGCTACCCTTCTGCTGTTGCTGGCCGTGGGCTGGGTCCAACAGGCAGCTGGGGTGACCCCTCCCTGCCTCCACAGAAAAGTGGGGAACTTAACAGGTGGGGACTGGGCGAAGGAAGTTTCTCTGCTTCTCAAGACCCCCGAAACCACTGTACTTTCCTCTCACTTGTGTTCGTCTCCCAAAGACAGGAATTATCAGGTTACCCAGCTTCCAACTTAGTGTTTGTTGATGGAGTTTCCACAGTCCAGGCGCCGAAGCCTGCACATAGCGGGGCCCAGAATCTGCACTTTAACGAGACCAGTCTGCTAAGGCCAGCATAGGGGATATAGTTAACAATATTAGAAGAGTTATGTACGGTGCCAGGTGTACTAGATTTACGGGGCCGTCACTTTGTAAGTTATGTAAATGTCTAACCACTGTGCTGTCCACTGAAAACTGATGTTGAATGTCAATTCTGATTGAGAAATTAAAAAATGATTTTTAAAAAGCCCCATGGGTGCCACAGAGGTTGGCACCCATCATATAGCTTATCCCCCCCGCACCACAGCTCCATTTTACAAGAAGACCAAGGCCCAAGGAGAGGACAGGCCTTACCCAAGTTCACACAGCGAGTTAGTGCCAGACTAGGTAAAGCTGGTTTGAGCACAACTCAGTCTCCTAATTCTTACTACTCATCTCTAAAACTTTATACATACAGCTCTGGGCCAGCTGGGCTGGAGGGGCCCAAAGCCAGGCCAGTCCTTCTGGGAACCCCAGACCCCTCCCAATGGGGAGAGGGAGCTGTGGGGTACCCAAGCATGTGTTGTGGGGAGAAGAGTGTGCCTAGTGACCATCACTGAATTTCCCATTCTTGGCCAGCTCAGGCCAGGAAAGAGGCCCCTTCCTCCAGCCTTGATTTCTAGAAAGCACTGAAGGGTCATTTGCCTCTGAAGATGTCCTGAGTGTGAGTTCTGGCAGACCACCATGGGACCCAACCCCACAGGTCAGACAGAGCCAGGCCGAGAGGCAAGCATAGCAATTTGGACCTCGGGGGCTTCTGCCCCACAGCAAAGTCAGGGGCCTTAACGTGTTTACACATGGGCGGTGGTCGGAACACAAGAGCGAGGGAAAATGGGGGATGCTGGGGTGACGGATGGAGAGCTGGAAGCAGGGGGTGGTCACACAGAGCCACCAGAGCCCTGGCCCGAGGCCTGGCCCGGAGCAATGCTGCGCTCACCGCCAGGTGGCACCACCAGAAAGCGAGACATCCCCGAAGAGCCTGCAAACCCTGACGAACTTCCAGGCTAGCCGCTTCTGGAGTGGGTCCTCAGGCTGAAAATGAGGGACGGATAAGTGGCTGCAGGTCCTGTGCCTGCCCCTGGCTGCCCAAGTGACCCTGTTGTTGATAAGGGCCAGTGCCCAGGACACCTTCTACATCAGAGCAGGGGTGGCACAGCTGGCCAGGATTCGGGGGGTGGGCAGAAGGCTCTCTGTCTGCTGTGTAAGCGAATCTCTTCATTTGGAGCATCTCCTATGTCCTAGGCCCTAGGCTTTGGCACCTGGACACATAATTTTTAGAAAATAACAATTAGTAATGATAATAGCTATTGCTTAACATCTACTTACTGACTGTCAGATAGTAAGCTAAGTCCTTCAGGTGCAGTGTTTCCTTAAATCCTCCCAACTGCCCTGTGCTGAGGTCCTAATTTTCTCCTGAATCTAGAATGGGGAAACTGAGGCTCGGGGAGCCAAATTCATAAAAGATTCAAAGAAAGTTTTTCTGATTTCTGCACATGCTGTTCCCTGCAGTGGGGAAAGGAGAGAAGAATTGCAGCCAGGACAGGAGGGGAAATGTCCAGTTGGTCACTTGGTCATCAAGGGAAGTCTATGCTTGCCTCAGCCCACCTTGATACCCTCAAACAAACTGGACCCTGTGTGTTGTGGAGGTCACTGAGTCCGAGCCCAAACAACGTCCTCAAGGGGATCTGAGAGCCTCCAGGCTGTGGGCACAGCACCCAGCAATGTCCCCGACACATAGGCATTCACTAAATATTTAATGCATTGACTCACACCAGCTATCTGTCATACAGGGTGATGATGCTGGGATGAAGAATGGGAGGCCAGAGCATCAGGGTCTCGGAGGAAGAGGTGCAGCCCAGAGGCTAAGAGTTCAGACTCTAGAGTTGACAGACCTGAATCCTGCCTCTACCAGTTCACAGCTGTGTGACCTTAGGAACGTTACTTGACTTCTCTGAGCTTTAGTTTCTTCTGCACAATGGAGATAATAATAACTTGGCTCTCAATGGATTGTCATGAGGATCAAATGAGATGATGCACATTAATGTGCTTAGCAGAGTACTCGACAAAAGTAGGCGCTCAATGAATGGGGTTGCAATTGTCACTGTCATTGTTAAACCTTTTGAGCTGGGCCTTCAAGGATATTTCTCAAGGGTTCCTAGGCATTGTTAGGTGGGGACAAGGATAGAAGCAGCAGAATAACACAGAGACCCTGCCCCACTGGGCCCACCCTGGAGCCTTGGCTGGGCCAGGAAGACCTGCAGGATTCAATATAAAGGCCTATCCAAGCGGACCCAGTAAGGTTGGGGGAGGCGGGAGGAGACTAGCCGGCGCCTCTGCTGCAAGATGGAGGGGGGCTGTGGCCAGGAGGGTGCATCCTTCACAGGAGGTCTTGGCTTTCCTGCCATGCTGCCCACCCCGCCCTCCACCCTCCCGGGTAGGAGTCTTTCTCCCAGGCCCATATTTGCACAAATGCCTGCCTCACTGCTCACTCCAGAGCCCCAGCCAAGAGGCACTATTTTAAGCTCCCTGAACGGGAACACTGTTGGTGGGAACAGACCCAGCCAGCAAGCTCCCAGTTCTCAAAAAAGGGAACAGCTTGGGTGAATGGGCGGCCCCGAGGATGTGCAGAGGGGCTGCCACATCCACATGACCCTCTGCCCAGGCTGGGTGCCAGTGCCTCCTTCCCAACGTGGGGAGCGGGGAGGGCAGTCAAGGAAGTGTGAGTTGGGCTAACATTCCAAGAGGTGCACTTGTGCTCCGGCATGGGCTGGCCACGGCCTCCCTTCTTCTCAGCATCCAGCCTTGAAAACACGGAATCTGTTTCTGGGTGGCATATTGACTTCCCACTGTACCTAGTCTCTTGTTAGCACTCAGCCCTCATAGAACCTGGTGGATATCTCCTGTCGTTCCTCCCAGAGTAGGAACCTTCTAAAGCAACTTTGCCAGACCTCTCCAGTACATTCTCACAGAGGATGCCCATCCACATGTTCAAGCTCTATCTAGCTGTTGAAAATGATAATTATAAAAGTTTTCTCTTTCATTATGTTAAAGTCCCCTCCTCTGATGCAGTATTGTGCCGTGGGAGACTGCAGACGGGAAATGGTGGTCAGACCCTCGCTACGCCCCTTCTTGACGTGACCACGCCCCCTTTTCCTAACCTCGAAGAGCCTCAGTTTCCTCATAGGGTTCTTAAAATGGATTTGACACAAAAATTATCAATTGCCCGGCACACGACTGGTATTTAATATTTGGCGAGTTAGGGCCGTGTTTATTGTAATTTGGTTGGTTTCGTGTATGCCTGCTCATTGGATGGTGTTTTGGGGGACGCGTGTACTATTTTTGCTTCTGATTGTGAAGACCAAGCATAGGCTAAGATTTTGAACACAACTGAGTCACCTTGGGCAAGTGACCTAACCTGTCCGAGCTCCAGTCTTCCTTGAAAGGAGGGGAGGTTAATGAGATCATGCAGGTGAAGTGCCTGCCGCAGAGGTGCTCACGAATGGCCCTGCTATTCCTCTGTTGCATCTGTTGTTTTTAGTTCTGCTCAGTTAGGTCCCACGGAACAATTTTAACCAGCTTTCTTCTAGAACTTTCTAACTGCCACATCTCATTAATAGAATGCATGGCCCTGGAAAAGAGTGAGTTCCCCATCAGCCAAGGTGTTTTAGCACAGGCCAGAAGACCAGCTGGGAGTGCTGTGTGGGAGATTTAAGAAGAGGAAAGGGTTGGGCTTGTCGGGCTTTAATAAATAGTTCCCTTCTGGCTATGAGAGGTTCAAATCTTAGGTCCAAAGCCTCGGACCCCCATATGGGGCTGTCCTACCTGCCTTGACTTGCCCAGACCTGGGGCAGGAAGGAGCCCAAGAGGGCCTGTGACAGATGTGGCATAAACAGCCTGTCCCCGGGGCGGACGGAGGCGCCGGGCCCCCTGCCCACCGGTATATCCTCCCCTCAGTCCCGGGGGATGTTTATACTCTGGTTGGAGTTTATAGGATGTCTGGACTTACAAGATCCAGAGTTCTGGCTTTCCCCCCAGAGCTGTCAGCCCCTCCTCTGGCAGGGTGGGTCTGCGTCTATTTTGAGTGGGAGGCTCCGCCCTCCGGTGGAAGCAGGAAGAGGGTACAGTATGAGAAATGTTCTCTTCGGACCCCCAGAGTGTAGACCCGGGTGGAGGAAGAAACCTGGTTTGTGGAGGATGGGAGAAGAAGCGGGGTTGATGTCTTCTGGCTGTTAATAGGAGAGGAGTCCTGGGAGGGGGAAGCATAGGGGACCGGAGAGAGGGGATTTCTTTTGCAGCTTGGATTCAAAGACCTGTTCCCCCAAACAAAGCTAAAAATGGATGGGACTCATCAGAGTTTGCCTTGCATACTGGCTTCTGTCATTGCCTCAGATAGTGCTCTTTGTTTCACACCTGGTGTTTATCTCTGTGAGTGCGAATTTGTGGACGGGGTCTTGTATGTGTACATTTTGTTTTGTAATGGTTTTGAACAGTCATCCAGTGGAAGGAAGCCTGTTGCAAGGAACAAGCATGTCTTATGTTCCTCAGTGCCTGGCTCAGGGCCTGTGACCAGAGCAGGATTTGCAGAGAGCAGAGAAGCCCTGAGAGCTACTCACTACCCACCACTTGGGGGACAGGCAGCGACCCTGAGATGCGAAGATCATACTTCAGCAAGGAGCGTTGATAGCCATATCAAGGCCTCTGACCCATCCTGCCTCCCCCCAGAAAGTCGCCTCAAAAACTTACAGCCTCTTAGGGCTACAGTGCATCCCAACCCCGGCCTCCCTGCAGAAGACTTGTCTCTGTGCCTGAACCGTAGGGAGGTGATTCTGAGAAGCTGCGTCCGGCGGTGGTTTAAGTATCATGCCTAGGATGCTCTATAAGTTTCTATGAACTGTGACCTTCAAGGTATAGCAATGAGGAGCTTTGAGGGTTCTTGAGGAGAGTTCATTCACTGCATTTGACAAATATACATTGAGCATCTGCTATATGCCAGGCACTGGGCATACAGCTGTAAACAGCTAAAATAGTTCCTGAGCTTGTGTTATTATAGAAAACAGAAGATACAACAGTACTGACATTTTAGGACCAGCCTATAGTTTAGGGATTCTTCCTGGGCCCCTCTCCTCTCAGTCTCCTACACCTCCTGCATCCTTGGGAACTATCAGATCTCTGGGAAAGCCCATGACCTTAGGCCTTGGGGCATGTGGAGGAAGGTACAATGTCTCCAAAATGGGATAGCTTGCCAAATTTCCATTGGAAGATTGACCCTCTTAAATATCTTATTTGTGAGGAAAGAGGAAGAAATGGCTCGTATGGAATCTGACCATTTCCAAATGGAAACGGCTCCCAGGAAAAAGTTCCATAATTGTTCTAATGTTAGAAAACCTTTTCAAGGTTTCTGGCCTTGGGAGACAGAGGTGGTCCTGTCCAAGGACCCAGGCAGATGCTGCCGATCATTGCCTGGCGGTAAGAGTGATACCTCTTGCATGTGTATAGCACTCTACATTTTATAAAGCATTTTTATATCTGTGACATTAATTACTTTCTGTATCAACCCCATGCGAATATAAAGATTTTTACCGAACAGGAAATTGAGGCCCAGGGAAGGGAAATGATGTACCCACAGTCATATAGTACAGAAAAAGAGTCAGGGCTTAGGATGAAAGCCTGGGCCTCTGAGGCCACTTTTGACCACCACCCATCCTAACCTTTGCCACAGTTTAGGAAATGAGCTAGGAACGAGGCAGTGATTAGAGGCGGGTGCCCTGTCATTAGGCAGCATACACAGAGTGCCAAAGGCCATGCAAGTTATTTCTGACATGGCCCAGCTGTGCTCTATGGACAAACCAACATTGGAGAGAAATGTGCCTGGCGAGAGGGCTTGGCGTCGGGGGGACATGTTTCTGATACAGCTCTAGAAAAAATCCGAGAGTCAGGGTGACCCCAATCTCTTCCCCAGTAGTATGCTCTTAGAAACGCTGAGATGGTTTGGCTTTTCAGTCTGATGATCACATAGCTAGGTCCAAATTTTTATTTTCCATGTTATGATTCCCTTATATTTTATCCCATTATCTCAACCACAGAGCTATCTGACATTGTCATTCCAGAATCACAGATTTTCTCATGTTTTAGAGCATTTCTTAACATCTCAGGCTCAACGAGACCTCACTGATCATTTGCTAGCTTCTCAATGATACTCCTTTTCAAGGCTCCTGAGTCTCTTTTTAGTTTCTATTTGTTTTAAATGTCTGCTTCCCTGCTTCTTCCATCTACTGATGATAAATTTGCTCTTTGAGAATATATAGAGCAAACCCACTCCTTCTGCCTTAGGAGTATGACAGACAACATCAGTCAGGATGGGCCATGTTGTGCTGCAGTAACAGATCTTGGAGATTTAGCCCAGCACAGGTGTCTTTCTCATAAATCCTCTTAGGCTGCCAGGGAATGCTCTGCTCATCAGAATTACTCAGGGACACAGAGTGATGGAAGCTTCATCACAACACTTCATAAGCACCACAAGAAGATGAGAGGTTTGCAAGCAGCGGGTTTACAGAGTTGGAGAATGGGTCCTGGAGTCTCTGTTCCAACTACTTACTTTCTTTGGGCAAATTCTTTCATTTCTTTAAGTGTCAGTTTCTCATCTGTAAAATGAGGATAATAAAAAGCACCTACCTCACAGATTTGCTGTAAGATTAACTGAGAAGATGAATCTGGGCCCTCAGCACAGAGTCTGGTTCACAGAAAGAACTCAATAAATGTCAACTATTATGATGTTAACATAATGTTAATATGACGATGTTAACTTAATAGTGGCTACTGTCTCTCCAGACAGCACAATCCTGGTCCTTTCCATTGTTCTGCACATTGACCAGTTTGAATTCCTTCAAAGAGTTAAGGTTTGTTTGTTTGTTTGTTTTCTTACAGTCATTTTCACATTATTTTGTATGCATTTTTCTCTCATGAGAGAGGCCTTTAGGGGTTTCAAGCTGAGGGAGAAAAAGGTTTATCTATGTCTCTTAACAACCCCAAAAGATTTACTTCAATATTCATTACTAAATCTTTTTGTGGAGTCCAGAAAAGAGAGGACCAATTTGGAGAAGAATCCCTGCTCAAAACAAAACCCAATGGTAGAGAGACACAGAAATCAGAACTGCAGAATGTCAGAGTTGGAAGGGACTTTTAGAACAAGCAAGTCTCATCATCTCTTCTCTTTTCCAGATGGAGAATCACAAGCCCAGAGAGGGAAAGAGACTGATACAATGCCACACAGCAACTCAGTGTTAGAGTTGGGGCAGAACCCTTCTTTAATACCAGTCTTGGGGCTTTCCACACACCACATAAGGGGACAACATTCTTCACCCCTGGGACAGGGTAGGGCAGGGCAGGGGTAGAGGGAATCTCCTAGGAATGATGGCTTGTCCTCAGAGTTGTATTCCAGCGGAGTTGTAAAGTTAGAACTTTATAAACATTACCTTATTAAGGCTTCTTGGAAACCCAAAGTCACAGCCCCTCTAGGTCATGGGACATGCATTGAACATCCAGTGAACAAACAGAGGGTAACGTTACATTTTTCACTTCGTTTAGGAAACCTGGCTTCTAATTATAGGATTTGTTTAACAGTCCTGGGTGGTTTACGAAGGCTCGGAGTCAGCCTGCGGTCCTGAGGGCTGGCTGACGAGTGTCAGATGGGAAGACACAGGCAGGTGGGGGCAGGGAGGCAGGAGGGGACCTCAGCAACGAAGGGGAGAGATGGACAAGCATAAGTTAACTTAAGTCAGGCCTAGAAGGAACATTAAAGTGATCTCTCTAACCCCACCAACCAGCTTGCTTCCAGTTGGAAATTCTCTCCAATAACTCCCCAATGTTACCATAACACTCTCACACATGGGCAGTGAATGTGAATTTGCTCTACGGGAAGCAGGTAAAACAGCGATCACACCATGCGTGGGTTCTCTGTGGAACTGAATCCCCTGCGATAGCGATCGTTATTAGCTTCCTGGGGAAAAGTGGGCTAGGGGCTGGCTAGATCTCCACATTTATTTTAAAAAATAAATTTTAACTACGTTATTTTTAAAAATAAGTTTTTATCAATTCTGTAAAATATTATACTAATATATTCTGTTCCCTTAACACACATACATGAAATAGAAATTAGAAAAGATAAAAGTAAAAAAAAAAAAAAAAGTCCCTAATATTATATGCAGCTATAATATATCACTAAGTCCCTATAGTTAAACTCATTATATAAGGAGACAAAGTGATTATCTAAGGGGACACTGAAGGTGGCGAATGGGATCAATATGAAGCTGAAAGACCTCCCCCCACCCAACTCATGCAGCCCAAATTGGGACGCAGGTATCTTGCCAAGCTGCTCCCAAGCCAAGACACTTAAGGTCCAGCCTATCTGTCACATAGCCGTGGCCCCAGCTCACTCAGGGCTCCATACAAGCTCAAACCAGGCCTCTGCCACTTAGGGAAAACCCACTAAACCCTCTCCATGTTTCAAGTCTTCCAAATCCCCAGCACCTCTGTTCCTGAGTCAGCACACGCGCTCTTGTGCACAGACACACACCACCCAGTTCTGTGCTTTCTCGAAGCTAGGTCCGTGGTTTCCAAAGTGGAGCGTCATTCCAGACTTAGGAAAAATATTAGGAACTTCTATTTTTGCTTCTATCTTTTCTAACTTCTATTTTTTTATTTGTGCATCTACTTTCCTGTCCCCTGTACTCCACCCAGGTTCTCATCCCCTTCTCTCTCTCCCTGAGGCCTCCTGGAGAGACTAAAAGGCTTTCATCCATGGCTGGTGGGAGGACATCTTGGTTACAGCCTCTGTGGGTAGGGGGCTGGGGGAGGCAAGAGACAATATGTGTCAGAATGATAAATGCATAAGACCTGCAATCCAACAATTGCTCTTCTAGGCCTTCGTCCGACAGATTCGCCCCCATGGGGAAATGACACAGGTACCGGACAGTCTTTGGAGTACTGTTGATAATAGAAAAGGATTGGAAACCTGCTAAGTGCTTGTCCATACGTTCATACGAGACAGGTGGCCTGGATCATGGCGCGTCTATCCAGTGGGACGCAGCCATCTGTATGATAATAGGCTGCAATATCTGAGATATGTTATTAAGTGAATGAAGTAAGGTTCAGAACAGTGTGAAATAACATGCTCCTATGTCTATAAAAAAAAATCACGGGAGCCATATATGTGCGTATGTGTAAGTGAACTTGCTAGCGTTTGCCTGGACCGTCTCTGGAAGTATACACAAAAAATTTGTAGCAGTGATTTCCTCTGGGGAGGGGACGTGAGTGGCTAAGGGGGTGGGCTCAGGAGAGAACTTACTACTCATAGCACACCGTGTATACCTTTTTGATGGTGACTATGTGCAGACATTATCTATTCAAATAATAAATACTATTTTTAAATGAAGAAATAAATGTTTGTTACTGTATGATGTGGATTATTTCATTCCTTCTCTCCTCTGGGCTGGGTCCAAGAGACCTCATTTTTATGAGTCAACAAAGTCACCTAGAGGCAGTCAGGTCTCACCCCTCCGAAGCGGAGCAGCCACCTCGGGGTGTGTGATTGTTTTCTCCATCCCTTCCTCAGGCGCAAGTTGTCCAACCCCATTATTGTACAACTGGAAAAAACTGAGGCCCAGCTTGGGGAAATTGGTTCCCCAAAGTCCCCCAGCAAGCAGTGGCAGGAAATTGGTCATGATTGGGAAAGACAATTATCTTTTTAAAAAAAATTCTAGGATAGCAAGAGAAAATAAACAAATCTGGGTGGGACAGCTCATGGAAAAAAAAGTGACGAGGTTCGTTAACCAGCATGTGGCACAAGGTTCTAGACAGTGGTGATGACTTTGAGCACTGCGAGTGTTTGTTGAATGAATTATGGACGGCGGGACATTCTGTCAGTGGGTTTTGATTAGCTGTGGCTGTCACTCTGAAAGTTAAAGAGAGGGCCAGGGCTCTGACTCCCATCTCCTGATTACTGAGGGTAATGCCGTTTCTAGTACCCCGAGTTTATGTGCTCAGTGGTGTGAATTTTTGTCAGCTGCAAAATGACCAGGGGCAGTGGGTAGAAAGTGTTGGATTTGGGGTGGGGTGGGGTTGGTGGATTGGCAGAACATTCAGTCCAACCCACTCCTAGAGCATCTTCATTACTGCAGAGCCTAATAAGCTAAAAACATTTCCCAGACCTCCTAGGGTTCTGGATCAAGGTCATATCCCTGCTTCTGCATTGTAGCTGACATCAAGCACCATCAGATGGGTTTTTCTGCCGCAGTGTTTCATTGCTCATGTTATGGGCTGAATTGCACCCTCCCAGAATTCATACGTTGAAGGTCTAACCTCCAACATCACATAATTTGACCTTATTTGGGAATAAGGCTGTCACAAATGTGATTAGTGAAGATGAGGTCATACTGAAGTGGAGCGGACCTTAATCCAATATGACTGGTATCCTTATAAAAAGGGGAAATTTGGTGACAGACACACAAGGGCAAACGACTTGTGAACATCAAGGCAGACAGCAGGCTGATGCATCTGCAAGCCTAGAAGTGCCAAAGATGGGCAGGAACACACCAGAAGCTACAGGAGAGGCCTGGAACAGATTCCCCCTCACAGCCCTCGGAAAGACCCAACCCCGACAACACGTTGATCTTGGACTTCTAACCTCCGGCCTGAAAAACAATACATGGCTACTATGTAAACCACCCAGTCTGTGGTACTTGTCACAGCAGCCCTACGACACTAATATAGAGCCATTGCTGGCTGTGCAGGTATCGAGGGGCAGAGGTGAGAGCGGCCTCCTGACCCCTGCGTACAGCACAGCAGGATGTTCTCACAGTCGCCAGCAGAGCGGCCTTTTCTGATTCCAGCACTTGTGATGGCAGCAGAGGGAGCAGCTGCCCCAGAGGGACAGCTCTGGCATGTTGTCAACCAAGTCATTCCCAGGGCCCTGCGTAGAGCTTCTCCAGCCTTCCCAACAACTGTGTGAGCACCTCATTCCCTGTAGTCAATCCCTTTCCTTTGAAAAAAGCAGGAACGGTTTCCTACAGCGGAACACTGACTGCTGCCGCTTCATCGGACATTTGACACCGTGCTAACTTTTCAATTTTGCACACTTGACATACCTAAGTTCTAACACAAAGTAGCTTGTCAAGGACCTAATACACGTCTTTTTTTTTTTAAGCGATAATTGCCTTTTTTCCCCTGATAGTCAAAACAACAAATGTTCATTGTAAATGAGGAAAAAAATCACAATGCAATATACGGATGACATAGTATTGTACACTTGAAACCTTTATAATTTTAGTAACCTATGTCACGCCAATAAATCTAATTTTTTTAAAAAAGAAAATGATAATGAAGTAAGCTAGAATCACCCCCAATTCCCACATTCCTCCAAACATTTCGTAGTGCATTTTCACACACACATGCAATCACATGCACACACACATGTGTTAAGGTCAAATTATGTGTTTGTTGTTGGAGTTAGAACTTCAACATATGAATTTTGGGAGGGTACCGTTCAGCCCATAACATGAGCAATGAAACACAGCTCAGGGTGCGATTACTGTGGCCCAAGAGTTCAGATGTTCAAGGCCCATAGGCCGGTAACAGCAGGAGGTCAGACAGGAAGTGCAGCCTCTTTCCAAGGCTCGAACCACTTCCTTCTTGCACATCCAAGGGTTTTGGGTGGGGAGCAGTGTCCAGTCCCACCTGGCGCTGGTTGTGGTAGGATGTAAATGTCTCGGCAGAAGCTGGTTTAGGTGAGTCATATCCCAAGTTGTGGGTCAAACCCACAACTCCCAGAGCCACCACTGAGGTGGAAGCTAATTTTCTCCCTTGACCAGGGGAAGGCTCCGAGCCAGCCGCCCAGGGCCCTTCAACAAAAGCTGCCCCACTTCCTATCAGCACTCAAAAGCCAGGAAGTCACAGGGATTTGGACTGTGAGACCATCGTTCCCTCTCCCACTACCATTCATTCTTCCCTGACAATCAGTACAAAAGTTTTGCTACATCCTTCTCCCAGGACAACGGGAAACTGGCCCGCACTGCCTTTTCCAGACATACTCCCTTTGGCCACTCACCGCGACCTTTGGTCCTGGCCCATCTGTGCAGCAGGCTAAGGGTCAGACAAACACAGCCTCCAGCAGGGCACCTGGCTGGATTCACACTTACCTTCACACATGGACACATAGGTCTCTTTAACTATACTAAAAAGGTATATAACATAAAAGTGACCATTTTAACCACTTTTAAATGCACTGTTAAATGACATGTATATTTACAGTATTGTGCAACCATCATCATTATCCATTTCCAGAACTTGTTCATCATCCCAAATAGGAACTTTATTCCCATTAAGTAGTAGTAACTCCTCATTTCCTCCCTCAGGTCCTGGCAACCACCATTCAGCTTTCTATCTCTACGAATTCGTCTACTCTAGCTACCTCGTCTAAGTGGAACCATACGGTGTTTGTCCTTTTGTGTCTGACTTATTTCACTTAGCATGTTTTTAAGGTTCATACATGTTTCATGTACCAGAATTGAATTCCATTTTAAGGCTGAGCAATATTCCATTGTCTGTATGTGCCACATTTTGTTTATCCATTTGTTCATTGATGGACACTTGGGTTGTTTTCACATTTTGGCTATTGTGAATAATGCCGCTATGAACATCAGTGTACAAGTATCTAAGTATCTAAGAGGTTCTTCTATTATTATTATTGTTGTTGTTGTTGTTGTTGTTGTTGTTGTTATTGCCACCATAATGGGTTTGGAAGTGGCATTCCATCGTGGTTTTACTTAAATAAGATTATACCATATACCTTCTTCTGTAACATGACTTTTAACTTCATTAATATGTTGTGGACCACTTTCTATAGGGTGACATTTCTGAGAAATTCATTTTATTGCAATTATAAGCATTTCTTCACTAACTGGCTATTATTTACCTCTCAATCAAGTTAAATCAGTGAAACAAATGCCTTATGTTCATCAAAGAAAGCATACAGAGCTCGATTTTTTTTGGAACTCGATTTTTAACTCAGGACTTATGGCCCTTTCCGGTATATAATTGTCTCCCATTGATCCCTCTGAGCTGTGCCTGCCTTTCGGGTGGAATCGGTGTGAAGTCAGTGCTGGGGACAGGTTGGGGGTGAGAACATGCAATGCGATAGAGAATCCAGAGGATCTCGGTACCAGAGGACTTGTAAGTTGTCGTCCAGCTTCCGCTTACAATCTCCGAGCAACGGAGAGCTCCCCATTTTACCAAGACGGCCCTCGAGCCCATTTCATCCTTGAGTGGCTCCATCGATTTGCAAAGGCCTTCTTTTTTTTTTATTTTTTAATTTTTAAGAGTTACACATTTCTTTTTTTATTGAATTAAATCATTGGGATAACATCAGTCAACATTATATACGTTTCAGGCATGCACGTCTATAACACAACATCTGTATACGGCGTGGTGTGCTCACCCCCCTCAAAGTCCTTCTTATGTAGTTCTAAACTCCACCTCCTTGAAGATTCCAGTTGTTCCAGCTCAATCTCTTCCTTGATCACCTGCAGAGGTGAGGCAACTCTCCCAGGCCCCATGAGTGCCCTGTCCTCCAGGTCCCTCGCTCTCTCCTGGTTGGGGTCCTCTTGCCCCTGACTTCCCACACCCTCGAGAACACAGAACTCCCCAAACGCACTCTCATACCCAGCTCCTAACAAGAGCCCTCCCTTCACCTCCCAAGATGCCTTACTCACACTCACTAAGCCTGAGTATCAGTGACCTGTTTCCTCTGGGAGAGGAAGGATTTCAAGGCTGCTTGCCACAGTCTGGAAAGAAAAGCCACTTCACACAGTGATTAATAAACATAAAGCTCTCATAACTCTCAAGAGAGGGTATGGGAGGAAATAGAAACGGCTTCGAAAATGTTTGAGACAGATTTATGGAGACCGAGTCACAAATGGCAGCCATTTCGTTAGCCTTTTGAGGTATTTTGGTGCCAGGGTGCCTCCTCTTCTAGGATGTCCTAGGACCTGTCTCCAGGTCACTGCAGTTCCTTGTCTTGACCTCTGGTAATGAACTTTCTGATAATTGAGCTTATTGGTGCTTAGCCAGGCACAGTGTTCTTGGGTATTAAAATGGTGACTCTAGCCACAATTACGCTGGTCGTTTTGCTTTTTTTTCTTTTCTGTCTTGTTGAAAAATCTTTAATGCTGATAAAGTAGCAGAACTAACAGAAGCATAACTTGTCACAATCTCCAGAATGGATTTTCCATAATTTTAATGGTTCTGTTGGGCTGGCTTTATCTTTGCCCTGGGATCTGTCAATGGGTTACACTGGACCCCTGAGCGTGGGTGGGAGTGGGGGTTACAAGCCTTCCCTGGCCACCATCGTACACCCCAGGCATGGGTTTATGAATGGAATCCATCTTCTGGGGTCAGGAAGAAAGGGGTGGCATGAATGGTGAGTCTGTGGTGTGTCAGTTCTGGCGTCATAACACTTAATAACATCCGACATTCTCTGAGCGCTGTCCTCTGAAGCGGCCCTGGCCTAACCACTTCATAAGCATGGTCTCCCTTCGTCCTCACAGCGATCCTGGGAGGGGGTTGCTGTCTCTCACTCTGTTCTGCAGAGGAGGGAAGTACGGTTCACAGACATTAAGTACCTTCCCCAAGCCCTTCCTCTACCCATGGGCAGTAGCAGAACCCCTGCCTGACTCAACACAGGAGAGCGGGTACCGCCCTACCCAACCCTCACAACGCTGCAAAGCAGGCCTTATTCTCCCTACTTCCCAGAGGAGGAAGGGGACACTCAGAGCTGCAGTCAAGGAGTGGTGCCCAGACCTCAGAGCTAGGAAGCGGCAGGGCAGCAGCAAATGCACCGGCCTCCTGACGTCAAGAGAATGTTTTCCTCGGAAGGAAAGACGTGAGGGTGAAGATGCTCTTGCTGGACTGGGAGTCTCATAAGGTCAGCGACAGCCCCGGGTTCAGGACCCCACAGCCCTCAAGACCACCCACCTGCCCCATACAGGATGGCACAAGGCCGCGTGCTGGAGAGACCCGTGGCCCTGAGGAAGGAGAGGGATGGAGCAGCCAGGGGGCTGGGGACCTGCGAACAGGATGTGAACAAAGGTAGCTGTGGTCCGGCCGGCCTGGCCACAGAAGGGCAGAGTCGGGGCGGCCGCCCTGCGCAGGGCACAGCTGGCCGCTGCGAGGGGCCCTCTGCCAGCCTCAGAGCAGCCGCTCCGGTGCTGGTGGCGGCCCCTCGACAAAGACTGCGAACATTCTGCACCGGCACTGTGGGAGGCCTGGTGACACTGACCCTGCTCAGGGCGGGTCACGTTTCCTGGCAGAGCTAGACAGTGAGCAACTTAACCAATAGATGTGTAAAATAAGTAGTGCCTGGAGGTCCTGGAAGGCAACAGGCAGGAGGAATGGCAGAGAATACAGTGGCCAGACAAGGCCTCTCCCAGAGGTGACTTTTGAGCTGAGACCAGAAGCAGGAGAAGGAGCCAGCGATGGAAAGCTCTGGGGGAAGGGCACTTGCGGTAGCAAGAACCGCAAGCGCAAAGGCCCTGGGGCATGGAAAGTGCTGAGGTATCTGTAGGAGGCCAGCGTGGCCTGAAGCATAATGAGAAAGCGGATACGGTGAGAGGCAGGCATCTCCTACCACTAGGCCTGCAGGGGACAAGTGCCAGGGGCATCTCTGGATTCAAGCTCCTGCCCTGTGGCAGCGTCCTGTGTGACTGAGGCAGGCCGACCCCCACCTTGGTCACCCCCCACCCCGCCACCTCCTTCGCACAAGGATGAGGTTGACCTCCCAGGGTCGTCACTTTCTGGAGAGACGCTTTGCTTCTTCATGGTCCCCTGTCCCTTGCCACTCCCGCCACCCTCTGGGCTCCAGGAAGGAGCCGGGACGGGTGGCTTCTCCACTAAAGGTTCCCAGTAAATCACAACTCCCACATTCGTCCCGGGACACAGGGGCAGGAGAGGAGGAAGGAAATTCTCACACACGGCTTACTCCCAGGGATTTGCTCATGTTCCCAAGCTGACAACTGGCAAACCTCAGAACTCTGTCCTCCCCCCTTCCTCCTCCTCCTCCTCCTCTCCCTGCCTCCCTCTCTCCCCCAGCCCCCCTCCTTGGACTTAATGACTTCCACATGGGCCTCTGGCAGCTGGAGCCAAGCCTCCCAGCATTGTCTGAAATCTCCAAATTTAGAAGAAATATGAAAATTGTCAACCACTCCTTCCTTAGGGGGTAAAAGCAGCATTCGGCACCGGGGCAGGTCAAGGCGAGGCAGTCACGTGGTGGGCGCCTGGGCCAATGGGGGACCCTGGGAGGACTCAGCACCCGCCTCGCCCCAACACTGGGCTCGCCTCTTCAGCTCTTATAAGGTAAAAGGCAGAGGGGCCTCAGCGGCCAGGGAATGAAGAGCAAGGGGCTAAGGGGAGGAGAGCCCAGTGCCAGCCATTTAAAAATGCCCCTGTGGCAGTGAGGGGTGCCAGAGGCCCAGTCAAGTTAGTTGAGAAGCAAGACCCCAACCATGCCCAAGATGGGCTGGGCCTCTCCTCCAGGCTACGAGGAGCCACAGCTGGACCAGACGCCGGGAGAGGTAAGAACCAGTGGCAGACATAGTGTCTGAGAATGGGGACCCTCTGCGGTGTCCTCCCCAGGGGAAGGGGGTCTGGTCTTTGTTCTCTTGCTAACCCACTCTGTGTCTTCTGCCTTCCCGGGCCTCAGTTTCTCCATCTGTAATGGGGCAGACTTGATGATCACTAAGTTCCTTTTCTGCCCTGACCAGATAGGCAGAATCTGTGGTCCCGCTGGCTTTGAGGATTTCTTGTGGCTGAGATTAAATGATGTCTGGGAACAGAGGGAGTGGACGGTGATAATATCCTGCTGGTCTGAGCTTCACCGCTGTGCCCGCGCCTGGGCCCGTCTCCCTGGCTTCCCTGTAGATAGTACTTTTTCCATGTTCTATGAGGTTTGATTTCATAGCTCCAAGAGCCTGGGGCTCCTGGAAAGAAAAACTGTTTTCAATGGTTTCAAGAAGCAAAGCTGGAGGAGAAGCGGTGTCAGCTCAGGCTCCGGCAGACAGGCAGATGGGAGGGAGGGCCAGGATACTGGCTGGGCCATGGCAGTGGGAAGGGCACGTTGGCCGGAGGATGGGGCCTGGGCTCTAGCCCCAGCTCTGCCTCTCACTGGTTGGCCGTGTGGCCTTGGGCAGGCGCCTGCCCTCTCTGGCCTGCAGTTTTCCACCTGTACCATGAAGCCATTGGGTAACAAAGTCACCAGGCAGGATGTGGCTTCTGAGTCTTGCTCAAGCCTAAAGGGCAGCCAGTGTCAGGAAGTTTCCCCAAGGCTCCCTGAGCTGAGTGTACCCTTTGACCACAGGCTTAGAGTCCAAGCAGATGCACGTAGCCCGTGGGAGCTTTTGGAGGTTGAGCCTCACGTGATGGAAAGGAGCCGAAGAGGCTCTGACTACAGGCTTGGCCGGGGCGAGGGCCAGCCCGCAGCCTCTGGTGGGAAGGGGCTGATCTCTGGATCAGGACCTCGGAGTAAGGTGGGGAAGGAAGAGATAGCAGAGAGCTTTCAGAGGGGGTGAAGTGGTGGGGCTGAGGACTCAGAGGAAGGTGGGAGACTATCTATGGGTATCGTAAGAGACGAGGCTGGGTTGGGGCTGGAAGATATGGAGGCCACATCACTCTTCTGAACAAGCTTTGGCCACATCTGGGGCCCAGAGTGGACACAGTCTTCCAGTGCCAGCCTGTCAAGCACCCTCACCTCCTCCCTTCTGGTCACACAAGACCCAAGGCCATAATGGTCCAAAAGGAGACTCTGAAATCCAACTGCCTGGGTCCAATTCTGGCCCGTTTACTTACTGGATAGGTGACCTGGAGCAAGTCGCTTTCCATCTCTGAGCCTCAGCTTCCTCTTCTACTAAATGGGTATGGACTTGGCTCTGACCGCACTTGGTTGTCATGAGGATGAGGGACATAGGCATGTAAGAGCAGGATAATTGGAGCTGGTATACCATTAAGGTGAGACCCTACTCTTCGTGGGGAAAGATGGCCTTATATGTGTTTAGAGAGAAGTGAGAATGAGACCTGACCAGGGAGCACCAAGAATTGCTGAAGAGAGAACAGGGTCTGGAAAGTGGCACAAGAAGTGAGTTCAGAGGTCGGAGGTTAAGGGGCACACAGAACAGGGATCAGCTTGAGATGTCTAGAGAGCTAGGTTAGGTCTCCTTTCCTGCATTTATAGGACATTGCATCAGCAACATGTCCCAAAGTGTAGTGTCTGAACCACTGAACGCTCATCTACTGATAGGGAATCTGGGTGGGGCCTGGGAATCTGTATTACAAGCTCCCCAGGGAATTCCGATGCACATGGAGTTTTGAACGTTGTGCTGTCAAGCAGCCTGGGACCTTTACAAACGGAGTCAAGGCAATCGAAGCCCCAGGAAGAGAGCCCTGCTTTAGGTCACACAGAGAGCTGGTGGCAGAACCAGAAGAGAACCAGCCTCTCTGGCCTGCTGGGGGCTCCCAAAAGTGGTACAGATAAGAGAATTCGATTGTGATTATGATGGTCCAAGCATTGCCTAGGGCGAATTAATTCATCCAGTCCTCACAACAACCCTGCGAGGTAAATGAATTATTATCCCCATTGTACACATGAGAAAACCGAGGCCCAGAGAGATTGAGTAGCTTGCCTAGGTCACACAGCTCATGAACTGCTAAGTCTGAACACTGTATGTGTGCGGCTGCCCCGTCTGCTTTCTCCCAAGGGGTCTCTGACCTCCTGCCTAGACTCTTGGCCAGCCCACCAGGGAACTTCTTGGGGACCCTCCAATGTACCCCATGAGAATGCAGAGGGGACTTCCTGGGAACCAGGTACTGAGCTGGATCTTTTGCATTATTATTGAATCCTCCCAGGATTATTATGAGGCAGGAGTCAGCATCATTCGTCATCCCCATTTTAGAATGGCAGGAAGTCACTGGCGCTTACTCCAGGTCACACAACTAGATGGCAGGGGATTCAGGCCCAGTCTACAGCTCCCAAAGCCATGCTCTCAGCCTGCCCTCAGGGCCCTCAGAGCAGTGATGAGGAATCGCACTCACAAAGGAGACTGAGGCTCAGAGTGGTCACACCAGAGCCTGAACCCAAGTCTTCTGGTTCCAAGGCCACAAGACAGAAAGGGGTCTGCTTGTCGCTGGTCTTAGGAGCCACATTGCAGCAATTTGGGCAGTCAGCCTTTCCCAGCTTGGCCCTTTCTGGGGAAGAGCTGACACAGCCCCGAGGAATAGAAAGTTCCAGGCCCGGTGCTGCCGTTGACCCTTGGAGCCGTGTCTCACTCTCCACGTGAGCCTTGAGGGGAGAGGGGAAATGGTCTCCGAGGTCCTCACCTCTGTGCCTGGGCCTTGCGTCAACTGCAATTTGCCAGCCGAACTGTCCACAGGGCTTAGGGCCGGGGGGTCATGCAAAGAACTACGATGAGGCTTTTTCCGATTTTTGTTATTATAACCATTTTCGTCCACATCTCCTAGGGCACACGAGCCAGAGTTTCTCCAGGGTTTATACCTAGAGAGGGATTACTGGGTCTGGGGTACACGCCTATCAACTTTACCCCGGAGCCCCAGTTATTTTCCAAAGTGGCTGAACCAAGTTACAGTCACACCAGCAATGTGGGGCCATCCCCCTTCTTGAGACTTAAAATGATCAGACTTCTTTAAGGATACATGTTACACACTTTATTTTGTCCCTATCAAATTTGTGTAATAAAGAATGTAAGGAAGAAACAGAAATGCTGCTATGCTCCTGCCCACATGGGTATCTAGAAATGTGCCCTACATGCACTAAGCACAGAGTACCCTGAAGGCCCCGGGTGGCAGTGGGCACTGCCTGTGTGGCCCTCCCCGACCCAGCCATACACAGTCGCTAAAGTCCAAATCAAAGGTCGCCTGTGGGATGATCTGCAGGAATTCAGGCGAAAGAGCCCGCAGTGGCTGCCGCCTCCTAAGGGCCTGTCTAGACAGGCCCCATGGGGCTTCACCACACATTGTGAGAGCCGGCCCCCTCCCCTCTTGCAAAAGAGTTAGTGGCAATGCTTCACCACCAAGGCTTTTTCTCCAAGTCAAAACATGCTTGAATGCGCAGCATGAGTCACCCGCTGTCGTGGCCCATGGAGACCAACTCATTCAGGTCCGTTTTGTTCGGCGAGGAACCGGAGGCCAACTCCAGAGCCAGGGGCCTTTCAAGTGCGGGTGAATCTCTGTGCCCAGGTGATGGGGTGACCAGGCAGAGATCAGGGTGCTGCTAGAGTGGGGCTAAGATGCAGCGGGTTGATGGTTAAAGGTGCCAGATCGGGAGTCAGGCTGCCTGGGTTTGAATCCCAGATCTGCCTCGTAGCAGCTGTATGACTTTGGACATGATGAGAATACCTGTCTCGGTAGGTTATTGAGCTAACTGGATTAAGTGAGTTAAAACTCATGAAGTCCTCAGACCAGTGACTAGCACCTAGTAAGTTCTCAATAAAAAATAACCGCCAAAAACGTGACTACTAAAGGCAGCATCTTGGCGTGGGGGAGGTGCTGTACTGGACTCCAACTCTTCTTTACAGCTGGGGAGATAAAGTGCTCCTTCGAAAATAACAAGGGCCACATATCAACTCTTCCCAAGTGCCTGGCTTTTGCCCAGCACTCTCTGAGGTAAGTACCATTATTTCTCTGGGAACTCAGAGGCTCAGAGAGGTTTAGTCGTTTGCCCAAAGTCATGCAGCTTGTAAGAGGCCAAGCTGAGGCTCAAGCCTGGGTCTGATTGACTCCAGAAGCCATATGCTCACACTCTTGCACCACCCCATCGAGTCTGTGAGCAGGAGCCAGTCTGCTTCTACCCTGCCTAATAGAGCCAACTCTTGGCATTCGGGGAGGGGCCGTTGAAAACCCGATGCTTCTTCTAGATTAGGCATTGTTGTAATAAGGGAATAGACGGAGCCCCCACCTCCTCCCATCCCCCCATGCTCAGAGGCAAAAATGCAGACCCGGCAAAACAATCTTTCTCACCAATGAGCAGCCCTTAGTGCGGCCACCTACCCTGGGGGCCTCATCAGTCCTGAGCTGCCCCTTGCCTGGCACGGCCCATTGGAGATTTGAGGAAGGGGCAGCCAGCTAGGCCAAGGATGGAGGAAGCAACACACCCTGGCTCCTCCCCAAGAGCCCTACTAGCCACAGGCTAAATCTCTTGCTCGAAGACCCTCCTCTGACCCAAGCCATGCCCGGGGGGAGATGGAAAAGCCCCTAGCTGGAAAACGCACTGGACCCTGCAAGCTTCACAGGGACACTGCTCAGTTGCCTAGCTTCTGCCCATGCCCTCCTCCTCCTCTTCAGGGACTCGGACGGGACGATGTGTCCAGAGGGATGGCATCCGTAGTGGCCATGGCACCACCCTGTCTGGGCTGTGGGGCTCGGGAGCCACTGCTCACCCCAGAGCCTGCCAGACCTCAGGCATGTGACCCAACAACCCCATTGAGTCCGAGGGCTGAACAGAAGGAGAGAAAGGGAAAGAGCAGGCTGTGACTCTCTGGCCTGGCTCTGCAGCCAGCATCCTTGGGTAAGTCCCTCCGTCCCTCTAGGCCCTCCCGGCTGGGCTATTGTGTGCTTTGAGATGGAAGGGAGACAGCGCGGCTCATCCCATGGATGACAGTGGCTGCCCAGACTCTCGGAGAGGAAACCAGGGGTAGGGGGCATCAGAGTAGCAGAGGGCACTCTGGGGGAAGACAGCAAGAATGGCGACGGCAACCCAGGCGGAGAGAGCTCTGTGCACTAAGGTGTGGGCGCCGGGCAGCAAAGGACCTTTTCCAAAGAAGAGCGAAAGCCCATCTGGCTGGAACCGAGGGTGGGTCTAAATGCTCGGTGAGGTTTGACGCTGGAAAATGGGGAAGGCCTGATAGTTGAGAGGCTTCGATAGCCCGAAACCAAAGCCCCGGAAGGTGGGGGCGGTCTTCCTTGTTATCTGTCTCTGGGAGAGAGTCCCTTTCTTGAACCTGTTGTCCCCTTCCCCAAAACACCATCAAGTCAAGAGCTGTCAGTGCAGGACAGAGACCTAGGAATTTGGTCATTGGTGACTCTGAGATGTCAAGTAGTGGAACAGGAGACCTTGGGGTGGAATCAGCTTGGAGGCTGCAGTCACCATCTTCAAGCCTCTGAACGTAGGGCATTCAGTCCCCAGAGAGGCAGATGTCAGCGGGATACTAGGAAAAAGTCCCCAATAGTCTACCCAACGAGAGATAGGTGATTGGAAAGCAGTGAGCACCCCATGACCAGAGGTGTGCAAGCCTAGCAGCTACTCTGTAGAGAGAAGTGAACCGAGGAGGTTGGGCTTCAGCCATTTCCCACAGCCAAGCTAAGACTTCACAATCTTACGGGACTGGGCCCCCCTGCTGCCTGGATGTCAGATTCCCAGCTAGGCATGACATCAGTTGTGCCCTGACTTCGCACAGGATCCTCTAGGGACCGCCCCCTCCCACTTCCTTTCACCCCATTGCTGCCTTCTGCCCTTCCCAGGGAGCACCAGGCCCCAGCAGAGAGACCTGGAGCCTGGTTGTTAGACTGGGTCCCAAGGGAACATTCAGCCGATGGCCTTCCACCCAGCAGGAATGAGGCAGAGGGGACCACAGTCCCCGGGAGCCCTGTTCACACGCCCCAGAGAGTCTACACGGAAATTCCAGGAGGTCACAGGGAAGCTTCCAATTTAAACAAGATGCTTTTTTTTGTCCCCTTTTCTTTCATGCCCTTCCTTTCCCCAGCAGTGGGCGGGGGTGTCACAGGAGGCTAGAAGAGAAAAGCAAGCCTCTTCATTGGGCTGAGGCACAAAAAGACCAAGTGTGGAGAGATGCGGGTGCAGGGCAGATGGAGAAGAGCACCAGGCAGGGCTTGGCAGGGGTGGGCAGCCATGTGGAACAGGGTGGCGGGAAGGCCAAAGGCAAGGGGCTAGCCAGGTCTGGGCAGGGTCCTGGGCGGTCGGCATGGACATCGACCAGGCCAACAGGCATTCCTGGACACTCAAGACCAGAGCTACCTAAGCTCTAGGTTCAAGCTGGGGTCAGGAATGGCCAAGGTTCCCAGAACTGACAGAGGGTCTTGGCATTGGGCCTTTCCGGAACCTGGGACACTGGGTCTCTCCCTCGACAAACTATAAAGCTATGACGTACAACTAGATACATCTCATTCACCCTGATGAACCTGATACACACTCAGTAAATTTCCCCAGTGTTGCATCCTAAACTCATAGCATCACAGTCCTGTTAGAGCTGAAAGGGACCTTCGAGAGCATCGAGACCATCTCTTCATGTTATAGATGCAAAACCCAAGGCCAATGACAGAAGAGACTTGCCCAAGACCACACTGTCAGAGTGGCTGTCCTGGCCTGAGCATCCTTTGCCTCTTCCCTGCCTTCTAGCCAGAGATGGAGACTATGGTATGGTCCTCACAGCCAAGGGGGGGCAGAGGAGAGATGGGTGCCCTGCCAGGACATAACAGTCTTTAAGAGGTAGTCAGAAGATGAAGGCATATCTTGAGTTCTGGCTGCTCTGCCCAGGAAGGCCCTTTTCCTAGCCAGAGATAGTCCCCAAAGTTGTCAGCTGCTGTAGATGGGAGGCCTCCTGTAGAGGAAAAAGCCCAAGTCTGGGAGGGAAAACCCTTGACTCTATTCCTGGCTCTACCCCAAATCTCCACATGACCTTGAGCATGATCTTGAGCATAAGGTCCTCTCTGGATCAGTATCCAGTGAGGGCTGGACCCAATCAGCTCGGACAGTCGGAGATTCCATGACTGATTTACCTCATTCTCCTGTGGGGCCTCTCTCTCTCTCCATCTTGGTCCATCTTAGCTTTTGCCTCAGCAGAAAAGGCCACGCACAGAAAGGAAACGGCAGCCTGCAGATTTCCCTATGCCCAAGCTTTACTTTCCAGCCTGAAATTCCCAGAGAGGCTAAAAGCTGGGAAGGCCCTTATGATCACCCCCGTGAGGGAATCTGAGACCAGAGAGGTCCAGCAGATTCTCAAGATCACACAGCAAATCATGCACAAACTGGGGATGGCCCAGGCCAGTGATCTCTCCACTGACCCACTGCCCTCCAAAATAACAGCATGTAAGCCATCTTCATGTGGACCTGGACGCTGATTTAACTAACATCTCAAACCCCCACATGAAGAGTCAACAATTTCTTCTGCTCTCTGGGACTCAGTTTTTTCTATAAGATGGGGAAATGGAGTCGACCAGATGTCTCTTAGGAGCCCTTCCACCCAGGCATTGCCACCTCAGTCCCTTCTTCACTAAAGGTGGGGCCACCCAGGCCAGGAACTCCCACCAAGACACAACCCCAACCCAGGCCTGTCCCACCCCAGACCCCAGGGCTGGGCTCCATCCAGAACTCCAGGCTTCGACCCAGCTTTCCCTTGAGGATCTGGAATTTTCTTACCATAAAAGGGCAAGCATGCCTCTCTCAGTCCCCGCTGCCAGCCCCGCTGGGGGAAAGGCTACGCTATTTTTAGAAAACTCAAGGGTTTGCTCCTGAACTCAAGATGGAGCTTGTCTGAGCCTGCACCCAGGGAGCCCCCTCTCTCTTACTCACCTTCTCACTCCCTTTCCTCCCTCTTCACCCATGGCCCTCCTTCCTTCCCTTTCTCTTCCTCTCTGTCTTGCTCTCACGCTCACTCCATCAGTCTCTCTTCCTTTGTCCTCTCCCTCTCCTCAACTTCCCTCCGCCTAGCTTCTTCCTTCTTCCTCAATCTTCTCAGAGGCAGCTCCCCTCCCCCATCGCCTCCCTCAGATCTTGCTCTTGGTGGTTGGAGAAAGTAACACATCTGCGCCCCTACTCTCTTCTTAAACACTATTTACAACATAAATTCCAAACATCCGCCATCTGGTTCTAGGAAGGGCCAAAAGATATTTGGAAAAGGAAGTCATGATTATTCCACGTTCAAAGCCAAAGGAACTCAGAGGCTCTCCTCTCTCCCGCCTTCCTCCGGGGCCCCTTTGTTAAGATCTGACCCACTGGGATCCCTCAGCGAGTCGCAGGGCTCAGCCCCAGCTGGACCTCTCACTGACTGCACCGCTGTGAGCTCCCTGCTTCTCTCCACGCCTCAGACTCCTCACCCGAACAAGGGCACGAGACCAGGGTGCCTCTGGCACTAATGCTCTGAGACTTCAAGCTCTGCTGCAGAAAATCTACCTGGTCCAGGTCTCTGGGGCTTGCTTGGCTCAGCAGGAGGTGGGATGGGGGCGAAGAGTGAGAGGCAGTCGGAGGAGCTCCAGCCTCAACTCTAGCTCTCTTTCGTCTCTCTCCATCTCTGTCTCTGTCTCTGTCTCTCTCTCTCCCGCCCCCCTCCTCCCTCTCTCTCTCTCCATGCAGATCTGTGTAGACCGTTCACCTTCCTTCACACTGACACTCATACCAGGAGGACAGGTCGGGGTCCAACCAGTCCCCCCATCTGCCCCTGGGAGGACTCTGGACATGGTGGAGTTCAGCTTCTCCCCACCATGACAGTGAGGCCCAGAGAGGGGAAGACACTTGTCTGTAATCACACAGCAGGAGACCTGGTGCTCGACCTGCTGCTCTTCCCATCCAACGCATCTCAGAAGAAGCCGGCGTTCGGGTATCCGGAAGGCATCACCCAGTCCCGGTTCCTTGCAAAGTGGGCAGGACAGAAGGGGGAACTTACGCCTTTATCATGATTTCCTTTCTAAGCACACAGCATATGAGAAATACTTGGGAAAGAGGCGTAACGACCACCAAGAGGTGACGTCCCCCCGCTTCTGCAGACACGGGCCCGTGCCAGGGCCCCCACGGCCCCCACGTACACTGATAACACCTTCTGTTCACAAACCCCGCTCCGTGCAGAGTAGCGCGCACGCCTGACAAAATGCCCTGCGACCCTGACTGGGTTGTCGCCCCCCAGACGGTGCCATGAAGAGTCCGGTCTTACAGGTGGAGCCGTGAAAATGCGTGGTGGGCGGCCTGCAGCCAGGCCTGATCCCGACGCCTACCAGCCGTGAGCCCCTGGGAAGAGCTGTAACCTCTGCGAGCCTCGGTTTCCTCATCTCTGAAAGGGGGTAAGAATGGTGCCTAATTCATAAGTGACCATGAGGATCGGATGAGAAAACCGATGTAAAGTAAAGCACTGTGCAAGTGTAGAGGTCTTCAGAGCGCCCAGGGAGTTGACTGTCACACCCAAGTGTGAGCTGTGGCTTCATTACGGCATGTCCCAGCCTGCTAGGGGGCAGCCACCATCATTGTCACTTTTTCCCAGTTTTTATCCTCTCTGGAAGATCAGGGCGATGGGTGATGGGAAGACCAGGTCTCTACCCACCACCGTCCCAGAGCCCCGGCTGCTCCAAGCAAGGCTCGGGGTTCCTGGCCAGGCAGCTCTGGGCCCCCCTTTTTTTCTTTCTTCTCTTTTGCATGCAACACTCTTATTTCTGCCTCAAACTGCGTTCCCAGGACTTGCTCAAAAATCCCCGTCAGCGACCTTCCCTGGGGAGGAAATGGGGATCGTGTGAGGCTGGTGAACTCGGCTGGGGTGTCAAGGAGGTGGGAGGGCACTCTGGGAACAGAGGTCCAGAGAAGCCGCACACAGAGGGAACGTGGAAAGGGCCCAACACTGTGGCTCCCACCCTAGCTTCCATGTCATCGTGGGTGCCTCTTTGGGCCTTTGCCTCATCCTTCCTTCTTCATCCCCTGAGCCTTCACGGTGGGCCCAGCCCCATGCTCACAGTGGAAAGGGCAGCCATTTATCGTGGGCTTACTATGTGCCAGCAACTGGGCTTACATTTGACATTTGACCTTCCCAAGCAACTGTGAGGTCGGAAGCCAAGTTTCGGGGGGGGGGGTGAAGCCACCCGCTCTGGATCTCACAGTTAGAAAGTTCAAGTCTGCCTGACTCCAGGCCCTGTGTCTTCTCCATTTGTTCCAAACATGGTGGAGACCGTAGGGCCCTGGAGCCTGAGGGGAGCACAGGCTGGCGTATGTGCACATGTCAGGCAGCCGAGGAAGGGGCGCTGTGGGCAAGGAAGCCCTTCCAGAAAGAGCCAGTGTGGGCGTGGGTTCGTGTGCCTGCATGGAGCCCCAGCCTCAGCCCTCTCCCCCTGCAGTGCCATCTGGCTCACAGATGTGGCCCCGTCCCAGACCTTCGTGTTTCTTGGAAATGAGCAAGGCCAGGAGAGGGCAGAGGGGCTTTTGCAATGGCCGTGACGACATGAGCTTTGTTTGGTGGTCATCTAGCCAGCCACTGCCCAAGTTCAGGAGGTAGCTGGATTGCGCACAAGCAGCCCTGGGTCCTAACTGGCCTCTGATACTCGCCAGCAGATGACCCTGGGCACATAGTAGCGCCTCTTCAAAGCTTGGTAAGCAGGGAAGTTATTCCTTCCTCCGGAGGAGGATGCGAGGGTTTCTGGAGTTAAAGGAAGGGGGCTTTTTGCACGCTGAAAACCTCGTGCAGCTGGAAGCGGTCACGGGTGGCCCTAGGGCCATCCCTTCAGCCTTGGCCACCATGTTAACCCCCGGTTTTTATCCGTGTCTACATGGCTCTTTGCCAGTATGTGAGGCTGGACACGCGGTCAGAGAGGCCTCTGGGAAATTTCCTTCCAGACTCGTTCTTTTGCTGATGGGGCGTAGGTGTGCTCGGAGTGGGGCAGCGCCTCCATCTCATGGAGCTCGGAGCCGCTCAGAAGACCCTTTCTGAAAGCCAGGTGGGCAAAGCAGGAGTAATGGCTGCCTAGGGCCTGAGGGGCAGGCCCTCTGAGGCATGGAAAATCTCAGCGGATTCGATCTGAGGCTTCCGAGGACCCAGCAGCAGCCCAGGCCCGTCCTCAGCCCTCGAAGCCTGGATGCCCAGTCAGGACCCACATAAGCCAGGGCTCTGGCCAAAGAGCACCCCAGCATCCTCTCACAGGTGGTATCTTTGTTCCTTTCAGGCAAGGATTCTGGCTGGTGGGAGCCAACCCTACGCCCCTGACTTGGAGGAGCAAGCACCCCAGCGAGGGGCCACCTGAGGACCAGAGGAGGCGGACAGCAGGGGTCCTGGAAATGAAACTGTGAGTGCCTCCCCCTCCCCCCACCCAGCACCCACCCCACCTTGTTGGCAGCTCCTTCGGTAACCCCAGTCCCGGTGGGTGGGAAGGTGGGACGCACAAGAAACCGGACCTCAGAGCGGGAGGAGTTAAAGGATGGGGTGTGGGCAATTCAGGGCTGTGGGTTCTGGGTTGTAGTTGAAAACAAGTGAGGCCAAAGGAGAGAAAATCAACCAAGGGCCAAGAATCCATCCCTCCCCCATGCTCCCTGCCAACTATCAATGCAAACCAAGCCTGGTGCTCCATAGGATATGGGACTGGGGCCGGGGGGGGGGGGGTGAGATGCAGAGAATGATGCTGCTCTTCCCTGGAAAGGAGTAAACAGGATTGGGCTCCAGAAACAGGTACCCCTGGGGTTGTGGGAGCCTGGTGATAACGGAACCAGCTCACAGGGCTTTGAGAGGGTCCGTGAGGTCAGGTCTGTGCCCAGGTAGGTACACAGCGCTTGGCGCACGGTGAAGCTCAAGAAACCGGAGCAGTTGTTTTTACCGTCCATCTCGTTCTTTTCCCGTTTCGAGTCCCCCGCACGTGGAGCAGGCAGGGTGGCATGCCGGCCCCACGAGACAGGTGGAGAAACCAAGCCCCAGGGAGGTGAAGGAACTCACTCAGAGTCCCTAGTGGCACAGACAGTCAGGGGGTTCTCGCACCAGATCTCACGAGGATGGAAAAAGTGGTGAGCGGAGGAGGCAGGATGTCGGGAAGGAGCCGACACTCCGGGGATGTGTGACGAGGCCCAGGCCGGGCTTACATAACGCAGCACACCTGCTCACCTCTGCATCCCCCACACGTGCGTGCAAACGTGCACCCCAGCACAGTGCACACACCCAGCCCCCTCTCTCTAGCCAGTGAGCCTCGGAGACTGGGTCTAAACAAATTGGATTAGGAGGGCTGTAGGCGCCTCCTCCCTGTGACTGTCCCTCTCAGACACTGAGCAGGCCCCCAGAACTGCCAGCTGCGGTGTCTCGGCCACGCTGACAGTCAGCCTTTGGTCTCCCTCGAGCCGCCCCGGGCCCCAGGAAGAGGGCCAGGGTCCGAGAGGCTGCCATGATGATGGATGGGCTGAGGGGGGTTCCAGGCCAGCTCAAGAGCACACAGGATGTTAGTGCTTGTGCGAGGCTCCTTTCTGAGCCGTTCCCAGCAACCCACCCCCACCTCCCCGCCCTCCCTCCCCTCGCAAGCCTCTCCCACGGTCACTGCTGCCAGAGCCCAGGGCCCAGGCCCCGAACAGATCCATCCTCATCTAAGTCCCACAGCCGGGCTGAGTGGGCCTGGTCAGCTCAGGAGACAATGGCCTGAGGATGAAACACAGGCTGGCACCTGAGAGGGAAGACGGGATTTGTGAACAAAAAGACAATGCCGCCATCAAGGTGACATCTCCGTGCTTTCTCACCTGTCGTTTTTGCTTCATCCTCAGAACGTGCCTGGGAGTTAGGAGACTGTGCCCATGGCACAGATGTGACTGCTGAGGTTCACCTAGTGATTCCACGACCCCGCTTTCCTGAGCCCTGAGCCCTGAGCCTGTGCCAGGCCCTGTGGGGGAGCTGGGGACATCGAGATGAACGGTTTAGAGCCTCTGCCCCCATTGCTGAAAGAAATATTCTCCTCTGGGCTGGGTCCTTGGGCACTGGGGCCTCCCTAGCCTTCCAGGGAAGCCGCTCCCGCTGGATCCCTTTCCCATTTGGCACACGTGATTGGTTGAATATTGTCACCAAAAGGAGCCTGAGCGATCCTCCCAATCAGCACACAGACCCTGAAGTCAGACGGCCCCAAGTTCAAATCCTGCCTTGTTCTCTTTTTGCTGGACAGTTGTGGTCCAGTTCGCTTTTACACGCCTGTTTTCCCTTCTGTGAAATGGGGACACGAACGCCACCCCCTAACGGGGCTGAGCGCAGGCTCGATTAGTATTGTCCACACCCTCACGTGCCGTAGGGAGAAACAGGGGCCAGGAGAGGGAAAGGACTGGGCCAGGTCGCACCAGGAGCTGGAGGTTAAGTCGGGGCCAGGTGGGTCCCCTCCCTCCACACTGCTGGTCCCAGCTTAAATGTCCCACCGCCCCACTCCAAGCAGCCCAGAGGCTATGACAGGAGCCAGTCATACAGGCCCCTCCAGGCTCCTGTCCTGGGACCCGCCCTCCGCCTTCAGCCCCACCCAGGCCTCTGCAGCCCCTGCGTCCCAGGTGACCCACCGGCACCGGCGGTGGCCCCCAGGTCTCAGTGCCAGTGGAAGGAGGGGGCGGCTCCCAGCCCAGAGCGGCCCGGCCATATAAGGAAAGGAGCCGGGAGGCCTCTTCATTCAGGCCTGGCGAGAAAACCCAGACAGCCACTGTTTGTTTTCTCCTTCCCAGCCGCCCTGGAGCTTCCCACAGAAGACAGAGGTTCCCCCCGGCTCAGTGACCTTTCCTCAAGGCAGCGGGGAGCGGGAAAGGGAAACCGGCCACCTTCAGGGAGTGACCGCCCAGACTGCCCACAGCCAGCACCAGGTAAGAGTCTGACGCCACTTGTTTAACAGCCTCCTCTGGCAGAAGGGGAGCCAAAGGCATGGAGGGAAGAAGTGCCTTTGAGAAGCGATCATACCGGTTGGCGATAGAACCTGAGTTTCCCAGGTGGCCCCTGCCCTTGCCTGGGGTCCCAGAGTGAGAAGGAGCCTCTCGTGGGGTAACGGAAGAGGAGGGCTCTCGAATCCCTTCTCAGCGAGGCCCTCATTCAAAGGAGGCCAGGTGTCAGGGCCAGCGCTGTCTGCCCACTCAGAAGGGACGCGAGACTCAAGGGAACAGGTCCTGGGCCAGAGGGCCGGGTCCTCCGGGCCCAGCAGCACCACCACCTCCTCCTAAAAGCCCTCCCAGCTTTCCCCAGGGGCAGGAGCCTCGAAGTCCTTCTCGGTCCTTTCTCAGCTCTCTCTTGTGCCACGTGGGTCTGTTCCCAATTTGCCTTGCCAGTGGCGTTTTCCTTCGATTTCAGCCTGACTGCACTCCTCCAGGGCAAGGGTCACATCAGATTCAGTCCCATCTCCCCTCAGCACTTAGACGACAAGCCCAGCTGGCCGAATGGACAGGTGAGACGGTTAGATCCAGCCACACCCAAAGGATAGGGAAATTGGCCAGGGGTTGAGACAGGGGGCATAGAGGTCAAAAACGAGGGTGCTGGGGCCGGCTGTTCTGCGTCCCCGCTTGGCTCCCAGCTCTCTGCCCTTGGAAAATTTCCTCTCCACGGAGCCTTGGGGATGTACGGGGATTAGCACAATTAAAACATTCAATAAATGACCGTTCTTAGTACAGTAAGCACCACTATGATTTTTCTAGATAAAACAAAAACAAAAACAAAAACAGCATAGACCTAGGCAGCCTGTAGCCGCAAAGGAGAGGGAGGTGAAACCCCTCCCCTGGTCAGAGGCTGCACCTCAACCCCTGTTCCTGCGTCAGAGTTTCTCCCACAGGAGCGTGGGACTGCTCCCATCCATTTCCTGTTTCTACACCCAGGAGAGCTGCTATCTTTACAGCAATATTCGGAACCCAGTGGGACAGTGGGATGTGCTGGAAATAGCCCTCGGCTCCCCTGGTTCAAGTCGGGCTATGACCTGGAACTGTCCCCTCCCCTTCCTGGTCCTCCATGTGGAGGTGATAACAACCCTGCCAGCCTCCCTGGCTGTTCCCAAGATTAAATGTGGCAGGGCACAGCTTCCCCGACTAGTCACTCAGATGCCCCCTTTCTTATTTCCGCTTTACCTGCAAACAATCACAGTGTTTTCCAGTTTAAGATGAGTCATTGTTAATACCTAAATATAAATAGTAACTGTAAATGAAAAACTATAACACTGTCCATAACGAGGAGACGACAGTCAGTAAAAACAAAGCAGTGCTGTGTCTTGCAGAGCCCTGGGCCTGAGGCTTGAGTAAGATAAGCAGGATCCAGAAAAGTGTCAGAGGCAGGAGAGGCCCAAACCGAGGCTTTCTCCTGCTCGGAAGCAGAAGGACTCAGAGGAAATTGACAGACTTGAGTCACTCTGTCTTCCAAAGTTAGTATCACGGCCACGGACTCCCCCCAAGCCACTCACTCCCTGTGCTGCGCTGGGGAAGTCAAGGATGGTTTAGGGGAAAGGGCACAAAGGAACACAGGGCCTGGCCTCACCCGCTGGGTTCCTGACAACCGAGGATCCTTTTTCGGGACAATCCTCCCTGGCTCCTTCATGAAATCTCCACCTTAGTCCCACAAGCGTTTTCTCTTGCAGGGCTGGTGGAGCCATCTGAGAGAGGAGTAGACAGGTGACGGGCTGCCCAGCCTGGTGGGTGCTGATGTTGGAATCATGCTGCAGCCAAATGCAGTTTAGGAAAAGTTCCTCTAAGAGGCTGGGAATGCCTCAGGAAGGGGCTGCCCACTCAGCAGGCCATGAGGACCGACTTGCCCCAAGTGACAGACCAGGGGAAGTACTCTGAATAGGGGCCTGATTTCAGATTTCTGCTACAGGCATTGGGAACATTTTAATTTTAAGAAGGTGTGTGTTTTTCCTGCTCACTCACGGTCCTGAGGAAGGATGCCTGCCCCCCTTCACCCTTTAGACATCCTCAAAAGTACATTATTTGTCATCTAGGCCACTACAGTGGGCATCCAGCAACACATGAGGGTCTTCTGGGATGACCTGAGATCATGAGCAACAGGAAGAAGGACAGGGGACCCTGCCTGCTCACTCAGATATTCCCGCCCAAGCCAGGTCTAAAGAGGAAAATAAATTAACTGTATGGCCATACAATCACCCACCAAATGGCATGCCATGGGCCCAGGGACACCCCAAATTAACAAGATGTGGGTGCTGTCCTCAGGGAACTGGAGATCTGGTCCAGTCAGACCAGATACAAATAGCTCTGACACTAGAGAGAATGAGATTGAGGAATTCAGCCATCCAACCAGTGTCTTGGGTGTCTACACTGCCTGACCCTGCTTTCAGCGTTGAGTACAGTCTATAGGGTCCCTTCCCTCATGGGTGGGCCATGCAGTACACGAGTGGAAGTGGTTTTAAATGAAAACTACTGTCGTAAAAATATTAGAAAGCTGTCACAGGATGTCTGAGGACATGACCAGGGTGTCCTGATGTCTGAGGAACTCAGGGAGCTCTTCCTGGAAGTGGCCAACTGGGTTGACACTGAGCACACCAAGAGAAGAAGGGCAGGAGAGCAGCATGGCACCTGGGAGCCCGAGGTGGTGAGCACAGGCCTCCCTGGAGGCGTGGAAGGATGGGCAGCGGCCCCCGAGGAAGAGGTGGGCCGTGGCCAAACGGGCCGGCGCCGTGGCCTTTGGTGAGGGTTTCCGAATCTAGTCAGAGGGCAGTGGGAGCCCTTTGGGGATTTAAGGAGGAGAGAGAGGTAACCATACTTGCATTTTGAGGAATCACACTGGGAGGATGTCTGGGCAGGATGGGTGGGAAGTCGGGGTGAGGGAGTGGAAGCAGGGAGACCAGGTAGGAGGCCGAGGTGAATGTTTGATGGCATACAATATCAAGATCCATGAATGTGCGTTTTGTCTGGGATGCACAGAGCGGAAAGGAGGGGTGGGGTCAACCTATTGGGTGATTCCATGTATTGAAATGTCTAGAATAGATGGCTCTATAGAGACAGAATGTGGTCTGCCCAGGGCTAGGGCTGATGTGGGGGTGGGAGGGGCGAAATGGTAAGAGATTTCTTTCTGGAGGAATGAAATATTCCAAAATTGATCGTGGCAATGGTGGCACAACTTTGTGAATGTCGTAAAACCCACTTCATTGTACACTTTAAAGGGGGGAATTTTATTTCCGAGAAGCTCTTTTTATAAAAAAATAATAATAATAATAATAAGGGTGGAGGCTTCAGTCCCCAGGCTGAGGACGGGACGCAGGCGGAGCAGCCTCGGCTGTCTCTGGGGCAGGGGCTGGAGGGTGGAGCCCACGCCCTCTAACGCCCCTCTCCCGCCTAGGCCGGACTCCCCGCCATCGGCCCTGGCACAGAGCAGCATGTCGTCCTGTCTCCCAGCCTGAGGTGCAGTGCTGCATCTCTGGTCAGTTGGGAGTCTGAGATGAAGCACTGTAGCTCAGGAAGGGAGAAGTTGTTCAGCGGCCGTCAGCCTGACAGCGGTGAGTGGTGGCGGTGCTTGCGGGCGCCGGGAAAGGTGGGAGCACTTCCGGTCTCCCTACGGCAGCAGCTTGTGCTGAAGAAGTTCCTGGACTCAAGTCCTACCAAGGGCCACCGTCTGCTTGTGATTCCGGGAAAGGCCTGACTCCTCTGTGCACCGCAGTTTGCCCGTCTGTAAAATGAGGTGTTGGAGCATTCAGCATCCTGCCCCTGCTTCCTCCTTCTGAGCCCACAGCGGTCACTGCTAAGGTGATGCCCTCAAGGTGTCCGTTCTTGAAGCACTCAGATGCGGCTTCAGGATTCTTTGACACTAAATCCTGGATAGCAACTCTCAATGATTCAGAGCTGAAACCCACAAAACCTTTTGATCCTAAAGATAAAAGTCCTGGGCTTTGAGTCAGGCTCTTCAGTCTTGGAGCACCTAACCTTGGCTCCAGGCTATTGCCCAAAACAGTCCAAGCATCTCACAAACATCTGACTTCTCACAGAGGCTTCTGAAAAAAAGCAAAGAACAGTAGAGAATCCCTGGGCTAAGTGCCATTTTATTTAACCTCCTAATAAGTTTGGGAAGTGGACAATGTAATTGGCCCCATTTTACAGACAAGAAAACTGAGGCTCAGGTAAGCAACTTGCCCAAGGTCACACACTGATTGTGTTGAGCCAGGAATGTAACCTAATCTGTTTGCTTTCAGATTCATATTCTTACCCACTGCATGTGACTTTGAGACCTGGGGATGGGAGAAGCAGGAACATAACAAATCCTGCTCTGGTCTCATCCTTACATCTTGGGTCACTTGTAGCAAAGACAGAGCCGGACACTTTCCATCAATCCTATGGACTCCCTTCTTCCTACCCCACCCCCCCCCAAAACTGTATTTATCTCACTGTATCCAGTAGGTCCTGTACTAACCCATGTTATAGTTGAGGAAAGCTAGGTTAAGGGACTTACTAGGGGTCACCAGAGAGGAAGTTGTCAGACAGAGACCAGGGACCCGATCTGCCCAATTGGTTCAGAGTAAAACCCTCCCTCTGGCTGAAGACGCAGGAATACACACGAGCCACGGCTGTCACGGGAAAGGGGGCCTGGCGTGCCAGACGGTTGCTGGTCGACAACGTGGCCTTTGACTACAGGGAAGGTACTTTCCAGGGCACTCAAAGTTCCCGCACGACTCCTTGGAGCAACCAGCCACCTCCTGCCATACACGGCGCCCACGCTGGGTGCCGCCGCCGGGCTGGGTGCAGAAGAAAACTCGAGCTGGCCCGTGAAGACACAGCAGGGCCTGGTGCCGAAGGCCTCTCCCTCACCTTGTCCTCACGGTCCAGTTTTCCCAGGAATCCCTTAGATGCTAAGTTGGGGATTCCTGGAAATACTGTTCTTGAGGTCATGGTTTACCAGCCGGACTCGCCTCCTCCCCACCCCAGCACTGTCCCCGAGGGGCCTCGGCTCAAGCATGGCGTGAGGGTCGAGTGGCACGGCGTGCGTTGGAGGTAAGAGGGCCTGTGGCTGAGTTACTGACCTTTAGATTGCTTTTCTTTCCATCTCGTTCATTTCGTAACATCCCTGTGAGGCTGGGCCGGGAACTCCCACTGCCCCGCTCTTCGGAAACGTGTCCAGGCTCTCCGCTGAGCAGCAGCTGAACCAGGACACGCTGAAGCGGGGTTTCTTCCGGTCTCTACCTACCCTCACCCGGCTTCCCAACATGCCTTAAAGCAGGGGCCACTGTCGCGTATCGGCATTATTGATAAACTAAAAAACGCACAGGAAAAATTTTTCCCATCAACGTAGAGAAGACAAAAAAAAAAAAAAAGCCCAAAGCGCCCTCTTGTGGTGGTGCCCGCCTGCACCCACTCCAGGAACACTGGGGTTCTCCTCTCTGCGGCCACACGCACCCACGCACGCAGACCCGCATGTGCGGAGATTTCTTTTGCCCCCATCACTCTTGAGCCAGTGGCCGCTTAAGACCCACCCATCACCTCATTGCCAACGATGCGTCCATCCCATAAAGTACCCTTACTCCCATAGCCTGCTTCTTCCTCAAAGCTCCCTGACGGTCAGTGTATTCGTGAGGCTCAGAGAGGTGAAGGGACAGCCCAAGGTCACTTAGACAGCAAAAGGCACAGCTAGGATTGATTCCAAGTGCACTGGGCTATGGCAAAAACCTCAGCTAAAAGCAGAAACTACGAAATTAAAAAGTGAAAAGAAGACTCTGTGAATAAACATAGGAAATGCTAATGACTCACCGCCTATGACTGGAAGCGGTCCAGGTGCTAAACTTGAGCTTTTCACAAACCCCTCCCAGGGCTTGTCACGTGGCTGGTGCAGACAGTAGCTGCATGTCCCCAGAATCCTCACTTTGGGGTCTGATCCCCATATTCCCAGGGACCAGGTGGCTCCCAGATGTGTCTCAGGCTGTTTTCCTAACAGGCCTCATTGAAGACATTTAAAAAGTATGAGATTCCCCTCCCCATACACAAAGATTAGAGCCAGCGGACCGTGGAGAAAGATAACTTATCCCTAATAACAACAGCAGCAGCAACAACCGCAGCTTCCACTCACTACTTCCACTTCGCCGCACACTGTGCTCAACACTTTCACGGACATCGTCCCATTCAGTCCTCACAACGACCCAGTGAGGCAGGTTCTAGCACTTACTCCATTTCACGGATGAGGAGCCAAGGCTCAGAGAGGTTGAGAGTCTTGCCTAAAGTCACACAGCTCATAAGTCATGAAGCTGGGAGGGATCAAATCAAGTCTGTGTTTGTTTTTAATGCCCCCTTTCCTCCTCCCTCCCTGGACTGGCCTGGTGGCCAAGGCTGTCTCCTGAGGGGAAAACAAGACTTCGGTGAGACCGGAGCAGTCTCTCCTGTGCTCTGTGACTATAATAAAGGGTTGGACCTTTGACCTGTGTCCCGTTTCTTCCTGGGAATGCGGCGGCGGCGGGGGGGGGGGGGAGAAAGGAGGAGGAGGAAAAGGCAAGGACGGAAGCTAACAGCCTGTATGAGTTTTATTAGTGCCGTCACAACAGAGTAGCACAGACTGGACGGCTTAAACAATAGAATTTTACTTGCCCGTAGTTCTGGAGGCTGGAAGAGTAAGATCAGGCGTCGCAGGCTCGGTTTCTTCTGAGGTCATTCTCTTTGGCGCGTCGATAGCTGTCTACCTCCTGTGTCTTCGCCCTGAGTGTCTGTGCCCTAATGTCTTCTTTACGGACACCATCGGATTGGATTAGGGCCCACACCAATGACCTCGTTTCACCTTAATTATCTATTTAAAAATCCTCTCTCCAAATACGGTCACATTCTGAGGTACTGGGTTTAGGACCTCAAAATGAATTTGGTGTGGTGGGTCGGTGGGTGGGTGGGTGGGGGACACAATTCAGCCCATAACACAGCTGCAGCTGAGGTGACCCCCAGGTGACCTCATCGCCAGACATTTCCAGGGGCCAGTGTAGACCACAATCAGGACCCACACCGGGGCAGTCAGAAGTCCCAGGAAGCTGCCATGCCATGTCTGGTGGGGGGACCTGGTTATGGAGGGTCAGAGAAAGGAGGCAAGGCCCATCGGGGTGGGACCAATGCAAGGGCCGAGGGGCACTCAGGACCTACCCACATGGCAGCCCCAAAGGTATGACTGAGCAGGTCAAACGGGAGAGACTGAAATCACACCCCACACAGGGATTAGGGTTCAGAATGAACTCTGAACTTGAGCTGTACCATAAGCATCACAGCTGACACATGGGGACATTTTAAACACAATAACCCCACCTTTGGCAAGATCCGCCAAACTCGGCTACATTTTGAGGGAAAAAGCCCAACAACCTGACAACCTCTTAACATGACAATTCCCAGATGCACAGGGGCTCCCCACATCTCTCACTTGTGCTCCAGAATGAGCTGAGAGGAAGGCCTGCACTACCCTGCTGAGCAGCCTGATGCCCCGAGAGAGCACGGTTGGGAGGGCAGACCCCTTCGCACACACATGCGCACGCACACGTATGCGCACAATCCTGCACCCCGCCCGGCAGAGTCCTAGTGCTGAGACCATTTCTTTACATGGCCCTAAAGTAATAACTGTTTCAAACACATCCCTAAATGCTATGTCATGGCCCTCCGTCCTGTAAGGAGGAAGAACTGGCACCCCCAGGACAAGTCGGGAGACACAGCCTCAGGACTAGGCCCAGGCTCCTCAGGCAGGGAAGGAGGATTGCACCAGGTCCCTCCTGGGAAGGTGAGGCCAAGGGAAAAAACATGGGCAGGGGAGATGGTGCCCTCTTGTGGCCCGCTCTGGAAGGACAGGCTCTCTGGCTTAGAAGGACTTTCCCTCATTATTTGTTATCAGTGAGCATTATCTAACACATTAGCCTAGGATTTTGCATTTCAAAATGCACTTTCTATCCCATGACCTCATTTGATCTTTGCTATGGAAGCATAGTGTCCTAATACTATTACAGAGGCCCAGAGAGGTTAAGCAATACTTATTAATAATAATAATAATAATAATAATAATAATAATAGCACCTATAATTTATTGGGCCCTTACTTTCTGCCTGTACTGAGAATTTGTTTTATGCATATCATCTGATTGATTAAATTCATGGTGATCCTTGTGGTACAGAAGAAGAACACGTTCAGAGCGTTAGGCATCTCTCTGGGATGCTAAGTAAGGCAGCACCAGCCCTGTACCCAGCCAAACATCTCCCATACAGGATTGGAGACAGCAGTGTAGAATCTGGTCCTCCGGCTGCCAGAAGACCCCTCAGCTGCCTTGGGCTGGGAAGAAGGCCCTGGAGACTTCATCCACCAAGATACATCCTGCCACAAATACCAACATGCTGTTAACACCCTCTTTGGCCATCTCCTGCCTCCATATGTGCCCTGAGGGAACTGGCACCCCCGATGCAGTAGAGAGAGATTTTTTTTTCCTGCTTCAAGGAGACAGGCCCATGGGCAACCTGAAAACTGCCTCTCTCAGAAATGAACAGCAGGAAGGGCACCCTGAAATTGCTGCAGGATGTGGTCCAGTGATCCAGATAAAGGGTATGAAATGGGATGCTTTGGTCCTGAATGAAAGGACCAGACTGAAAAAAACTGCCATTCCTGAGGAAGCCAGAGGAAGGCGGGGAGAGGGACAGTCTGGCCTTCAGGAGATTACACAGCTCCAGCCGTCCTGCAGGCCTGGCTGGCAGCCTGTGCGAAAGCCAAGGTCATTGCCATGAAAGTACAGTGGCCAGAAGAGGGGACGCATGCCCGTCCTTGTATCTCAGACCCAGACTGCCCCTCTCAGGGTCACGGGAACAGGCACATTGGACCTAGCCTGTGGGGGGGGGTCGGTCTGGACTTGCTCCTTTTAGGTGAAATATGGGGATGGCACTCAAATGAACTCACTCTGGGGACAGCCTGTCAATTGTGCTCTAACCTGTGGGAGGCTAGAAAGAACCGTCGCTAAGTTAATTTAGAGACTGTCCTCTTTGACCCAAGCCGTTTCATGTTCTCACATCCCAGAACTGTGTGTTTACTTGGCCACTCATCCCAGGACGGTTTTTCACAGAAGGGCGTATACGTCTGCTTGCATACCTTCAGGGACGAAGACCTCACCACCTCACCAGTCGGACCTGTGCAGTTGGTCAGCTTTGGTTGTTAGGTGGTCCTTCTTTCGCTAAGGTGAAAGCCCTGTCATTTCCCCAGGTTTCTTTGCTGCCTGAGAGGTTTACAAACAGTGACCTTGGCTTGTTGGGGCTTCTTTCCTCCAGGCTTCACATGCCCAGTGGCCCTCCGAGACCTGCACAATCAAGCCCTCATTTAAAAACCCTTCATGTCTTTGGGGTCAGGACGCTTTTGAGAACCTTCTAAAAGCTGTCAACCATCTCTGTGAAAATCATGCACGTCCACACAAAACGAAGCATATTACTTAAGACTCTGTGAATCCTTTCTCTAGCGGACGTCACAGTTTCTAGAAAGTAGTTGGCCTTGAGGTTTAATCTCCGCATTCAGCAAATGTTTGCAGAGGGCCTGCTATGTGCCAGGCACTATTCGGGTCCAGGATGGAGGGGCGAACAAACCAAAGCCCAGCTCCACGAATTTACAGTCTAGAGGGAGACAGATACAGCCAAGGAAGCCAACACGTCGTCAAGGCTATTTTAAATGGTGACAAATTCAAGGAAGAAAATAAAACCAACTGCTGCAATAAGGGGCAGAGTTAGGAGTGCTGTTTTAAAGTGAGAGGTCCGGGAGGACTTCTGGGGGAGGGGCGTGGCATCTGAGTGAGATCTGATGACAGGAAGGCAGTGGGACTAAAGCGTCTGAGGGTCAGGCAAGACAAGACCGGTGGCAAGACTCTGAGGCAGAAGCGTGGGATCTTCGTGTTTGGGGCACTGGAGTGGGGGAGTGGGGGGTGTGGACAGGGCACGGGGCCCAGGCCCAGGGAGGCCCTGTGGGCCACTGCTTCTAACTGCACGCGTGACACAGTCAGGTATTTTAAAAGATCACAGGACAGGGGACTCAAACTCTACTCCCTTTCACATTTGTGTGTGTGTGTGTCTCTATAAAGAAACCCTGGATAAAAAGAACCTAATAAAAGTGAGTTTCCTAGAAAAGCGAGATTTCCCAATATTTCCATCTTATGTTGTTTTGACATTTGAACCATGTGTGTCTGTTACCGGTATTAGTTTCTTGTGGCTGCCGTAACAAATGACCACAAACGGGGCGGCCTGAAACAACAGAAAGGTATTCTCTCACCGTTCTGGAGGCCGAACGCCCAGGATCAAGGCGTTGGCAGGGCCACGCTCCCTCGGGGGTGGGGGGTGCTAGGAAGCCTCTGTTCCTCGTCTCTTCCACCTTCTGGTGGCTCCGAGTGTTCCTTGGCTGGCAGCCGCGTCACTCCACTCTCTGCCCGCCTCGCTTCTTCCTCCTCTTCTGTCCGGCAAGTCTCCCCTGCACATCTTTGCTAGGAACCCTTATCACTGACTTAGGGTCCACCTGGAAAATCCAGGCTGATCTTTTCGTCTCGAGATCTTTGACTTACATCTGGAAAGACCCTTTTTTCCTAAATAAGGTCACATTCATGGCTTCCAGGAATTAGAATAAGGACACATCCTTTGGGATGTCCCCAAACAACCCGTCACTAAACCTATTTAAGAAGGATCTAAGTTAACTTAAGAACTTTGTTCTAGCTCCGAGTGAGGAAGGGACTGTAGCGCAGCAGAAGGGAGGCAGCAGGACAGGCGGGCAGAGAGGAGGAGTATGTGGCCTCGCAGGCCCAAGGGGAGCAGGGGCAGGAGGAGGGGGAGTCAAAGCAGCAAGCCCACACCCGCAGCCTCCCTGGGTCTTCCTTGGGCCAATGGGCAGACTTTGGTGCCTTCGCTGAGGCTGGGACGATTGGAGGGCTAGGTGGCTGGAGGGAGGTGGCCGAGGGGAAACGCGGCAGGGAGAAGCTTTAGACATGGTAGAAGGTACTATGTAGGTATCTGGATGTACGCGGGGTGAAGGCTGCGAAAGTCCTTAAGGGGATAGAAATTCCGTCGCCTCCCTCATTTCGAAGGCTCAGCATCATGAGGTGAAGCCCGGACCACAGCTGCGTGTCACAGAGGGGGCTGTGACTCACTCAGCTCGGGGAACCCAAGCTGCTCCCGCCCTGCACCCAAGCAGCCAAGTCTGTGAATCGCAGTGCGAGAGATTTCTCACCTCCCATGCAACTTTCAGGGTCCCTCTGACTCATCTTTCCTCATAATCCCGCCCCCACACAAGACAGGACAGAACGCACAGTGTGATTCCCTGTTTGTGGAGGAGGAAACGACTAAGTGTGTGTGAGTGTGTGAGTGTGTAACAATGCTAACCCTCACTGAGGCCTTCTGCTGAGCTCTGCATACTTCCTTTCATTTAATTCTCTCAGTCACAGTTTGAAGTAGGTGCTGTCATTATGCTCATTTTACAGAGGAAGAAACTGAGGCTCCGAGATGTTAAGTGCCTTGCCCAGGGTCAGACGGCTAGTCATTGCTGGGACTGGGACTTGTGCCCTGGCAGTCTCGGCGTTTGTGTCTGTAATCATTACCATCGCCTTCTCCTTTACGCCCACTCGAGGATACAGATGCGTGTAAAAAGTTCAAGGAGGTACCTGCGGGGCTTCATAGTGCCTGGTCCACGAGGGGTGCGGGAGGGAGCATACGTAATATAGTTCTGCATCACTTTGAATCATCGGCACGGAACATGCTTCTTTAATTAAAAAGCATGCATCTGTTCATCAGAGGAAAAATCCGGAACAACATCCCCCAAAATGTCCACAGCGGTTACATCTGGGAGCACGCCCGCAGGAAACTGCCCACCTTCTGCGCTGTGCAGTTGTGTTGTTTGACCTTTATACAATGAGTACATCCTGCGTTCGTCAGCAGAAAAATGTAATTAAGACTTTAAAAAAAATTAAAAAAGCATAGAGAGGAGGAGAAGGGTGACTCAGCAGCTCTTCTGGGATCCCCAACAGCTCCCGCCGGGGGCCCGCCTGCCTTCACGAGCCCCTTTGCCGCTTCCCCTCTCCACACACTTGCACGCATCCCGACCTGAAAAACCTGTGCCCGGCCTCGGCGGCATCTGTCCTGCCTCTCCCTCCTGCCAGCCTCTGAACCAGGCCACTGCTGATCCCGATCCCACAGAGCAAAACCCTCCCCCACCGCTCCATGAGCAGCAGCCTTATAGTTTATGGAATGCCTCCCTGTGCCCGCCCACGTGTCACCCTCCCCGCCGCACCGTGAGCTGGATGTTCTCGTGCGCGTTGGACAGATGCCGCATGAGGCTCGGCCAAGCTAAGCTCCTTGCTCGAGGTCCGCGATTGTGCCCGGGCCCAAATTCCCAGCCCAGGCCTCTCCAACGCGCTCTTCAAGCTCACGGCAGGAACTGGGGTTTCAGGACCTAACACCGACCTGTCGAATCTTGTTGAGCCACATGAAAGAGCAGCTGTGTTCCTGTCCTCTGAGGAACCCATCCCTGCGGCCTCTCAGCATGCTGAGCCCGGCAGGCACCTGAGACTCACCTGAGCCTCGCCCTGCACTCTCCAGGCCCTGAGACTGAGCCTGCAGTGAGAACAGAAGGGAAGGGCTTTGGGTCCAGATGAGGAGGGCGGGAAAAGACAGGAAACGGGAAGGATGGCCAGGGTGCTTACAAGGCAGGAGTGGGCAAACCCTACAGTCCAGGGCGGTGGGAAGGGCATGGGCTGGGGTGGAATCTTGGATCCGACTTTGCTCGAATCGCTTAGAATCTCCAGGCCTCAGTTCCCTCACCTGGAAAATGGGCATTGTAGAGCAGTTACGAGAACAAGGCAAAGAATTCTTACGATGTATTCAGCACGAGGCCCAGACGTCGTCATGCCACCCGGATGCTTCTCACAGTTACTGACAGGAGTCTCTGGTCCTCTCACTTAGAAATGGAACCTCGGGACCCACCGCCCACTGGGCTCCTGACTGTCACCAAGGAAGGCACAGTGGGGGATGGGGCAGCACAGAACAGTCGGGCGCGGAGACCTGCCCCGGGGTGAGACAAGCTTGATGGAGTGGGGGCTGCACGTGGACTGGGTGAGGCTCACGGAAAGCTCAGGCAGGGGGTTCCGTTTTAGAGAAAGCACCGGGGGAGGAATTCGTTTAGGCTCAAGCACAGGCAGACTTCACGGGGCTATCTGGGGAGCGGGGCTGACCACTAGGGCGATGTCACTTTCTTTCTGGTTTTCTGTGTGTTGCCTTTTTCCACGCTGAGTAGTAACTAGCAGAGGGGGCCAAGCTCTCACTGTTTGGGAGCCCTGGGCAGGGCCACCTGGGCAGGGCATCGGGTGGCCCTGCCTCACCTGAGGGCCACAGGAACAGCTGCTGGGGAGCTGGAGATGGCAGGAAGGACGCCTGGGTGAGCTGCAGGGTCCAGCGGCAGTGGCTTTGACATGCAGAGCTGTGGCCTTGGGCAAGTCCAGGCCCTCTGGACCTTGGTGTCCTCATCTGTCGGAGGAATAATGATGCCGAGGCAGAAGCAGTGGGTGGAGTAAAGACATCTACCCCCCCCTCCCCCACACACACACCCTCTGGCTCCCAGGCGTGCCTGTGTCCACATAATCTTTGCCCGGGTGTGGGCCAGCTAGGCACGATCCGGCAGGACTAGCCTGGGTGCCCAGCAAAGGCGGGCTGGCCCGGTTGCCCCAGATTGGAGATAGATAGCCTACTTCTCCCTGGGCAGCCCCATCCGATGAGAAAGTCTGACTCATGCTGAGTCGGAAAAGACTAGGACTCGCTCCCCAATGCAGCCATGGCAGAGCAACCTCTGGGCACTTGGAGGGCTTTGTATGAGCCCAACACGTATAACCAGGTCACTGACTTCCCCTCTCTAGGCCTCAGTTTTCCCCTTCGCCTACAGAACCAATCTCTGCATTCATTTTCTTTTCTGCTGAGTTTCAGACCTACCATAAGCACCCAGAAAGCGGTGAGCCACATCCCAGGCCCTGGGGAGGCTCCAGCCTGATCTCCCTGAGGCCAGAGCGGCAGGAAAACTGGACAGAAGCGGCCCTGCGCGGCGAGGATGGAGGGCTTGGCTGGCTTCTCTCTGCGTCGGCGCCTGCAGACTCCCAGGAGAGGGCGACAGAGAGCAGAATCAAAGGGAAGGGAGCCTTGACCTTGGCAGTCCGCGGAGCCGGAAGCCTGGGGATTTTCAGCCTCACTGTTGCCAGGAAAAAGTTTCACAAGTGCCTCTGGCACACATCAGCATTCTCTCGGTCCCAGGCCCCCCACGGTGGACACCCCCACACTCTCCAGTCTCGGGAGGAGCCTCCCAGGGCGGCCTTGGGGCTGCGGTGGGCAAAGGGCGAGGAGAGGATGACCAGCTTATGACCAGCGCCTGGAAAGGGAGGAGGGCACTGAGGGCAGCGGAAGGCCAGGAGGGCAGCCAGGAGACCGGACCATCCGTCGCAGGCATGGGCTTGTCTTAGCAGTGGGCACACGCCGGGTCTTTGACGGGGTCATGACATAATCCTTGTGTGTTTTCTAAAGATGATGCTGGTGCTGTGGGGAGATAGGCTCACATGCACACACACACACACACACACACACACACATCCTCACTCCAACACACTCTCAGACACACAGGAACACATTTTCACTCAAATCATACCGACTCACACACTCAGATACACACGCTAGCACATTCGTATACACACAAATGTACGTTTTGTGATCACACACGCTTTCACACTTACACACCCATATACCTGAAGCGTGCCCGTTTTCACACCACTCGCATACAAGCACTCACACTCACACTTGTGTATGCACACAACTCACACATTCGTACTCTCAAACACACTAACACACAGCCATTTTTTCACATAAGTGTCACAAGTACACACACGACTCTTAGATGCATTCATTCAGTCACTCACACTTCTGTATGCTCATACATTACACACGCTCACACATTCACACTCATGTGAGCCTCCCCAGAGATGAGCAGGTGGAGCCAGGTGGGTCTGTCAGTTCCGGTGCCTTGTGCTGGGTTCCAGAGATAATCCCAGCTTTCAGGCATCTGTGACCCACTGCCATCCACCCACTTCCAAAAAGGATTTGAAATGGTTTAGGATGTTAAATCCCAAACAAAACAGAATAATGAAAAACAGGAGGGCAGAAGCATTAAATGCATAACCCATGTTTCTCCAGGGCTTCTAGCCTTGAAGGCTGTGCTCTCAGAGCCCTGGGCCCAGCCCTGCACCCCCCTGACCCTCCCACTGCACTCTGGCCCTTGGGGGCCTCTCCCCACTGCTGCTCCTGAGGAGGCTGTAGAAGGGCTTAATCCCTGCCAGCCTTGTCCAGCTCTGCCTGGGGTGTTGGGGCAGCCAAATGTCCATGGATCCCCAGCCCACAGGTGAGGTTTCGGTTTGCAAAGAGCTTTTCATCCTGTGATGCAATATATTATATATCGAGGCAGCATGGGGCCCTTGGAATATGTGATAAGAGTTCCTCACATTTGCATAGCAGCTTACACACCCGAAAGCATTCTCCACAGTTTCATAATAGTAATAGTAATAATAATATGTCCCCTTCTCTGAAATTTAAAGGAATACATAAAATGTAACATGGAAGTATGAATTAAAAACGGGAGCAGAATAAAAAAAAAAAAGAGGAGTGGATTATAAAATATAATCAGACCAACAGATATAAATCAGGAATGCACAGAGCATAACTAAATACTGGCTGTCATTTCTTGAGTGTCCATTCTTCCTAAGACCCTGAAATAAGCAGGGGGTGCTCTGTAATCAAATCCTCATGAGTCTCTTGCAAGTTAGATATTGTCACTAATTTGCAAATGATGACAGTGAGCCTTGGGGAGGTGAAGGGCTGTGTCTCAGGTCCCACGGGGTCTAATGGCGGAGCCAGGTCCTTGAGCCCGATGTCCCCACTTGGTCTTTAAACAAACTGGCCCTGAAGCCTGGAATCGTCTTCTCCGCCCCTTTCTCGATGATGCTGGCACCATCTCCTCCTCCACACCTCAGCTTAACATCGCCTCCTGACCTCCCATCTCTTCCCTCTCTGGTAGTTTATGTGTAATGAGTCTTATCCTGCTCGGCACACGCCACCGTCTATGAGGCGCTTGTTCGATGCCCGTCTGCCTCACTGAGGCCGCCGGCTGGCCAGCCGGGCGGCGCCGAGAACACAGCCAGGCACCTTCAGGCACTGACGCCTTGGTGAATGAATGACCACCCGTGCTCAGAGCCATCAGATCGCCCTCCCTCCCCTGAGATCTCACTGAGGCTCTGACTTTTGGGATTGCAGGCGGCCTCAGAGCTCGCCTCACCCCATCCCTGTATAACAGAAAGGGGAAACTGAGGGCAGAGAGGGCAAAGGACTTCTCAGGGTCCCACAGTGGTTAGGCACAGAGCTGGCAGGGTACTGGTTCCAAGCCAAGGGCGGCCAGGACTGGGTCAGGTTTATATCTGTGGAGGGACAAAGTAAGGCAGAACGGCCCCAAAATGTGACTGGGAGGAAGGGTTTTCTAGAACCATGTGGCTGGCCTGGGGAGGAGGCGGAGAGGCCTCCTGGCCTGGCGAGGAATGACTCCAGCAGGAGCCTTGCTGGGATTCCAGCCGGGGGAAGTAAACACCCTCGTGGGCGATGCAGGCATCCTTCCCACCCCCAGCTCCAGACACCCCACCAGCTGCCAGCGCCTCGAGTCCCTGGCCAGCGTCCTGCTGTGCTACAAAGAGGAAGATCCAGATAGGGTGCGTGACTCACCCGGGACAGAGCGGTGGGCGGGGTTTGGTACCCTGTGCCAGGCTGTCTGCTGCCCCAGCGCAAAGAGGTGAGAAGGACGTAAGGTCTCCCCTCTCCCAGTCCTGCGCTGGGGCCCTGCAGAGGCCCGGGAACAGCTGGGCCACCTTGCAGCCAGGCTGCATCTCTCTGGGGATCAGCACCTGGTCCCCTTGCTGGACAGGACAGTAAGGAGCAGGATCCTGGGGAACTCAGGCAAGGCAGGAATGTCCTGTGGTGAGCACCTGACCCTGCCTTCTTACTGTACAGATGGGGAAACCGAGGCCCAGAAAAGCCCCAGGTGTCACAACAAGATTGTGATTAAGCCAAGACCAGAACCAGGGTCTCGTGGACAATGGCATCATGTGTCCCTGCCGCCTCCCAGCCCCTTCAGCCCCACCTCCTCCCCCCTTCTCCTTCAGCTGTGTTTGGCCCTCTGCACCTGCTTATTCTTCTGCCCAGAGTTCCCTCTTTGACCTTTCTTGACTGGGCAAACTATTACCTGGACTTCAAACCCATGCTGAGCTTTCCCCCCCCCACACACACACACACCAGCCCGGCCCTGGGGGCAGGGTGGGTCCTGCAGGGGCAGCTGGGCCCGGATGCCAGCACCAGGGCTGCAAGCTCAGCAGCTGTGAAACCCAGGTCTTGGCAACAGCCAGGAATGATTCACAGGGAGTGGAGAGACAGGAAGGCTTGGGTGTCACCCTGTGTCACAAGCCTGAGAGCCATGCAAAAGTGCCTGGGATCTGAACCGGAAGACTCGGCCCTCACCTGCCTCTCTTTTCAGGCCTGGGACCTAGAGGGAGTCCTTCAACCCCTCTGGGAGAGATCAGGGAGACTCAGACTCCTGAATCCGCAGTTAGAACCACAGGGCAGGTTTTAACTCTTGTATCAGCTCCACTTGATGGGCAGTGGCTGCATGGGGCGCTGTACGTAGGAGGATTTAGAGAAAAGAGTCTGGTGGTAGAGCTTGCACATATATTTGATACCCCTGGGCTGGGAGGTCTCTAAGGGCCCTGCCTGCCTTGGTGGACTGTACTTCTGTGAACTGAATCAGCCCTTCTCCAAACTGGGGCAGGGCCCGAGGACAGACAACAGGGCTGGATCCTACCACTTCAAGCCTCTGGCCACCACACACACACACACAGCCCAGACTCTCAGAGGAGATAAGGGACCTTCCCAAGCAAGCAGCCCTCTGGCTGGGGCTCCAGCCTTCTCTCTTCCGTGGGCCCCAGATAAACATTCTTTCCAGTTCGTTTCAGTCACTTGTCCTCCTGAGTTCCCGCCGCTCCTGCTGGCTTATTCCTGCCAGGTCAGCACAGGGCAGGCCTCGGCAGAGCATTAAGCTAAGCTGCTTCCCGTCTGCTGCCAGGACGGGCTGAGGGGGGCTCAGGAGACAGAGGGGAGGAAGGCTGGGAGGCTGGAATCCAGATCCTGGGCTGAAAGGCAGCGCTGGTCGCCGCCCTGAAAGGCCTTCCTGTCCCTGCTCTTTCTTCCCTCCTGAGTGTAGCTCAGGGCCTCCCTCCTCCAGCACTATCTGTAAATGGAAGAAAGAGCACCCATTCATTCCGTTGGTGACGGCTATAGGGGTTGGACTGGGTGGAAGAGTGTTCCCCGGAACCGAGAGTTCATGCCCCCCAGAACCTGTGAATGTTACCGTTATCTAAGAAAGGGTCTTGGCCCATGTAGTCAGTTAAGACGAGGCAATGCCGGATTAAGGTGGGCCCGTATAGCTGGTGTCTTTATGAAAAATTTGGACACAGAGACCAAGTACAGACTCCTACAGAGAGAAGGCCACGTGAAGAAGGAGGCAGAGGTTGGAGTTATGCTGCCACACAAGCCAAGGAATTCCAGAAGCTACCAGAGGCTGGAAGGGCCAAGGCAGGATTCCCTCCCGGACTACAAGTCCTTGGGAGGAGCGTGGCCCAGCTGACTCACTTCTTGATTTTGGACTTCTGGCCTCAGAATTGTGTGAGACACATTTCTGTTGTTTTAAAGCCCTCAGTTTGCAGTCCTTTGTACGGCAGCCCTCAGAAATGAATACAGGGCCGTCTCCAAGCGTGTGTCAGACACAGTGGCCCCGCAATAGAGGAGGACGCGTCAGCGTTCCTGGCCCGGCCGCCTTCCTCCAGCCCTGTGCCCCCGGAGCAGTGGTCTTCCTGACTCACAGCCCCGCATGCCTCCCTCCCCTTGGGCACCGCCTGTGTTGCTACCGCCACACCTGGGCAGCATGTGCCAGCCGGGGCTGGGCGGGAGGTTTGAAGCAGGACTTGACGTGCCACGGCGGATGTCGGTCTCACCAAGGCTAACTGAGATCAGGCTCCCATAAAAGGCCAGATCCCCACAGCACGGAAGACGAAGCTGGGCAGGGGCACTCAGTCGCCATTGCTTTCTAGAGTCTGTTAGAAAACAAAATCCAACCGAGTGAATCTGAAGATCTAACTGGCTTTATTAAGTGGTTCGTGAATTGGGCGGCATCGCATCCAGCAAGTAGGCGGGCACTTCGGGGGTTGTACAAAACGAGAGGTTCTTACGGGCACAAAGAGGGTGAGATGAGACAGTGAAAAGAGTGGGTTATTTCAGGTGAAGTCGCCTTCCCTTAGGGGAGGGCAGAGGTCTTACAGGCAGACGCCTCACTAGCACTGACCAGGACGTCCCAGACTGATTGGTTTCAAATGCCACTCCTGGGGCAGGCCAAAGCTGCAGTTAGGTTTGGTATCAGGTCTTGGTGGGGCCTAGCAAGAGTGACTCCATTTAGAGTCTGTCGTTTCTTTTCAACGACTCTAAGCGTCACAGGGGAGGAGCCGGACCCACGTTGGACCTTCAACACCTGGCACAGGTCTGGCATTTAGCAGCACTGACTATGTGCCAGGCCCCCTTCGAAGGGCTTATATTTGTCTCTCACAGTGGTCCTGAGAGATGCCATCCTCAGCCCCATTTTACAGCTGAGAAAACTGGGGTGCAGAGAACTTACAAGACTTGCCCGAGTCCCTCTAATCATAAGTGGCAAAGCCAGGGTTCAAATCCAGGTGGTCTGACTGGGAGCCCCGGCTTTTATCCACTCACCATCAATAATTACGGAAGTAATGAAAGGCCAGAACCATATAGCAGCCCATGACGAATTCACGCATGTTCCCTTAAGGCCCCATCCACGCCCCCAACTGAGATCTGTGACTAGACCCTACAAGTGAAAGCTGGTGTCACAGCGGGGGATGACGCGCTCTGCCCACACTGGCCCGGGAAATAGCACAAGCTCTAATTGCAGCTGGCTGTCACTTTAATCAGCCTCTCCCTAATCTCGCAGACATGCCCTCAGGAGCGCCCCGTGACATCCATAGCTGAAGGCCGAGACCCGCGACCCAGAGGGTCCGGCCCCAGCCCTCAGCCCTCCGTGCAGGAAAAACCCCTTTGGCCAGAAACAGATTCAGTGGGTTCTGTGAGGACCTAATTATTGATAAACCAGCGAGCTCAGCCTTTGGCCACCCACACCCTGCCCACGCCCCAAGGGCTGGTGTGTCAGCTGCAGGAAGTGAGAGGTTGTCACTCTTGGGTGTATCGTTAACCCACTCAGCTTCTCTCTCTCTCTCTCTCTCTCTACTTCTCTTTGTTGATCTTCCAACTGCTGCTTTTGTGTCCAACTATTCTATCCTTTGCCTTGAATTCATGCTCCCCAAGAAGATCTCCTTGGTGCGATTATTTTCCCCAGCGGGCCACCTCAAAGGCTGGTGAAGCAGCCTATAGTTTGGGTCCCCACCCACAGCCCAATCGGCTGCAGCCAGAGAGGTGGGGTCACACGGCACCAGCACGGCTCTGAGGAGGCTGCGGGAGTGGCAGGCACGCTGAGGCTGGCTTGGACACGGTGCAAGCAGAAGCTTGTGCCGTGAACCGCCTCTTTCATGCCTCAGCCCCCCTTAAAAACTGTAGAGCCCAGGATGCCAATTTGGGGCAGCCCTTACACTCCGGCCATGGCCATGCTGACCAACCCGTTCTAGCATCCCCCCTGTTCACCGAGCTGAGCACGGAACCAGACAGTGCGCCCCAGGAAGCCGCCGCCGAGCGATTCCCGCTGACGTGAAAGAACTAGACAGGATGGAATCATCTCTAAAGTTGCCCAGAGGCCCTGGCGAGGCCTGAGTCTGAGTCAGCGCTTCTACCTAAGCCGAACTTGCAGCCCGGGAGGAGTCAGTGGTCTCAGGGGAGGTTCTAATGGCTTATAACCCCTAGGATATTGGCATCGGCCAGGCTTCTGAGGGGATGCCCAAGGGCCAAGGTCGATGCTGGGGGTGAGATGCTGACTCGCTGGTTCTGGGTTTGAAGTTCCCCACCTGCTCTCCCTTTGTCTCTGTCTCTCCTGTGAGTCAGACAGCTCCCCCGGCACCACAGGGGTGCACCTCAGCTCATTCGCTGAGACCTGCCTCATGCTTTGAGAAGATATCAAAGCATCACCCTGATGCCGGCCTCCCCAAAACACACGGACCACGGTCTCTGTGTGCGGAGACACCCACTATATCAAATGGGGACCATTATGCTTTGGGAAATAGCAGGACTACTCAGAGCCTTAACATATGCATTGGATCCGTGCATCAACAAGAGTAGGATGGAGAGTCCAGGGCTGCCTGGAATTATTGGATTTTGACAGATGGACTACACAGGAAGGAGGCAGAGAACAGCAATGAGGGAAGGGAGCCGGATATAAGGAAATGGGCCGTGTTTAAAGGAAGGGGACGCTCAGGACCCTGCTTGTTAGAAACCAGTGTGTAGGAGCTGGTGCTGGGACAATTCGTTTGCCACCTGAGGGCCCCGCCCTAAGCCCACACAAAGGCGGACTCCAGAGGGTTAAAGCCTCACAGAAGAGGCTACAGTTAGAAGAATCAAATGGAGGAGAACAGGCAGGAAACAATTCCTTAAAATTCAACAAGATAAATCACAAGGGAAAACATTTTGATATGTCTGCGCGTATCAAAATTAAGGGTTTGCGTTCAATGAAGAACACGGAGAGGAAAGCGAATAGGTGAAGGAGAGACTCGAAGAGACGTAAGCAATGTCAAACCCAACAAGGGACTGGCACGCTGAATGCACGCGGAAACCAAAGAGAAACAGAGAGAAATCTGATCGACTCAAGGAGCTGAGCTCGGAACCCCGGCAGGCGCCCTGTTGCACCCCAACCCCGCGGTCTTACCCGCATTCCACTCTTGAATGTTAGACACGGATCATGTATCTGGAATCCATCTGATACTTTGGCCTGTGCCCTTCTGCATCTTCTTCCCTCGACCACTGACTCAGCTCTTCCTCCGTGAGGCCTTGAAGGATGGGAGAGAGACGCTGCCAGGCTATGCTCGGGCCATGACACTCTCTGGTGGCTGGAGGAGCGGATGCCCAAAGCAGGGGAATTTTCCAGAACTCTCCTAGTCCCACCTCAGCTCCTCCATCGTCTCAGCTCTCTCTCGAAGAGGGAGAGTCAAGCCTCAGTTTCCTCATCTGTATCACGAGGAGGACAATAGCTAGGGCTGTTGTCGCGAAGTACCACCCTCTGGGGCTGAAACAACAGCAGTGTATTTCCCCTATTTCTGGAGGCCGGACGTCTAGGATCGAGGCGCCGGAAGGCTTGGTTCCTTCTGAGGGCTGACAGAAGGACCTATCTGAGGCCTCGCTCCTAGATTCGGTGCTTTGCTGGCAATCCTTGGCCTTCCTTGGTTTTTGACGTGTCACCCTGGTATCCGCCTTCCTCATCGCGTGGCCTTCTCCCCCTGTGTGCCTGTCTCTGCGTCCAAATTTCCTTTTGGTAAGGGCGGCAGTCAGATTGGATAAAGGCCCACCCTAATGACCTCATCTTAACCTGATCGTCTGCAAAGGCCTTATCTCTAAATAAGGTCACGGTCACAGGGGCTGGGGGCTAGGACTTCAACTTCTCTCGGTGGGGGGGGGGGTGCGGTGCACACACAATTCAACCCATGTCGCCACCCCGCAGAAACGGTTGAGCAGATTAAAGGAACTAATGATGTGCGCCTCCCACACACATCATTCAACAGAGGTCCTTTATTATCATACGGTCATTTCACCGCACAGCGGCTGCCAGCACACAGCAGGGTGCCCTGTGGGGTGAGGTGACTGCCACAGGAACAGCACAAGGGCATCCCTGGGCTGTGGCCAGCGGTGGCTCCAGCATCTCACTGTGAAGAGGAACGTGGGGGCGGACGGTCCTGAGATCTCACAACACTCCTCCACGAAGGCAGCAATGAGTTCTGAAGATGCTCTGAGCACCCCTTAATGTGCGGCTGAGAAACTGTCAGGTGTCCACCCATATCAAATTCTATCGCAGTTGTCATCAATTCTTTGTGATGGTTTGTTGGGGAGGTAATTGTCATTGTCATTGCTGGTGGGGGGTGGGGTGACTAAGCACTCCCGAGGCAGCCTCCTTATGCCATGTCACTGTAGCTGGGCTGGTCGTCCCAAGAGGCTGTCAGGGTGGCACTGGGATCCCCATAATGTGCCCATCCCCCTCAGTGGGGCTGTGCCCTGTGTGTGGTCACATTGGTGGGGATGGCAGCTTTCTAGCTAGGAGACACCAGGCCACTGCGAGTGGGTGTAAGTGGCTCAGCCTTCTCCACCTGTGAGAGCAGATCGAATCTCAAACTGATGCCTGCCTTCTGCACTTAGGCTACTTCTTCACTCTGCACTTCGTGAAGCTCAAGTTCAAAGTCTTGAATCAAAGGCCTGATAATGACTCTTATCCAACAAAAATACAAAGTTTTCATTAAGGAGCTTGTAAATCGTCCCTACGTGTGTGTGCTTCCTTGCACTGCTTCTGGGTTCCAGTTGCTCCCTGTGCCCATCTATAAAAGTGTTTTGCAAGTTGCGGAAATGAGGCCTTAGCAGACAGCCCGGTGGGGGTGAGGGCAGACAGTCAGCGAACAGATAATCTTTCCCTGTTGGGCAAAGATCCCTATAAAGACAATGATGGAGGAGTGTCTGGTGGTCTAAGCCATAATAAAAACAACGAGTATTTATCAAGCATCTACCATCCCTGAGTACCAGAGGTGTGGATCATTTTCTTTCATCTTCACAGCAATGCCACATAGTCAGTAGTATAATCACATCAGCATTTTATAGATGAAGAAATGAAAGGTTAGTGACTTGCCCAAGGTCACCTCGCCAAGAAGTGGCAGATGAGCAATCCAAACCCAGGCCTGATTCCAAGGCCTGAACCCTTGGTGGCGACCGCTGGTCTGAATGTGATGCTGGGCTGTGATGAGCTCCCCAAGGCTGGCGGGAGCAAGCGAGTCTTGCTCTCTAGCCTGTGTATTCATGAAAAGCCAGAGCCCAGCGTGGAGGCTCCTGTGTCCTTGTGAGTCCCGATGAGAAAACTGGTCCCGGTCATATAATCCACACTCGAGAAGATGTGGGGAGGAATATATGTCTCGCAATAAAAGAACAAACTCCCGTGACACAGGACAGTGAGGGGAAACCTCACAGACACAAAGCCGGGCAAATAAGCCGGGCAGCAAAGCGCGCATCCTGTGGGATCCCATTTGCGTGAAGTTCGCAAGCGCAAGAAGCGGGTCCTGGGTGATGATATCAGGAGGAAGCCTCCTGGGGTGATAGAAAGGGCTCGTATTTTGAACCCGGGAGTGATCCCCCAAGTAGACACTTATGTAAAAGGTCACCAAACTTCAGGCTTCAATATGGTGCCTTCTATTGTGCCTAATTTGTACCTCGATTAAATTCAAAAGATGTGAAGAAAGGAGAGGAGATGCAGTAAAGAGCGACAGCTGGGATCAAAGGGGTGGATGGACTAAGCTCTCTTTTAACAAATAAAATAAAGGCGCTGGGAGGAGTGGGGTGCAGGCTGGCGATTGCACCTGGTGGTTTTAACAGCCAAGATCTTGGCCCCCACCCCCTCCCGCCCCCCAGTTTAGTCTTTTCTCTCTTACAAAAGTTCACATCTGGCATTTTTCAGGATTTCCATAGCTGGGAGGGAGCTTCCCCTGCCCAGGAAGGCAAAACCGCTTCTTGTCGTTCTCTTAATTCACTTAAGCATTTCCTCACTTAGCCTTTCAGTGTTCAACAGGTGTTTGTAGGGGCTCGTTGGTGCCGGGCACTATACTATGTCCTGGGGATACAGCAGGAAACAGACTGACTAAAATACCTGCTGTCTCGTTGCTGTCACCCTAGCCAAGACTGAGATTATTGTTACTTTAAAAATAATAAGCAAAATACACAGGTATGTTATTTGGAGAAGAATAAAACTGCGAAAGGAGTAAGGAGTGAGGGGCAGCTTGTATCTTCAAATAGGGTGGTCTGGGTTGGCCTCCCTGAGAAGGTGACTTTTCAGCAAAGATCAGAAGGATTCTGGGCTGGCTGCAAGTGCAAATGCCCTCAGATGGTGGGGTGTGTGTCCGGCAAGAGGGAAGCAGTGAAGAGTCAGGGTGGCTGGAGGGGTGATTGAGGGAGAGCCATAGAGCTGAGACTGGGAAGTGACGGAGGGCAAGAGAGTACCCTGTGTTCAGACTGGGGCTCTGCTGGACTGAGCTGGGGTTTTGACATGATCTGACCAAATATTTGGGAAAGGCGACGGGGCTGCTGGCTGTGGCTGTGCTGGAGGAGGCTGCAGCGGGGCCGTGGGGAAAGCCGAGAGGCAAGTCCTGGGCTCTCTCGCTTCACCTCTGTGCCTCTGCCCTGTGCTTCTTTGGGTGTAACTTGACCTTCAGGTTTATGGAGAAAAGAGGTCGGGGTCTTGCACTCTCCATACGGGATGGAAGGAGGTGAGGAGCAGCCCCAAGCCTCTCTGGATAGGGTGTGTGAAGGCCTTTGGAGAATGCAAAATGCAGACATGGACTGTTTCCTTGTCATTTTCCTGGAGGCTTTCCAAGGAGGCAAGCTTGCCTGGGGAGGTTCTTGACATGCAGCCAGAGGGAGAGATGAGGTGGAGACTGTGAGATCATCTGAGGCGGGGTGGTACCCTCCTCCCCGCTGCGCCGAGAACTGCTGACCTAACCTCTTCGATCAGAGTTTGAAGCCCTTTTGCTGTGGGGGAGGGGCTCTTGGGCCTGGGAGAGGCGCAGAGACCCCTGCTGGGGTAGGACAAAGGGCTCCTCCTTGCAACAAGCCCTTGCTCACCCCAGCTGGCTGGGCGGAAGGCTAGACTGAGGGGAGGAGGAGCCCCGCGCGCTTAGGCCTGGCTCTCCCACTGCCTGCTGTGAGGCTTGTGCGCATCCAGCTCCAGTTCTGCGCTGTTCTCCCTCCCGCAAAATATAAGGCCAGGCCAGAGGCTCCTGGTTTTTCTTTCATTCCGCAACCGTTCTCCAGAGAGTCCACTGCGCACTTGGTCTCTACCCTCGCGGGGTCCCGTCCCGGGGTCTCCTAGAGCTGAGCCTTGGATCACCCACTGGCTCTTTCCCCCCCGAGGGGTGAAGTGTGAAGCGGTTACCTGCTTGTGGGTATATGCCAGGTATGCTAATGTTTTGCCTTGTCCTCATGGACCATGTCACCTCCCCAAGGAAACATGCCAAGCCTTATATTTGAAGATACAGTCTCGCTCTGCCTCCCAGAGCCCTGAAGTCACCTCAGACACAATCAGAAGCTCTCTGTGCCCTCAGGCATAAAGCCTGTCTCTGTAATCTGGTTTCAGGAACTCCCTCAGTCGAGGCACTCACCCCTTCCTCTCCCCTTTCCCATCTGCCCTCAGCCTTTCAGACCTCCCTTTGGCCTCCTCAGCCCTCAGAAGGGTGTCACTTTCCAGCTGAATTCAGGCCTCTGATTCGGCTGCCTGGACGCCCCCCACTCCGCGAGCATGACATTTGCAGAGCCCTTAAAATTGACCCATGTTTGACAAAACATTACTGAATTTTCATAGAATCCCCAGAGGCACAGGTGTCATCTCCTCCCTTAGAGCTAAGTCGAGGGCTTTGCTTAAAGCCACACAGCTAGTACTCGGCGGGGATGGAGGCCACACTGCTTTCCCCAGTTCCCTTCTGCTCAGACGGACCACAGCTGCGAGGCAGGGCCTGGGCCTCTCAGCCTCCCAGGTGTGGGCCAACGTTGTCTAGCACATGATTCTGACCCTGCTTCACTGGGAGCATTTCCCATTGTTCCCCCCTCAGGGCTGGGAAAGCAGCCACCCCGGGACAAGACTGTGTCTCCCAGGTGGCCCGGCCTTTCCCTCACTAGGCAGGTAGGGCAAACTGCTGCCCAGACATGCAGCTCCCATGACTCACTCACGGCCAGGGCACCACCCTGCCTCCCCTCCTCCTCCCAGAAGAGCTGTGGCAACCCGCTGGGTGGGGCGGAGCTGGCAAAGCAGCCCCTCCGCCTACTTTCCCTGCCTGCGTGGACCTCAGCAATATGGCCCCTGCTTTTCCTGCTGGGACAATGGACTTAAGCAGATAACGCTTTAACCCACTCGCCCCATCAAAATCCACCTAATCTACCATGTTCCCTGAGAGCATGAGAAAGATTTCCTTGTGGACCAGTTCTCAAAGTCTGGGGAGCATCTTCCTCTTGGATATTAATAATGGCTGCTAACACTCAGCAGCTAATTATGTTTGGCATTGTTCTAAACATAGCAAAGTTTTTGCCTTTCCCTTCTTCCTAGCTAGGAGGATGAAACAGAGCAAAAACTGTGTCCCATTGTTGAAACGCAGGGACTGAGTGTCAGGGTGGAGAACGGAGCTGAGCTGGGTCATTGTCAGTGACACAATGAAGTCTAGTAACCTTAGTCTCTGCCTCCACCCGCTTCTGTGCTATTTCCAAAGCATCAAGCTGCCTTCCAGGAGCAAGGAGGATTCTGCTTGTTTCAGAATAAAGGTTAAGCAAAAGGAAGTTAATCGATGTGCACCGCTTTGATGTTATGACTTACTCTTTATTAGAAATGGGAGCCAGACATGGAGAGGGTCCTGGTGAAACCTGGGATAATGAATGTGGTCAGAAAGAGGCAAGAATCCAAGTAGGCCCCGAGACAAAATCAAAGTTAATGCCCCGAACGAAAGTGCTAACGGAGGCGAGTTGGAGCCAGCACCACGCCAGCACCAATTTTCTAGAGTGGTTTAATGAATTGGGTAGAGCCTGCTGGTTCCCTACATTGTGTCAGGGCTGATTGTAAACGGCTCAAAAAGCTGATGCTGAAAGTTTTCAGCAAAACTTGTCTTTGAAAAGCACATGATTTTGAACCCAGGAGGAGGTAGATGTGTCTGTTAGCTTTCAGAGGCTGTCTCTTCGCTGATACTGTTTTTAAGAGCCGCACCATTCTTTTAGATCGCTGGATTGATTTGACAATTATATAGCCTGAGTTTTTATCCTATGGAGACAGTCAGTTCAGGGAGAGGGGTAGTTAAGTTACAATGGGAGGCAGAAAACCATCCTGATTTTCAGCTCCAGGGAGTTTCAGGCATCAGATCCAGATTCAAACCTGGAGAGGGAAAGCAATGAGGTGAGAGCTGGAAGCAAACTATTGCCCTCCCGGGTTTAGGACCCGGATCCTGAGGGCAGCCCTGCCCAGGAAGCCCAGCCTCCATCCAACGGGCATATTGTAAAACTGCTCCACCTTGCTTCAGAGGCTCCTTCAGGGAAACGACCTTAGAGAAAGGAAGTGGCTATAGTAACACTGAAGGGAGGTCTAATGGAGTCGTTCACCGATTTTGGTAAAAAAGCTCTAAGTGATTTTTGGTACATACGGGCATACCTCAGAGACACTGCAGGTTCTGTACCGGACCACAAAGATAAAGTGAGTATTGCAATAAAGTGAATCGTAGTCTTTTTTTTTTTTTTTTTCCTGGGGAAGGACTTGCCTTCAATGTGTAAAAAAACCCCACAACATCTGTAAAGGTCAATAAAACAAGGTATGCCTGCATCTTGGAAAGAATTCAAAGAATTGACACTGCATTAATAAAACTCTTTCCAGTTCTGTATAATAGTGTGAACAAGGCTTCTGAACTCACACACGGATTAAAATGAAAAACAGGAATAGCAATAATAGTGATTCCTGTCTCGATCTAGGAATAAATAACGTTTATCAATGTAGACATGGACATGCATTTTAAAAAATCCATCTCCGTAAATAAAATTTAACTCTCCACATTCAAAGTATCAAAATTTGTAATGTGATTTTGTGGCTTTAATCGGTTAGGTCTAACAACGGGAATAGCTCTCGCCAGAAGAAACAACACTTCCAGGCTTATGACCAAAATTAATTAAAAACCGAAATTAGAATTTAAGTGCATATTTTGGTTTCCGATAAATACAGTATGACAATCATCGAAAGGCAGTCAGGCAGGAAAATGAACTGTATGGTTAAATCTCGTGGGGGAGGTGGAATGGAAATGAGAGTCCAAAGAGAAAAAGGAATGACAGAAATTTCTGACTGGACTTTGTCTACTTGTTGTTTTCAAAAAGACGATGGTAAACAGATCGGCCCCCACAGACCGTGGCCTCCACTTTCTCAGTAAGTGCCACCAGCCCAAGATAATTGCACGTGAAAGGCCATGCTGTGGATGCTTTTTTATTGACCTCCTCCCTTCGGGTTATGATCGGAGGTGGGAATTTCAGAATTGAATTCCACTGGCACTCAGAAAAGAGGAGTCAGGAGGCAGCAGCCTGTGAAAACCTCCCAAGTACATCCTTTGCAAAAAAAATTTATGTCAGCTTAAAAGTGTGCAAAGGGGCACACATTTCCTTCAAATGTCTTGTATGAAATACATGAGCAAGAGAGTGAGGACTAAAATCCAAACAAGCGATGGCAACCAACAAGATGACCACCCACATCTCACTTTTCTCATCAGCTGTTATGAATTCTTGTTATGTCAATTGGCTTGTATTGCCTATTTTGATTACAAAATAAAAATTTAACATACCAGCAAAAAAAAATTCTTATCAGATTTCCAGCCCTTTATCTTGGGAGAAGTAAAAACCATTTTTTCTCCCCACCCTTTCTCATCTAAACCCAACTCACATTAGAACTATGGTGTAAAGAGAGACTGGAGCTAAGAATGATAGACACTTAGAAGACACAATCTTGTTCTAAAGGTTTATGATCTTGAATGTCTCTTCAATTAGTAACATTTTTAGACTCTTGCTAGTTTTCAGTACTTAAACTTTGTTCTCTAACCCTCTCTCGCCTACGTCCCTCCTGGAATGAACATAGATAGGGTGATATATGCTCCATTTGAGACCCTGTCTATAGATTTGTCAGTTTCTTTCTGATCAGAAGTCCCTCATCCCCTACCCTCAGGACTGTCTTATCTTAGCTCTAAGTTGATGTGTCATCCATGAGTCCATCAGTTAATATTCACTAAGCACCTACTTACTACCCATGTGCCATTCCTCCAGCATTAAGAGTACAGGGAGAAATAAAAGTTCCAGCCCTTAAGATCTCCGTCTCATGTCTGAGTACTTGCAGGAAATCAGAATTACAAGTTAGGAAAGTGAGGACACAGAGAATGGAGCAATCGACCTTTCTGGTGGGGTTGGTGAAGCTTCCTAGCGATGTCAGAATTGAACAAGTAGGCAGATTGGAGGAGAAAGTGGAAGGCATTTCTAACACAGAAGTCTATGAAAGCATGAGGGTGTTACAATGAGTCCTTGGGATTGCCAATGTATCTGGAGTGTCGACTGTAGGGATGGAGATTGGGGTTGGGGATAGAGGCCAAGAGATGAGGTTGGATAGGCTGGTGAGAAGGGGGTAGACAGATTATGGAGTTTGGTCATTATCCTGAAAGCGACCGTGGGGAGAGGAGTGGCGCATCCAGGAAGAATGAGGCAGAGATTGGAGATGTTCGGCCCAAGGCAAGGAGACTTGATCTGAGGCTCCTGCAGTTCAAGTGAGATGATAAAGGCCAAATGACAGCAGAACCAGTGAGGACACTGAGGAGACCGACTTGATGTGAGTCAAGGTTAGCTCCCGGGTGTCCTGCTTGGGAGTTCCCATTCATCAAAGGAGTATTATAGGAGGAAGAGCAGGTTTAGAAGGGCAAACTAGCAGGTTCATTCGTAGACATGGTAGGTCAACCCTGATACTTTGCCACTGCATGAACGGACTTGGAGCTCAGGTTGCACTAAAGCCAGAGAGGCAGGAGTTTATCACACAATACATGTGGCATATCACTAGAGTATACAATAAAAACCAAGTAACAGGCCACCTTAAGTGTGGGCTCTGGAGCGAGTTATTAAACAGATCCAAGTAAGTTTCCTGGTCACCTTCCATGGTCTTTTGGAAAGCAGACGGGATGGCAGGGTCTTGAGCAATAGGTAAGAAAGCACGTCAGTTTTAGCTTGAACGGTCAGCAGTTTGGAGGAAGAGAAAAAATTAAAGTTGTGGGGTTCAGGAAGGCCTGAAAAAGTGACCTTTTGCAAACATAAACACCACACACACGCACACACCCTGGACCACATATTGATAAAATTCCTTTCACAGGTAGGAGATTACAATTCTATTTTCAAGAAGCTTACTATAGAGAGCTTTTGCTGATCTCTTTTGGGGACAGTACTGATTAATGGTAGAGCCCTTTAAAAGCTTTGAATCTAAAATCAGCATGAAAAAAAAAAAAAAATTTCCCAAAGGTTCGAGATGGATGTCGCTTGGCTACAGATCTTGAAGAAAAGATAATGCAGTATTTTAACTGACCACAAATCCAATGAATCAATAGCACACCGGTGCTGAAAGAAAGCTAATCCATCCTGGTTTGCATTAATATTCAACAGTGGTTTTACCAGTTACCCTTTTGTATTAGACTCTAGAATATAAGAGGAAAAGGAAAGAGTTATGGCTTATACCCTAAAAGAAACTCTTCTAGCAGAGGAGATAGTCTTTTCTTCCCAATTTCTATGCCAAAATGGGGCTGTAGCCCCCGCAAATATGAAACGGCTGTTGGTCATTTATGGGAAAGTTGCAAGGCGAAACCCTCAGCAGCCAGCCGGAGTATTTCTTGCTGTGTTTATACATTTCCTAGCAACGGGGACTGCATGGCTTGTTCTCCTGTGACAAGCCCTGGCAGAGAGGCAAGGAGCCCGTGCAGGGAGCTCTCAGGACTTAGCTGTTGCAGGTTTTAACCGCCATACCCGAGAGGTCCAACAGCCAGAGGACGGTCTCTGACACACCCAACTTTCTCTGCAACAGCACTTCATGACAATCTGCGGCCACGAAAATAAGAGCTACATTTGTAAGCCTCCTTTGCAGATAGATTTTGGGCCTCAGTGCTGGCCGACTATCTATGGAAAAAAAAGTGAGGAGTCACTCCTGCTGAGGCAGTTCATTGCTGGTACGCCACCAGCATCTTTCTAAGAAATACATTTTGCATGAAGCCACTATCCTAGAGGTTGTCCGTTCCAGCAATTGGCATGAAATAACCTTGACTAACACAATACAGCTTCCTCCTTGATCCGTATGCCCCATGCTTGTTCAAGCTTCTCACATCCAGATCAGAATTGGTCTGCAAAACTCGCCTTGGAGCTTCAACGATGGCTCTTGTGACAATTCCCTATACATCTCCTGCCTGAGAAACTTCTGACTCCATGCCTTCAAAAAAATGGGGTTTCACAGGATTCGTAGATCTTAGTTTTGATAGAAAATGAAGTATTGTTAAAATGTATAAATCGAACTTTTCTCCTAAATTAAAAAAAAGTTTGTGATCTAATAATCATTCAAAAAGTAATTTCAAATTCCAAGTTACAAACTAGGATAAATAAACGTGACGCACTTCGTCATCTGGAGCCAGTGGTGTGCCGATAACTGACTGGGGGTGAGAAGAGCCCTGGTTATACAGGGCTCTCCCGATTTCCCAGCACATCTAATTCTGAATTAAAAACGTCACCGGATGCGATGCGGAGTTGGGAAGAGATGCAGTTTTCGTGAGCTAAAAGCTTCAGCTTTTTCCATTGTCTGGGGCAAATCTTTTATCAAATGGCACAACCACCAGGCAGGTAGCAACCTTGTGATTACTCCATTTTGCGACAAGGAAACTGAAATCATGTCTTACACTCAGGTGCCTTCCGAGTTCACTGTGCCATCCATTTTCTCATTTCTCGTTTGCCAACGTTTCTCCAACTTCAATGTTCATCATGAGAATCACTTTAAGGGGTCTTCTCAGATTGCTGGGCTCCACCCTGAGTTCATCTGCAGGTCTGGGGCAGGTCATTAGAATATGCTTTTTTTTTTTTTTTTAAGGTCCCCAGCTACTGCTGGCCCCAGAACTACACTTTCAAGAAATCACTGCCTTGTGCCTACTTTATTGACAAAAGGGCTCCAATTGGGTTTTCCTAGCTCTGCCACTAACCAGCTGTGGCCTTGAACAGGATGTTATTTCAAAGGAATATCCAAGCTTCAAGATTCAATGACCTTTGTTTACTTTCCATTCATTGCTATTTTGTTTATCCATTTTAGCCTTACCACTCCACATATAGAATCTTAAGACAAAAAAGGACAGGATTGGGTATCTCCAGATTTTTCAAGTAGCAAAACTCCCTTATCAGGATCTTCTGATGACAATGGAGAGGAAAACTAATGTCTGGAAATTTCCCGATGTCATTAAATATGTAGCATTTCCCTTTAAAGGCAAACATTGTAGACAAGTGGCATTTAAAAAGACTTTATGTTTAGCTCACAGGGGCAGATTATCAGCCTTAAAACCCTAACACACTTGTTTCAATATGTAATTGAAACCTAGGAGTCCTCACCACCACTAATCTGAGGTTGGTCTTGGTTCGAGGGGATCAAAGTATTATATTGCTGGAACTGCTGTCTGCTCTGAAAACCATCCTCCCCATTTCCCCAAAGCTGACTTTATGCCTGTTGCTCAGATTTTCTCACACCTGTCATCCTCCTCCTCTGCCCCTATTTGTCTCATCATTCAGATCTCCTGGCTTGTAAATCAATGAAACTGTCTCTCGAATAGACATGCATGGCCGAGACTTTATTCTAAACTTATGACTTACATATTACTCAGGGTAATCTCATCGGGTAGATGTGAACTCTGGCACTCAACCACCTGTATCACTCATCTGGCTTTATGCAAAAGGAGTGGGTACTTGGCTGGACTGAATTATTCGTGTGGGTGTTTTGCTACCATTCCTTATAGATTAGTTTCTTCAAGGTGAGGACAGTCAGCCTGGTAAAATCTTACTCATCCTTCAAGATGCAATTCCAAGATTATCTTCTCTGATCTCCATCTGCTCCACTGGTAAAGCACCCATCTTAGTAACATCCCATAGTGCAGTCTCATGTGAACTATCACGCTTAATACCCAGGGAGCAGCACAGGGCCTGGCACTTAAGACTCAACAAATGCTCAATGCTCAACTGCTACTTGTTTGTAAAATTAATCCGTTACTGTTTGCACAGAAATTGTACTTTTGTACATAGGCTAAAAAATGCCGTCACAAAAAATTCAAGATATAGAAGCAATAACTTACACATTTTTCACCAGTTGGCAGAGGGGCAGAGTAGTCGAGGATGTTAAAAACTGCCCGTTTACTTTCACGTTTTTGGTAGACACACAAAATCTAGAGTTTATTAGTCTTTTTTGTGTCTAAATGTAGACTAAAACATTACACTCAATGGAGTCACATGTTAGCACAGTGCAAGCCAGTTTTGCAATTAGTATTTACTTAGCAACTGCTGAGAACAGTTTCTAAAAATACCCACCTTCCCCCTTTCTTCCAGCCCTAAATATCTAATGCACTTTATCACCACTTAAGATCTGTGTCACTGTCCACTGGCAGAGCACCAATTGATGAATACCTGGCATCCCACAGAAATTGTTTCCAATGGTTATTCAAACTATTTTACTTCTCTGTAATCAGTAACATTGCAGACTTAATATGGCAATGTTGAAAAAGGCTAAATTTTTCTACCTAGACATTCTACTCCATCAATGACATTATCGGCTATGAAATATAAAAGTACTATTAATAGGGGGAAAGAAGAAACCCTTTCAGTGAAAACACTAGTATATTTTAACCTATACAAACCTGGGTACATGGAAATATCCTAAAATTATAAAGTCACAACTATAAGCAAAAAAAACTTGATCAAATTTTATATCTAGCAGAATGCAAATTTTATTAATGCATTCTGCTCCTGAATATTAAGATGTGGATATGTTAATCCAATACCAATGCTTTTAATCAACATTTTTAAGCTGATTAAAAAAACAATTTCAATTTTTAATAACTGTTTTCAGTAGTAAAACTGGTTAACTTTATCAACACAGATGAGGTATTTGGTGATAACTAGGTAAAGGTTGGCTGACAAAATGCAGTATGTACAATAATTGCTGAAAACTATAAGTTTTTAAAATATGTGAAAGTACCATTTGGCCCAGGTTCTAATCCTGGTTGTGGGAACCTGAACAAACATCCATACATCTTTTTGGGCTTCATTTTCACCAACTCATCTCCAACAGGCTGAAGAAAACAAACCCTAGTATTTGGTCCTAAATATGGACTCCACTAACAGCCAAGCAGCTGAGTGGATCACTTAGTTATGAAAACCCTCCTACCACACATCATTTTGGATCCTAACACCTCCTAGCCTCCCATACCATTTGACACTTGTTTAAGATACAATGAATTATTTCAAAAGGGAAGTTCTCATTTAAGAAACCAAGAGACCTTAAGTACCTCCTCCAACCCTGTGCTGTGTCCTCAAATATAAAATGTAGACAGGACTTACCTCATGGGAGGCTGAGAATTAGGCAAATACATACATGTAAAGCACTCAAAGTGCCTGGCACACAGCACTCCATAAATGATAGTTACTGTTACCAATCTGAGTTTAAAATGGTGATAAAAATAAAACGGGGAGGAAAACCGTGGCTCAACTATATAAAAACTAAAGGAAATTACGTTTAGGTCCTGGCTCTGAATAACTTAACAACCTGTCTTACCATAACAGCTAAGTTTCATGTAATTATGAGGATTAAATGAGATGACGTACATAACTTTAAGAACCTTAAAGTTCTACATGGACTCAAATTCCTTAATCCTGTGAAACTTAGTACTGCAACCTTTAAAAGAGGATAATTACCTTTCTGAGGATGAGAATCAAAAAATGTTAATATTTTCTAAGTGTTCAGGCTAAGTAATTTTAAGTCCCCCAGTAAGTTACATGGACTTTTAAGACAATGTAAATGTTCTTCTTATCAAACTTGTACTTGCTACTTTAACAAAATCATTTTCTAACACATTATTTTTACTTTTATTAGCTGATATTCTACTTTAAGGAAGTTTTCCTATTTTTTATATCAATATAGAAATCAAGGATTCTGAGTTATGCTATCACTATTTCGATAGTGTATTCTGTACAGATTTGGCTAGTATGAACCCTACATTTTGAGATTTCCATTCTTGCTGGCACAAGACAATGTTCCAGGTTTATCTTGTACCTTCTATGCCCCAGGCCTAAACTCAGACGTCTATTTCTCCAAGGAACACGGTTTCTTTCTGAATTCCCTGTAGCTGGCTGGCACAGCTCCTGACAATCTAAAATCAATTTGGAAGGTACACTGTGATACCAAAACAGCTTAGTTCATTTCTTCAAATTCTGTATGCCTGGGGTAATAAATGACTAGATAAAATAGAAAATCCTGAATTTAAATATCAGATAAATAACGTATGATTTGTACACTCTGGTTGGCTGCCTCACTATGAAGAACTTGGATCTACTGGTCTGGTAAAGATTTTCTTCACCTCCATTTTTTCTACTCATGCAGAAATCATCCGAGTCAGGTGCTTTGACTCAGGTCTTGGGTAGTAGTGACACCATTTAACTCCCAATAATTAAATCATTAATATTACAAACATTTCCTCATAATTACCTCTTCAAGGGATCTGGCTTGATGAAGATAAAAGGTAGAATGAATCAATTCACCCCACCAGGCTTAAAAGGAACAGAGATCAAATAAAAGAATTAAGTAGGAATCCAGGTCTCTCTCCCAAACTTGTTGAATCTGTGGCCTCATTATATAATTCTAGCCATTGTGGGTCCACAGTCTCAAGCAATAGACACAAAATAACTAACAGCTTGAAACGTATCTTAGACAGCTAGTTACACTCTAATGTTGCTCAACATTTTCATTACACGTTTGCATTTATACTCAATGGGTCTAACGAGTCATTTCAGAAACATTTTTTTCTTCAACTATATACTGATTGATAATGAAATACAGAACGCACAGCCTGACTGCATCAACTCACACCACCATCTTGGTCGTTTCAGAGGTATATAAAAAGTCTGCTATTACTAAACGTATTCCAGAGAAGTGGAAAGATTTTAGGAAGAGGTCCCCAAAATACAAGCAATAGCAATATGATTAAAGTAAGTTAGTCTCACAAAGTCATTTTAACAGGACAGCACATCTGAGATAAATTCTTTTATGTGTTTGTTACACTTTATCTCACTCGCATCTTGGTCACATGGTCGATGTTTAAAAACGAACAGAAAAAGCCTAAAATATTGCTACATATCAGTTTGGCTCAGAAAGTTAAATACCTCACAGACGACTGCTGAATTTTCAGGAACTGAGCTGAAAATGTCTAAACCACACCTTCTTGGAATTCCCATGGTTCATTCTAGTCAAGTTAAAGAACTCATTCTCAATAGTAACAGCAAATGTTAGGGGAAACTAGCTTGTTGACCTGGGTTCTAAAATCCTTGTTTGGTACTTATTATAATGAAATTAAAATTAAGTTTATAATTATTACAGGATACTCTGCTTAAAACATGTAAGAGTACTGCAAGGGCTAGGAGAAATAGGAAAATCTCTTAATATTTGATGGAAAGTAATAGTAAAAGCAAACCTCCGAAATTCCATTTGTAGGCCATAGGAGCATGAGCACAACCATATGGGAGGAGATAACCAGTCTCTCCCTTTACATATATTCTTTTTTATTTTCTTGTTATACCTTCCCAAAACAGAGACATTCAACAGTAGTTAGAATGGCCATCTCCCAACATTTAAAAAAACTGCACCCCCAAATGGGTAAACAAAGTAAAGAGTAGTAACCTAGAGTTCAGCTGTGTAAGCCACTGCGGAGCCTTAAGTGGTGAGGTCTTCCAATTTCTAGTGATGTGTCTTCAACTTGTATCATCATTTTAGTGGAAAAACATAATTTAATTTTGGTGAAATGAGATTCATCTCCCGACAGGATTAGTAACAGCATTCACTGAATTTCACATTCTTCTTTTGTGAACTGTGAAGAAAATGAGTGGTAGCTAGAAGGTCAATGGGATTCCAGCTCCAGCTGTAGATGGAATGACGATGTACCAGGACAAAAACACCGATATTTTGATTTACAAAGCTAACAGCAGTTATAAATCTGCAACTTAATTACAGACCAACTACACCACAACCTTTTCAAATGGCAAAAATACAAAAAAGTTAAGTGTTACAAAAATATTTCAGAAAAAGTGCATAGTCTAAGTGCATAGTAAATAAAAGCACTGAAAAATATCTTGCTAGAGGGAGTTCAGCTTGGAAAAGTTATTACCAAAGCTAAACATTTTTATTTTACACAAACTATACTCAAAAATAGCTTTATGAGACTGATTTCTGGCTAAAAGTATCAAAGGGTTTATTAGTCAAGAAACAAATACCTTAACTGACATGAGTGGATAGAAAAAAACAAAGCTGCCTACCCCAAAAGTTCATACTCATTAAGATTTCTGCAATATGATGGCGCTAATATATCCTTTAATGGCAGAATGTGGTAATCATGGAATTAATTATTGCTAATGCAGTTGTCAAATAAAAGAAAAAAACTAAGCTTGACACAATCTGACCAAACACGTGTCAATTTACAGTTTCAAGGTTATTTTACAAAATACCTACATTTACACAATAGGCTCCCGGCAGCATTTTCAGACGAAAGTTCTTTTAATTTATCCTGACATGCTATAAATGAATAAATTATACTAAAAAGTAAAACCTTTTTCTTGGGTCAGGAAGAAAAGAGTGGCATATCAGACTGAGAGAAGAGGAGATAACTTACAGAAATGGGTGGGCTAGGGAATAGGGAAGGTCAGCAAGCACATGAACCTGAATAGTATGATGTTCTCCAAGGTTGGGAGTCAATCTGCTCAAAGTCAATTAAGAGGGAACTTAAAAACTTCATTTTGTAGTTAAACCCTTTAACACTTTCATTCGTATTTAAAATCAGTCCAGCTGTTAGTCTGAAGCTGCAGGAGTTACAATAATACTAAGTCCTGGCAGTTGCAGCACTTAGTATTTATGCCTGCAAGTCATTAAAAATTAATAATAATGCCTTTCCCCTTCAGACAAAAAACAATTTTTTTAAATAAAAAAATCTGAGGAAAAGTTATAACACTAAACCTAAAATGATTTGCAAAGGAGTATTATGTAACAAATGGCTTGAAGTAGTCTATTAAAAAATTGGGGAGATTTGATTTCATAGTGAGTCAGCAAGGCATTTTTTTGTTGTTTAAAAAAAAATCTCATTTCCTTACAGAAACAGTTTTTAGTTTTTAATGAACTTGTAAACAAAAAAAGCTCCCATTTCAAAATAAAAACAAAATCCCAGATCATATAGATGTTTACAGTGATTACATTTATCTAAGCAACATACATACATGTTCAGTTTTAAGATGTTAACTAAATTTCTGTGACAAATATGCTTTTTTTTTTAATATCAAGAACATTATAGAGTTAATGCAGAGTCCTAAGGATAATCTAGTAGTCACTAAGTTTTTCTTAAGTCTTCACTTTAGATGCTGTTATTTCTAGCACAGGTAAGCAGGCAGTCTTTCATATGCTCAAAACACTGGAATCTTTGGTTGCTACCATTATCAGCTGGCTTGCAAACAAGAAGCCAACCATTTTAAGAATGTTTTAAGTGAACAACTTGCAAACCCCAGGATGGATAGATAAACCCTAAGAATGCACAATTGTGAGCATTTACAACCATCACAACTGTGGCTGAAGACTGATCATGCCGTTCTTCTGAAATGAGATCTCAAAGCAGTATAGTTCAAAATAAAAGATTTTAACAAAAAATTGGCATATGCACAATTTCTCCACCAATTTGTATGTGTCAACCATTTAGTTAACTTTTCCACTTGAAAAAATGCAATAGAAAACTGGACACCATGTTTCACTATCTCAGTTAATATTCACAATTACAGCGGCTACAACTCAGGACATAGCATCACCAGTGCTGCCCAGAGCCAGTTTATACTGAAATTAAGTTCTTTACACCAAGTAAATGGTTGTCCACAACCACTGGCTAGTGTACATATGAACTAAAATTTCTAGATTTGGGGAGAAACAAATGCTGCTCCGATCATCTGCACTGCTTCTTCTGTTCTTCAATTCATGCTTAGAAACCTGTTTTTAAAAAATCAAAACAGAAAAACGTTAAAATTCCAAGGCAAAAAAAAATTTTTTTTTAACTACACCCAAAATAAGGAAATTGGGTGGATTGGGCCAATAATTATTTTAGAATGGTGACTAATGTGATTTCCACCTATTTGAAAATCATTAGCTCAGTTTTGTTTTGTTTTGTTTTTTAACAGAAAAAAAGAAAGTTTTCTTTCTGGATACTTCTAGGTAGGAGCAGTATTACAGTGAATTAAAGCCTCCCAGTCGGCATCCTTTTCTCAAGCTAGAGAGTTACTGTTCATTCCAATAAGCTGGCTTTGTTTACTTATGTATTTCTAGTACCTAGAACATATTACGTGTTCAACTATTTGTTAACGAATGAAAAATAGATTGCTTTAACAACTAGACCAAATAGTTCTGATCATTCTGTGAGCAGAACTTTTCTGCCCATTATTCTGATATGAATAAGGAAGAGTTACATTTTAATAAATGCATTCAAGACATAATTATCTGAGTTATTCCACTGGCCACAAAAAACTGGTATGTTTTTATACAGAAACTTCAGACTTATAAAAATTGCTTTACCTCCAACAGTTGCATTGAAAAGTTTAGGCTTTATCACTGATTTGAAAATGTAAACAAGATGCTTTTTTGGCTTTATCTACTTCTCAAATCTTGCCACCCTGCAAATGCTCCCCACCCCCGGCCACAATTAGACCTTAAAGATTCCACATTTTAATAGGATTCAGGCAAATAATAGCTGCATGCTTTATCTATGGCTAAAAATAATCGGAGAAAATACTACCTACAAACTTAACTTGTGGCTTTGAGCGAAAAATATGCCCATCTCTCAGGAATAGCATGAAAATCCTATCGGCACCTTCTGGTTTCCTTTAGGGTATCAATGCCCCTTGGTACATCTCCTTCAGAACTCTTACAGCCAATATTCTAGCCCATTCTGACCTCACACTTCTTTAGCACAAATCATGTTTTTATCAATTATAAACTGCTCCTTTTTGGGTACTTCTCAAACATTTGTTGGACTATCTCCAGAGGCCTTTGTGGGATAAAATATTTCCACAATTAATTTTCATGCATATATGCCTTTTTTCAAAGATAATACCAAACATTAATATATTATTTGTTGGCAAATATTCCCTCACTTGTTAGCTAGACATTCTTTCATTTGAAAGCTGAAAGTCACCTTCATCCAATAAATATACTGTGCTAAGCCCCCAGGACAAGATGTAGTACTGTACTTTGTTGCTCCACAGTGCCTAACACCAGAGAAGGTACAGAAGAGACCTTTCCTGCCTGTCCCAAGTACTACGTTCATAAAGCAAATGACAGAAATGAAAGATAACAAAAATCTGACTATATTCTGTAATCTAATCCTACTTTAAAAACACAGAAATTTTAAAGTAAATTAAAACTATGGATCAGCTGAATAGAAATAACCCTTATCCTGATGGGCGTTTGGTTTCAAGTACTGCAATTGTTCTTAAATAGGACAAAGAGAAATGTTTTCACAACTACTAAAATAGCTGGGTTTTCATTTATCAAAACTTGTGTACGCAATTTCATTGTATTGAAATAACTATTACACTGAATATCCAAATAGCTTTAAAATGGAAACCACAGTCACTAACACACTAAAATATGGAAATATAAGTTACACTGGCAGTCAAAATAGAGATCTGTTGTGTAGGGATAAGAATTATACCTAGGTAAGAATTTTATCTGTTCATCTTTAATCTGATATTTGAGGAATTGCTGAGTCAACTAATGATTTACAATTGTTTATGGACTGGTTAAAGGCTAGCCTAACGATATTCCTGGCAGAATACAGCAGTCAAATCCAGATTTAATTCTTCAGATTGTCCAGTGCTATGATATTCCACCCAGGGATCAACGTTTCTCCAGTGAATTGTCCTAAGATGTTAGTGATGATAAAAATCACAATAGGCGCATTCAGCATGATTTCAACATTCAGTCTTCAAGTGCTAAGTAAGCATTCTTCTCTCCAGTATGCATTAGTCCTTGGTTTTTTATCTTGTAGTTTAGGTGGTATTTCCTGGCTTCTAAAAGTCCAAAAACCCATCTTCACTGCAACAACAGTTAAAATAAGAAATGGATTCCTTTGTTCCTAAAAAAAATGGAGAAAAAAAAGTTAAAACAGGGTTTGAGGATCAATGTGACAGATTCAGGAGTAAATAGCTACATTTAAATTCTTTTCAAATCTGCAAAAGGAAAAAAATGTTCACTTTTATATAACTAACCAGGAGATTCTATCCTTCAATCTGAAAGTTAATGCATGCTCCTATTTGTGAATTAACTTCAGATGGCCATAATTTTTTTTTGACAGAACCACTAATTAGTTCAAAGAGATATTTACATAATAGTAAGGTTTAAAAGTCTGTGATGAGCTTTTGAAATGTAGAATTGTTTCACAGCATAAGACAAAACATTTTAAATTAAAAATTTAAATATATTTATATTCATCAGTATGCAATGCAGTAAGATATAACTTTTTTAAAAAAGTAATTTTAAATATAACATTTATATTCATCACTTTGTAATGCCTTTTATATAAATCAACTTTTCCTATAACATGTTTGTGTGGTTTTTATGGTCACACAGAATCAGAATAAAGCTTAGAAAATTTGAATTAGATTGACAGTATAAAAAGTTGAAGAAAAACAAAGAAACCTACAACTCTTTCTTCTTCACAGAAAAGTATTAAATTAGGAAAGATAAAGGAAATAGATTTTATTTTTATCACTACAAATAAGATAAATGACAACCTAAGTATAGCAGGTAGACATCATCCCTAAACGGCATTAAAAAAAACACACACACACACAGACTGATGATCCGATTTCTTTTGTCTTCCCTATTACAGAATTCATTCTGCTACAGATCTGAATTTTAAAATACCTGTTACAACTGATTCCTTCCCCAACTGGTAGATGGTCTGCATAATACACGACTGAGTCACAGCAACACTGAACTCTTCTAGGTCTTCTGGACTGTTGTATTATCCAGACAATATGAAAAGTTTGATAGGTTCAGCAGCCTTGGAGACGTGGACTTCAGATCATCCACAAATCAATTCTTGCACACTGATCTTCATTTCCTGTAGGTTTTTTTAGTTCTTTTTTCTCCGGCTTTATTGTCCACAGTGGAAAAAAAGCTGACAAAAATTTCAACAAGCCAGATGCAGCTCCCTTTGAACTGAATGTATTCAGAGCAGATCAGTCTCTCCAGATATTTCAAGGTCTTCCCCTGTGATTTAGATTACGTTGCTGAGTGATCAGCCACGTTCCTAGCAGCAATTGGTGAAGTCAGAAAAAGTTAAGCTAGACATAAAAGGTGGTGAAGCTTGGTAAATACTGGAAGGTAATTCAAGGAAGACCATGGGCATGGTAGGATAATGTGATGGAAAACGATTTCTAATCTCTTGAATGTCAACAATTTGACATCGAGGTAACTTATTATGATAAAATTATTAGTATTTATGACTAGAGTAGTAAACAGACGTGTCAAGATGATCAGAATAGTAAACTTATGTGAGGATCCACCTTCAGTTTCTCTACCTTCTGAAATTCTCCCCATCTTTGCCTTTAACTAAAGAAATGATGAACTTTAATTGGATTGTGAATGTCCTAAAGATATTTTTTTCCTTTACTACTTCTTAAATGTCTTTTAAAAAGTACTTTTCGGATAACCACATATAGTTGAAGAAAAGGGAATGAAATGGATTTGGAAGTGTATCAGATGTGAATCTTCTTTTTCTCCTTAATATGTAGATAAACAATAATTATAATTGTGTGATACCTGAGCAATGAAAACTAGTACAGATCATAGCAGGCATTAGGAGAAACAACTTGTTTCTTATTCTTAGTTTTTCGATAGGTTTTGGAATAGAATGTTTCAAAAGATCTTTTCTTTAGAAAAGTAATTAGGATAGGAGCCTATTACATATAATAAGCCCATCTTAGCTGAATTGAGCCAGACTTTAAAGAGTCTGCATATTTTCAGTGAACTACTGAAACAAATTATAGCTTTCTATGAAAGAAACATTATGTACAGATTTTCAAAAATAAAAATCATCACATAAAAAATACTAGTGAATGCCACTACTTGAGGAATTTTTCCAGGAACAGACATTCCAGCAATATAGAGATCTACGTGCTGAAGATTCATTTAAGAAACTGAATTCTCTGATATGGAAACCTCTGAAAGTATAACTCTGTGAATAACAAATGATATGATTATTTAAAAAGCACTTTCTAAAGCTGTAACTAGAAAAATGCAATATGGTGTTTTCAACATCACTGAAAGGATTTCTTGGAACCAATAAATCATTGAGCTGCATGAGCTCTTCTTTGAATGAAAAACTGTAATGAAACCTATGAGAGTATGCTTTTGAACTCCCTTACTACTTAGAGACTGACCCAGAAACGGAGCTTGGGGTAAAGGATAGAGGGATTGCTTCCTCATACTTATTTCATGCCACCATCAAACTTGCAAAAACGTTCATGGCTTTGTATACAGGAGGTTTTCTATAATATCTGTTTGGAACACTAAGGCCTATATCTAAAATAAATATGTTTTCAAGAAGTCAAAGATCAAAAGTAATTTTGTTTTTATTCTGTGGAGTGGCATGTTTTAGTTGCAGGCAATATTCTCCTTGGAGCATCTGGATGTGCATATCTGAAAGTAGTTGGTCAATGATATGTGATGTGTTTTACAAGAAGTCCAATTTTTCAAAAATGTAAAAGTCCGTGTTTATGTAACAATGTATAACTTCTGTATCTAGTAATGCTATATAGATTTTCATAAAATTTTAAGTTGCTTTTATGAAAAATAGCTATGATACAAAGTAAGGATTAAACTTAAGTTTAATTACAATTTTTTCCCCCAAGGAAACATACTAACTCAGTGGGTCCAACTTCTCATCTTTAGGACCTAGATAAGGCAGGACAAAAATTCTGCTTGTTTATTGAGTAAGAGATACAGTAAACTAACAATGGAACTAGCTCAAAATAAGGTATAATTCTTTCTGAAGGCTGCTGAATGCCTGAAATGGAATGTTCTAGGTCAGCTGAGATTTCAATCTAATTTTAGTTCTAGAAACTGCAACTCATGATGATCCTATTATCCCAGCTAGCTTTAAGCAAAAATTGGTTTCATTTTGTGAGAAAAAGCAAATAAATATACTACAAGTGTCAAGTATAACAAGTCCTCAGTTCTCTCTGTTGTCTTACCTAAATAGGAGGACCATTTCTCCTACCTTCTTGGCACTGATGAGTTATATAATGATTAAAACACTCAAAAGGAGCAATTAAGTCCCAACTGAGAAACATGGGCAGAGTACTGGGCAAGCATTAATGTGTGCTCTCCTGAGCTGAAATTTCATCATCTAAGAACCCTCACTACATTAAACCTTCAACTCTGAATCCTTCCCAAATACAGAAACATGAAGGCATCTCAACTTCATTCCTAACAGATGAGCTGCTGGGATGAGGATGACATCAATTAATTATACTTCTTGAAAGTATCCTCAGATTAGAGTTTATTTTTAAAATAACTATTTATAAAATAGTTAAAATACAAGATTAAAAATAAGGACCAAAGAAGACCAAGTTCAGACTAGAGCAGTCATTCAGAAATTAATAATTAGAAACTAAAAACCAAACCTTACCTGCCCACCACTTCCAGAAAGTAGGCAGGTTTCAGGAGAAAAGCCCCAGAAAGGGGAAAAGAAAACAAACAAAAGACATGAAATACGGAAGTTGAACTGTATGGCAACGGTGATAAGACATGGAGCCGTGCCCTAACAGTTCTACTCCTTATAGCATCGAGAGTGCCAGAGAAAAGATAGAAAAGAAACATTTCAATGGCATTTGCCCCAGTTTTTTTTTTCCAATTTGCAAGGCAATTCAATTCCACATTGGATCCCTAGTCTCTGTTTTAGCAAGATTTAAAAAAACAAAAGAATCATTTTGAAATAAACATATGTAGTTAAATAGCAACTAAAAGAAAGATTTGCTTTTTTTGACGAGGAACACTGTCAAGCTTTTCAGTTATTTGAGTATTTAAAAGCTTAAACAAGATGCTCTACGAATGAGAAGACAGATACTATTTGGGGCAATGCCAAACTCACCTCTTGAAATTAGATCACGTTCACAATTTCCATTTTAAATGCTAAAGCATTAACATGCAGAAAAAATTCGTAACACTGTTAGTCTGAAAGTCAAGACATCATGGCTATCCGGATTCATTATTAAAAATCAACAAGTGTTAGGTCTAGGATTTTGGATTGATTGATTATACCATATTCCCAACACCAAATGTTTACTTTGGAAAGGGTTAATGAATGAGTAAAAAAGATGCAGTTGTTAAAAATGACCCAAAATCCCAAGAGAAATGATATAATATACACACATATATGTATATACAAATATATATACATATATATATGAACAAGGACATTTGGGTTTAAAGTTAGTAGTCAAATTTTCCAAGGACGTCTTTTTTTAAAAACATAGAGCCGAATTTTTATGTATTTTAAAACCACCTCCTCGATCTAACACTGTTAGAAATGAATGAATTACCCAATTTTGTGTTCAATTTTTTTTCCCTGTAACGTCACTTGGTTCTTGGCTACTAACCTTTCATGTTACTCTTGGTTTTGTCAGTTTGCTTGCCTGTGGGGGTTTGGGCCTGCTGACCCTGCCCACTTGAAGAGGCTGCCTGCTGTGCTGCTTTCTGCTTTAACATTGTCCAATCAAATGTGTAGTCATATTGGTGGTTCAGGGTCCTGGAAAATAAAAATCTTTTATGTTAATCCCTTAACAAGACTCTAAATTTAATACACTACTGAACTTTTAAGACAGTGAGAGTATTTTTTAAGGATTTGAATATTTTCTCGTAAGTGTGGCAGCTTTAAAAAGATTTCTTCTCCTATAGATGATTTTTAGCTATTCAGGGGGAGTGGTAATCACAATAGGAGGTATCTCCTAAAACCAAATTAGAGTACGAATGGGACTCTAAGTTTGTGAGGTGGATAGCTATACTGGCGGCTTACAAAGACTTTTCTGGGGTTAAAGGATTACCTCCAATTCATATTTTCTTCCACTAAGATTTTAAACCACGTGCACTCTATGCTTTCCCTTTTCAAGACCAATTCTGGGGTACACCTAGGGAACCCTAGAGTTTGAGCCTGCCTGCACAGTATCAAAGGCTCCATGACTGTTTGATATTTTAATTACTTTTCATTTTGGTATTGAATAAGGTTCTGTACCAAAGTTAGAGAGTTCCAAGAGCTACTGACAGTTACTTAGATCTAATACGAAATGCAATTATTGAGTAAAAGTTAGATTCTCGTTTAAGTGTGATTCAACTGTTGCTCCATCCCAAACTAATATAATTTCAAGCACATGTGCACTACAAATGGAAAAGCCAAACTTACAGTCCTTAAAATTTTATTCATCTTGGCGGGATGCACTTTAAGTTGCCACTTGTCAGAATAGATATGTTGGGTGGATTTAACTAATTCCCCTCACTAGAGTTTACAGTCTTAACACACCTTAAAAACTGACCTGAAAAGAATGCGGAATAGCTGCCTCAGATACATGTAATCCGGGGCTTCCTCAAAGCGCAGCCCACGACAATAGTTTAAGTACATGGCAAATTCTGCAGGAAACCCCTACAAGTTCAAGAGTTAGAACACAACGTAAAAAAACCAAAAACCTCATTTCAAGATAGAAAAGTAAATGTATTTAAATACAAGCAAAAAATTTACTTGAGGAGGGTGTTTTAACTACTTTACTGGAAGATGCGAGAACTAAAATCTGACCGATATCCTCATAAATTTAATATCATTTTAATATTGGTAGAGGAAATATCTTTTTACTAGAGTCTTACATTCCTAAATTATTTAGATATCCCACTTGTTAATTTTATCAATGTCTAATAATTCGATGGCAACAATAAAGAAATGATAAAATGGACGTCAGCCACGTTCTTTGCCAGAACAGGACAATGAACAAGCATTTCCTCCCAACTCTGCAATTACTTTCTTTTTTATAATAGTAGTACCCATTCCTACCTAAACAGAAAAGTAAAATCATCAAGGGTGCAATCACACAAGGCAACCACTGTTGGGATACAGATCAATTCAATGCTTCATCTTATAGACTGGATTTGTCTGTAATTGTTATCATAGTGTGTATATAATATATTGCTTTGTTCCATTAACATTATATTACAAGCAACCTTCTGTTATTTTCAACCTCTTCATAAACTTCTGGATGGCGGCATAATAGTCAACCTAATGAATACATCATAAATGTTTCCCTATAATTAGACATTTAGAGGATTTTAATTTTTCTCTATTATAAATACTAATAAGTGTATTTGTGGGCATAAACTTTTTCCATGTTGTTTCCTAGAAAAGGTTCTTAAAGATGTATATGACTATTTTTGAAACTGCAGATGGGCAAACTAGTAAAACAAAAGTCACTACCTCTCAACTTGAGTAAATGTGAATGTAAAGGGAGGTAAATTAAAAGAAGCAATCGCTTCTCACAACCTAATGATTTTAAGGAATTTCTCACATCGAGATCAAGGTATCATAGAATGAATATATTTGCAACATTTATTTTTATTGACTGCACTGATGTAAATAGTTTTAATTTTTACAGAGTACTTTTATGTTATTTTTTGGGTGAACACCTGAAAGCCATAAATATATACTGTACATTTTTGTTTTTTAAAACTCTTAAGACTTAAAAAATTTTAATACACATTCACGGTCTATGTTAATGGTAAGTAGCAATTACCAAATTTGCTTTTAAAGGTATTACAGATGGAGGTGAACACCACGACTGAGGGTCAATTGGTACACTTCATGTGTTGTCACCTTATGAAAACAGGCAAAACCTCAACAAGAGAACTACCAGTATCATAGGCATTACAGATGAGAAATAAGAAGTACACAACTGGACCATGAGAGACTGAACACATTCTCACTACTTTGCAATAACATCTAATACTTCTGTGTTCACTGCACCTTGACTCAATTATATGCAGCTAATCCGAAAAGATATAGTTCACAATTCCTAGATCAAAACTAAGAAGTGACACACCAGCACAGAATGTTACTAAATCTTGTCTTTTCCTGTAAAAATGGCCAACTTTTCTGATAAGCCAAATGAATCTTTCCATTGCACGGAAATAGTAGTATATAGAAAACAAGATGTTTTACTTCCCAAAGTATACAGATTTCAAAGTTATTTGGGTAGATTATAACATATGAACATTTTATTCATTAACCTAAAATGTATTTCGTAATTTAAAATCCACAGAGTCTCAGAAAAGATCAGTCTCCCACCTGACTCTCTACTTTATTGTAGATTTGTAGGAAAGGGGAACGCAAATTTGTGGATGGGGAGACACATAAAAACATCACCATTTTCCCCTTCCACAACGTATAATTTTCAACTCATGCTGATTTCTACTTTCCATCACCCAACTATGTTAATTATATACTGTTTTCTAATTATTTCAGGTATGCAACTGTTGTCTCAAAGATGACCATGTGGTCTTCTTTCTATGGAAGACCATGGTTATTCATCATGGCATAAACATTTCTTCATTCTCGACTCACATGCCTCTCTATGAAATCTGAGTCTGGAGATAGAAGTCTGATTAAAGCTGTCATCTATACCATCAGACATGTGCTATTTATATCTTAGATTGTTCTGATCTGCCTGCCTCTATTTCCCGACTCCTTGATATACCAATTGCTGGTATACATTCTTTTCTGGCACCGGCTTAGGGATAAGAATACTTTAAATTTATTTTTTTCATAAATTGCTGAGGTTCAATTGGGACAGTTTACCTGCCCTCTTAGTTTCCCTCTAATTTTTAACAGATGAGAGTCTGAACAAACTAGAAACTATAAAAAACTTATTTAAAATGTCATTATGTTCAAGCCATTCTTAAAGATACTTATCAAATCAAAAATCATCAATAAGTAAATTTAAAATGGTAAATAACTAGTTCCTAAAAGTATGTTTTAAGTTCCAGGGCTGGCAAGTAAAATTCCTTTTTTGTTCCTGGATCATTTAGATTATGCATATTTTTTCGATTATGCACACCTACCTTACATAACACTTCAACAGGAGTGGACATCTTCTTTTCACTAATCTTTTCATATTTTTGTTTCTTTGTTGCAGCCTGTGGAATATAAGAATCAAACCACAGACATAATACTACTGAGAAGAGCCTTATTAGTTTAACACATTAGATATAAATATAAACTTGAGATTCAAGAGAAATTAGAACCTAGAATAAAAAAGAAATAAAAGTATACTACATTCAAAAAAATTTTTCCCCTCAATTGTTAACTTTTTACATGAGTTTCTACTTCAGTAACATTTTTAGCTATTAGGAAAGGGTGGATCTGACAGGAACATCAAGATATATGATTTCAGTAAAAATGGGAGGAGTAAAATTTGAAATGAGCTTTCTTAACCCATACATATTCAACCCAAGGGCAAAGGTTATAAGCAGACCAATACTAAAAAATGTGCCCATCATTCAGTGACATTAATAACTGGTGTTAAGTCAAAATATATTTCAAAAAAATAATATTCATATTAAATAAAGTCACACACACAAGCACTGAGCAATTTGCCTGGCTTATAGACATCAAAAAATACAGGGACTATTTTCCTTTACAGAACCAACAGAATATAAAAACAGCCATTAAATTCTAGGACACAGTGATTTATCATTAACATAGAAAAACTCACAAAAGCAATGGTGAAACTCCTTGTTAACAGAAAAATTAAAGATAATTAAACAATAGAGCTATTATTTCTGGATAAGCCAGTTTTATTGTACATAAAAGTATATATTTTCAACATAATGGCAACACACCCAAATCAGAAAGTCTTCACCTAATTTCTTAGCCCATGTCAACTTCCATTCAGATAAAGCTACTGGTTACCAATGGGTATCTGGTTACTGTTTCCCAACAAATTATTCTTCATGTGTGTCTGTGGGAGTCTATTAACTTAATTCTTACTGACATGATCATATTTCATTTTCCTAATACTGGTAAAATAAAGTTAATTTACTTGTTAAAAATCTCATATCTGATAAGAACTTTAAGGATTAACTCCAATACATATTTCTATTCTTAAAACAAAACCAAACAACGGGTAGAGCAAGTCTGATTTACCTTTAGTCCTTGCCATGGCAGGCTGGTTCTATTAAAATACATCAAAACATATCCTAATGATTCCATGTCATCTCGGCGACTAGAAAAGAAAATGTAAATTTATGAGCTGAAATTATTAGGAAAAATATGTGAAAGAAAGCCAGGCACACAAGAAGAAATTTTCTCAAGCAAGGAGAGCGAGCACATTTTGGTGTCTTGTGCAAAAAGGTACTTAGTTAAGGCAATAAAAAAGTTCATAATGGGCTACTTCTAAATAAAACTATCTCATAGGATCCAAAATTGTAAAATCTAACACAGTCCTGCAAATTAATTTTTAAAGAGCAAAAAGGATTTAGCTAAATAACTTTCCAAATAAAGTTAAGGAAGATGGAAGAACCAAAGAACAGGATACTTGTAAATTTTGTAGAGGCTCATTAAAAATAACTTTAGGAATGCTGAACTAAAAACATTTTAAATCTAAGTAAACATCTGTATGGATGGACGGACAGATGGATGAACTGACACACACACACACGCAGTTGACCCCTGAACTACACAGGTTTAAATTGTGAGAGTCCTCTGACATGTAGATTTTTTTCAATTGACCGCAGTTTGACTGACCCAGAACAGTTCAAGCCGAAGTTGCTCAAGGGTCAACTCTGATGTTGGGGATCTGAGTATGCGAAGGTGGGTTCCCCTAACTCTCAAGTGGCTCAAGGGTCAATTGTATATACATATATACACACGTACATACATATTCAGATAGATACATATATTTAAAGACTGGTAATACTTTGACCTAGGAAAAACATGAAAAATACAGTTAATCCAAGGTATTCGGATATTTATGGATATTTTCTAAGTTTAAAATATCACAAGCTTCCTTAACGTGGAAACGTATAACTTGTCATTTCTTTGTTTTTAAGGAGCAAAAAACGACTGAAGAGATAATGAAAAACTAGAACTCAAAAAATTAAGCACAAAGATTATGACAATTTTTTCTTCAAGCCAGATCCTGTTAATTCATGTAGATGTTGAAGAATAGAATAGGAGATGATCCACAAATCGCCTTTTGGTTCATTAGGACTCAGATAACATTTTCCTTATAAAAATAACCAATACATTCTTCCCCTAAACTCAACTTACACCACTAAAATAAAAAACCCAAAATCAGCATTAAGAAAATAAGTACTGTTTTCCGCTGCAAAAATAAATATCTTGATAAAATTGCATTCATGATTCCAATTTTTCATCATGCAATTATTTTTCTCCCCAAGAGATAACCTTCAACAAAGAAAACAGAAAGGCTTCATTTAATTGGCTTCTCTGCAGTGGCTAACACTGCAGGTAGAAAATCAATAAGTACCCTTCAAATCCTAGCCAAGAGACATCTTTAGATACTGTAAGAAACTAACAAATATTTCAAATACCCACTAGAGGCTTTTACTATGGATGTGCTAAACACATTCAACTGTCGAACTCACCTCTGTTCGATACCAAGATGTGCATTGATGCTAGCATATCGGGCAGTGCCAGTGAGATTTTTATCTTCTCTGTATGGTATGTGTTGCCTTGTCCTGTTGTCTCTGTACTTTTTGGCCAAACCAAAATCAATAAGGAATAACTTTAAAAGAAAATAAAGAGACATTAGGTTTCCAACCTTGTTCAATTAAACTACTTTAGTCATTAAATGGCATCTATTTGTTCAAATTTATCAAAATGAAATATAAGTAAAACAAATAATGGATAAACTTAACATTCAATAAGCTTTTACTAGTCCTCATCAATAAATCAAATTTAAAAAATACAGTTAAGTGAAGTGGTTGATCGTTTCAACTGGACAATTTCATAGGTCCAGTCCATTACACACCCAGAGCCTGTCTGTAGAAAGTAGTGGAGAAATATATACATGCTTGATAGCAGACTTGACAAGTGTGCTGTGTGCCATAATGAAATCTGAGATCCTGTTACTATTGGTAAATAAGACAACTCTCAAAGTTTGACAATGACAACAAAACCAAGATTTTTATTAAAAAATAAAAAAGCATTTTTTCAACAAGCATGCATTATGTTCTGATGCTTCACACTGACATTTATGCATGTGACCAGGTTAAACTTACAGAAATTATAACGAGTTGATCTAAATCTTAAAACAGTACTTAGTATTAAGGTGGCTCACAAGTAGCAGTTTTAATATGCTAAAAACAAAACTAGTACTTTATAACAAAATGTTTAGTGCTGTCTCATATATATGGTAGAGAATAAGATACTCATAATGTTAATTCAGGTTTACTTGTACGATTAAAACTTTTAAAAGGAAAAAATAAAATTTTTGACCAAAAACCTCCCCCAAAACCAAAATATGTTCATATTTACCTTTACTACCTTCTAAAGCAAAACGAACAATACTTAAAATTTAGCCTTTACCATAAATCACTGAAGATTATTAAGCAAAGCAAGTGTATGTGCCCTTACATTAACATAGCCCTATTGTTCTTTTTCTAGTTATTTCTACATTTTATAGTTCTTTTTTCCACTGAGTCCTTTCTGCCACAATTTATAGTCTAATTGTTTGGGAAACCCAATCACTTAGTCTGTTAGGGGTGTAGCCACAAATAAATAAATAAATACAAACAAAGCAAGTTTCTGATTTAGCTGAAAAAGATCTGACCAAGTGTCTCTCTTAGGAGGATGACAAATGCCTATTTCAGGCAAGCAACGGTCAACCTAGTCTTAGTTATACATTGGATGGGAAAGACATGAGGTTTGAGTTTCTATAAGTATGTTAATAATGTGATATTTGTTGCCTGGGCTACCACTATAAAAGAATGAAGATTAAATTTTTAGTAAAATGTAATTAGATCATGAAAGCTCTCTAATAAGATGAAACTCACTTCCTAAGCAACTGCATTATTATAGGAACATGAGAAAGTGTTAGAAAAGAAATAAAGCTCATACTGTTTCTCTTAGTAAAAGCTTATATCAGCTCAGTACACAATATTAAAATGAGCAAAACAAAAATTATGTTAAGCAAAACAAAATTATGACTTAAGTTCTTGCATATTCATACTGAAAATGAAGGGAAAAATAAACACAAAACGACATCCAGCTTCAAGGTATTTAAACGATAGGCTAAGAACTATGTGGATTTTAAATAAAAAGTGATTAGGACATGGAATCTCCTCCTCCAAGGAATATTTTCGGGGATTGCTTCCTTCAGTACTTCAAAATGGAGGAGAAAATAGGAACGTCTCTAACATGATTATGTCTGACAGTTTCATTCATGTCTAAATCTACATTCAGTAGCTCCATCTGCAATTCAATAACCAAATACTTTCTCAAAACTAAGGCTGCTTCATAAAAACTCAAGTGTTTACTAGTTATCTCCTTCCACAAATCTGTAGGATGAAATCTAATTAACAAAACAAAAAAACACGCTACTATCTTCTTAAAAATCTCAATCTTATATCAAAACAAAACACTACGAAGCAAATAAATCAATTTAAAATTTCTCTTCTTGTAAAAACTTAAGAAAAGGAACATCACTGCCAAACAAAGGTATCCTATTTTAGGAGCAAACAACTGAAAGAAAAACTACTTAAAAAAAAATTTCTTGGAGTTACCTTCTGATTCCTATCAAGCTTCTTTATTAACTTCTATGCTTTAAATTTTAAAATGAATGCAAACATATAATGGATGTATTTACATGAAACCACATGATACCAAGAATACAACTAAACAGGCGCAAACATGGAAAGGTAGAACCAAAGAAGTCAATAAAAATGTATCTGTATAAGATTGCATATGCAAAAAGGGACCTAATATCTTTGATGGGTCAAGCTACTTTTCTGTGTATTTTAATTACATGTTCTAAGAAAACTTTGTGCCTGTTTTAAAGAACACAGCCTATTCTTCGAAGGTATGTGGAAATGAGTTAATGTTGGATATACTAGGATAACCCATCCAGCAGAGGTGCATTTTCTTCATAAGTTTTTATTGCCAATATCTGCAGCAATTTTTCTCATAACCAGGGGGTCATATTCCCCTGCCCTTTCAAAGAATTCACAAGGTCACTTTTCCTCAACACCGAATTAACCTGTATGTAGAGAATATAAACAATTCAATATAATTTTATGAAAATTATTAAATGATTATGCTACAAAATGTGAGTTAAATGTGTGAATGAATGGAATTGCTTAATTATCAACCATCTACCCTCTTTCCCCAACCAAAACCTAATCACCACTTGGTATTTCTTTGTAAATAAAATAAATCTGAATTTCTGAAACCTTTGTAAAAGCAGGAGAAGGTGGTCCCTAAAATAATGCTGAGCAGTATGGACAAGGATTAAATGATTACTCATATGATGAATGTGTTAAATAAAGAACTACAAAGTATGCTTGCATATCAAATACAATCTTTTTAATTACTCATGTCGATACTTCCTTCTCGGTGTACACTAAAATTAACTGCTAAAGATTTATTTGCACTGGAGCTTCGAAATTTACATTCCTAAATTTTGTGATTAAAAAAACTATTTTCCCTTGTCAAAAATTCGTAGTTAAAAAAAGCTTTCCAACTTCTCTACACAAGAAAAAGAATGAAGGTTTCAGCCTACAGTTAAAATTAGTGTGGTGTTTCTCTTCATTATATATTCATTTAATGTGTTACTAATGTAACTGTTTGATAAGTGCTTCAATTATGTTATTGTTATACTGTTAGAATGCAATGTCTTCTAGTACCAGTAATGTTCTTTAAGCATTTTATGCCATATGGTTAAGTTGAGAGAATTCAGACTGAGGTAAATCAATTCTAGAAACACGAGGTCTGAAATGTGATCTACGCCTATCTGAGGTTCATTAGGAAAGGGGAAGAGAGTTGAGGCAGAACATATTCCCCATATGGGCAACTGATACAACTGGATTTAGACATCTTTCATGTGGTAAGTTCTGCAACTCCTAATACATTTTTAAAAATTAGTCTATCTCAAGTTTACCATTAGGTAAAGAATTTCTAGACAAATGTCATTTTCTTGTACGGATGTCAGATTTTTAAACATAATCCTGTCTTCATTTAGGTTTTCTCTAAACTTTAGAAGTTTAAGCAAAAGCCACAAAGAAAGATCTTAACCATGTTATATGTTTGCCAAGTATGTCTGAATAATGCCAACGTAAGAGGTGCTTGAGCACGATCTACATTCTCCAGAATTAAAACAAAACAAAAATAATCAAAGTAAAACAATAAAAAAAGAAAAGCACATGAATTTGGGATTGAGGTTGGAATAGGAGACAGTTTCAGACCTGGTTTAATCCTGAGAAAGATGGGTCCTGAGAAGTACTAACAGTCATGCTTCTTTTCCTCTTCCCCACTGGAGATTCTAAACACTAAACAGACAATAGAGGGTGGCAGTGCATCAAACAGTATTGCTTACATTGCAACAATGGCCGGCGCAGACAGGCAACACCGAGGCATTAGAGAAAGAACAGGGTAGCCAAATGCCATCCTTCTTCCACCAAGCACTGTAGCTTCTCAGTTTTCCAAATATGAATCACATACTCAAGAACATTTGAATTCTGGGAAATACTCAGGTTTTTAATGCCACTATAATGCGTCACTGCCTGAAACAGGGATAGTAATGGTGACATTTGGCTCTTTGATTTTCTTAATAAAAAATGGGGAATTTGGATCTGTAATCTTTCGTACCATAATCTGCCCTTCCCCAAAAAAGATTGTACAGGGGAAAAAAAATCTTCAGTAAGGAAGAGGTAGAAGGCATTTAGTCACCTTAAAATTTATTTTCATAAGCATGCAGGGCTGATTATTACTGAAAGAGATGAGCAAATTCACTAAGATTGGAGTAGCCACTCCTAAATATCAAATTCAGAACAATTTTCATAATAAGAAATTTGACTTTAAAATCAACCTCAAAAGCCCCCCAAAACTCTTTTTTCCCCCCACGAATAAAAAACTATCCAAACAAGCTGACCAAAGAATCCAGTTTCATATAACTGGCATTTTTCAAACTACAATACAGAAAACACTAAAAACCAACTACATAAACAAAACACTAATCTAAAATGTTCAAGAACAACATTTAGAATCTGAGTTAAGTAAAACACTGGTGCTTGGGCCCTAGGGGCTCTCTGAATCTGTGTAATAGCAAGCAGTTCCATGAATATTCTTTTTAGTATCTATGAAGAGGACACAAAGATCATAAAAAGATTTCCATCACTCGGTAATTGGAATTCTAACACAACTATGTGATTAACAAGTTATTTTTAAAGGGTGGGGGGGGGAGCAAAGAGGTATTATCTAGGCCATCATTTAATTTTAAGGCAAAAACTATGTACTGCAATGTCAACATGCAGAATATGATCACATGAAGGTAACGGATCTTTAGCAGGGGAAAAATGGGAAGGAGGCGGCTGGGAAATGGCCAAAAGATTAGAGTCAAACTGACAAAACTGCCCCCAAAACTAACATCAGTAATTTTTTTTTAAATTCAATTACCAGGTTTTGCAATAACAATTAAGAACCTGGATGCTTCAAAAAGAGAAGCCACGAAATAAAAAAAAAAAAAAAAAAGGAAAGTAAAAAGAAAAAAAGAATGCAATTGGGAATGACAAGATAAGTTATAAGTAGATTTAAATACCTTTATTTTTTAAATATTAAAGCTCAGCTTTCAACCAAAAAAATTAGTCTCCTACAACTGGGTTAGACCAACGTTAATGTCTCACACATTAACAAGTAACAACGGTTCTAATGGTAATAGCTCCAAGTTGGCATTCATACAGGCAAACAAAGGTAAACATTTACAGCTAGACTTAAAAACACCAAATATTTCCTAATGGTTTAATAAAACAAATAGAAATCTTCCTTCCAAAAACAAAAACAAAAGAACATAAAAAGTCCCCAAGTTGTCCTGAAGTTGAGAATTTCTATCAGATCATTAGATCATAATATGCTTAAGTGCATTGCCAATGCTGCCTGTCTGCCCGAGCTCAACATTGAATCAAAAAATAAAGCAATTCACTCAATAAAACTAATCATTGCAGAAAAATTTCAACACAATTAGTTTCTAAGTGCAATCATGCGTCACTAACTAAAACCCAATCACCCCATAAAGTTTATCCACTCTGAGACCCCAGTGAACACTAGTTTTGTTGTATGAATGTCCATTTCACTTAATATTTTCCTTTGAAGGGGGGGAAGAGGGATGGAGAACCCACCCAACCTGGCACCCAAGTAAGAAACTGTCAACTACTTTTGAAACAGGCCCAAAAGTTATCCTTTTGAATACACAAATCCAAGGACTGAAGAATTCTCATTATCAATCATGCTCAGTCAGCAAATGTTAACACCATGGTGACAGAGAGGTCAGTGGTTCCCACGCTGGCACAAGCACTTACAAATGAAAAATAGATAAAACTGTTGAATAGTTAAATAACATAGATGATTACATTTCATTATTAAGCCCCTGGGAATTTTATATTTCCATATAGAAAACTAACCTTGGTAGGTTAAGTCGAAGAGAATTTATTTCAAGTTACTAAGTTAATAGTTAGCCGATTATCCTTCTAGCACAATCTTTTAAAGCAATTATCAACAGCAAATTAAATTTACTACGACTTTTTAAGACTGAAAGTTTACCAAAGCAATTTTTGGGAGTTTTTACTCTTTGTTCTTTCATGCAAAGAACATTTGACTAACCTTATTACAGTGACGCCCAATACCCATTAGGAAGTTATCTGGTTTAATGTCTCTGTGTATAAAATTCTTTGTATGCACATATTCAATTCTACTGATCATCTGGGGAAAAAAAAAGAGGGGAGAGAATTGAGTTAAGCAATTTGAATTACACGATAAAAGAAAGCAACACATTATCTCTCAATTATTTCAATGTCTCAGGTATAATTTAATAAATTCATATTAGACAAAACTAAAAAGGGCGATCAGGCTCTCCATTTATGTCTAGATTGATAAATATCCAAGCATGAACCTGTAGCATCCTTTGGCTTGTTCTTCCAATAATTATAAACAAGACAGCATCGAAATTGATAGAAAGAACCGGTGTTTGCAATTTCACATTGCAAAAGTAATAAATTTAGAATTGTTTCAGTTGTTACATAAAGTAAAAGCTAAATCATCACTTTTCACCACCAATCTTATGCTCCCTGAGGTTAATCTATGTTAAAACAGCCTGTTATTACCCAAATCTACTTCCACACTCTTACATACACACACATTCCTTCTCCCTCTGACACACACATACTTGGGAATAAGTGTTGAGCAATTGACAGAACTATAAGTTGTTATTGTTTTAAACTGAAATAGAAGCACTCTATTCACTTTTTGTTTTTAACTACACATATCACAAAGATTCCTGGAAGTTGGTAGCATACAAAATAAGCATATAACTCATATAAACGGGGATGTATATATTCCTTGTTTTTAACATATTTTTTGGATTCTTTCGTGTTTTTATCCACATTTATATAATCACATTCAAAAACTGAATAGTAAACATGTCATTCTAACAAGTTTTTCTTGGATAGTCTGCCCTGTCAAATGGTATAGGTCTTAGCATTCTTTTTAATGGCTACAAGTATTCTATGGTATGGATGTTAAGTTTTCCCCAATCCTCCCCAACCTATAGTATTCCCACTGTTTCCAATATTTCCCCACTGTAAGCAATGCTATTATTAATAAATGTAAATATATCCTACCTACCAGTGCTTTTATTCTGCTACAAATCCCAAACAATTATAGTTGCTGGGTTAAAGGGTATGCATATTTTCCATTCTGACAGGTGCCCACCAGACTGTTTTTCAAAACACGCTATAATAATTCATTTTTCCAGCAGTAGTATTTGAGAGCATTCTTTTCCCACTACCAAAGTTATTTTAGTTCTTTCTAAATTTTGCCAATTTGGCAGGTAATGACCTTACCTTATGTCCCTAACACTTCACTTGGAAATCTGCTCATTTATACTGATCATTTGGATTTACTATTCTATGAACTGTCAGTGTATACTTTTTGTCCATTATTCTTTTGGCCTTTTCCTTGTCGATTTTTCCAAATTCTTTGTATAGGAGCCAATTTTTTTTTATCTGTCATTCATAATGTAGATTTACATTAAAAAAAAAAAACCTTATCTACTATTTATGGCATCTCTTCCAAAACAGTTTCAATCTTCAAATTATCAAGATACTGAGAAGCTGTACTTGAAAATGTTTTCCATATCCAAAGACTGCCAACATTACCTTTCTACCCATATGTTCTTGCTCTTGTCAGAAGCCATGTGTCAGGATTCTATTTTTTATTTGTCCCCATTCTCCCCAGAGCTTTTATTACCATGGATATAACAGACTCTAAATCTTATTCCTTTTACCTTGATAAATGTTTTTTGAAGCCAAATCTGTAATCTCTGGCTTAAACTGATACTCTCAAGGAAGTAGATTGTATACAATGTCCAAATACCACCTTTAGGTGCAGCAACAACTTGCACATTAAAGAAAGTAAAACAAAACATTTGGCTCCTTTAATATACATATTTATCCCAGCGAAGTAATACCTATCATTAAACTGTGACTATTAACTCACTGGGGAAACCGTGGGCAAAAGATAATGGCACAAGCTACAGACTACTTCCAGCGTTGCCTATCGTCTACAGAAAAAGACTTAGCTGTTACCTCCTAAACAGATGCTTTCCTGGGACCCTAAATTACCTTCTTTATTCCATATGACCAATGTACCCAATGTACACTCCTATCACAGAACCTTGAACATTGTATTTTCACATTTTTCTCTACTAAATTCCACACTCTCAGAGGGGGAAGGATCAAGCTGCTTACTCTCTGTACTCCCCAGTTGTAACTAATTACAGTACCAGGTCCTAAATAAATGTTCACTGTCTGAACGTCTGTGTTACTGAGACCACAGAACTTTTATCAGGATTCACTCACATGTTAATTAAAACATATGTAAAGGTTTTTGACTTTTTAATGTTTGAGTCTATAATGTTCCAACACTGTAATTTGCTAATATTTGCTTGAGCCACTCGGAGTTTTTATGTTAAGTTTAGGGAGTATCAAATCCTGATTACAAAAATCTAATCCTTTCAGTATATACATCCTAAAATTCTACCTCATATGCCAGTTCTGTTTATCACCTCATTTTACTCTTATGATATCCAAATTTTTTAAATGTTATTCCCTTCCACAACATTTTTATGAACACACTGAGTTTAAGTATTTCTAACACTTTCTTGCCTTTAAAAGCATCTTGATCAAAATTCAAAATGGTAAATTCTTTAACATTTACTTATTATCTGTATTGTATTATCTGTTCCCTCAAGGCTTGTTATTCCTGACTCCATTCGCCCATCTTAAAATTCTTTAAAATTAATTTTCTTTCTCATTTTCTTAAGATCAAAAAATCAAAGCTCTGGCTTTAGAACAATTTTATCTAACCTCCAGCCAATGCATGACTCAAATTCATTGACATCTCCAAAATTTCCCCAGTTTTGCTTAAATACTACCAATGATAGAGAATCCATTACTTCAAAAACATTTACTTGTTCATTCTTCCTTCAATTATTTTAGTACTCTATTTTCCTCAAAAAAAAAAAAAATACAGCTTTCATAAGGGTTCCACACATAATACATATAACATTCAACTTGCTTATGGATACATTTATCTATACTTATATACATATATATACTTTGAGCCCTTTCTTTAAACAAAACTTTGAAAAGAAACCTGCTATATTGAATACTAAACACATTCCATCTGATGGAACAGCTTGAAAACTACTAGTCTACAGGTGAGTGATAAACTAATATAATCTGTTTCTGTCCTACACCCATAGGAAAACATCTACAAGTCATGAGATTAGTAACACTTGAATGATCACACCCTATTTTATCTTTTTTTTTTTTTTTTTTTTGCTGATCCTAAGGTTAAACAGTGACCCACAGGTTCACAAACATCTTCGTTATGTTAAATTAAGTTGAATAGTAGTATTCTGTTTTAATTCTAATCAAAATTTCACATACCTGGTCAGCTAACATAAGTACAGTTTTCATTGTGAACCTTCTTGAACAGAAATTGAAGAGGTCTTCAAGGCTGGGTCCAAGAAGATCCATGACTAGCACATTGTAGTCTTTTTCCTGACCATACCACCTAGCAAAACAGAATAGGGAAAGGAAAAGGGAGGGCATTATGAAAAGCTGATTATCACTTAATATCATTGAATTTTTAAAATTCTTAAACCTTAAGTTTTGTCTCTCTGGTTCAGATGATAAATCCACTTGACTGACTACATTGCCCAATACAAAATATGGACAAGGATACTTTTTTCCTGTCAAGTGACCCCACTGTCCTTTTAAGAGAGGACTTCTGTCAGCCTTAACACTCCTCTTAACCAGGGCAGTTGAAGTCTATACCCATCTACCTGCTACCTATTCCTGTGACTTTGAGCAAGTTCCTTAATTGCACCTGGTCTTACTTCCCAATTGAAGAAATGAATAAGACTATGTATATCAGCCATTTTGAAACATTTCAGAAAATAAAGATCCATTTTATTATTGTATGTCTTGTTTCCTGTCCCATTCCCCACCAAGTTGTATTTAATCAATAGTTACTTGTTCTTTTTTTATAGTACATTTTTGCTTAGTTTCAGATTAAATAACCAGTATTACCACAAAAATCACATTTGCTTTTGACAGGAATCATGTTCATTATCCCATACTGTATCACTGTAGATAAATTATACACTCTTGTCACCAATAACTCAAGGAATATCTACTGTTAATTTCAGAGAATCCAATGACTGGGAATCATTACAATAAGTGACTTCAAGTTTTTATGTGCCTATAACTTTGGTAAGAGTACTTTGTTAAAAATAAATACTACCATTTTTATTTCAAACTTATCTAGATATAAATTCTGTTTGAAAAATCACTGTATTTAAAACAATTTTTAAAATCAACAAAAAAGCAACTTATTTTAAAGCTACACTGTAATTTCTTTTAACTCTAAGAAAAGAACTGATACTGAGATTTACTGTATTTGAAAGTTTGTTTTTTAAATACTCAAAAGGAGTAAAGAGGCTTAAAAACATCCGCAAAAGTACTAACAAGTATCAGTCTAGTGGGGAACTTAGTCGTATTTCTTTTTTAAAAAATTTACTCTATTGTTTTGTTGATAAATGTCAATTACTTAAGAGAAAATCAAGACTAAAACTAGAATACGGTTATTTAATATTTTAATAATTCTATTTTCTAGAAAACACTAAGTTAACTATTACATAGGTGTGGTCTCATATCCTGATACAATGAATGTTCCCTAAAAATTTATGTTGAGAGTAAAGATCAGAATAGGCTTTTTAAAAGTTCATGTTCCTGTCTATATTTCTGCTTTTACTGCTCTTGAAAACTACTCTGCAAACATACACATGAAGAACTGCCACCAAACACACAAAAATAAATTCACTTGCAGAAAAAAAATGCACCCTGATTGGAAGAGTTTCTGCTTAACCTTCTAGCGCCCATTAGCCTAAGAATTACAGATGTGCCAATGGCAGAGTTGGTCTGTCTTTATTGTACCTAAAACTGTGTACAATAAGTCCTCACTTAACATTGTCAGCAGGTTTGGCGACTTTAAGCGAATTAAGCAAAACAACATATAAAATAAATTTTACCACAGGCTAATCGATATAAACAAGAGTTCAGTTCCTAAGGCACCTCCATCAATGTTATAATAAAACGATGCTGAATAAAAATATTACTCAAGGGCCTGCTGTATAAGATACTAAAATTTTTCCTCTTCTATCCTTTGTTTTCCATAGAATTCAACAATCTTCACATTTATTTGAAAGAAAATCTCACAGTGGTAAAATGGAAGAGATGGATAAAACATAAATAATAATATTAAAAGGTAAATGATGAACGGAAGTGCATCAGTTATGCTTTTCTTTTCTTTTTTTCCTATTTTCCTTCCCTTTTTACTCTTGCATTACTTAATTGTGGAGGCAAATCTCTACCAGGGAACTCCCAGGAACTTCAAAATCAGTCCTTGCCATTATAAATTTACTAAGAGTTATAGCATATTTTTAATATAAATCTAATTATCTAGGTTTTGAAGAAATGATTGTATAAAAACACCAAATACAGAAAGGTTAAGGCAGTAAGTGGAGAGGCACGCAAAGTCAAAGGCAAAAGAGAAAGCATAAATCAACTTTCATAAGACCACATCTTATCTCCACAGCAGATTTGCACCAATGGCTCACTAACAAAACTACAATAAATAAGCAAATTTTACAATCATCCACCTAAGCCCAAATACAAACCTGAAACATAAAAGGCAAAACTTTATACTTTGTATCTTTGTGCAATTACACATGATTGAAAATTAAAGCATTTTTTGAGAAGTCATCACAAAGTAAGCCTAATTTAACAGAACATACTCCCATAGTAATTAGAAACTGGAGAGAATTAGATGAATTTGAAAACGTACTTTCTAAAAAAATAAAAATCAAGTTTCATTGGGCATTTTTCTCCATACTTGCTTAATTGCATTAGACATATTCACTATTCTCAATATTGAGATGATAAAAGTCCATAAAAATAGCTAAAATATAAATGTTGCAAAGGCATTTTCTCCACGGAGCAACTATGCATTTCTAAAATAATTAGAAATGCTATATAGTACTATAACTTTTTAAACCAAAGTGACAGGTGTTTCTAACTTTCATACTTCCTCTTGGTCTCAAGGAATATATAGCTTTTTTTTCCTATAAAGCTATCACCTCATATCCTCCCCATCTGTGCTTTCCACCTGTCTAACTCATCCAGACTTTAATACACACAGATTAGGAGCCAGGAACAGTCTTTTGCTTATTCAAATTCTACTTATTCAGTTTCTACCTCAACTTCAATGTTCCCCACTTCTGTTCTGAGTTTCTAACTCTATTTTCTACCCCAATGTCCTAATACCCAGATGCCAAAGATATTTCCCTTAAGTAGCCTACTTCACATTATTACTGGATTTTTTTTTTTTAGTCTTTACTGAACCTAGATAACTGGATTCTGATATCATTTAAGTTTACAGACAATCCGAAACATACCAACACTAAAATCCCATTCCTATTCTCCACTTTCTAGATGCTTTCAGCCTAGAAGCTCAAGTTTTACCTTTAGACTTTTTTATGTGAGTACAAGATGTGCTGCTACTAAGTTACACTGTGATAAAATGATGTGCATGATGCAGGTACTCAGACACTTGAGTTAAAAAAAAAGAACTCTTGATTTGATTTGGGCCATATTCTTTCTAATAGTTTCAAGACATGCAGAAGAATCAAGTAATTTAATGTGTAAAAGTTAAAAATAAAAAAAGTAACAGAAATCTCATTTTCCATTTGTTTGCTTCAAATCAATGCCTTTAGACTTTGGGTGTTACATGACCAATCAAGGAAGTAGGCTGAAGAATGAGTTCACAATTTATAAAATCATCATTACTTAGAGCATACAAAAAAAAAGGCACCTTAAGGTCTGAAGATGCTAAGGGAAGAAGGCAAGGTCCAACTCTGTTCTCATTCTCTTTCCCCTAAACCCATATCCAAACTAAATCTAGTTAAAAAATTAAGATGCACATAAAAAGTACAAAGATTACACATTCACAAGTCACTCACTGGGGCTAACAAAAATGTTAACAGAATTCAGAAAACCAAAAGATCATGGGAACTAAATCTGTCCAAAAATTCTTATGAAAATGACCTGTTGCAGGTGAGATCCTGAAGGAGAGACAGTATTTTGAAAGGGAAGGTAGAAAAGAACTTGCCAGCAGGGGCAAGAACAGACCTATAGAGGGAAAGACTCAAGGTGGCTGACAGTTTCGGGCTATATTATAGACTTGAATACCAGGCCACAGAGCTTTAAGTTCCATAAATAACTGGGGGAGAATTATCAGTCAAGTGTGGTTGGAATATAATTAACTCAATATTTTAGGGTCAGCCTTGGCATTAGCATGCAGTATGGAAATCAGGAATAGGGGAAGGAATGAATGACATGGGGACCAATTAAAAGTGTTACATTACAGGTGGAGATTTAAAGCTAGGTTTCTTTTCTCTGAGAAATTTCTTTATAAAAATGGAAATATCTCAGAAATGACTAAACTATTTAAAGTGTTACTATGAGACCTAAGGACTTCCAAGAGCTATAAATCAGTATAATTATCATAGGTATGCAGTTCAGATTAAAGCACCCAAGTGTGTTTCATTCCTATGTCTAGGACAATAACAACAGAAAAACATTATCTGTTTAATGTAGGTCCTCCAGTTCAGAGGACTGACTTAACACGTGTGATGGTTAATTTTAGGTGTTAACCTGACTGGGCTAAGGGATGCTGGGTATTCCTGTAAACCAGTAAACCATTATTTTGGGGTGTGTTTGTGAAGGTGTCTCTGGAGACTAGCATTTGAATCAAGAAGATTAGCATTTGAATGACTAAGATCACCTTCTTCAAGGTGGAGAGCCCAGAAAAGAATAAAAAGAAAACAGAACTTCACTGTCCATGTTCCTGGTTTCCCTAGACCACAGATCATAGGCCTTCTTAGCCTCCATAATTGTGTGAGCCAGTCCTTCATAATAGATGTCTTTCAGTATAATCGTATAGGATCCATTTGTTTCTCAAGAGAATCCTTAACAGCAGCCACTGTGCCTTATATGCAGAAACTGCTCAGTTAACATTAGCTGAATTAAAGATGAAAAACAGAAAAGGCTAAGGAGTGCTTGATTTGACAGATAAGAAAACAAAATAAGGAATGCAAGAACACTCCCTGAACTGAAAGTTGAAAGTCACTGACGAGCAGCTACTCTACTCACCTTTGATTCAAATATACAAAGTAATTTTAAAAGTAGTAGTTGTAATAGGCAAATGTCTTTTCCTATGCCATTTATCTTCCCATCTGTAGGTTATTAATGTCACTCTTCACTGAATTAAAAAGTATAAGCACTGAATCAGCACTATAATATACCCATTTTCATAACATCTACATTTTCAAGAGTCTTTCAAACTTAGACTCTTGCCAAGATATCATCATCTAATCTTTATGTTCACTTTTATGAAGGTAGAAAAAGGACCTAGTCTAGTACAATCTTGCTAAACTCTTAGAACTAGCTCAAATTACCCCCTTAGGTTGCTATTGCTAACAGTTAACTTTAGCCACTCTGCTCTTTTGTCTATATTCCTTTTAATGTTCCTAGCATTTAATATGTGTGCCATTCTTAACAGTATAATTCTGCCATTCATAATAGATATATTCTTAAAATTATGGCTACCCTTCTTTTCATCCTTAAACAGTGCCGGACAGATCATGAGCCAAAAATTATGTACAGGCAATTTTTGTTTCTTTTCCCAATACCACTTTGTTCCTTATTGTAATCATGCCATGATGGCTCCCTCGCCCCATTTTGGTTTTGCTTGTTTAGGGGAGTGTGTGTGTGTGTACATCTGTGAGCTGGGATACCAATTTATTTATAGCAATTAAAGGTCCCCCTCCCCTCCTAAATTACTAGGTTCCAACAGTAAGGCACCCTCACCCACAACATAACCCATCTATTCTGGATTTAAGTTCTTGAGTCTCAGAAGTCACTAATCCTTCTGGTATACTGCATTCATTTGTTGACTACTTCTAAAAGCTGCAGGAATCTATGAACTTGCATCTTAGACATTATGATCTCTAACCTAAACTACAGTACTTATTTAAGTCCCATCTAATTAATGGCATTCATCATGAAAACAGAACTAATGAGGACTACATTATGATACATAGTAACTCTTCTGCCCTTCTGAAAGAGGACTAGACACCTGACTAAATGTGGGCTCCCTCCTGGTTTTCTATTAATTCTTGGTAAACGAGATTGCTGTATAACTCTTCTTTTCCTTAAGCTTCCCTTCCCTGCCCATATTTGCTCCTTAGACTTGCGGCCTTTTTCACTTTCAATACAAAGAACCTAGAGTTTAATGATCTAAACTTGATTTCTCCTGCCATAAAAAATTTAAGAGCATCAATCTATTTCCTTCTCTAACAATTTCACATTTAAAATACGTATTAGATTTCAAAATGTCAGTAACACATAATTTTTATCCATAATCCTTTATTTGGATTTATAATTTGCCGCAATATCTTTGAAATCATTAAGGACCCAGAACATTTTCACATAGAAAGACACTCAATACTGCTATTTGGCTACTGCAAGGAACTGGAAAATCGGGTTAATAAACAGACACTGTAGAATATAAGCAACAAAAACTGTAAGTACAAATACAGGTTAAACTGATTTCTCCTTAATGACAACTGATTTAGACAAGAACTATGGAAAAAGCCAAATAATAATTCTGACATGATAAATTTCAAGAAATTTTAGATGTTAACTCAATCTCTTTTACTTCACCAAACCTTTCCCAGAACTGTTCAACCCTTTTAACTGGCTGATTTTCTCACCTTTATAATCTCGCATCCCTGCAGAAGGCATTAACAAGCATGGAACTAATTTAAAATTGAACAAGAAGGGAAAGAAAATATCAGAAATCCAACTAAGAGACCAATCCTGCATCAAATATACTTAACCACATGACCAAGAGACGTGTATCATGGCGGTGGGGGTTGGGCTCTAAATCTTTTCGGTGCCATGTACTCTCCCTTCCCCCATCTTTGGTAGTCTCATGAAGCCTACATATCCCTTCTCAGAATGCTTTAAATGTATAAAATATACAGCATTATAAAGGAAAACAATTATATGGAAATTCAGCTACCATAAAATTACTTTAAAAATTACTTGTGATTGTAGTAATACACATGCAGTTTATCAATGCATTTAAAAATAAGATACAGAGGCAGGTCTAATTCGTACTATAATTTTGAAGTAGTGATGAGTGTAAATAGCATTCTGATACCTGCAACAATGATAATGTCATATGAAAATATCTATGATTTCTATTGGTTCCAAAGCCAGAGGTACTGCTTAGTGGGGGCTTCTTGCAAACAGTTATAATAGAAATAATAGATTCAGTTAGAGGTTAGGATTATGAAAATGCAGGTGTAATATTTTTTCTTATCTAAATTAACTGATCTCTTTCTTGGAAGGTGGGAGTGGCAGATATCCCTGAACCATGCTTTAAACCAATTTTTAAGGTAAACAGACTGCAGAATAAGATCTAAAACTTGGGCATCATGTTTTACACAGAATAATACTGTCGACTAGGATGATTCATTTTCCTTCTTCATCCTAACCCTAATTATTACTAGTAATCCTTTGCTCAAAATATCATCCCTAGATCCTAGAAAAATGCTGTAACTCTCACATTTCTCAGGGTCCTTGTTCCTTGCCCTTTGCCTTCAAAGCTAAATGTTCTTTAATCTGAAGTTATAAAAACGCAAAACAGTGCTTTGATACGTATCACTATCCACTATTAAAGCTACTATTCATTTATCCATTCAATATTTATGGTGGCTAACAAGACAAAACCAAATAACTCCTCCTCTCAAAGCTTACAGCAGTGTGTAGGCAAATAAATAACAACATCATGTGATGGAGAGAATGGTATTGAGAAAGTACAAATTATGAGGGCCCAGTCCGTCTTTTAAAGGAGCAGTTCCCAATCTTTTTGGCACCAGGGATTGGTGTTTCTAGAATCTAATGCCTGACGATCTGAGGAGGAGCTGAGGCTGTGATGATAGCACTGGGGAGCGGCTGCAAATACAGACGAAGCTTCCCTCACTTGCCTGCTGCTCACCTCCTGCTATGCTGCCCAGTTCCTAACAGGCCTCGGACCAGTACCAGTCTGCGGCCAGGGGGTTGGGTAACTCTATTTTAAAGGGAGACATCAGGGAAAGCTTCTCTGACAAAGAATGGTTGACTCTTGAAGCATAAACGTAAGATGGCCAGGTGGGCGGGTTAGGAATGTATTCACAGAAAACTGAAAGTGGCCAGCATGTCTGACACAGAGATAAGACCACCTTATTTTTTATCAATTAACTTGTTAAAAACCATAATAGTTTGTATCTGCCATCTTACTCTCATTTTTTCCTTAGTTCCCAGTAAAATTATTATCATGTTCATCATATTACCCAAAATTACATCTCGAAGGTCACAAATGATCTGATTTTTGTCAGTCCTTGTTATTGCTCTCTAACATTGGTAGTAATGGTACTGGAAGACACCATGTGGAGAACTAAAAGCTTATGGGGATACAGTATTAAAATATACTTTTCCACTGACAATATACCTACAGTTTTTACAATAACAACTATACAACCTTGACTGAATCTTTTCCAACAGGCAAATATACAGATAGAAAGTAGATTAAAGATGTATAGGGCTGGCAGGATATGGAGAATGACTGTTGGGTTCAAGATTCCTTTTGAGGATGATGTAAAATTCTAAAATCAGATTATAGTGATGGCTGCACAACTCTGCACATATACTAAAAACCAATAAATTATACTTTAAATGAGGGAAGTTTTATATTTGTAAATTATGTCATAAAGCTTTTTAAAAATCTTGTTCCAAATCTGGTCCTCCAGCGTCTGATTCAACTTAAGCACCCACTGCGTGTCTGATATTGCAGACTAAGTGCTATAGGCATTTTAAGGTCTAAGAAGAAGAGACAGATGACAAGTGCAATATAAAAGGAACAATAAATACAAAATATAGAGGGAACAATTTATTCAGATGATAAAAGGGAAACCTTTCTAGAAAAGTTAGCATCTGAGCTAAATTTTGAAAGACACTTGGAATGTTAACTTCCTAAGTACCAGTTCCAGGAGCTCCTCTACGCTTTCATGGTGCCATTTCTCTGCTATAGAAACCAATGCCCTTCCTCCATCCTCTACCAAAAAAGGGAAAACTTTCATATATATGGAGAACTCCAAAATCTGGCCTCTGCCAAATTATTCTTTAATTTTATATACTTATTCCCTCACTAGACCACTCAGACTATACTATACCACTGGGCCAACAGTTACTTACGAAGCATCAATATACTCCACTCCATTCTCGCCAAACACCCAAATCTCATTTCTTAGATATCTTTAGGGTGTACATTACTTCTTCCTAAAAACTGACTTCTTTTAACTTCAACAGTCCATTATTACAACTCTCCTCTTGCTTGATTAACTTTGAATTTCCACCAAAGGATTCAGTCCTCACTTCTTAATTTACTTTCCCTACTATCCCTTCTAAGCTCATCTTGCTCAGATCTAACCCCACTCCTAATTACCTGGCTTAAGTTTAGTTCTGTATTTTCTGCCACTTTAACTATACAAGCTAACCTTAGGATACTGTCACTTTAAACTCACCATATCCTTTCTGTAGAAGCTACCTCAAGAACAGAAAAGTCTGTGAGGAAGGCCAAAGTTTTGCCACCCCAAAATATGCCTTTTGGGATACTGATTTTCAGCTGGTTATTAAGAAACAAGAGACTAAGAAAGAACCTTTCACAACCAACCCTCAACCCCCTTAGTGACCTAAAGAAATAGAAAACCTTGCTTAAAGGAAGAGAACATCACTTTAGCATCATAATATATACTAAATGTGGCAGAATGAGAGAAATCTAGCAAACCCTGTTTGAACTTTCTTCTGTGTTCCCACCGCTTCTGGGAAGTCCAGCAAGAATCTGTTTACCACATTTGCTCTTTCTCATCTACCTGCAAATTGCCTGACTTCCCTTTGAAATTCCAGGCCTCTGTCCCCTTTTCTCCCTTGTCCAAAATGGCAGATACGTCTTAGGATCTCAAGTTTATGACACCCCTGCACATACAACCTTAATAAACTTTGGACATTTTCTCCTGTTAATCTAATTATTAGCCCAAAGAATACAGAGGGTGGAAGAAAAGTTATTTTTTTGGCTCCCACATCTGGCAGCGTAGGGAAATGAATTTCCTGATGTTGTGAACTAGAACCAAAATAAATTCCAAAAGGCCAACACCACTGAAATGCTAAAAGGTACTTAAGCTGATGAATATTCCACAACGCCACCTTTCCTGTGAAATTAATGGACATTAGCATTTAATGATATGGTAGTATCTTTATACCTGAACTAATAGAGCCACATTTCCATTTGTAAATTGGCTGCCAGCTAGTGAGTTCAGCTGAATATTTAAGAAAGAGTAAGCACTACAGAGATGATGAATACTCTCATTAAGAAGTGAGAAACCATGCACACATCAGGGTCTCCTAAAATTCTGCAAATGTGGATAAGCCATAAGTTTCTACAAGGTTCCATTAAAAAAGTAAATGCACATAGATAAAATAAAAGCAGAATTTCTTTATTATGAATTATTAGTGCCTTCTTTTTACCCAGCACTATGCTAAGAAACATAAAAGATACTTCCATCAGCAAGACATGGTTCTTTCCCTCAAGGAGTTTCTAGAATGCTTTCCTGTAGGAATGCATCTGAGAAGCAAATAAGAAAATAGACCTAGCTGGTCTTACAAAATCCCTTTTATAAATGAAAGATGGCATTATGAATTACAGAATTCTTCCAGGTTCAAATCTATATATTGGACAGAACCCTAACTTTCATGGCAACTCTTTCTATTTCCCTTTGTGCTGAGGATCAGAATGTACTCGCCACCTAAACCTCTTTTGTAGAGCGCTTCTGAAGTCCTCATTAAAAAACACACCCCACTGATGACTTACAGACAGGGAAAGGCAGTATTCTAGTTCTTTAAAAGATAGGAATAAGACAAAGAGCTCTATTGCCACTAGGTATTCACCATCCTGTCTTATTATTTTATTAGGGTAATTCAAAGTGTACTTCATAGTATAAACAGATTAGTAACTGTAGTCTTGCGTATTGACAAATAACATCAAATCCCGAAAAAACAATATGTAACTGTGATCCAAATGGATTAATAGTTATTTTTAAAAAATCAAATATTCTTTTATCTCAGTAGGGTCTGTGGGTTACACTAGTGCATGCATTTGTCAAAACTGATTCAACGGTACATTAAAATCTGTGCATTTCATTCTATATAAGTTACAACTAATTTTAAAAAATTCCATTAAGACATGCATTAGTATTTGTTATATGATTACTGGTCATTCAAAATTTCAAGAACCACCTGATACGGTACTGGAAACATAAATAGTTAACAAAAAGCATCATTTAAATTAAGTAATTATTTATGTTATGAAAGCTATTAAGGCATTCATTTAATCTCAGAAAAACTTCTGTTAAACTCAGCAACTGATTTTAACATAAACTTAAAAGATTCTAGCTAAAACTTTTAAATTCTGGTTTTCTTTTTATAAACTTAACATTAAATTTCTTACTAAATATTGACAGATCATGAGAAAACCTTACTAAATGATACTTTAGGTACAGCATAAATATACTCTGAAACAAAATGATCTAGCTCCAAAAATAATCTAAGGCAGTATAATCCACGTATACTATACGTGGGTTTACAAGTTATTTACTCAAATTTAAATACTAATTAATAATATCCAATGAAAATCCTCATCCTGCAATCCATGTCTTCAAAAGGGAGAATAAGAATTATAAGCAACTTGTTAGATAATAATACAAACAACAGGTTACAGTTTCTCTGTATGAGACCAAATGACATAAAGTAAAGGAGGCAAAGTAGGGCTCTGCAGCATCAAATGAAAGAGTGTGAGGCATGTGAGCTGCTCGATTTGACCTTGACACAAAGGTGAAAATGGCTCACAGGAAAATTCAAAGTTAGGAGACTCAATAACCTTTCTGAGGGTCAACAGTCTAATTTGTATTATATGTTGGGCTATATCTTTCAGTTTTCACCTAGCTCAAAAATGCTACCTAAGCATCATTACATCACTCCATAACTAAGAATCCATTATAACCCAATATAAACATCTTTAGTGTATTTTAAGTTCAGTTACCCCCCTATGAGTTAAAATCACATTTCTCATGCATCCAGTGATTTCTCTACTAAAGACATACCCACTGCAGATGTCACATTCGCTCTCTGATAACAGCATTATGACTTATTTACAGGATATATGCTCCAAGCCAAAAAGCTGAGATTAAAAATTTAAATGCTTTTAACACTGAAGAGTAGGGATTAACTAGTACTTTATAACCATCTTCTAGAATATTTGACATTCAGAGGGCAAAAAGTTAAAAAGCAAGGTAACGCCAATCTTCCTATGCCCCTCCCATCTTCTTTATTCATGATTTCCTTATAAAACTATGTTCCATTAATTTACTTTCTTCTAAATGATAACCTATGGTGTACCTGATGCAGATGGCATTTAAAAAATCTTTTGAGTGGTGTCTCATGAAAATAACATTCAAAGATCTAAATATGACCTATCCGAAAACAAGTCTTAAAATTGCAGAACTGACTGTTCTGAGATCAACTAGACCAGTGACTTTTATTTAAGTAGGGAAACTTGTTCAAACAAAACCCTACCCAAAAGCTCATTTCAAAACTCTTTTCCCAGAAGAGTAGGAAACCCTAAACCTTGCTGTCCAGCACTCTCCCTTCCCACTCCAACAAAATTAGAAAATGGTAAAATCCTTTTTTTTAAAATTCAGATGAGGAAAATGACAGGCTCAAAGAGGTTAAGGGATTGACTGACCCCAGATTACTCAGTCAATACCACATGGCAGATCTAGAGCTTGGTTATACCATATTGCTTCTTTAGAGAATACATTAATTCAGAGTAGCACAAAGAAAGAGAGGATTGTAAGAGAAACAGTAATTTTTTTTGAGCTCGCAGAGGCCAATTCACAAGGTCCAAGAATTTCAGTTTCTTAGAAACATGAAGATGAATGTCACCCTCTCATTCTTTGCTCTTTACACTGATGCTATGCCTCTACGTAAAAGAGTAAGGACCTCATTAGGCAGGTCTGCTATGCAGACCAGGTAATTTTTAGCCCTTGGTTTAGAATACATTAAGTATCTTTTTAAAAATGGTGGTGGTGGCGGCGGGGGTGTTGGGACACGAATGAGTGAAGAGCAAAATCTAATTTTTTAAAATTAGTGTTAACACTTATGAAACAATGGATACACATAGATTGCTTATTTAATCTAGCTGAACAGTCAATTTGATTAAATATTTAAAAAGTAAATATTTATTGAGTATATACGATATACAGATAATGTAGAAATAGCGGGGAACAAACTGAGGGGGTGGAAAGATGCTGACACTCATGTAAAGAATGCTTGCATGTAAATCTTATCCTTTCTGCTTCAGTGGAAAAACAGTTCTCTCACACTTTAAAACCAATGAACCACTTTTGTGTCTATGTACTACCAAACCTAAAACAAATTTACTTGTTCCCCACCCTCAAAAGAGACTCCTCCCAGAAGCCATACTCTAGTCTTGGATGCCTGCCCCAACCAGTTCACCAAGCTTTCTTCCTTAGAGCCAGATCTTGAAATCCCATCTCCTCTCCCACAAAGCCTTAACTTGAAAGCCAGGTTAATCTCTTTAACACCACTCAAGTCAATTTATAACTACAACTCTGTGCACACATCTTATAAACAGACTATTATTTTGTTTACAATTTCCTGTATTCATATGCTTATTCAGCATATTAACTATTGCCTTTGTTGATCTGTATTTGTGTTGCTCTTAAATAAAAGCTACCAGATAAAAAGGGCATGTATTTAATTTGGATTTGGCACTGAAATTGCCAGATGCTCAATGCTTTTTGAAAATGATTTCAAATACATTAAATTCAACCTGATTTGTGAACTTTATAAAATCTCCCGACATGGATAAGTCTCGAAAGCATTATGCTAAGAGAAGCCAGATACAAATGACCTCATACTACATGATTGTATTTACATGAAATTTTAGGAAAAAACTAGTGATGAAAAGCAAATCAGTATGGGCCAGGGTTGGAGAGATGGGATCAAACGTAAAGGGAAATGATTTTCAAATGTTTAGGCTGATGCAACTGACTTTTTTTGGAAAAAAGCTAAGGATGCTAATCAAAATTTTCATTTTACCATAATAACAAATTCATTTTTCCATATAGTATGTTTTGGGGGGGGCAAAAATCATTTAAAATCTCAAATATAGATTATCTCAGATTTCACATTAATCTTTACCCAAAAAATAAACCTGGAATTCTCTTTCAAATAATTTATTACTTACAACCAATAGAACATTTATTATTCAATGTCCATCAGTATTGGAAATTTTGTTAAGGATGGTGTTTCTTTTGTTGTTTCCACATCAGAATCAATGTATGTCATCTAGTTCTTAACTCAAGATTTGAGGAACAGAAATTGAAACGGAAAGAGGCTGCAGTAAATAACATTTCACTTAATTTTCAACTATCTCTGAATCTTCTTGCAAACGCTATTGGAATATTGCTAGGTTTTACGCCATATTTTAGTCTGCATTATAGGAAATCACTGTTTAATCTCAAAATTCAAACTATTTTAAAACCCTTGAAAGCTAACCATTTAAAAACCAAATGTCTCTATTTGGTTATCTTATACTGATTACTATTATTGCTACTACTTGTCTTCACCAATATCCCTTCTTCGGCCCCACCAAAGGCCACAATTCTCCTGAAATGATGAGTTACTGACCAAGTAACTCAACAGGTTAAAGTTCCTCATCAAACAGTGATTACCCGATTAAGCTTTCTTTTAACACAAGCAATTTGAGGAAATGCCAGCCTAGTGCTGTGCTCAAACTGCATTTACCATTACCCATAATTTAGTACAAACTGAAATGTTGCCAACGTTACCATTCAGAAAGGGTAATTAACACCTTTAAAAAGGCTCTGAAGGATTGTGCATAGTATAATTTAATAATTTCACGTCGCATCTGCTGCAGAGTTCGCGAACAGACTGTCATTATGCCTTCTCCTTCCTTGAACCCCACCGCCGCCTGCAGCCTTATTCTTGGCTTTTCAAAGGTTTAATCCACTCAGGGCTAGCAAGGGAGGAATCAAGGAAGCTTGACTTGTGAACCAAGCAGAGAAAAGGGCAGGAATCTGCGGTTGAGTCACGTCGTTCCGCCATTTTCTAAGCGGAGGAGGAAGACATGTTGGAACAAAAACACAACAAAAGAGCAGCCATTTCCCAAGCCAGCTCCAATAGCAACCCGAACTGGTCCAGCCAGGTCACTTCGGCACTTTCAAATTCACTTCTCTGGCCAAACCTACGAACATCAGAGGTGCCGACGTAAAGAAAGCAGTCGCCAACCCTTCCGGGTAGGCATCCAACATGACCAGCACTTAACTGCAGATGGAAGCCCCTGGAAGGAGGACGGCAGCTAAGCGGAGCAGACTGTAACAAATCAAAATGCGAAACGAAGTTGGCACGCTGACATATACTCAGTGACTCTGGCGACTTAGGGTGCAAAGGAAACCACCGTCTAAAAGAAACGCAGGTGACTCAAAAGACCGAAGCCCAGACGCAGCTGGTCCTGTCACCTGCCTCGGCCCCGTTTCCCCCCAGAGGACCCAGCCTGTGCGCTGATGGGCTCTTACCGTATGTGGGGGATGCCAACCCCACCCTGAAGAATTTTATAGAGTTTGCTCTCATACAGCAACTGGGGATGCCTGGCCTTCTGCGATTCTAGCTTCACTGCCACTTCCTGCGGGGGAAAGAGGGGGATAATGGCATCAACATCCCTGTGGATTCAGTGTCACTTGGGAAAAGAGGGGGAGACGGTTAGCAAAGCTCCGACGCGTAACTGGACGGTGAACGTGAGAGAATGGGAAGCGAATGTCTTTGTCATGATCAAACGAGGCGACCAGCCTCAAAGGCCTCTTCGGGAGGGGGTAGTGACGAAATCGGCACGTCCTCTAAAGTGCAGGGAAATGATTCATCCCGAAGATGTAATGAGGGGTTATGGAGGTCCCGGGCGATCGGAAACCGTCCTAATTTGGAACAAGCAGCCCCGGAGAATGACAAAGGGAGAGAAAAACGGGGGACCCCGGAAACGGGATTTGCCGTTCTCGCCTTTAAAACGACGGTTAAAAAAGTTCGATTACAGTATTTTCGACGAGCTGGGAAACTTCCCAGTTCACCCGAGCTTTCCATCGGGTTCTTTCCCTTTTTAGGGTGAGAGCGTGGGAACGGTGCCTAAGGCAGGAAAACGGGCGCCCTCCGGACTCCCCAGTGCGTGCGGGAGGTGGGAAAGGGCCCGAGTCGTTTGGGGGTTGGAGTTGGGGGGGCGGGGGGGAGTGAGGACCGGCGCAGCGTTGTCGTGAACCCCACCCCAGATGATTACCTCGCCATTGGTGATGTTGATCGCCAGATAAATGTCCCCGAAGGAGCCGGACCCGATCTTCCGTACCAGTTTATATTTCCCTCCGACAATGAATTCGGCCTTGGAGCCGCTGCTGCTCGCCATCCTGAGAGGCGAAGACGGAGGCGGGGGCCAAGCCCCGACACCTCTGAGAGGAGGACGGAGGCCTCTGGGCTCGTCCCCGGAGCAAGGCTGCGGAGGAGGGCGGCAGGAAACGGAGAGCGTTGGCTCGGCGTTACAAGGCCCGGGATCGGCCGAGGGGAACCCGATCGCCGCCGCTCAGTCGGGTTTCTTCTCGCCAGGCCGCAGTCTGTGCGGGCTCTCGCGGTGACCAGGCTGGGCCGCTCGTCTCCAGGCGGCCGCTGATGCCTCGCTCTCACGGCGACGTCGCGGGCTGGAAAAGGGGCGCGGTGAGTTAGGGCGGCGATACCGCTGCCACCACTGCCGCCGGCTCCCTCCCGGAGGGACCCCTGTCACTCTGCCGACGCCGCCATCTTGTTACTCCGGCTCCAGCCAACGCAAAATGCCCCCGGTCCCCGGGAGCCGCTTCTTCACGGCGCGGAGCACTCTGGGAAAGGGAACTCGGGCGCTAGCCCCGGAGGCTCGGCAGCAAGAGGGAGGGCGGAACCGGATCCGCGAGAGTCGTGGCCCACGCTCCCAGCGTCACCTCGTCACCGCTCAACTGCTCATGCGTAGTGCAGCCCCGCTGACAGCGCAGGCGAGCTGTGGCCTCGCCTCACCCCCGCCGCGGGCTCGCTCGCTTCCTCTCCTGGTCGTCGGCTGTTCTGCTCTTGCTACCTGTTTGTTAGTCACCTCGGACACGCCCGGTCTCTGGAGGGCCGCGCGGCCCCAGGCCTCCAGAGCAGTTAGGAAGGAGTCACCTTCATTTTTCATTGAAGGTGGGACCTTCAGGTCTCCTCGGAGTTAGGTATTGACCTTTGCTCTTTGTTTGAGGCGGTTTTAAACCTTTGATCTTTCCGCCACTCCCCCTGACCGGCCCATTCCAGCCCAATTTGTTTTGAAAGACGCTGTCGCCTCTGGTGGGAAAGAAGAGAAGAACTGCCCCAGGCCGGCTGTTTTGTTCAGGGCCCCCGATTTTAGCGAAGTCTAGCTGATCGATCAGTCTCAATAGTTAGACTTCTCCCTACCGATGTTGGAGACCCTCTTTTTACAGGAGAGGAAAAGAACGAAAGCCGAAATTACCTCGGTTCCCTATGTCATTGTGTCGTTGCCCCACTGATAACGTTTGATCTCCAAAGAAAGAACCGAATACCCAATTCATGGTTTTAGTGGCAAATATAGTCAACAGAAAATAAAATTTACAACCGTGAAAAAACTGCACATAAAAGGCGTTAACCTACCTCTATTTCCCCTCCCACCCCAGAAAAGTAAAGAATCATTTTGGTCGTGTTGAAAATTAAAGCATTGACCTCTCCCCGCAACAATTAGGCTAGAAATAACTTACAAAATGAAATTGACGTTTACAACTTCGTATAATTTTTTTTAACCTGAAACTGACCAAAGAATCAAATCAAAACCACATTTTGGTTTATAAAATTTGACTTGTAAAATCGGGCTTGGTAGTAATGATGGTTACAGAAGAGAATTCCGTGGTTGATGCTATCACCTATAATAATCAAACCCTGATGAATGAATTCAATCCTGAATGAATCAAACCTGAGTTGTAAAAATTTAAACAAAATCTATGCCAAATAATTTCATTAAAATGGAAATGGAAAAGAACTGCAGCCTTAATTGCAATTTTGATCAAGTAGATTAGTAATGGAGTTTATCCGGAAGATACCCTAACTAAAATTTCTCCGTGTTATTCTAATTCTGACTTAAATGATTGTATTATAAAGCTCTAGTTTTAAAAAATTGAATTCAAACAGAGAGGAAGAGACTTCAGCTAATGTTTTGTATGAAGTTTGAGGCATTAATTACCAAAATCCAGGCTGTCTGGTTCCCAATTCAGCACTATTAAACATTACCCTTTGGGACTCTAAAGTATGTTGGCCTACTGGAAATTTCTGTTTTTAGATTACTGTTAAAAATAAAAGGCCAAGTGTAAGCCATCCAAAGTTCAATGGATTCCCCAGCTTTGGGAGTTCCCCATAGAGGGGCAAGGTATACATTTAAAGAGAGTTTTTGGTATGATGTGATACAAATGCTGGATTGGGGGGCTGGGGTAGGGGTTGAGGTGTGCATAAAGTGGACTAGATTAGGGATTCCCAAAGGTCTGTGTATGGACAGGTGCAAGTTTAACAAAGGTTTCCATAGAGATATTAGAAAAATAAGAGCAGTATAATGCATCTTTTCTTTCATTAATCTAATTTCAAAATGTTATTCCGAGATTTTATCTTTTTATATATGTGTCATCAAGTGCCCTTTTATAAAATGGTGCTGATGGTAGATAGCCATTTTGTTTCATTAGTACTTTTATTTGGCAAAATTAAAGCTGACATTTTATGTCTGCCCTCCTTTTTTCTTCTTTTGGAACTTTTATAAGCTTTTGAAATCCCACACTCTGGGACCCACTAGTCTGAATAACTTTAAGAAGCCCTTCCGACTGAGATTCTGTGATTTCGTGTATGTATGTGGTGTGTCTCATTTGTTTCCAGCCTGCTGTAGTCACTGTTCCAACACTGAAAAACAACAAAATGTACTAAAATGCTATATGAGTGATCATAGCCTTTTCAAACGTGATTTCAGTTGATTCCATCTTAAGATTTAAATTTGTCAGATTTAAGAAGGACAAAAGTTGAAGGTTTTTTTTTTTTTAACACAAAATGAGAATTTTAGGCGTTAGCTTATGATTCAGCCTTTTCCTTAGAATCATGTCTCATTTGTGGTAGCTTTCACCTCAGCAATTGAAGAATTACCTGTTTTAGGTGCTGCTATTTTAAAGTTATAAGTCATTCTGTACTTGTTGAATCAGCAGAGCCTTCTAAAATGTGCCAAATGCAATTCCTACCTCCTGAATCAGATGAATTCACTAAAAACAGAAAAAAGTACGGAATAAAAATTTTAGACTTTAAGGGAGATTGAGATCATGTAGTTCAACAACTGTATTTTTAAATGCTTTGCAATTTATAGAGTGGTTTTACACATATCAGTTGTGCCCTGCTAGGATAAGGTGGCTTGCCCACGATCATACAGATCTTATGGCAAAGAAAGGACTAGACCCCCAACCTCTAAAAGAGAGAAAGATAGAATGCAAATTGGGACAATCATGTTCCAGTGGTTGATTCTGCATTTATAGAGAGGTCAAGATGAATTGAAAACTTTCTCTTAAGCCACAATATTTACCCAAGAAAAAAATCCTTGGTAAATAGAGTATATTTTGGGTAAAATGGTAAGGACAAGCACAAGAAGTGTAGATGGATGCTGTTAGGTGCAAATAAGTAGAAAAAATGGACTGCCTTCGAATATGTCAAAAACGTTCAGATGTTATTTAACTGTTATACAGCCTTGTATATAATCAGTATCAGTTAGTTGAGTTAGTGGAGTGATGTCCTGTTGGATCAAAGTGTCCTATTAGTGTCGGAAATGTCCTGTTGGGTCTTAGAGATAATCCATTCAGTCTGTTTCCTAGTCATTGACAGTGACAGCAAGTCCACGTCTCCTTCTTGCCTCAGTTCCTGTTCTCTGTTTGTTGTTCAGGAGGTTTCGTTAAAGTGGACCACCACAAACACATTTGAGACATTCTGTAAACATTTTATACAGTCATTAACCATAAATTTATTTCAATTTTATTCTTTAAACTTCTTTTTTTTTGACCCATAAGGCTTCAAGACTAAAGATTCATAAGTTCCACATGTGTGCTACCCGATGATCTTTTAATAATCACATATACATATAAAATGTTTATTTTTTTATTAAAGTGACAAATATTTGAAAAATTTAGAAAATTTAGATAAAGCAGAAAAAAAAAACCAAAATCTTTTAGAATTACCAAATATTAACATATTACTGTATGTTAATGTCCAGGTTTTTTTTTCTGTGTATCTTATGTGTGTGTTGGTTATACATATTTATTAGTATATATGTATGTATGCATATATTTAATTTCTTAAAATTTGCACCTGTAGTAGTTATAGTGCACATTTAGTTTGGAGACTTTTTTTAATTTAATGATTTGTTGGAGACATGTTTCCATATTAGTAAATAATCTTCCAAAATATCACTTTTAATAACTATATATTAAATATGTATTGTAGTAACAGAACAACATTGAAACCAATTCCAGTTGAGTATTTGTTATTTCCAAACTTGCTAGTATAAACAACGTTTTAATGAATATTTCCGTAGCTAAATCTTTGTTGGCATCCAAAATTAATTGGTTGAGCTATATTTCTAGAAATGCTACAGGTCTTAAAGCCCCTGTATCGTAAACAACTTCTTCTGTTTGGGCAGTTTCTGAGGATTAAACCCACATTCATGGGCAATCTTATCTTCTCATTTCTTAATTTTATCTTTTCAAATTTTAGTCCTCATCCTTCCATCCTATCCTTAAAAGAGGTTGTTAGGTTTTCTTTTCTGACCAGCTATTGTTGTAAAACCTAATAAACTTAGAAGAGCTCTTTTCTTTGCAACTCTGCTATTGCCTTCCCCACACATTTCAAAATCTCAAGAATTTTGCAAGTCTGTGGTTTGCAAGGATGTGCTTATACAATTGAAAATGTCTCTTTTATGGACATGGTTAAGACACATTTGTTGGCCATTAGTGAAACAATTATGTTTTACAGATTTTTAGATTTAGTTGAAGGAGGTGGGGGTAGGAATTAGTTTACTGTAAGAGGTCAAAGGATCCTCAAAATCAAGAATGTGGTTAAGTATGAAAAACAATAATCTCATGTGTTCAAATCTCCCATATTTTGCATGAGCTCAATTATCCCACAGAGATCAGTGTTTATTCACATAGAAATAAATGTGCAAGGTCTTAGAGTTGGGAAAGAATCAATTTGTCATTGTTCCAAAACTGAGATTAACCCAGAAATCTTTTAAATGCTTGAGTTAGGCATTTCAGTATATTTTGTTCAATGAAGAGATGTCCTTTTCTACCTATGTAAGTAAAATGTTGCCTTCTACATTTAGAGTAGTGAGGATCCAGATGTTTTCCTAACTTCAAGCAAGAGCCCATGGAAAGAGTACTACTACAGTAGTGAAAATTTATTTTATTCTTAAGTAGTTTGGGGTGGAAGAGGGAGGCCAAATTATTCCTTTATTTGGATATTTAAGTACTAGGTTACGTGGTGTAAGGAAATGAATCCTGACCTAAGTAGTTACGATCTTATCTGAATTTTAAAAGCTTCAATGTAAGCTTTTAAAAGAGAAGTCAGATTCTAAAGTTCTTTCTAGCTTTAAAAATATTGTGCTGTTTACTGAAGATGACTTCTGTATTTTGAATTAGAAGGAGGAAATTGACATTCTTCTTTTACAGCTTCTTAAAATTCAGATAATACATAAAACTCTGATGGGCAGGACCTCACCTGTGCTTCTTAATACTTAAATGTCAGGAAAATCGGATTCTCTAACAGTGAAACGTAGCAACAGAGAGATAGTTAGAAGTTAGAAGAGACTCCCAAATGAGAAAAGATTGGGAAATATCTTTTAAAAATATTTAAGTATTCATGGGGGAGGGGAGTTGGTTCCATGACCCCCAAGGATACCCAGATCCTCAGATGCTCAAGTCCCTTATATGAAATGGTATAATATTTACATATAACCTATATACATCCTTCCATATACTTTAAATCATTTCTAGATTACTAATAATACCTAATACACTATAAATGTTATTTAAATAGTTCTTGTATTATTTAGGGAATAATGACAAGAAAAAAAGTCTATACATGTTCAGTACAGACATAACCATTGCAGGCCTAATTACATAGTACACATCAGCAACAGCAAAACTTTTTTTTTTTCCTGAAAACTTCCAAATGTTTTCAGTACAATTGAATTCGCATATGCGGATGTGGAACTTGAGGATGCAGAGAACCAACGATAATGGTATCTTAGTTTTAAATATAGCTTTCCCTGGAGGTAGGGAAGGGGCCTCACTTAAATGATCTCTTGTAGATTCTTTAAGTCTAAATAATTTTTTTGCTCAGATTTCATGATTTTATTCTTCAACAGTCTTATTCTTGGCAAAGAATGAGATTAACGGTGAAAATCAAGCCAAGCTAGTTTCTTGTCCTCTTAGATAACTGTTTCTACTAGCGTACGCTTCCCTCTCAGAGATGCATTGAAATAATTCCTGAGGCTTTCACTCTTTTGTCTGCAATGAACATTCTGCAGTGTAATATTTATTTAAGTGCCAGAGATCTGTCCTTACATGGAGTAAATTCAAATCATTGATGTTTACTTACTGAAAACCTTACTAAGGCCAGGACTTGCAAAACACCATAAAGGATGAAATGCCTGAATTCCCCCTGTGTTCTCCACTCCACCCCTATTATCTTGTTCTGGTAGTCCGTCTGATCAAATTATACTTTAAAATGTCTATTTTTATCAAACAAACCATTAATTCCTGGAAATCCGCAGTCATGCATAACATTTGGGGATATTTGTGTTGGCTGTTTTTATTTGGAGGAATTTTATTAGTGTTTTGGAGTTTCTGCAATTTCTATGTCCCTTTCTTTCCCAGTTCTTATTCTCTTCCTCTGCATTGTTCATTAGCAAGGGCATGAAACTGCTCCCTCTGACTCATTGTTACTCACTATAGTAATCTACTCTTTTTTGTGAGACTAAATTTGGAAGATGCTTGAGTTGCCATTCCTTAGGAGAGCCAGTCCTAGGAACACATCCTGTTAACTCTCAGCTCTCCGTGCTAATGCCAGAGCGCACTGATACTGAACACGGAAGTGGAATAGCTGCCCCATTTGATCCTGGCCACGCCCAACACCACCACAAAAGACTTTTTGCAATGAATGGAGCCAGGGTATGGTTGGGCAAAAAAAGGAACTCTGAATTGTTGGGCCCTAATGTACAAAGCAAAAAAAAAAAAAAAAAAAAAAAAAAAATCAAGTTATATTTGTATAGCCCTTTACAGTTTATAAGGTATTTTGTGATACTCTAATTCCTGCTTTTCATGACCAGTATTGGAGGGAAGTAAAGCAGCTATTCTATTCAGGCAGCTGAAGGTCTAGAGAGGTGTGGTGGCTTACCCAGGGCTACCAGCTTTTGAGAACTTCCCGCAATCTACCCCACTGTTCTACGATGTTATGCTTGTTCTTTCTCACAGTTAGCATGTTCTGTCAGACCCTGGTGCCTGCTTTAGACTTGGATAGGGTGTATAGTAGCTGGTTCCTTGATCCTGGCTTTCGATCTCAGTTATTTACCTCCATCCGCCTATCCCCATCAACCACCCTCCTAGACAATGCTGCTTGCCCCTGCCTCGCCAGTGTTAATTACTTCTGTCTCTCTCCTTTCAGATTCTGAAGCCAACTGACCTATTTCATAATAATCTTAGCTGCCTACTGGGCTTTCCAGACCCTCCTTACTTCTTGTTGGACTCTGAACCTGATCTGAACTCCTAAAACTAGTTCTTATCTGTGTTCTCTAGGCTAGGCAAATAATAGACGTAAGATCCTATTGACTTATCTTTCAGGCCCCCTTCTAAACTATATGAAACATTATTTAATATTTTGTTGCTTAGAATTTCAAATTCTGTTGACCTTCTTAGCTTATATTTTCTTGTCTCACACAATCATTGATTGGCATAGCTTCTGCCATAGTTGAAATAGGATATGTAAAAGCACTTTGTTTAAGCCATAAATCTCATACAAATATGTCGTGCTGCTGTTATTATTAGGCAATTCAAGTCAAAGGTGACTTTTTCTGGTGGATGGCGACAGGCTGTCAGCTGAAATAGGAACTTTATAATTATTGTCCAAAGCCCAAAATAAGAAAAGGTAACTTTGATACTACCACAACTGATTTATGTAGTTTGTTCCTTTTGACAAGGTCATCATAGGCTTTTAAGACGTGTCACAGGAAACAAAAATATTCTAGTCTATTCTAAAGGCCTCAGAACCTTTCTCCTAATGAACATGAAGATAGTGAGTTTTCAGATGGCATCTACCCTTATTGATTTTCCCATGCTAAGATAATTACTTTCAATATACAGCATTTTATACTGTATTATCCTTACCTATATTATGTCATATAAAAAGATTTCATGGAGAAAATAATTTCATTGTTTTAAACTTTAAATAGGCAACTGTGGCCCAGAGATTTTAGTTAACTTGCTCAAGTGCACTAAATGAGTCAAGGATACATCCATCTTGTACTTGAACTCAGATTTTCCTGACTCCCCAAGAAACTGCTTTTTTATTTTTTTCCAGTCAGTGCATCTCAAAACTGTAAAACACCTTGAAAAGGAAACTACTCGTATATTTCAAGATTAAGTGAAGCTCTAAACACAGGCATTCACTTAATAGATCACAAAATATGCCTCTGAGGGGTATGAGCAAGAACCTGTGCTGCATCATGGTTTTCAATAATTATACAATGCTGCCATCTTGTGCCCATTTCCATATGCTATTACTGCTTTAGCCCGCTTCTGCGGCCCTCACATCGTGCATGGCCAGAATCACCTAGTTGAATCTAGACAGTCAGATGTTAAATGTCCAGGGAAGGGCTGGAGTCAAGGAACTTAAAATTACATTTGAGGAGCTCCTCAACTTCCCTGTAGAATTGTCCACTCCCCCCGCAGCAGGTAGTCCTGGCTGCCTCCTCAAGAGCATTTCACCTTGTCCTTCCTCTTTCCCAATAAGACTTCAATTTTGTTAAGGCTACATGACTGTATGCTTCAAAGGGGGGACTGGCCCAGTGTTGGGTCTTCATCTAAGCTGGTCAGTGATTCTAGTCAATGAGATAGGAGGAAGAGTCTGCTGGAGAGCTTTTTGGAGGGATTGCTCTCTGAAAGAGACATATAGGCAGCGATGGTCTTTTCTTCTTTGGTCTTTTTTCTTCAAATGGACATTTTTGTTTCTGGGTAAGTTGGATTTCTGGCTCTGGGACCATGGAGTACTGACTAAACAAGGAGTACAGAAAAGCAAAGAAGTTCCCTCCAAAACTGGGCTAAAAATCACGATGGCAATGGGTTTTGTGTTGCAGCCTCTTTGGGAATTTCCCAGGTGTAGTCTGAAAGCAGCCTCCATGCACAGAGGGCAGGGGGAAACCAAGGAAAAAGGCAGACCGCTCCAGATTGGTCAGCGGCAGGTTTAATAAGCAAGGAAACTTAGTTATGGGGCTTGTCTTAGGTGTCCACTTGATGAGTAGTTTTCCACACCCACCTCAAATCTTAAAAGTTTACATAGAGAGCTTAACCAGAATCAGTCACATACATAGGAGGCCTTCACAGACTCCAATCATGTACCCAGTCCAGTGGTCTCATCACCACCTTACTGTCCCACAGCTGTGTACTTGGGTAGCTTCTAGCTCATGGAAGGCAAGAAGAGTACATAGGGCAGGGTGTGGGGTGCCTCCAATTGCTGGGGCCAGCTCCCAGGTCAAACTTGTGGTCATGTCTTCTTGATGACCTTCAAGCCAATTGCTAGAACAGAGACATTTATTCAGTGATGGAGTTCCAGCAAAGCAGACTTAGAGGGAATCAGCTTCAAAGCTAAGGCTCCACATATTTCTGCAAATTGAGAACAGGAATGTTCCAGGGATGCTAAATGGTATTCCTCAATACGAATTATAAAGCTGGCCTAGAGGGCATATGACATAGTGGAAAAGATGCAGGCTTTGGAGTCTTACTGCTGAGATTATAGTCTCAGTTCTGCCAGTTTTTAGCAGCAAGGCCCCCGGCAAATTTCTGAATTTTTCTACATCTTGGGTTTCTCATTTGTAAAAAGAAGATGGTAATGCTTACCTGTTAGGGCTAGCAGAGTTTATAATATAGACTCAGTAGACAGTCTTGTTATACACATTTTTATGTGTGAGTAATGAGGTTATTACACTAGGCTGTGTTCTTATAAAAGTTGAATTCTGCTAAAGACATGGCAACAAATAAATCTTGACTTGTCTTTTTGACAGTTTAGTATTTCAGAAAATAGAAGAAATAATTTGCAAAACTTACATTTGGACTTGGTAGAATTTTTTTTAAAAGACGATGGGAATCTTTGGAGAAGGGACTCACATGAGAGGTAGTATGTGTGGTAGTAGACTTGGCTGTGACTCGTTACCTCTGAGCCATGTAATTTTGGATTACTTAATCCCTCTGAGCTTCTATTTTCTCATCTGTAAAGTACAAATATTATCTATCACATAGGGTATTTGTCAGAATTAGAAATAATCCATAAATATTTTCTGACATGTATTAGGCACTCGGTAAATAGCATCAATTTTTATTATTACTGTAGAGATTAGAGAGGTAGATTTCACAAAGTTGAATGAAATAATAGATGTGATCCCAAGCCTGAGACTCTAAAAGAAGTAGGTAGTTTTAAAAAATGTATCAGAAAATTAATTAGGATTTATTAGGCTCATGGCACTGCCCTCCTCTTGTGTGGCTAAATATGCATTTGGCACAATTTACCTCTTTCTTCTCAACCTTTCTTTGTTCAACTCTGTAACTGCAAGTGATTCCAACAGGAAAGGAAAGGAGAGACTTGGGAAGAAAATATTGGTACTGTAAATAACTTCTTGATCAGCTAAAAATGTAAAAGGTTGAGTAATAGGTATTCTAGGCATCTCTTCCAGTTGTGAGAGTTCAGCTCAGGTGTTGCATTATTAAGCATTTTATACAGGATATATTTTTCATTCTTTCCGGCTTTGGCCTAAAAATTATTAGAAGATGACTGCTGAGTGGACATTTGTCCTATTCCTGGTTGTTTGGTCTCTGAAATGGTTTTATAAGTTTGGGGAACAGGACAGTGTGTGAGGCAGAGCCCCTGCAACTCCTTCAAGGAAGCCAAAAGGCTCGGGTAGCAGTTTTTCCTGACCACCAACTGCTTGGAACCCAGGCATGACTGGTCAGCCAACCCCTCCCGGATTGTGATTCTGGAGATAGGAGTCAAGAGAAGCAGTTCAATTTAAAGTTTATTCTGGCAGCGGTGACGCTCAGTACCTAGTGGTAGTGATGGCAGCTAGATCAGCCGTGGCACGCAGTCCCCAGGGCATTGCCAGTTTCCAGCAGCAGCATCTTTCCTGTGGCGTGGTTTCCTCTGTGGGTCTGGCCACCCAGCCTCCCTTGGTGCCTGCCGGTATTCCTAGCCTGGTTCTCCAGCTGGGTTGTCCTTTCTTTTGATTCTTTGAGCTCCCCACTACTCTTTTAATAAATTCCTGTCTGCTTCAGTTAACCAGAATCAATTTTTGTTGGTTGCAGCCGAAAGATTGGGGCTAGTACATAGCCTTAGGGAATATTCAACCCAAAAGAGTCTGTTGCTGCTGCTTTTAGTGCAGACTAACTTCTGGATAAAATCATGGTCAAATTTGCAGTTTTTCTGTGAGTTCTGTTTGCGTTTCCTTTAAACCCATGCGCCTCAGGCAGAATGTCTGCTGCCACACCCTAAACCCCACCTCTGTCTCTTCTTAATTCACACTCACTCATCCACTCAGTCAATAAACACTTCTTAAGCACCTACTATATACAAGGTACGGAGAGGACTCCAAGATCAATAACCTGTAGCCCTGACAGTATACTTTTGAATTTTGAACCAGGTAAATATATTTTCTTTTCAAGATTAATTTAAAAATCAATCACTCTGTTGAGGGTAGAAGTAACAGGGAACATTTTTTATCTTTGAGTTACTGTCACTAGGGGCGAGTTGATGTTCATTTCTTTGTAAATGTTCTAGAAATCAATCCCAAAAGACAGTTGGATTCCTCTGTTAGACGTTTCCAGTAGAAAAGAAACAAGTAGCTCTCTAGACACTGAAGAAAAAATGCCCCTTCTGAAGTTGACAACTAGATTGTTGCTCATCAAAATATTCGTGACTAGGAGAAGAGATGGGGAGTTAGTGCCAGTGCATTAGAAATTTAACTCGAGATAGCTCAGAGTCCTAAAACAGAATCAAAGAAACATTAGTTTCAGATAAAAATACTATCCAGCTTGTCTCCAGGGGAGTCAGGACCCTGCTACTTCTGGGACCCCTATAATACAGCAATTGCCTGGGGTGGGTTGACACTTGCATCTGATGTAAAGTAATGTAAAGTAAAACAAGTCAAGCAGATAATTCCATACACCCAGGAAAAATCCAGTGTCTGTCTCTGTCTCAGTCTCTATCTCTGTCTTTCTCTGTCTCTGTCTCTGTCTCTGTCTGTCTCTATCTCTGTCTGTCTCTGTCTCTATCTCTGTCTGTCTCTGTCTCTGCTCTCTCTCTCTCTCTCTCTCTCTCTCTCTCTCTCTCTCTCTCTCTGACACACAGACACACACACACACACACACACACACACACACACACACCCCACACACACACATTTCCTTTATAGGAGCTTAAACAAGTGCTGAGCACTCACAAGATGCTCACCTACAGACACAAATGTGATCTTGAAGTCAGACTTGGTTTGGGGGGCAGGTCTTTACTTCCTGGGTAACTTTGGACAAGTCACTCAATGATGACTCTAGGACTCAATTTCTTCAGAATTGGAAGAAATCACCTAAGCCAGTCTCTAACTTTTACATGACTTTTCTCTGAAGCATCCCCAATAAGCCTTTCTGCGTGAATGCTGACTTTTAGTGACAGGATGCTCACTCTCTCCAGATGACTAATGTCATTTTGCAATGCTCTGATTATTAGAGAAGTCCTTAGTTACAGTTTTTTGCGGTTCGTCTTCCTGTAGCTTTCCCCATGCTAGTGACCGCTAAGGCCATATAGGTTAAGTCTAATCCATGAACAGCTCTTTTAAGAAGCTCTTCTCTGCAGGGTAAAACCACCCTCTCTTCTTCCATTGTTCTCATCCATCACACTCAAGATACCACCCATTCTGGTCTTCATGATTTTATGGATGTAGAGTAGTAATTAAGCACCCTGAGGCCTCAGACAGTTTGAATTTAAATACTGGTCACTAAATTGTGTGACACTGGGCAAGTTACTTTCTCTAGCCTCAGTTTTTCTCTCTAAAATGAGGATAGTAATAACACTAGCAGCAGTAGCACACCTCTCTCTTAGAGATGTTGTGCATGAGATAAATGAGAAAATACAAGTAAAATGTCTAGTATGGTACCTGGCACTTAGTAAACAATATTACTACCACGTTCACTAATAATAATAAATAATAAGCTCTAATTAGAATAAGAATAAATGTTAGAACTGGGAGGGTTTAGACAAATCAATCTAATCCATTTATGATCCTACAAAGGTTTGGTTGCCCTGATATGAAACTTTCCATACTTTTCATAGCAATTATCACTTTAAATTGTGTATTCAGTGTGTGACCCACCCCCAAGACAGCGAGGACCTTGCCTGCTGTGTTGACTGCGGCATGCTTAGTGCCTAGAACAGTGTCCCGCTCACAGTGAGAGAATAGACCAACACCTTCACATCATAGAATAGGAAACGGGTGTAGAGAGACCGTCAGAATTGTCTAAGATCGTGCAGAGGGCTCCCCAAAGAGCTGGGACCAGAACCCAGAGGTCCTGGGCAGAGGACACGCGGAATTAAATCAAGGTCCAGCCCTGAAGTTTGGTGATTGGGGAGGGAGCACAAATATGCAATGATTCAGGCGTCAGCGTTCCCGCCGGGCGGCCTAAGTGCGGGCCCGTGTTCGGGCTGACGAGTCGGAACCAGAAGGCTGCTTAATGCTTAATGAGAAACGGCGGGTGGGTGTGTCCCCGGGTGCGGCGCTAACACCCACTTGCAGCAGTTTGCGCTGGCTGCAGGCCAGTGCAGGGCTGTTGCTGTTGCCACTGGGCCACCCCAGCTCCAGCCGACTCTCTCGGGAGCTGCGAGTGGGGAACAACCTGGCTCCTGACAGACAGCTAACAAAGGCTGGAGACCGGGCCGCCCGCCCCTTCCTGGCGCTCGCACGCGGCGTGAGCAGAGCCTCACCGCTCGCGCTCTCGTGGGGACAGCCGCGCAAACAGGCCAGCGCGTCGCAGGTCCCGGGAGCCCGGCACCTCTCCTGCCTTGGCTGCGCAGTCACCCCAGCGGTCGAGCTCCGCGTGAGTACCCGCACCTTGCACACACACGGTGAGTCAGTCGGCCAGAGGGGCCCGGGGAGAGGTGCGGGGAAAAGAGCGGCTGTCAGATCCCAAGTAGGGGGAGGTGGAGGAGCGCGGGGGCGACGACGCCTGGTCCGGGGTGGCCCTGTCGCCTTAGGGAATGCAATCGGCCTGATCCATGTGACCCAACCGAGTTGTGTTACAGGTGACAAACTGAGGCCCAGAGAGGTAAGCTGGTCTCGTAAAAACTATTCCTTGTGTCTGTTTGTTTCTCCCTGCCTGTGTCAGTGTAGGATTTGGGGAGACTTTTAGTAAGAACCCATATGTTAGGACAATGGATAATACAAACAATGAGAATCCTTGCCAATGAAAGTATAATTATAAATAGACAGTCAAGGCCAGGGAAAAGAGATCTGATATCCGCGGTCAGTAAGGTGAGCTGCCTTGGCCGAAGCCCTCAGCAGAGCAGTGCCAAAGCTGGCCGCGGAAGCCGGAGTTTGGTCTCCCCTTACAGTAAGTACTCCCTGCCCAGTGAGCGCCTGGACCTCAGAAGGAAATACGGAAGCTGACAGCCTGCCCGGGTGCCGGTTCTTAATCTTCTTGGGATCACTGACCCCTTAGAAATCTGGGTCCCCTCCTCACAGACGGGTTTACTCATAATCTTGTACACAGTGTCAGGTTTGACATGAAGCATTCTTGCTTTTGGGAGGGACTGAAGGCTGGCGCTCAGGCGGCCGGTTGCAGAGCCGCTGAAGGGAGGGACCTGGCGAAGGAGTGAGTCCTGCTGTGCGTCCAGACAGCATCCTGGGGACCCAGCTGTGTGATCTTGGACACATAACTCACTTTCTTCAAGGCCCAATTTTCTTTGTAAAACGGAGATAAGATTGGCCACTTCACCCTGTAGGCTATTGTCAGACTTAAGAATGAATGCTGAGTTTGAATCCTGACACGTAGTAGGTGCTCAAGAAAAGTGCTGGCACATGTAACACAGTGTGAATCACAGCTGGGCCATTTGGAAAAGATGATGATCTGGAGGAAATTGGGCTGTACCTGAAATAAAATAAAACAAAATTTAAAAAATTAGAAACCTGCAAATACAAAGCCAACCCTGTTGTGACTTACAAATGGCAGTATCTGCTTTGGCGATAGTAATATATAAATTAGAATATACTTACTTAGAATAATGCACTACACTCAATATTTGACCCAAGGTCAAATGCTGATAGTAGAAACCATCAGACATTCAAAAAAATAGTAATAAGTAAATACAAAAAGAACACAAAAAAGAAAACAAAACTCCCAGTCATTCTAACAAGGAGTTTATTGGGTCTCATTTGCCTCTTTTAAATAGAACTGGCACCTGTATAGTTTGTTTTTAAATGAGAGGAAAGAGGAAGACATACCTGTGCAAAACCCAGTCACCAGGTGATGGAAACTCAGCTCTGTGTCTGCCAGGATACAGGAATTGCTAGCAGTTGGCTCACATCCCTCTTGGATCAGTGACTTGCTGTGGTAAACAGTGCCTTGACTGATTCTGCTCTAGATCAAATAAATGGCTTTTTATTTAACTGATGGGGGCGGGGATGTCTTTGGGTGCTGCAACTGAAGCAAAATGACATTTGTTGACATTGATTTTCCAAAACACATTGCTTGTTTACTGACAAGTTTAAGGATTTAAAAATCTGTGGATTCAAAATTGTGGGGACAGGGTCTGGGCGTGCCTACTTATTCTATAAAAAGGACTGCTCTTACAAAATACCGTGTTTTCTCTTTTCACTACCATTTTAGGCCTTGCAAATAGAATATGGCTCAGGGCAAATAGCTGCTCTTTAATTTGGGTTAAGACACACACTACCTGTATGGTGGGTTACATTCTTCTCTATGTATTTGTAAAAGGGGAGTTTTTCTTCAGAGAGAGGGGGTTGAGGTTGTGGAGAGAGAGATAGGAGGAGGGAGGGAGGGAGGGAGGGAGGGAGAGAGAGAATATGAATGTGTGTGTTTGGGATTTGTCTTGTCCACTCTCTACTTCACTCTCAATCAGCCATTTCTCAACCCAGAGAAGTTCCTTTTATTCTGCAAGCCCTGTGACTTTAGCAAGTTCCCTCTCTTTTTGGCTCTGTGGCCTGATTTTGTTTCACAATAGTTCTGTTAGAAAGTTTTTTCTAATTTGACTTTTAGGTTCCAAATTTTAGGGACTCCATGGTACAGCGTGGAGCAAACATGCTCAATCTCTCAGGCAAAGGCTCTCCCTTATTTGAAGGAAGACTGTGCGCCCTTTGTGTGTTTTCCCCTCCAGACTTACTACCTTCAATCCTCCAACCATTCCTATGGAGGACAAGTTTAAGAGCCACATTTCTCAAGAAATGGTCTTTAGACTGCTTGCATCAGAATCACTTAAGAGCTTGTTAAAACACACCATTTCTGACCTACTGAGTCAGAATCTTCCAGAGTCAGACAGAAATGTGCATGTCTGATAAGGGCTCCTGGTGATTCTTATGAACCTTTGGTTACTTATATGTGTTTTTGGGAGTGGGGATTGGTAGTGGGGGACTATTCATTCTTTGTACATTTCTGTATTGTTTGTCTAGTTATATAATGAGCGAGAGCCTTTTTTAACTTCAGCAAACAACTCATATTGTCCAGCCAAGATATATGGATAGCAAATAAGTACTTGAAAAGATGCTCAAGATCATTAATCATTGGAAAATGCACGTTAAAACCACAATGAGATATCACTTCATACCTATTGGGATGGCTAAAAAGACTGAAAACACCAAGTGTTCATGAGGTTGTGCGGGAACTGGAACTCTTATACACTGTTGGTGGGCATGTGAAATGGCTCAACCACTTTGAAAAAGTTTGACATTTTCTTTAAAAGTTCAATATATACCTATAATGTGATCCAGACATTTAATTCCTAGGGCCAACTTGACTATAGTAGAAAAATGGAAAACAACCAATTGTCTATCCAGTGTATGGATAAACATACTAAGATATATGCATACAATAGAATACTGCTCAGCAATAAAAAGTAACAAACTATTGATACGTACTACAACATGGATTGATCTCAAAATATGTTTCCTAAAAGAAGCTAGACCACAAAAGAAAAAAAAAAAGGGACATGCTGAATAATTCCATTTATATAAAACTGAAGAAGCATTGCTATATCTTACCTGACATCAACTTTTTGGTGGCTTCCAAGAGTTGTGCATGATCATATTAGTCTTGTAATAGTGTCATTGGCAATTTGATCATTATTCTGACAATGTCATTCATTCATTAATTCAACTAACTGAGTACCTAGTATGTGCAAGATCTAGAGTAGACACTAGATAATGTGTTGACGATTAAAAGAGACATGATCCCTGCCCTTGTAGAGCTTGTATTCTGTTGAATGAACCAGTAAAACAAACAGATGAGAAAAATAACTATTGTGAGAATGGAGTGGTTCTTTGGAAGGGGATGGGAGTCAGGGAGGACTTGTCTGGGTTTTGAGCAGAGAAGTAAAGCAGTCAGTTTCATGTTTTTAAATGACCACGTCTAGTCAGGAGGCTATTGTCCTTGTCCAGGAGAAAGGTGGCAGAGGTTTGGATTCAGGTGGTCTTAGAGACGGAAATTGTACCAGTTTTTTTGTCCATATTATTGACCTATTGCCTCTTCCCACCTCTGGCCTCCGTCACCACATCTTATTTATTATTTGTAAGGATATTACAAGAGGCTAACGTCAACACTTCACTGGTTTAGTTACACTAAGCATGCAGCATTCCTTTGATCTACTGATCTAGTTAACTTGATGTAAGGGAATGAAGATAGTCTGGCATGACCTGTTTGTTGTTCTTGTAATAACCTATGCTGGCTTCATGTGATCTGTTTCCCTTTCCAAGAGCTGACAGACCATCTGTTTTAATCAGGTGGCAGAAACCCAACTCAGCGTGACATGTCAAAGCAGGGTGGGAATGAAAATGTTTTAGCCCATGTAAAAAAAGTCCAAAGGAAATTAGATTCCATCATGGCTGAATTGAGTAATGCCATCAGAGCTCAGTCTCATGGTCTCTCCATCTCTCAGCTCCATTTCTTTGGTGTTAGCTGCATTCTCAGTCAGGCTCTGGTATATAGTTCTTATTATCATCGTAATTACCTGTTCTCACCATCTGCTTCAGTATGACCAGCCAAGTATCCTTAGACAACTTCTTCACCCATCTGATCCCTGGTAATGTTATCATTTCCAGTTTAACAGTAATAATAATAAAAACAAAAGCTACTAAGCAGTACCAAGCAGTCTGTTAGACACTTAAAATATTATCTTATTGTGAGGAAGGTTACATAATTATCCCAAGAAAGCCAGCCAATGGATTGCAGAATCAAAATTTGAAATCATGTTTTCTGGGCTCTGAACCTTCCCAATGCCTCCGGCAGCCACTCTTTAGGGCTAAGAAGAGGAAAGCAAAGCCGTCAAATAATGTGCCTGTTTCTTATTTTGTTCTGAACATGAATTCTCAAATGTAGTTAGTAGCCATAGCAGGGGCAGAGCTGTGGGGTCCTTCTGGGGTTGACAGTCTTGAAAGCTCCATGCACAGGACCTTGTCCTCTGGCTACTGTCAATATCTTTATAAACCAGGCTCATTAGCCAGGATCCCCCTATGTGGCCACCTTGTTTCTATATGTATTTCCTCCCTTTATTCCTCAATAGAGTCCTGCTATCATGATGCTTGAACTTTACCTTTGACAGCCTTCCCTAATCCTTAGAGTCTCAGACCAGAGGTTTTGCTTCCTTTTTTTTTTTTTTCTCTCTTAAATGTTTAAATTGGCCTATCTCTAAAACCTGGGATGAGAAGATTATGGATGTCTAACTTTCCCTGCCAGGGACATTTTACTTTCTGAAAGTGCTTTTAAGTTGGTAGTTTCACTTTCCCTCACAGACCTGCTTACTTCCATTTCTCCAGTTCTTCTGATTGGTCAAAATTAGGTTCGAAGTATCATTTCCCCTTATTACTTTTTCTGTCTTGAAAGGGAGGAAATAATCAGGATGTCCATAATATTTACTTTTAGAGGAATGAAAATCAGAGCAAATAACCAGATATTTTAAATGTCATATCCTTATTGTAGAGCCGTTTTTTTTCTTGACCTTTGTATCACCAGAATTCAGGTAGCCACTAATCTGTTCTTGGCATTAAGTAGCTACTCTAAAGATTTGTTGAGTGACTGTGTGAATGTCCAGATACCTCTGTGCCAGTGTGGACAAAGGAGAAGAGAGAGAATAGAATTAACTGTTTTATCCTATCCTAGAGTCAGAAGCAATTACTGTAGAACATTCAATAGAAACTTTTTTTTTAGCACCAACTATGTGCTAGACTGATTTTGGTTCTTAATTGCCTATCGCAAAGTATCAAAAAGATCTCAGGACTGAGCATAGGCTGAACTATAAGGAAAGCCACATGTCCCCTAGTCCTTTCTCCAAGACAAACCTCCTTATCAGGCAAGACCGAGAAATGGAACTAGGGCACCCAGCCTGCTCTCCCAGGCTTTTAAGCTGCATTTGCCCTGAGAGTGTTGCAAAGATAGTGGATCATTAAGCTATATACTATTTTGTTTGTTTTTAACTTTTTATTTTGAAATAATTATAGGTCAACATAAAGTTGCAAGGATAGTACGGGTAGGTTTTGTGTACTTTTTACTTCCTTCAATGGTTACAACTTATTTCAAGATAGCACAATATCAAAACCAGGAAATTGGCATCAGTATAATATATTTGCATGATTGTCCTATGCCATTTTATAACGTTTATATTTGTGTAACCATCACCTCAATTAAGATAATAGATCCATTCTATTACCACAAAGTTCCCTCAGTGCCATTCTTTATGGTCACACCCATCTGCCCTCAACCCTCATTCCTAATCAAGTGGCCATTAATTTGTTCTGTCACTATATAATTTTGTATGTCATATAAATGGAATCACACGGTATGTAACCTGTCCAGATTGGGTTGTTTCAGACAGCATGATACCTCAAGAACCATGAACATTGTTGCAATGTATCGATAGTTTTTCTTTTTTCTTTTTTTTAACCATTCACCTATTAAATTCATCGATTAAAACAACATTTTGATTCCAGTTTGGGGCTATTATAAATAAAGCTTCTATGAACATTTATGAACATGTTTTTCTATGGATGTAAGTTTTCTTTCTCTAGAATAGATGCCCTGAGGTGTGATTGTGCTAGTAAGTGTATGTTTAGTTTTAAAAGAAACTGACAAACTATTTTCCAGAGTGACTGTGCCGTTTTACATTCCCACCAGCAATGTATGAGAGATGCAGCTTCTTTGAAACCTTACCAGCAGAGAATATTTTTTTGGTAACAGCTTTCTTGAAATATAATTCACATCATATAATTCGCCCATTTAAAGTATACAAATCTGTGTTTTTAGTATAGTCACTGCGTTGCGCAGCCATCACAACAAATGTAGAACAGTTTCATCATCCCCAAAAGAAACCATGTACCCGTTAGTCACCACACCCTAATTCCCTATCCCTTCAGCGAGCGAGCGAGAGAGAGAGAGAGAGAGAGAGAGAGAGAGAGATATTTAGCAACAGTTGTGAGTAGTGGGGCCTGAGCAGCTCTCCTGAAATACCACTGGGATCTTTCTAGAGAAGCTGTGCACAGGGTGGCAAATGTCAGCGATCTAGGCCAGGGACAGGTCAGCAGACCACAGGCAGTGTTCAGGAGCTGAAATAGAGCTGTGCAACAGACAAAAGCGTTCCAGGATCTTCCTGGGCCCTTTGCTTTCTGAACAACCTCTCTTTCCTCAAACACTCAGTTTATAATTTATCTGATCTATGGGGTCAGTGCTTGTGGCTCAGGACAGAAACTTCTACTGCTACTAATAGATGCAAAATAACCATTTATGTATGTAAATATGTAGTAATCATCAGTATCGTGAGGCACAGAGGAGGAACAAGATAAATCAGTGCTTATGTTGTCTCTAAGAGCTTGGCGTCTAGCCAAGAAGTTGAGGCATGGCCCTAAATAATGTGAGAACAAGGTTGAATGGGATGTGTGCCACTTTAAATATTAGGAAATATTTTAACCACCCAGAAAAGAACAAAAAAACAGTACAACAAATGCCCGCGACCTTACTTCCTAGCTCTGTTTACTTTGAACATTTTTGTCATATTTGCCTCAGTTTTTTTTTAAACAAATAAGACATCTCAGATGCTCAGCAATAAAAACTAATACATGCAACAACTTACATGAGTCTCCAGGGAATTATGCTGATTCAATGAAGTGAGTCTCAAAAGGCTCTATATTATATGGTTTGCAATATACGTACTTTATGATTTATGTACATTCTTGTACTGACAAGATTATAGAAATGGAGAACAGATTCATGGTTGCCAGGAGTTAAGGATGGCATGGGGCGGGAGCCCAGCCGGTGAAAAGTGTGACTGAACTGTTCTGTATCTTGATAGGATCAATGTCAGTCTCCTGGTTGTGGTATTGTACCATAGTTTTGTATGATAGAAAAATTGGTGAAAGAGTAGATGTGCTATTTCTTACAATTGCATGTGACTCTATAATTAACTCAAAATGAAAAGTTAAAAAAAAATGCCTCAGACACCAGTAAGTCCCCTTTGATACCTCCCCACTTCCGTTCCGCTGCCACCCTGTCGAGAGGTCACTGCTGTCCTGAATTTATTCTTAATGGCTTCCATCAAAATTTTAATACCCGTGCTACCGTCTATGTATCTCAAACAATATCCAGCATTGTTTTTTATGGTTTAAACTTTTAAAAATAGTATCATACCCTAGGTACCCTTCTCGGACTTGGTTTTCATTTTTTCCCTTTTTATGATGTTTGTGAGGATATCCATATTGCTACACAGATACATAGTTTATTCATTTTCACTATGGTTCAGAATTCCATTACATGGCTACACCACAAGTGACTTAGCTGCTCTCCTTGGGACATTTAGGTTGTCAATACCATACTGCTCAATGGCTTTTAAAGAGATCTAGATATCTAGTAGGAACAGTTCCCCCATCTTCAGAATTGCCTTAGCCATTATTAACCTTTTGCTCTTTCTTATATATTTTGGAATCATTTTATTATGGTCTACTGAAAACAAAAACATAAAAAAAACAAAATTACCCTGTTGGAAGTTTCATTGGAATTGTATGGAATTGTAAAGAAAATTTTTGTCTTTATGCTACTGATTCTCCCTACCCATGTACATAGTCTATCTCTACTTATAATTAGTTCTTAAAGGTATTTCAATCAAGTTTTAAAATTTTCTTCATAAAGATCATCCTGTACATCTTTTGTTAAATTGAGATATTTAGGAAGGAATATTTATTTTTATTATATTATTAAATCTTTTTATTATTATGTTGCTATCTTTCTTTAAGTTACACTTTTAAATATTGTTGGCATATATTGGAATATGATTTTTTTTAATATTGATCTCCAGCAAAACTGAGGAACTCACTTTTTTTTATATTTAGCTTTTAGTTCATATCAAAGCTATAAAGGCATACAACTTAAGAGGATGGATAGTTTTGCATTTGTTATGAGAAACAGAGACAGATAATTCTTCAATGTTTATATGCAAAACAGCCTGTCTTCTTCTCTTTCCTTCCTGCTCCAGCCACTACGAGGTAATTTTTTCTAACATTTTTTAGCTGATTATTTTAGTATTTACCTCCATGTCCTTAAATAGCATGCATGTACTGCTGCTTGTTGAGCTTTTAGGTTAGGCATTGTTCTTTGACTTTCCACTATGGAAAATAGGCATGTAGCTATTTTTTTCTCCTCTCCTACCACACATGTACAGCTTTCTCCTTCCCCTATCCTCTCAATATAGTTATACGTAATGTTACTTAGGTCACTTGCATTATTATGTGTGTTAATTCTATTTATAGCTGAGCCAGGTAGTAACTTATATTTTTTATTATAACAAAATTGTTATAACAATTATTTTGTGTCTTAGTTTTGTGTGTGTGTGTGTGTGTGTGTGTGTGTGTGTGTGTATGATCTGTGTCATTATGGCAAAATAAACACCATATTCTCTACTTATTTAATAAATCTGTTACCAAGACCTTCTGATACCTTCTGACTCTAGTCCAGACTGTTTACTTACTGTCTGCCTATAGCCAACAGTCAAACCTAGGATTCCCTAGGGGTTTCCTTAGTCCCTCTCCCATATCAATTATAACTTGAAGCTCTGTGGAGGCAGGCCTGTTGTTAGGAATTTTTAGAGGAGACTTTCCCTCACTCGGGGCCTGAGCCAAGATGGAGAAATGGCTTGTCATCTTCTGTGTGGGTGGGGAGGGTTTTTTTTCTAATCTGCCACTCCACCAGAGCCCTTGGGGTCCCAGTTCTAGGTAGACGCTTGTCTCTTGGTCCTGCCTGGCACTAGCTCCCAAGTCCCTGGGTCACCACGCTTGGCAATGCCCTCTTCGCTGCCCAACGGGTCCACTTGGGCCACAGCTGCATCAGCTCAGCTGCTCCTGCTCTGGTTTTCAGTTCCCTCTGTTTTCAGTGCCCCGATTTCCTTTACTTTCTTGCAAGCCCTGCCTTGCAGTGAAAAGGATGTTTGTTACAGCTGATCTAATATTTCTAGGTGTTTTTCGGTAGGGAAGTTTTTCAGGCCGTCTTGTCCACAATATTGCCATTTGTACTTTTTAAACTTAGAAATAAAGAAGAAAAGTGTATCTGGCTGGGAGGATCAGGTAAAGCCATAAAGAAGATGAATATTGGAGGATAGAGACATGGGAGGGGCACAGCAGGTGCAAAAGCACAGAGATAGGAAGTGACCATGCAGGTATGGAGAAAAGCATGCAACTCTCACCGGAATATGGCTGTGAAGGGAAAAATTAGGTTGGAGCAGCACCATGCAGCTGCAGGTGGCATCTCACAGCAGGGACTCCCACAGTCACAAGCTTTCCTTCAGGAAATTCAAACTGGAAGAATGTCCAGGATAAATGGGTGTGAGTGGGAGCAGGTGCGAGAGGGGTTTGGGTTTGGAGGGATGATCCTGGAGCCTGTGAAAATAGCCCAGGTGACAAGTAGAAAGGTGTGAGTAGAATAGTGGGGGTGGGGGGGGTGGATAGGAGAGAACCTCTGTGAGAAAGGGAGACAGAGAGACAGAGAGACAAGAGAGACAGACAGAGACTCAGCTGAACCAGATAAAGAAATCTGGGTCAAGAGCTGGGGAAAATATAGAAGAAAAGCCAGGCAAGCACATTATCTAAATCCTGGGAAATGAATTTAAAATGTCAACAATTTTCTGAGCTTTGTTCTATGGCCCACAAATGCTAACACGCAGTTCATCTTGATTCTGAATGGAGCTAAAGATGTTTTTCGGTTGCTTGATGAATAGTGTCTTTGGATTAGAGACAGCATGTCCCAGTAGAGTTCCCAGAAACGAGCTGGAATGTTTGCCTTCCCCAGAACCTGCTGACATGGCCGATTGTGGGGCTGATGAGCCCTCCTCCAGGAAAGAGAGTCCGGACCAGGAAAGTCAGGTCTCTGAGGACAGATGGTCGCTCCATCAGAGGCTGGCCGTCAGGGAGCTGATCGACACAGAAGGCTCCTACTTGCACCTACTCCGGCTCTGTGCCTTGGACATTAGGAGCCGCCTGCAGCAGGTACTTGAGTTGGGGCCACACACAGCTTGTCTTTCTAGGGGCAAAGTGGGTCCCAGGTTCTGACACCTCACACCTGTTTCTGACGCAGCCTCGATGGAGGTGAAGACATGGTAGATGTGCAGTTCCCTGGACGTAATCCTCATACTTCCATTTATTTGTTATGAAACTTTCAACAAGGCCTAGGAAACTTAGCGTATTCATCTGCTAAATGGAGAAAGCAGTTTATCACTTCACAGAAGTGAACTAATGGGTGAAATAGCCCTTTATCTAGTTTAGAACAGATTGGTTAAAATGACCTACATTCTATGTCTCATTTTAGGGGAGGGGACATGGAGAAGTTATCGTTATGATGGGTTTCTAATTTAGTGTTCATTTTTATATCTCTCCCCGCTCTCTTTCAGAAATTATACGAGTTCTCTCCATAAAATTACAAGCATCCCCTAGCTTGGAAGCTCCATCAGGGAAAGACTGTTTTAGTTCAATATATCCCAGTGCTTGACCGAAAATAATAGAATTCAATTAGTGTTTCTTGAATGAAGGAAATACTAAAGTAGGTAATGTAAAAGGTCAAAAGTTCTCTCATATTTTACTTACCAGAAACTAGGATGATTTTCCATAGGCATTTGACAAACAATATAGATTATTATCTATTTTAACAAAAATAAGAGCATACTCTAGATATTTTCCTATAGTTTTTCCCATTTAATCGTGCATCTAGAACTATCTTCCTACAGATCTATCTCTTATATATGTCCATAAATAGATATCTTGCATCCTTTTAAACAACGGTAGAGCCTGGTTAATAGGGGCTGGAGTTCAAAATACATCTCAAGGTCACAGTTGTAGGGGCCAAGTATGTCAGAGCTGGAAAGAAGTCCAACTTCCCACACCTGTATGACAATTAGGGAAACTGAGAGAAGAAAAATGATAGTTGGCAGCAGACTAGGGTAAAACCCCAGCTCCACTTTCCTTCCATGCCAAGCACCCCCTCTCTTCTTGTTTCCTTATAGCATAATAGAAATACCTGATTTATAAAATGTCCAAGTCCTTGCAAACATTCCACTGAGGCAGTCTTCCCAAGAGTGATGGGCCCCCAAGGGTGTGAGTGTTCTGGACGTTCTTCAAAGCCTGCAAATCAAGTTACTTTTATGACCTCCCAGTGACCTCCTGTGGCTTCTTTGTTCCTTCCAGCTGCCACAGGGAGATCTGGATGTCCTGTTCTCAAACATTGATGATATCATCAAGGTGAACAGCAAATTTCTGCAGGATCTGCAGGAGACAGACTCCAAGAAAGAGGAACAAGTACAGCTAATTGGTAAGCAAAAAAGACGAGGCAGCAGTCAGCCTCAGATTCCCGTGGCGTTGTCCTCAGCGTGTGGTCATTGCAGAACTGTCTGGAGTTCTAGGGAAATGCAGCTCGACGGGAGTCTGTGTTTGGGATCCCCGAACACAGCATGTCAGCACTGGCAGGACCTTCAAATAATATCTGGTCCAACCCCATCACTTTACAGGATGGAGGATATGAGTACTTAACGTGTAGTAGCCCTTTTCATCCTCACAACACCATTACTTATTGATTATCATTATCCCCATCTTACTAAAGAAAAACCTGAGGCTCAGAGAGGTTAAGTAACTTTCCCAGGGTTACACAGCTTGACCAGACAGAGTCAGGATTTGAACCCAGCCCTTTTAGAGTCTAGAGCCCTAGCTCTTTACCATCCTGCCTCCTTTTCCTTTCTTTCTGACTAATCCCACCTAGGTAGAGTGCCCTTTAGATACTGGGAGTAACTTCATTGCTGCTATGATTTCTTTATAATCCGTGACTAGAAAATGGCAAGAGGAAAAGATATGCCTTTTTTTTTTTTTTTTTTTTTTTTTTTTTTTTGTGGTGTCCCAGGCATTCCTGCTCTTTGGAATTCTCTGCTCTCTGGAAGTTTGCCTTTGTCTGCCCTTCAGTTACTGACATGCCGCATGCCCCTGGCCACGCTGTATGATGCAGTTTCTTTGGCATCAGGCACAGACCTGTAGAAACAGCCACGTTGAGAATGTGAGAACTGCCCTAGATTTCCTGGCTACACCAAGGTCTCTCTTAGTGAGAATGATCTCTGCAGAGGTCTGATCTCCCTGTCACGCTGATTCTCCCTAGCTGTAGTGTTGGTCACCTTTCCTGGTCACGTTCTCCCTAGTTCTGAAGGCTTCTCCTGAGGGAGTTCTCTCTGAGAATTGGCTGGACCAGCACTGGGGAAGGGTTTGGTCCTGGGCTGATAATCTCTCTACGGGAGTCTTTGCTGAGAGCTGGACCATGTTGGTCTATTAAGCGCCATTCAATGTGACCCAAGGTGGGCCTGGTCCAGGTCAGTGGTCCAGCCCACAGGTTCAGCAGGCAGTCAGGCAAGCTGGGCTTCCTGTGGTCCCTGGCTTCTCACCTGCCCTTTCATGGTTAATGCCTTTCTCTTACCCTCACCACTTTCCTCCAGATGGGCAACCAAATACTCTTGCCTGGATATTAGTAGCAGCCTTGAACAACTATTCCTGGTACCACTTTTGACCCCTAGTTCAGTCACAACATAGTATAGATTTAATAGACTTTTATTTTTAGAGCACTTTCAGGTTTACAGAAAAATTAAATAGAAAGTACAGAGATCTCGATGTACTCCCTCCCTACCCCCAGAGTTTCCCCTATTATTAACATTTTACATTGGTGTGGCACGTTTATTATGGCTGATGCGTTAATATTGATATAGTATTGACTAAAGCCCATAGCTCACTGGGTCCATTCTTTGTGTTGGGCAGCACTGTAGGTTTAGACCAAAGTATAACGTCATGTATCCCTTGTTACAGCATTATACATGCAGCTTCCCTGCTCTAAAAATCGTCTATGTCTTGCTATTCGTCCCTCCCTCAACCCTAACTCCCGTAAACCACTGATTTTTTTTTTTACTTTCTCCATAGTTTTACCTTTTTCAGACTGTCATATTGCTAGAATCGTATACTTACTGTGTAGCCTTTACAGAGTGCCTTCTTTTATCCAGTGAGATGCATTTAAGGTTTATCCCTGTCTTTTCCTGGCTTGAAACCTCCTTTCCTTTTTAAAATCACTGACTAGTATTCCATTGGATGGGTCTAACACAGTTTATTTATCCATTCACCTACTGAAGGACAATTCAGTGGCGTTAAGCGCATCCACATTATTATGCCACTATCACTACTGTTCATGTCCAGAACTTTTTCATTATCCTAAACTGAAGCTCTGTATCCACTAAACAATAACCAGTCCCTGGTAACCATCATTCCACTTTCTGTCTCTATGAATGTGACCCCTCTAGGTACCTCACGTATATGGGATCATACAGTATTTGTCCTTTTGTATCTGGTTTATTGCACTTAAGGTTCTTTTTACAATTTTAACCTTGAAATAATTTCAGATTTACAGAAAAGTTGCAAAAATAATATAGGGCTCCTATATACCCTTCATCCAGTTTCTCCTAATTTTAATATCTTACATATCCATAGTGCAATTGTTGAAACAAGGAAATTAACATTATTTTTTAAATTAAAATTATGGGGTGACATTGGTTAATAATATCTAATAGTTTCAAGTATATAGGAAATTAAGACTATTAACTCTAGACATTATTCAGATTTTTCCAGTTTTAATGTCCTTTTTCTGGTCCAGAACCCAATCCGGGGTATCATATTTCATTTTATTGTCATGTTTCCTTAGTCTTCTTTAGCCTGTGACAATTCTTCAGTCTCTCTTTGTCTTCAGTGACCTTAACACTTCTGAAGAGTTCACATTTATAGAATATCCTTCGATTTGAGGTTTTCAATTATTAAAACTAAAATTATTTTGTGTATTTTATGAAAGTTTATGTACAATCTTCTTTTATAAATTTGTATTATAAGTTTTGTTTTAACATTTTATATGATTTATAAAATTAAAATCATATTCATTTTTAAATTAAGGTTATACATTTTTGGCAAGAATATCATAGTCTATGTCATGTCCTCAGGGCATCATATCAGGGATATGTCACTATATCTTATTACTTAGAACAATGTAGTTTTGATTATGTTATTGATAGAGGTTGGTATCTTTTAGGGTTTCCACTAAAAAGTTAGTATTCCTCCCTTTGTAATTAATAAATATCTTGTGGCACAAACTGATATTATGCAAATGTTCTGTTTCTTCTCAAAATCCCATCCATTAATTTTAGCATCCATCAATGGTTCTTCCTACAATAATTATTATTGGTATTCTAATGGTAATTTTTTATTTCCCTTATTTCTTCTACATTTATTAATTCAAATTAGTTTGTGCTTTCTTCTCCATTCATTTTTAAATTAAATTATTTATTTATATTAATATGGACTCATGGATTTTTACTTTATTCCATGAGGCAGAAATCAGCACTCTCATGATTTATTTTCTTGCTCAAATTGTACCAGCTTTGGCCAGGGAAGCGCCTTCCAGTTGGCTTCTATGCCCTTTCAGGAGTGTCTCCAACAGTTTTTGTACTTCCTTACTTTCTGGCTCCCTAAGGTGTTCCAGGCACATCTTGCAATTTCCCTGCCTCACCTTTGGAATCATCCATTTCTCCCAGGAGCCCTGGTTCCTGTCTTTGAAGAATGGTATCTAGACACCAAGTTCCAGGCTGTCGGTGTGTTCATTGCTCCTGGGATGCCATTGCCCCTAGGCCTTCTCAGCTAATAGAGCTAGGAAATATGTGTTTATATAGTAATACATGCCTATACACATATCTATATTTCTTTCTATATCCATCTATATTTTTACATCTAAAACCATGAGTTCATACCGATACCTGCAATTGCACCAGCATCATAGGATCCATTCAAACCTTCTTCTTTTTCTTATTTGTAACATCTTTCTCTGACAGGGAGAAATGGCTGTCATTAACTACAATATATTTACTTATTTGTTCAAAGTTAGCAGACACATAAAGTAGTTTCAGAATTACTAGCCTGTATCAAAAGTAGTTACTTATGATAATTTCCCCCTCATGCCCTTCAGTATGGTTATGTTATTCATTTGTAATAGAATTAGGTTTATTCCTATTGTTTGTATTTCACTGTGGGTTCCCTCCCCCGCCCCACATCTTGGTTGGTCTAAATTATATACATGGGGGGACAGTATGTGAAATATTATCGTGGTTCGAAGAGTCAGAACTATACAGAAAGGTATATTCAGCAAAGCATTGCTGTTCTCTCATCCCTCATCCTTTATACCCCATTCTATCTCTCCCTACAAATGACCCATCTCATAAGTTTCCGATTTAAAAACATGAGACACTTCAAGAATTTGCATGTTATTCTTGTATAAGGGCCATGCTAATTTCACTATATTGTTCTAACTTTAGTATATGTGCTGCTGAAATTGAGTACTGGAGCGATCCTTTTAAAACAGAGACCAGATCATGTCATCTCAACTCAAAACCCTCTAGCTGTTTCCTGCCACCGTTAGAATAAAATCCAAAGGCCTTACTCCGCCTTACTTCCTTCGAGGCCTTCCATGAACTGGCTTCAGTTTCCTGTTTATTTTCTCTACTTTGTGCCCTTGCTCACTCTGTTCTAGCTACACTTGCCTTCTTGCTGTTGCCTGTATGCCTAGTTCTCACCTGTCTTCAGGCCTTTGCATTTGTCCTTCCCCAGGCCTGAAATGCTGCTCTACTCCCTGATATTCCCAGGGCTGGGTACTTTGGGTCTCTGGTAAAATTCTTCATAGGAGCTTTCCATAAATAGATCTCCTATCACTCTCTAACTCTTTTTCTGGCTTCGTCTTCATTCATGGTATTCATCACTACCTGGCATATGCAATATATTTATTTATTATTTGTCTCCCCCACTAGAATATAAGCCCCATGAGGCCGGGGCGTTGTTTATTCACAGAGCTTAGAAGAGTGCCTGGTGCAATAAATAAGTAGTTGGTTAATATTTGATGAATGAAATTTGTGTCAACTGCTTACATGTATTATTATTTCATTTAATTTTCACCAAAAAACACTCTGAGGTGAGTACTATTTTTATTCCAGTCTATAGATGGGAAAATGGAGGGTCCAAGGATCCAAGGCTTGCCCCAGGTTACAAAACTGGAACAGAATTGACTGGAGATCTGGCTCTAGTTCTCTCTGAGTCCAAAGTCCATGCTTGTAACTTCCCGTGCTGTGCTATTGCATGTGTCTATAAACTGGGGTTAGTGGTTATATTTGCCACACACAGGAATTGTAAAGGTATAACATGAGTGTAGATTGTAAACTGTAAAGCACTGTACAAATGTGAGCACTATCAATATTATTGCTGTAATTGTAGCTACCGTTTATTACGTACTCACAGAACACCAGCCTGAGCGCTATATTCTGTTACTTAATTCTTACAGTAACCTTATGAGAGTAAAATGAAACAAATGGAAACTCAGCAAGAGAAGGTAACTTGCTCAAGGTGGCAAAGCTGGTTAAGTCTGGCGGTCTCACTCTAGAGCTGGAGTGCTCAGCTATCTCACTCACTGCCTCCCTGTCCCAAGCAAGGGGCATACAGGCATGCCTTTGTGAACTCCTCGGTGCTTTTTCGCTGTCAGGTAACCTATTCCTGGAATTCCAAGAGGAGTTGGAGCGAGTCTATAAGTTCTACTGTGCCAACTATGACCAGGCCTTGCTGCTGGTAGAGTCGTACAGGAGGGAGCCAGAGCTGCAGCAGGAGATCCAGCGCGTCATTGAGTCAGTGATGTGAGTAGAATGACCTTGCTACACTTACCCCGAGGTCAGGGGCCATTAAGGTGTCACCTCCATTTGATGCTACTCTCACTGCTTCAGGAGTATCTCAAGCAGGAAAGGATAGACTACGCTGCAGAAACAAACAACTCACAACTCTCAGTGGTGGCTTCAAGCCGCAAGGTTTATCCCTTCCTTTTGCTCCACTGAGGGTTGATTTGGGGCTCTTTGCATCATCCTCACTCTGGGACCCAAGCTGACAGCAGCCACTATTTAGAATATCATCAGTGACTGTGGCAAAGGAACAAAGAGCTCGGGAAGGTCTACTGTTGATAATTAAATGCTGTCGCCCAGAAATGATTTCTGTTGCTGCTCATAATTCATGGGCCCAAAATAATACCATAGCTTCATCCAACCACCAGGAGGCCAGGTAGTGCGATCTTATCATCTGTCCAGACGCGAAAAAGTAGGAACTGTTGGTGAACAGCTCTTATGACACCAAGGAAGGTTAGCGAGATGCAGGGAACCATGTTCTGGAAGCAGTAGTGTTGGGAAGCAGGTGTGTATTAACTGGGGAGGCCTCTCTACAGATGGCTGAAGTCTTGCCCCATGGGAGAGGATCATACTGCCCTGGGTGGCAACAGGGTGGAAGCTTCAGGTAGAGATATACAGAGAATAACCTTTTTAAATTAAAATTTGAATGAGTAACATAGTTACATGGTTAAAAAGCTTTAAAACATTCCAAATTTAACGGTAAAAAAAATCTTTGCAACCTTGTCCCTCATCCACCCAACTGCTACTCCCACCCCAAAGTTATGGTAACTACTTTTAAATTTCGTATAGATTTTTGCAGAGTTCATTTACGCATATAAAAGCAAATTCAAATATATAGCTGTATGGAGTTCCTTAACATGGCAGGTTTGTGGTTTATTTAACCATTGCCTGTTGGTAGGTATTTGTGTTGGTTCCAAATTGGTACTGTCTTAAATACAGTTGTCGAATAGCTTCTACTTTAACTCCTACTTGCTCGCTTGAGTTGACATTTCTGTAGGTAGATTTCTAGAGTAGGATTGATAGAACAAAGGGTTTGTATATTTCATATACTGCCAAGCTGCTCTCCAAAGAGACCACACCAAGTGATATTCCCGCCGGGAAATGTAAGAGGGCTTGTTTCCTCACACTCACCGAGCTCTGGGTATTATCTTATACTTTTTGCAGCCTATCTGAAAGGCTGCATACAATTTTTTTTTTCTCCAAATTACCTTAGGAAGGCTCTACATGTAAAAGGCTGCCATAATTCCATAGTGACTCCTTGACGATTGTGAGGAAAAGATGTGATCATCTCTTTGAAGACCCCCTGCCCTCTGGCTGGTGAGGTGACAGGTGTCTCCATGAGGCAAGTGGCGCTTTCCCATGGAAAGTAAGCCCAGAGGACAGAGTTTACAAATATGTGGCAAATGTTTCCACCTCCCCTGCCCATGGTCAGCCAAACACTAGGAAACCTTTGGTGAGAGCAGATGGTCAGCGAAGGTATGTCCTGATGGTGATCCTAGCCCTGCCTCCCCACTCCCTGCGGCGGACGCGGGGGCTCCCACCTGCTCTGTCTATTTTTAGCTTAACGGCTGATCTTTCCTGGCCATTTGGTCTGGAGATTTTTTCTTAGGAGAAAGAGCAAGAGGCCAGGGTACCACAGAGAGGGGGCCAGAGAATGGTTGAGAGCAGTGTTCGTGAGTCTTCTTGGAAGAAGCATGATTGGACATTGAGCTTTGAAATCCTCATGAGTTTCTAGAGAAGCAGGGCTCAGGGCTACTGGTCGTGATTAAGGAATGACTGTTGAAGACATCCTAGATGTCCCAGATGCCATTGACTTGGACGTTCTTTCTGCAACTTCCAGCCATCATCAAGAAGGGGACTAGAAAAACAGTCGTCCATTTGTGAAATAGTGCATCTGGAAGGGTCCTTGACACTATTTGTTCCTGTTTTTGTTTCCTTTTTTTACTTTCCTAAAAGAAAAACTTCAAACCTATAGAAAAAGAGAAGACCGTAATGAACACTTGCATGCCCACCACCTGAAATGAACCAGCGCTAATCTTTTGCTGTTTGCTTCATCTATTTTTATGCTCAACTATTTAAAGGAAGACTCAGATATTATGACTTTTTCCTTTAAATACTTTAAACGCATCTCTAAGCATTGCGTTTCTGTGATTTTTAAAAAGCTTTTTTTTTTTATTAAAGCAGCAGAACTATTTATGACATGAAATAGCATGTGGATGCCCAATATATAGTGTTGTGTTTGAGACATATCTGAGTGAAGGTGTCAAGTAGGCAGTGGACCGTGTGAGTCTGAAGCTCTGGACGGAAGTTGGAGGTGGAGGTCGGGGTTTGGGATGTGTTTAAAGCTGTAGGACTAAATGAGGTCAGTAAGAGAATGGGTGGGGAGCGAGGAGAGGAGGCCTCAGAGCACTCTAGCATTGGAGAGAGGCCAGGAGAGCTGGCCGAGAGAGCGGCTTGTGGTGTCTCTGGGGGCAAAAGAAGAAACTGTTTCGAGAAAGAGGGACCGGTCAGCTCTGTCTGCTGTTGAGGGAGTGAGAGGCCAAGGGCAGAAAATTGACCATTGGGTTGGATACAAATGGAGAACCGAGCCCCAGAAAGGGGGTAAAGTGAAAACGTAAAAGGCACATGTAACCTCTAGACCTCACCAATCACAAATGAAGAAAATGAGAACCACAGAAGGAGGTGACTTCCCCTAATCACTCAGCGAGTTCAATGGCAAAGCTGGGATTAGAGCCTGGGCCCTCTGGTGCCCCAAATGGTGGGCTTTACCTACCTAACATGAGCCTTCTCCCTCAGGCCACAAGCTGGACCCTCAGGCCTCAGTTTCCTGCTGGTAATCCCTCTACAGAGGATTACCAAGTACCCATTGCTGCTGCAGAAAATTCTGGAGAACACACTCCCTGATTCCAGTGCCTATCCTGTCCTTCAGAGGGCCGTCTCTGCCCTCCTGGATGTGAACACCAACATCAATGAGTACAAGAGGCGCAAGGAAGTGGGTAAGGACCTGGGGAAGTTGAAGGATATATTGGTGAGATGACTTCAAATTATATATATATAAAAAAAGAATCATCTCAAATTGGCTTCACCAATAGAGGGAAGGTAGTAGCCCATGTAAGCACAAGCCCAGAGGTACGTGTTCATTGGGTAGGGTCTGATCAGGGTGCTGGCTCAGTTTTCCTCTCATTGTCTTGTCTCTGCTCTTTACTGTGTGTCGCCTTCATGTCCAGGCTGCCCTCCCTCATAGTAGTAAATGGCTGTTGCTGTTCCAAGACTCCCATCTACATACCCTCCAAGATAAAACAAACACCCTCCAAGATACAACAAAGCCATTCTCCCTTTAGCTATAAAAATTAAATTATAGCTTCACTCTGATAGGACCCACTTGAGTCATGTGCTGACCCTGAACCAATCGCCATGGTTAGGGGACTACCATGAGCTGATTGACCTAGGCCCGGGTTAGGTTCCCTTCTATGAACCAGACACTGTGGACAGGAGTTGGGATTATATGGATTGGTTTATACCACTCGGCACCCACCCCTTGAACTATAAAGTGAGATTAATCCCATCCTAACCACATGCCTGCTATTCTTTGGAGAAGAAATGAATGGAGAGGCAAAGGACTATATACCTGGACAGGGGAAGGCGGGGAGTGGGGATCCTGCCTCTCGGTTTGTTAAAACAGAAAGGTTTGGAAAATGAAGCAGTGACTCAAGTAGGGAGAAACTCATTTGTACAACTGAGACTGTAGTACTGATAATTTAGCTAATATTTACTACGGGCTAACTATGACCCATTTTTCACTTGTTGTCATGTTTGATCCTTACAATAGCCCTACCAGGTTGGCACTGTTAGCCTCATTTCACAGGGTACAATGAGAGCTTCAGTCATGTGCTCCAGGTCACAGAGCTGGTAAGGTGCAGAGCCAGTTTCAACTCAGACCTGGGGTCTGACAATCGATAGAAAGCCCTGAGCCAGGAATGGGAAAGTATGGTCCCAGCCTGGCCAGGCTGACAGTGACTGAGGGACCTCAGGCAAATCGCCTATTGCTCGGGTTTTCTTTAGAAAGTGCATTCAGACTCATCATCTTATGTGACCCTCCCAGCAATCCTGTGAGCTGGCTGGCTTCATTTATAGATGAGGAAACTGAAGCCCAAGAAGTGGTGACTTGCCAAAGCGAAGCAGGCAGGAAGCTGTTCAGCTGGGGCTCACACCTTGGAGTGAGGGCCCAGCCTCGTGTCTGTCGTCCGTGACCTGCCATTCTAACGGACGTGACCCTGATGTTTGAGAAGAGGGCCCAAGCGGGTACCTCACCAGGCATGTCAGGGATGCTTGCTTTCCTGGGTCACCTTCTGACCCCGTGCCCTTTGTCTCTGTTGGTACAGCTCCAAGTACACCAAGGTGGAGCAGCTGACCCTCCGGGAGCGGCTGGCCCGCATCAACACACACACCCTCTCTAAGAAGACCACCCGGCTGAGCCATCTGCTGAAGCAGGAGGCAGGGCTTGTGCCCAGGGTGAGCATGGTCAGGAGGAAGAGTCATTTCCCAGTCATCCCAAGGGGCAAGAAAGACTGTGCCGTGGGTGGGGAAGGAGACTTAGACTACTTTCAGAGAGGAGGAAGCTGAGGTGAAGGGAAGTAAGTGATTTGCCAGCATTGATAGCCAGGAGGAGGCAGAATTGGCACTGTTGACAGGAAGGCTTTTCCCACAGATCTCTCTCTCTCTCTCTCTCTCTCTCTCTCTCTCTCTCTCTCTCTCTCTCTCGAGGCCTCTTTACACAGATAGGGGAGCTAATCTTTGGGTCTGGGTATGGAACCAGCCTCGAATAGCTATCAGTTGATCAAGTACTTACTCTGAATCAGGCATTACTTGATCCACACACTGAAGTAAGTGCTCTTTTTACATCCCAGCTCCCCACCATTTTGTAGGTGAGAGGCTCAGAGAGGGTAAAACACTTGCCCAAGGTCACACAGCTTGGAAGCAAGTGAACCAGGACTCATGTTCTCGTGTGTCTGATTCTGTGGTCTGAATACAAAACCACTAAGCTGCATTCACTGCCTCTAACTGTCCCTCCAGCTTTGGGGCGGAAGAACTGGCTCTGATGGCAGGTCTGTGGAAAAGTCGTCCCCAGGGAAGACTTGAGATGCAGGTACAGGGTGTACAGTGCCCCCATGTGGATATTCTTGGTCCTCACAAGCATAACTTCACTTTCAGACAGAAGACAAAGAATTTGATGACTTAGAAGAAAGGTTCCACTGGGTGTCGCTGTGTGTGACGGAGCTGAAGAACAACATGGCCGTTTACCTGGATAACCTGGAGGTAAAGAGTCCAGCAGTGAATAATGGGCTGGGCAGGGCCGGGCCAGATTCCCTGCCCAGAGAGCATGCAGGTCCCATCGCACAAGCACCAGCTGTAGGAACCAAATGGAAGAGATCATCCAGTGGCTGGCTGCAGGCCAGAAGAGGGCCCATCAGACTAGGGCAGGTTCTGAGCCCATTGAGCTTTCAGGGGCTGGGGTTCCCACTGGGCAAGGTGGAGTTCCCACAGAGGATGGGGTTCCCACTGGGCAGGGTCAAAATTCCCTGGCGTCAGAGCCCTCAGAGGACCCTTGCCAGACTGGTACTCAGAGCAGGGGTGACAAACTCAGGCTTAATATTACTGAGCAAAGCGTGCAGGTGTGCAAAGCCTAATGTTTGTGTATGAGACTTTCTTGGTAGTGAAATAGGTAATAATATTTAGAATTTGAATGACCAAATGAATGAGTAAAATCTAAAGGACGGTTATTACTTGATTCGGGGAAGATGGTTCTGTGTGGCAATGTGGGCCCAGTGCTGTCGGTTCTGATTTTAAGGAAAAAAGAAAATTGGAAATTCAGACTTTTAGGTGCAATGTCATGATGTGTTCATGTGAGCAACTAATTAAATAAAAATTTAAATGTTACGTAGACCTAAGAAAGTGCATATTTCTACATACAAACTTCAGCCCACAGGCACTGCAGGCTGCATTCCCACCCATCATGTCGCTTTCCTGTGCCAGCCTCCCGCCCCACCCCCATTCTTGTCATTGATGCCGACTCATTCCATCCCTCTGTTCCTTTTTACGTGGTTTTGTTCTCGGTCATGTCCATTTGAACGAACCAGCTCAGTCAGACAATAATGGGCTGTTTGGGTAGTTGGACTCGGAGTGGCATTTAAGGAGTGGGTGGTAGTTTCTCTGGTTAGCAGATTCCCTGCTAGTTCCTGCTCCATCCCGGGCCCCCCGTGGAAGGATCTGAGCAACACAGGGAGGTGGAAAGGGAAAACACTCAGAGCCATGACATGAAAAAGTACAGAGGGGCCTTTAGAGAGAGAACCCAGAGTCACGAGACATGCCTGGCTTTGCAGGGGAGGATGAATATTTGGAAGCTTCAAGCTGCATTTCTCTAGACACAGGACTTACACGACAGATACAGTGTTGACATGGAATTCCATGGCGAGAAAGTGACTCCTCTGTTAGTCCTCGGAGTCCAGGAAAAGCCTCTCTTGCTGGCATGTCTTTAGCACAGACAGAGCCAGTTTCTGGCTGGAAGTCTTCGGCAGGCAATGACATCCAGACAGAACTTAATAACTTTGTTTTTATAGCAGTTATTCTTGCATGCCTATTTATGGCAATTATTACTGGTTTTCCCTTTGTGGTACTAGCATAAGGTGTTCCTTTAATGCATCAATTTAAATAGGAATGCTTAGTGAATTTATAGAAAAGTATTAATAGAATGCATGGGATATGGACATGGCAAAAAAAAAAACACAAGGGAGACATGCAAATGTGTAAAATTTGGGAAATGCTCGGAACAGGGAGAAAGATGTTAGTCTAAGGAAGAGCTTACAATTCAACCAAGTTGTCCAAGGATAGAATAGGCTAGATGCTTCCCTGTCAGGAGGGACGTGCAGGCAGCCTGGACAACCTCTCTGGGAATATGGTGGAGGGAGATGCAGGTGTGAGATGGCTATCACAGGCCATGATTGGCTGTCTCTCATTTGCCTGGGTCCAGGCTTTCCTCCGCTTCTGGCCACAGGAATGTGATCTGGACATCTGCGGGGGGCCGGTGGTGCAGTACTGCTACCTGGCGAGAGACCTGCAGCTCCAGGCGTTCCCTGAGTTTGTAAGTGGAACTTCTCCTTGCCTCTTTGTCTGTTGAGCAGCTGACAGAGCCTATAAGAATAATCTTTAGACGTCAGGCCCTTTACGTGCTTGTCACATCCATAACCACCCTGGGTAGTCAGCAGGGCCGAGATTATTAATAGTGCATTTTACTGATAAAAATAGCCCCGGCTGATGTTTACTGAGCCTGTCTGCCAGGCAATGCAATAAGCCTTTTGCATTCTTCACCTCATTTAATCCTCACAACACAGCTTCCAGAGTAGATACTATTAATAGCCCATTGTGCAGATGAGAGCAGAGGCTCAGAGAGGGTGAACGCCCAGGTTATTCAGATAGTCAAAGCGAAGGTGGGATCTGAGCCCCCAGATCTGTGTTTGACCACCGCTCTTTATAAAATCTTTTTCAAGATGTGCACAGTATCAATGTTAAGAAATGGCAAATTGAATACCTATTCTGTGCCAGGCACTCAGCTAATCTAGTTACCTGCATTGTCCCCATTTTTCAGATGGGCACAGAGTCCCAGAAAGGTTAGATAATATACTGGAGGTGACAGCTAGTCAGGGGGGAGGACTGGAACCCAGGACTGCCTACCTGCCTACGTATAGCCCCTTTACCCAGTGCCCACGCTCTGCCACCTCTTTCCTGGACTCCCAAGCTTGCCTCTCCCCGCAGAAGCAGAGGCTGGAAGGCCTGGTGTGGCAGCCGCTGTGCAGCCTGGCCAAAGCCCTGGGCGGCCCTCAGAACCTGATCAAAAAGCGTCTGGACAAACTACTGGACTTTGAGCGGCTGGAAGAGAAGCAGCTGGAGGAGGGCAGCATGACCTACGAGGAGAAGGAGGCCTGGCACACGTACCAGGCGCTCAACTCCCTGCTGGTGGCTGAGCTCCCACAGTTTAACCAGCTGGCCATGCAGTGGCTGGGCCAGATCCTGCGTACATTCATGGCTCTCCAGAGGGACTTTGCAAAGCAAGTGCTACAGAGGGCAGAGGGCAGCTTGGCCCAGGTAAGGCCTCTGGGACTGGGACAGCTCTGGGGGAGCGGCCAGGCAAGGCCTCAAAGCCCCTTCAGCTCTCTGTCTGCAGGGGCTGTGATGGGATTTGGACCTTCCAAACAGGTCCTCAGGTGCTTAAGAGGAGGCTGTGGGGACCTTGTGGGGATCTCTTGTGCCTGTTCCCTCTCCATTAATGGAGTCAGATTATGAAAACAAGAATAGAACCTGGATTCCAGGCCATGCCCAGGCCCTGGAACTCAGAAGCAGAGGAAGCTCTGATGGGAAAATGGTAGACCGCGAGGCCATTCCCTGGAGCGGATTAGAAGTTGGCAGAGACAAGGCCCCTTCTTTGCAGTCAGGAGTAAATGTGTCCAGCTGGTGTTCCTGCTACACTCACTGCTTCCAGCAGCCGCCTCCTCACGAGCACTTACCGTGTACCTGTCTGAAGCATCATCTGTGCATTGTTTCACTTACTCCTTGAACACCCCTACAGCCTAAGTTTTTATTATTATCTTTATTCAAAAGGACACCGAGACACACCCATTTGCCCAAGGCCACACAGCCCTGACAGGTCACCTCCAAATGCTCAGCAGCCTGTAAGAGAAGCTGTCTGCTGAAAGCAGAAATAGGCTGCAAAGAGGTTTGGACAAACCTCCAAACGCAAACACTGATTTTGGAATTTTGAAGACGGGGGTCGATGCAGGAAAGAATCCTTGGCTGTTTTCGGGCCCCTCTCTGATGTCAGCATCAGAACTCAATGGCCTGTGGGTCCAGCCTCGGGAGCAGTTTCAGTGCTCCTGATACCACAGGTTGTCTCCCATGCTTCCCCAGCTCGGCTTTCTCATCCATTCCTTTGCATGAAAATTCCTCTAAAATTTGCTCCATTTACCACCCTCCTGCCCCCCCCCCGCCCCGCCATAGTCCCACTCTATACCTGTAGCCCCCGCTTGCAGCATGCCTCTTCTGAGTAGACTCTGGTCCCTTTGCAGAGACTCCTTCCTTGGTCTGCCCCTCCCCGTTGTCCCCCAGGCCTTTCACAGGGTCTGCATGTGGTAGGAACTCCCCAAATATGTGACAGGCGAATAAGTCTTTCCGTGAGGCTCGCAGAATTGCCCTTTTCCAGGTGGAAGACCCCATCTCCCATCCTCTGTACTCCGGCAGCCCAGAATGTATTGCTGCTAAGCACATATCAGGGCCAGCTTTCTGCTGGGGTGATGGATGAAGCTGTTTTTCCTTGTTAAGAGGGCCTGGGACTATGGGCTTTTCTTCTTTTTTGGCCCTCGCAGCATTTAGTACAGTTCTCTCTCAGACACTCTTTTTGAATTGAATTAGGCCTGAACCATCTGCCATAAGAAGCATTTCTCTTTCCTTCAGGCAGAGGGTAAATCTGATTAGATGATCTTTTCATTCTCTTTCTGCTCTCTAATTTTCTCTCCAGGGCTACCAGACCCCCTTGTATTTAGGTCACAATGTGTGGGGCTGGGGAGTGTCTAGGGATGCCAGTCGGGCAGGTCGACTTTATAAAAGCCGAAAGAGGGCATTTCTTGTTTGGTTCTGTAATGTAGAATGTTAGAGCCTGATGGTGATTGATGCCATCTTCCTCGTCTGTATCCCACTTGGATTTGTTCCACGGAGCTTGGGAAAGTGTTGTGTGGTAGAACCTCAATCTTTCAGCACAGGGGTGGGGCAGGCTCTAAATGAGAGCCAAGAGCAGAAGAGCAGTGAGTTTGGTGACAAGCAGAGAGGACACGTCTCTGTTAGCTGTGGGGTCTCACTCACTCCCAGGTTGTCAGATGAGAGTGCAGGAGATGCCCAACAGGGCCAAAGTCACTGGACAGTGTTACTCAGAATGACTGTAGCCAGCTTAGGCAAAAAGAAGAACATTGACCTGCATACCTGGGAGGCTATGAGGAGGTCGCGCTGAGGCCTGGCTGCATTCAGTACAAATAACGTTGTCAGGGCTCTGACTGTCGCTCCATCCTTGGTGCTATTTCCCTCTCTGAGATGACCCGATTCTCAGGCAGGCCTTTTCCTGCGTGGTGGGAATGGTGGCTCCCAACAGCTCCAAGCATGAACTTTTACATCTCAGAACCCAAAGAAGAGTGACCCTTGGATTCCTAGCTGTCACACGCTGAATCCGATGAGGGCATTCTGATTGGCCTTGCTCGGGCCTATTGCCCAGTCCTCGGACTGATCGTGGTGGATAGGAGCAGGGAGGCCACAACTGCCAGTTCTGTGGCTAGAGCACCATGATGGGCAAGTCTACGGGACTGCCATAGAAGGAGTTTCCTCAAAGGGAAGTGGGACAGTAGCCAGACAACAAATGATAGCTGGCCAAGATTAAAAGGCCCATCATAACATCTGGGGCTAGCGTGTGGGCTGCCAGGGTCTCTCTCTGTCCCCTCTCCCTCGGAGAAGGTTCTGATGACAGTGTCTGTCCCCACCCAGCTGCCCCACCAGCAGCTCTCTGAGCCAGCCTTCAGGAAGCTGGTGGAGGATGCACTAGGCCAGGCTGCTCACCAGCTTTGCTCTTCCAAGAGAACTTCAAGAAAGTGCTGCCACCTCCAACCGTACAAGTAAGTGTCCCTCCTTCCCCCGCGAAGACTGTCCAGTCCTTCACCTGCCAGCGGGGTGAGGCTCACGCTCCTATTTCCTCTCTCCTTTCTTTTTCCAATGTCTCCTGTTACCTATGAAACATTCTCCCTTTCCCTTTCTCTTTCTCCGTGAGCTGGGGAGTGGGGGTCCGGTGGGAAGCACACCCCATACACACTCGCCCCTCATGACCAATAAACAAAAGAGCAGAACAGAACTCTTGGGTCAAGAATAAGGGAACCCAGGCATTTTAATAGTAAGTGAAATTAGGTATAATAATGGGCAAGTAGCATTAACATTCCCAAACCGAGAACTCCTTCAAATTTTTTACCATAATTTACCATTTCCTCACTACCTTCTCATTGAACCTGCTTTCGATACCAACATTTGGGATAAATAAAAAGTTTGAATAAGGAGTCATTTAAAAAATATTTTTTTCACTATGGAATTTTTTAAAAGTATAGTTGACATACAATATTATAGTAGTTTCGAGTATATTCGACATTTATATACTTTACAATATAATCACCATGATAAGACCGTCTGTCACTATAAGAAGTTATTATGATATTATTGAGTATATTCCTTGTGTTGTACATTGTATCCCCATGACTTATCTATTTTTTAACTAGAAGTTTGTATGCTATGGAATATTTATTTACTTATTTACTTATTAACGCCTATAGCACCTGGTCTTCCTAGGTGGTCTCCCATCCAAGTACTAACCAGGCCCAGCCCTGCTTAGCTTCCAAGATCAGACAAGATCGGGCGCATTCAGTGTGGCATGGCCATAGATACTATGGAATTTTTAACTGCAAAAGACAGTATTTCAGCTGCATTATAGTTTACAAAACTTTGGCTGGCCATATCCTTTTTGTGGTAAAGTAGTTTTCTCTAAAATATAAAGAAAGCGTATCTTCTGGTCCACTTGAAGACTATACCCGGGTAGTGCATGTTTTACAAGTAACTAAAGTAGCTGAAGGGAGAAGGGGCTTCCAGGGTACGACAAACCTGTGTCTGAGAAAACTGAAACTGTGTTCAGTCACATGGGACATGTGAGGTGAAGGGTCAGGAGACAGCCCCAAGCTTCCCCAGCAGAGAAGGGGGCCCAGAGACACAGAGAGACAAGGAAAGGAGCCCAGAAGTGCTGGGCAGATACAGGCAGGCTTCACACCTGGCGAGAGTGCAGAGAATGTCAAAGACCATCAGAGACGGGTGTCTGCTCCTGGGGCCTCAGCTGCCCCCACTCCCTCCCCACCCTGAGGCTGCCCCAGCGCATCCTCAACCGGGGTGATACGGGCCCTTCCACTTGGAGAGAGGAAGGGCGCAGAAAAGGAAGAACAGATCAGCCACTCAAGTGAGTTGGGGAAACTTCTCTCTCATTCTACTTAAAATAACAGTTATCTTATTGGAAAAACAATCTATGCGGATACTAGAAAAAAGAAGACTCAGAAAAACAAAAAGAAGAAACAAATGGGAACATAAGAGTCCCAGCGTGTACCATATGCAAATTGGTAGGAAGAGAATAGATCCCCCCTCTCCCACCCACCACCGACAGGACACACACGCACACACGCGCACGTGCACACACACACGCACACACACACCCTTCCAATAAACTCCTGACTTGCTTGGCTAAGGGCACAGAACCCACAGAAGTGATGTAGCCCACAGGACAGTCCTAGTGATGATATCTTTACCTGCCTCCCTCCACCCCACCCCAGCCCTCCAAGGAGTGCTGCCGTTCTCTGCACAGGTAGAGCTGTCAGACGCGGGAAAGAAAGTAAATGTTTGTGTACCGCTGGCTTTTATACTCATGCTAACACCACCCGTCTGAAATAAAAAGCCACCCCTTCCATTTAAGGGCCTGTTTTGAAACATCAGGTTCTGCTGGTTCTGGATCCTGACTCAGTGAACCCATCGGGGTACAAGTAATGGCAGAGTCTGTGTCCAAATGTCCCTGAAGGACATCTCTGTCTACCTCCCTCAACCCCACAGCTCCCTACTAGAAAAACTGTGTAGAACATGGTGAATGTATATATATAGAGAGAGTGAAAGAGAGAGAGAGAGAGAACGTGTAGTAAATCTCTATTCAACATTTTTAGTTTTTTCTTTGTTTACAAAAAGGGAACTGTCACCCCCGAGTCCCTTCTTGTTGATACTTTTGCTGGAAAGCAGTGAATGATAAAACACAGGACCTGTCAAGAGATTTTTGGACGAGCTTAAAAGTGCCTCTGGGAGACTCATTCTCCGCAGCTAGATGGCAGTTTCCATGAGGGCAAAGCTCTCTTCCTGTGTTTCTGCTACACCGTTCACAAGGGTTACCGAGCCTTAGACAGTAGGTGCTCCGTAAATATTTGTGGACTGAAAACTCATGGAGTGAAAGATGGCATTCCCTTCATCCACACGTGCGGGAGGGTCTACCTGTGCCTGCCCTGTGCCGGCTGGCTAAGACGCCAGGTGAGTAAGGCCTGGTGCCCGCTTGAAGCTCACACTCTAACACCGAGTGGTGTTGAAAGGCCTGTGCAAGGCACTTTCCTGAGGGATAACTTAGCTGGGTGCTAGATGCAGAATCCCGGGCCCAGTTCTGGAGTTCTGTAACCGAGTGATTTCAGAACCTGAATAAGAATTGTAGAAAACCCTTGCAGTATAGACCTGGGAGGGATTTCAGGGGTTAAATTAGAAGTTTCTTCTGAGATGCCTTTGGATACTAAGACTATGTCTTCCTCATCCGATCCAGAGATGTCCATTAGGGGACTGTTGCCCCCGTCGGGGTGGCAGGGGTAGGGCCGGCATCTGCCAGGCCTGCCGGCTCTCACCCTGAGGGCAAGCGCTGGCCCAGCTTTGACGCTCTAACTCGAGCACCTGTCTGTCTCTGTCCCGCCTCTCCCCAGCCACTCCTTCCGGGAGCTGAACGCCAAGTGCAGGCTCTCCTGAGCAGGTATGGCCCGGAAAAGCTGTACCAGGTGACAAGCAACATCCGCGGGTCTGGGACCCTGGACCTGACACTGCCACAGGGCCAAGTCGTGGCCCTCCTTCAAAGCAAGGACACCAAAGGCAACAGCGGCCGCTGGCTGGTGGACCGGGGGTACGTGGGACTTTGTGGGCCTCCTCCTCCCTCCAAGAAAACCACCCAGCAGGAGCCAGTGGGGCGACATGGGCGGTCTTGTGGGCCAGAGTCTGGCTGTGAACATCCAGACAGGGAATGAGCACAGGTCAAAATGCAGGGCTTGGGGCACAGGTGGCCTGATGCGGTGCGTGAAATGCCAAAAAGAGGAGTTTGAGTCTTTCACTGTAACATTCGTTGTCAAGCACCTACTGTGCGCTGGGTGCTATGCAAGGAAGATGAGGACCCTGCCTGGGAGACCTCACGAAGCGCTGGGGTGGACAGACTTCAGCGCCTTCGGCGTCCCCCTGAGAGATGGAGATAGGCAGAGAAGGGATGCTTAGCTCTCAGCTGCATGAACAGACGTCTCATGTCCAGATTGCGAGAGGTATTCTCTTGTCTGCTCTGCGCGGGTCACACCCTTGAGGTGTGCCGCTCAGGTTAGGGTGCCCCAGTGTGACCGGAGGCAAGTGGCGGCGTGAACCCAGGAGGAGATGGCCCAGCAGAGGACATGTGACCCGCAGGATGAGGGTTACACAGGGTTGTTGAGAGGGGACATAGCGACAGGTTTCCCACTTCAGACAGTTTATTATTATTATAATTATTACTTAAGGATCTTCGTGTGTATTGGAAAAAAACAAAATTAGTACATAAAACCATGATTTTATTCGTACCGTATCGTGCAAGAAGAATTTTAAAGAAGTGAGCCTATTAAAAAATTAAGGAAACAGCACAAATCCAGCAGAAATCATGATTTATGTTGAAAAACAGCTGCACGGGGGTTTAAAACAAGGCTCCTGGGGTCAAGAGGCCTGGGCGTGGCTCCCAGCAACGCCACTCTACTGGCCCTATGACCTTGGAGAGGCTACAGAGCCTCTCAGAGCTCGGAGCTTGGTAGGCTCAGCAGGAAAATGGAGACGGCACCGACCAGAGTGCTGTGAAGTCTAGGTAATCAATGCCAGGCCTTGCGCCTAGGGCGCTCTCGGGCAGCGGCGGCCATTCATAGTGACAGCAACCAGAGTGGCACTGGAGGAGTTGTTACATGAGGAGGAAACCAGGAGCACTGGGAGAAGAGAATTTCTGCCTCCTGGGAAAGCGGCCTTGCTCAGGGCTGCCGCCAGAGGGAAGGGGGCCAGTGGCCCCACACCGGGAAAGCAGTCTTCATCCCAGTCCAAGGAGACACTTTTTCTCTCTGTCAGAGCTGTTCAAAACAGAGTGGGCTGCCTCGGGAGGGAGTGAGCTCCCTGTCTCTGGAGGTGTGCAAGCAGAAGCTAGAGACCGTGAGTGCAGGGTGCGGGGTGGGTCTGTGAGCTTCCTAGATGAGCTTTTCAAGCCCTCTTCACTGCTGAGAAGCTGTGTTGGAGGCGTCGACATCCACAGATGGTGCCGACGTCCTCTGCCATTGAAGGGGTGGAGAAGGCGGCCCACAGCCAGATAACATTCTGCATGTCCTGTAGGACATCGCGGATACGTGCCAGCTGGGAGACTGGAGCAGTACCGCGTCGTCCCCGGCGAGGAGAAGCTCAGGGGGCAGGCCGGGCCTCACGAGGGCTTCCGACACCTATCAGCAGAGCCACCCCAGCCCCAGTCCCCTCTGTCCCAGCCGGGACCCAGGTGAGTCTGGGAGAGGGGTGGGGGCTTGCCTTCCAATGGCCGCCCGGAGTGGGGCTCTGATTTTCCTCCTACCTGGGGGGGGGGGGCTGCCATCCTGTGAGGCCAGGCCTTGATCAATGGCCACACCGGCGTCCTGGCCGGGGGTGGGCCTGGAGAAAGGAAGTGCCGAGACCGCTACCACGTGTAGTTAGACACAGAAGACACATTTTGTCCGACTCTGCATACACGCAGAAAAATGGATCGGTGCTTGGCAGGGGCTGCGGGCGGGGCAATGGGAAGTAACTGCTAACTAGTGATGGTTGCACAACCTTGTGCGCACATTGAAAACTACCTGTGTGATTTTGAATAAGTTCCTTGACTTCTCTGAGTCTCAATTTCCTTACCTGAAAAAGGGGACAAATAGTTATAGAACTGTGAAAGTCAAAGCCAGACAAAGTGCGAGAACAGAGCCGATCACGTTGTAGATGTTCGGGGTGGAGGTAGCGGAAGGAGCCATCGACTTGAGCACAGAAGATGTGTTTAGGTGGTGATGACTGCCCAGCAATAGGGACCGAGTTAGTTGCTGGGAGGGAGGAAGGTAAACAGCTTCTCTGGGTTGCGTCTGTCTGTCTTCCGACCCCGATCAATTCTGTGTTGCTCCCCATGTGTTTCAGGTGGTGGCAGTGTACCCCTTTGTGGCCAGAAGCAGCCATGAAGTGAGTCTGCAGGCAGGCCAGTCCGTGACTGTCCTGGAGGCCCAGGACAAGAAAGGAAACCCGGAATGGAGCCTTATAGAAGTGAACGGACAGAAGGGATATGTGCCTTCTAGCTTCCTGGCCAGGGCCCCAAGCCCAGCTCCATGGGGCTGGAGCTTGCCCTCCTAGGGTGCCTTCCTTAGAGCCCACATTACCAAGGGATGGACAGGCTTGGAGGCTGTGACTCTGGGAGGGAGAAAAAGCAAAGAGAAGGTGGGGTCGAAGGGGACACCAGGCCAGGGTAGGGTGACGGGCACCCAGAAGGCAGCCAGAAGAGGAGGGTGTGCCCTGGTGTGGGTGGGCGTAAAAGGCTCCAGCTGGGACCGCTCACGAAGTCGTTCCAACCCGGAGTCACAACACCCTGGATGGCAGGTCAGGGTGATCAGGACTTGCCGAAGCTGAAGGCCAGTCCTACCTGTGCCCCCATCTGCGCCCATGGAGCGAGTCACCCAGTGAACGTTACCTGTGTGCTGTGTGGTTGCAGGGAGGGGCGCTGGAGAATCCTTGATCTGCCAGTCTGACAGCTCACTTTTCTGCGTGTGGTATCGGGAGGCACCATAGCCAACCCGTCATCTTTTATTTCTCCTCACTGGGGCTGAACCCCCGAGAGCCCCCTCTAGCGGGAGAGCGAGGGCTTGTCGGGGCCAGAGGAGGGGTTCCCAGGAGACTCTTGCCCGGGCCTGGGAGTGGCTGTGACCAAGTCACAGTTCTGGAATGTGTGTAGGCAAATTCAGAACCATCCCAGGGAGGAGGCGAATTTGAGGGTGTGTTAAGTGGGGTGTGTGAGGCCACTGGCAGCAGTTATACACTGTGACTGTTTTCTCTGGCTAGGGGACAGAGGAGCATGCAAATCACAGAGGAAACTGCAAAGCAGGTGATTATAGGCTTGGTGAGTGGTGGAGACTTGGTCATGGCTTGGTTTCCTGTTTCTGGAAGAAGGGGAGCCCGGGAACCCCCAGTAATTTCAGGAGGCCGCTGAGGGCCTGGAAGCAACCGTGGACATGATATCAGTTGGCTGTGGGACCTTAGACATAGGACACAACCTCAGGTCTCCCATCCATAAAGACCGGACTCACAGGGTTGAGGCCGATGATGTGGGAGCCCCTTGCACACCGTGAAGTGGATGTACACGTAAATTGCCTTTAGTTGCAGGATGTTTGGGGAGTGGTCTCGGCATCAGCATCTGCCCACTCTCCATTCCTGTGCCCATGGCAGGCACTGTTTGTCAGCATGGCCTCCCGTTCCCCCCAACCCAGCATCTGCCGGAGGAGCCTTCTCAATACTGCATTCTGCGTAGCCAAACTCTCGAACTTCGTGAGATCAAACCTATTATCCTTTTGTAGAACCTGGAAATGGAAATCCCCGAAAATGGCTCCTGTTCAAGAAAGACCGACCCATTGGGGCAATTTTGGGTGCGGCCGCTGTTGAATCATGATCTCTAGGTTGTCACTTTGGGCTAAGACCAATTACAAGAGTCACAGAAGAGTATAAAGATGATCCAACATGGTCCTTAATACAAATTTTGGAACCAACCCAAAATAGAGTGTGTATAAAAACAGGTGTCAGTTAAGACATTTCTAAGAACATCTTTTGGTAATGCAACCGTAAGCTCTGGTGTTTAGAGGGCATTTAAGAGACATATACAGGTCAGTGTCAGCCTGTAACTCGCCTCCTTCGGGCTTGTGAAAGCATGACAGCTACATAGTGCAGGAGAAACTCGTCCCCATAACCCCTTTCCCAGCCCCAAATCCACTTTAAAAGATGCTCTTGACTCATTGTCCTTTCTCTTTCCTGCGCAGATTTCTGATACCAACAGGAAGCATAGGGGAGCGGATAATGAAATGAGAAATCCATTTGTGGTCCACAACACTCCCCGGGAGTCTGCTGGGTGCTAGAACCTTAGCTCAGGGCTTCTTAATGTTGCTGCTGGTTGCAGTCACCCAGGTACCTTTCCGCTATGACTGACACCAGGACCCCACCTGGGGATTCGGATGCAATTGGTTTGGGGTGTGGCCCAGGCCTCCAGAACTCAGGTGCTTAGTGTGTGGCCAGGGTTGGAGACCTCTACCCTAGATACCCAGTGGTGGACGAGAGAGACCTGGGGTCAGAAATGACCACGAGCTGTAAGCTAGGACGTGCCCCATCTGAGCTTTGTACTAGCTCTGATGTTTTGAACAGGCAGCTCTAGAGGTGGTTTGAAATAGGACAGCCTGTTATGTCAGGTCCCAGAATGTATATTTATAAGTGCCATTAAAAGGGATCTGAACAAAATTGGATGTTTTGTAGGCATAAGGGGGGAAACTGAAATACACTTGGAACCAAATCTATCTCATGAAGGGAAAATAGAGTATTCAGTAGCACATGGGTTGCAGTTTCTTGTGGATGAGATTAAAAGTCACTGAGGGGTGAGAAAATGCATGTTGAGAAGATGAAGAATGGCCTGAATTTTCTCCAGAGGACTCTGTATAATGTGCCTTTCCCTACCAAAAAGCCTAGAACCATTGCACTGTGTCTTGTTTATTTCACTGTTGGGCTGTCACATATTGAACTTGCTAAGCCATTTGCCTATAAACCTAACAAGACTTCTAGGAGTTGAAGACCGATTCACAGGGGTGCCCCTTGCTCCCTGCAGCGGAGTGAGACCTCTTTAAGCTTTTGGGCCCCAGCCCAGTTTTGGGCATGAGGACAAGATTACAATATCAAAGGAAAGATGAGTGAATTCTTGGTTAATAGAGTGAGATCTAGCTTGGTGAATAAGTGATGTGAACTACTGGGAATAAAGGACTTCGAAGGTGAAAATGTCTCCGGAATTTTTGTGACTCTATCCATTGGATAGTCAGTTACCCCAGTGTGACATTTGTTCACTGGATGCTTGCTGTACATAAAAATGGTACCTCATTTATCCATGTGTTTATTTAAGGAGTATCTACAGCACACCTTTGGTGCCTCCAAGAGTCGACCTTAGGTCACAGCAAGAAACCATACAGATGGGGGCCTTTTCCTCCCAAAGCCCACAGTCTGGTGAGAAAAGAAAGTCAACAGTCAGTCGAATGCAGCATTAAGTTTTAGGATAAGGCGGTAAAAGTGCCACTGGAGCCCAGGGGTGGGGCCAGTCCCTACTTGGATGTGGCGGCTAAGAAGGCTTTCTGAAAGGAGCGACATCCAAGCCGAGGCCTGATGGGTAACTAGGGTCAGGAGAAGTTGGGAGGGAGGGCATGTGCGATGGCCCAGAGGTAAGAGCGCACGGTTTGTCAGGGAACTGAAATGCTGTAGAGCTAAAACACAGGGTATGGGTAGAGGCGATGGATGTGGTGAGAGATGGTTTAGGTCAGCATGGTAAGGAGCTTTGGGTCTTATTCTAAAGGTAGCGGGGGGAGGGTACTAAGAGGTTTGAAGCGTAGGAGTGACACACCCAGGGTTTCTATTTTAGGAAGCAAGCTCTAGTGCACCCCAGACTCTCCCTAAGCATCTGTCTTGTGCCTCAAGTTCTATACATATTGCTCAGATAAACATCCCGAGGGGATGGGAACACAGAGGCCCAGTTTCTGAGGAACCTCCCAGCCAGCTGGAGAGGCAAGGCATGCAAGCATCAGGCAGTTACTTGGCACTCCAGGGCAGGAAACGAGAGGGAGATTTGGTGGGGGCGGGAGACGGGGGCTTAGGTGGTTAAGGAGCCTCCTGGAGGAGGTGGGGCAGGTGCTGGGCCATGTAGGACAAGTAATATTGGGGAGAGCAGAAGGGGAAAGAGAGGCCTTTGCAGGCCTGGGGAGGTAGCGTGGTGCTGTGAAAAGTGCCTGGCACTTATTTGGCCTTAGAAAACCCGAGTTCAAGGCCTACTTTACCATAGGCAAGTAGCAAATGCTCTTATCAGATTTCTGCACATGACAAAGTTTGATGAGGGTCCCCAGCCTCCCCTGTCCTCCCTCCTCAGCCCCTGAAGTACTCATTGTAGGGTTCTGGCTTGTCTCCAGTCCCTGGCTCCCTCTTCCAGGACCCAACTTCCAGTGTAGAAGAGTCATGTTAGGGCCTGTTAAGGCAGGGAAGAGACTGAAATGCCTTGGACTGGTGTCAAGGAGAGAGAGAGCTGGTTTTCCCTCCTGGCACATCACTAGGAGCTAGGATCCTGAACAATCCATTCACTTAACCTTTCTCATCTGTTTTTTTTTTCTCTGTAATTTCTGAACGTACCTTTTTTCTCATCTGTATAATGGGTACAATTCCTGTCCTCACAGGATGGCTGAGAGGAGTAAATGACAGCGCATGTGGTCCTGGACTACATCAGGAGCATCACCAACGGGCAGTGAGGGAACATGTGAACTATGGCCACCAGGTGGCAGCAGAGCTCCACCCGTCAGCTGAGGGAGGGCTGGGAGGCGCTGTGGAGTCAAACAAATAAATGCCCATTGGAGCTGGGCAAGCGGTACAAACGAGAGGAAGAGCCAGGTGAAGGACATTAGGGAGTGGTGGGGACTGTGTTGGACCCAAGCATACACGCTCAGTCTGAAGGAGCAACTTCTTGGCTCCCATCTATGTTGCCACATCAGAATGAGGGCTCAGTGGGTCCAGACATTCTGATTTTTTAAGAGAAGCCAGAAACCAGGGTTTTGTTTGTTTGTTTTAACCTTTTGATGTGAAGTATTCTGTGTGGAGATTGTGTGGGTCACAAAAACCCATTCTTGCATCTTCTGCCTGGGTGTGGGTTGACGGTCCCCGGGGGGATGGGAGGGTGGGGAGCAGTGAGCCCCAGGTCAGGAGGATGAGAGGTGGAGGTGAGGCATCTAGGGAAAAGGCTGCTTGCCTTGATTCTGGGGTCTCGGGCTTCTGGGCACGTCAGCAGAGCCTCGGCCTGAGGAAAGAACTGGTGTGTCAATGACAACCACCACAGCTTCTATTTGCTGCTCACAGGACGGTTGGAGGTTTACATGATAGCATCCACTTTATGTGACTAATCCAGAACCTGGCACACAGGACGCTCTCAAGAGCTGCGAACTAAAAAGCCAAATACAAACCTCAACAGTAGCCAGCCACGGTGGACCTCACTCTGTAGGCATTTCACCAGATGCATGGGTGTTGCAGTTGGGACTGAGGTCTTGGTCTCTACCACGCGGCAAGGCTGAGGTTGAGGACACAGATCCAGCTGCCAGTCCTAGAAGAGGGTCAAGTCAAGTGACAGCGCTGTGAGGCTGGGAGGCAGCAACACCCAGGCACACTCTCCAGGGATGTGGGGGGAGGCGGCATATGCCCAGCAGGCAGTCAGAGCCCCAAGGGGACACTTGAGGACAGGATAGAGATATAGGCCAGCTCACAGAGAGGGCAGTGGGGTCCCAGTCTTTGGGTTGAGGGTCAAGTACCAGGTCCTGGGGACTCCAGGATGAGGCTCCCTAAAGATTTGGAGTTCACGGCAGGAGGCGGATTGAGAGCTGGGCACAAGCTTAGGGTCCAGCTTTGAGCACAAGGGACTTCGTATTGAACCCTGAAACCCTACTCTCTGAGGACAGGATTGGACCGAGGGAGCGAGGTGGTTTGGACCTGGGAACAGGTCTGGGAAAGAGGCAGGGGAGGTCAGGAGCCCAGACTTCACAATGCCAGTGCCTGAGTTCAAATCCTGACTCCACACTTACCAGCTGTGTAACCCCTGAACAAGTTACTTCATCTCTCTAAAACCTCACTTTCCTCTTTGTGGGGAAGCCCAGGAAATAGCCTTACCTCGAAGTGTTGTTGGGATGTTGAAACAGGATAAGGCATGGAAGCTCTTGGTACTGTGTCTGGGACATATGAGTGCTTGATCCTACAAGCCCATACTACTGCCTGCCGCCCCCTCACTGCCTCCAAGCAGCAGGCAGTGATCCCATGCCCGAATTTTCTCTTCTCTGGGCTGACACTCCCCCTTGGCTTCAAACTTTCCTCTCATGTCTGTGCTTCTGACCCTTCACCAACCCAGACTCTGAAAAAATAGCCCCTCACTGCGTGATCTCTTTCAAAACTGAAAACTTGTGGATGTCATAAGAGGCCAAAGGTTGCTCCCCTGAGAACGTAGCTGTACGTGTCCTCAGAGGCTCTCTGGTGATTAGAGTCAGCCATCTTGAATTACTTCATTCTTTCAAGAAGCTTCCTCACCAGCCCACAGCGCATTTGTAGATAGCCTTGCTGGGTGGGCCAGTGCTTGTGAGTCTACATGCCCCCTACCTTTATTTTATTTTTTTCAAATTTCTAAATTTTAAAAAATTTATTTATTTAAATTAGTTTCAAGTATACAGTACATTGGGTAGACATCTATAATGTTCATAAAATGATCCCTCCAATTGCTCCCTCCCTCCCCTGGCTCTCCACCTAGCCATGACATTAATACTAAGTACATTGCCTCTGCCATGTTCCCCATCCCCATGACCGACTACCAACTACTAATTTGTACTTCTTTAACCCTTCACCCCATTCGCCCAGCCTCCCAATCTCTCTCCCCTCTGTCTGTCACCAAATTGTCCACTATAATCAAATTTCTAAATGTTTTTATCACAAATTCTTTTTCATCTCCTCTCTTCCAGCCAAAACAACAAACAAACAAACAAACAAGCCATAGGGCAGAATGGCAACCATGTAATTAAAAAACAAACACAATGGCACACACATAAACTAGTGGAGAAATTTCAACACTCATCCTCTTTCCCTTTACAACGCTCTCCTGGCCACCTCCCAGGTCAGAGGTTCCAAGGTATGGCACTTCCCTTAGGAGCCCTGTGTCCCCCCCCCGCCTGGAGAATCAGAGCTATCAGCCCAAACGGTTGGTCCAGATTTACTCTTCATAGTTTGTATTGTGACAATAACGTGCTCTGTTGTGTTTTGTTTTTTAAAGGTATTGCTATATGCGTGGAATACATTATTTTTAATAGAGTTGAATATGGAATTTGGACTATTGCACTCTCCCATGAGAGTCTTTGTCATGCTTCTTTGCCTCCTGTAAGGTACTGTGCCAACAAATACCTAACCTGCCATTGCAACCCCAAAGCCACTCTTCCCCTCTCAGTAAATGCTGCCATCGTCCATTCAGCGGTGCATGCCCAAACTCGGGATTCACCCCGCTTCCTCTCTTCCTCTCTGCCCTTCACATTTAATTCTTCAGCGAGGCCTCTAAAATCTTCCCCAAATTGGTTCACTCCTCCCATTTCCACAACCTCCACTCCAGGCAGAGCGGCATCGTCCCTTACCTGGTCCCCTGCGGGTGCCTCCTGATGGTCTGTAGGTTTCCCTTTTGTCCTTCAGCCTCAGCCTACTCTCCACAGAGCAGAATGATTCTTTGAAAGGAGGAAATTAGAGGCTGTCACGCCTCCGCTCCAAACCGAACACAACCTACGCTCCTTGCTCTGCCCTAAAAGGCCCTGCGGGACGGGCCCCCTGCCTCCCTCTCTCCGCACCCTCTGCCGGGATCGCTGTGCTACGACTGACTTCCTCACTGTACTCGTTTGCTCTCTTTCCATCCCTCAGTGACTCTAAGCTCATTCCTGATTCGGGGTCTTTGCACTGGCACCTTCCCTTCCCTGGGATGCTCTTCTCCCAGGTGGGCTCAAGGCTAGATCTCGCCACGCAGGTCAACTCTTCAGTGATGCTTTCGCTGGCCACTGCATCTGGGAAGCCTCCCACCATCCCACCCTGCCCCCATCGCTCATTCATACACCCCCCGTCTTACTACTGTTATAGATCCCCTCTATATTCTTGTTTATACAGATATCCCTCCCTCTTGCATTCTTGTTTGTTTGTTGTCCAGTTTCCCCATTAGAAAGGAAGCTCCTCAAGGGTGGGCATTTTATCCATCTTATTTAATGCTAAATTCAAATATGCTTTAGTATGGTCCAAATGGAATATGCTTATGCTGGAAAAAAAAAATCACTGATGGTTTACCAGAAATCTAAATTTAACTAATTGCCCTGTGATTTAGCTGGCAATCCTACTTGAGGCTCATGTCCCCACATCTCAGCTCATTCCTCCCTTCCCTGCGACACACACATCAGATTTGTTCACCTCTCATCCCTGCAGGCCTCTCAGCGGCAGCAGTCCCTTGCAGAATAAAAGGGATCTCAACTCCTTGTTTGAATGCTATAGGGTTTAGAATGGGAAAAAAAAAAATACTGTTCCTTCCACAAGAAGTGTTTTAGGCAACAGAGGCCTTTCTTGCTGGCGAAGGGAGGAGGGGGAGTCAGGGCCTCAGCTCCGTTTCAGGATGGCCTCGGTTGGCCCAGACTGACTAATAAAGTGTGAAATTGACTTCATCCTCCGCCACATCTCCCCAGCCCGTGTGTCCCTGTAGCACTCGCTCTGCTTCAGCTGATGCAAGTGCTGTCGCCATCCCCTCTGTCACTGGCAGACAGGCGGGTCATCAACGCCCACGCAGCCCGAGGAACCAGCACTCCGCAGAGCCCGTGAAGCTGTTTGGCCTCAGGCCAGGACGGGAGCCCGAAAGCCTCCGATGTGGCATGTCTGATACACCTTCTAAGTCAGCCACTGGCCCCTCCTGTCTCTGTTCACTCCCTGGCACTGGCTACTAAGGCAGGGGCAGGGGCAGGTACTGGAGTGGGGACAGCAGTAGACGAGCTCTCTGAGACTGGCCGCCACCACCACTCAGCTCATGCACCAAATGCAGGGTTGGAGAATGAGAGCAAAAGGGACCTCAGAGAGCAATCAAATCAGGGACTCAGGGGAGCCCTGGACACCTTCTGGGCTGCTTGGGGGATGATGGGAGCCCCCAGACCCCTCCATCTACCAGCACAGGGCCCTTTTGAGATCTATCTGATTTGCTCCTGTTTAAGATTTTTTTTTTCCTAGGAAGAAAGAGAGTCCATGGCTCTAATAGGTCCTAAAACCAGTGATCTATGCAGTAGTCTTTCCCCACTGTGTCTGCGCATCAAAATCAACTGGGTGACTTGGTAAGAGACAGGGGCTCGGAGCCCTGTCGTGTGTTTGCCTGCTCAGCATCCACTTCCTCTTCCCCCAAGGAAGGGCCTCTGAGTTCTCTTACAGAGTCCTCCCTGCCCTACACACAACCCTGTGGTTTGAGCAGAGACCCTGCTCACTAGGTTGCCAGGGGCGAGAATGTGTCTCAGGCTGGGCCGGTCATGGGCAGAATAATCAGCCCAGGGCGGAAGCTCGCCGGAGCGTCAGCCCCAGAATCTTGGCAGAGCACTAGGGGAAGAGATGCTCTCTTTACCGGAGGCTCTAGGCTGGTAGCTCTCAGTTTGGAACTGCTGGCTAGGAATAAAGCCAACACAGAGACAAACCATGAGCAGAGATTAGAGACAGAGGCACACAGTCACACACTTTCTGACATGTTATGAGCACCTGGATCGAGCTATGTCTTAAGCTTATCCCTCTGAGCCATTCAGATATGCGAGCCAATAAATTGCTCTTTTGGGGGGGGGGAGGCTTCAGCCAGTTTGAATTGGGGTTCTGCCGCTTGCAATTGAGAGAGTCCTGACTAATCCACAGACCCCATCTCAGATCTATGAACACCGTGATCTCCACAGATTGAGTCCAGGAGTCTGGATTTTCAAAGAGCTTCTGAAGGAATTCTGATAAAATGTCACCCTTTATAAGGCATTGTCGGGTTGTATTTGAGATCCTGGTCCAATGTCACACAGATAAAAGCGGTCTTTCCATTAATGGCCATTATAACTCTCTGTCCGAAGCCTACGTGTGGTCTCAATTCTCACAGGTTGTTCAAGGGCAGGTTACTCTTCCATTTTAGAGATGAAAATACTGAGGGCTAGAGAGGTGAATGAGTGTGTTCAAGGGCGTGGACCTAGGAGTGTGAGTCTCTGAAGCTGGTCCTCTGCTCACCGTATTACGTTTCCCAGAGTGGTGATGGGCCTTGCCGGGGGCCTCAATAGCCGGTGTTGAAAACGTCCTCTCTCTTTAGATTCTCTCTCAATAAGTAAAGCTTACTTGAGTCATTTAGTGTACTATGGCTATGATAAAAAAGGATGCTAGTGCAATTGGCTTAAACAAAAAGGGAAATTCATCACACTACATTCTAAGAGGTCCCAGCGTAGGATGCCTCCAGGGTTGATTAATCCAGTGTCTCAATGTCATAAGGCCTTGGGGTTCTTTCATTTTTCTGCTCTGTCCTCTTCAGTGGTCAGCTGACCTTCATGGAGGCCCTCCTCTTGGTTACAAGACAGATGATGCACTTCCAGGCACAACAATGTCCAGTATAAGGTTTTGGTCTGTTTCTTCCTCTGTGTTTCTTTATCAGTGAAGAAAATGGTTCTGGAACAACCCCCCTCCCCCACCCCTGACACACACACACATATCATTGGTCAGAGTCGCATCCCACGTTCATATCTAATCCAGTCATTGGAGAGAGTGGTTGAGCATCACCACGGGGCTTTGACCAATCATGGTCCACCCCAAGGCTGGGCTGAGTGGACACTTGAATACAGTACAGGGCTCTTCAAGAAGGAAGGCGATGAAGGGTGTTGGGTAGTGTCTGTGCGCAATGCCTCTCCTGCCCCCTGGGTCTCCCACCCTGATTTGGGGGCCAGGCTCCAGAGGCATCTCTGTTTTCATTAGTTATGATCCTTGCTGGGAGGCCAACATTCAAAGTTCAAATTCCTCTCTATGGCTCCCTTGCCTTTTCTTCCAGTCCTCTCCCACAGCCAGTAAGGCGCTCTGAAAGAATGCGGGACTTTCCCTCCAGCACCCAGAGGTGCTCTTCCTGGCTTGACTTCCTTCACTACCAGTTCACTGGGGTGCTAGGAGGACTAACAGCATGTGTGGTAGTGAGCACGTGCTGCTGCTTCCCCATCACCTGGCTTTCCTGCTCCTAATTACAGAATGCACGTTGTCCCTTAGAGACACACCCTTTCTCATCCTCTAGGGCTGCGGTATAAGTGAAGAGGAATTTTCCACTCAAATGGCTAACCTTGTAATCAGCTCTTTGTTCTGCTTCTGTAGACGTGTGTGCTTGCTGTATAGGCTGGAGGGCAGGGAGACTTCGAGATCAACTGAAGACTTACCCTTGCCTTTGCTTGTTCTGTCTAGATAACAGACGTATTGCCTTTGTTCGTTAAGCCTTATAAAAAGTAAGGTTACCCCTGAGCTCGGGGCCCAGATCTTCAGAGTGCTAACTCTTCTGAGGCCACTGGGGTAATAAACCTGAATTTTCCAACTCTCTGAGTGGTGCTTGGTTTCTTGACAGTCTGATTTTTCTGCAACATAAGCAACACTGCTCTCATGGTACCCCCAATCTTAGGAAGTCTCTTCCCCTGCATCCTGGGGCATGTGACTCAGGTCTATTCAGTTGCTGTGTTCAATGGCTCTTGCCATAGGACTTGGCTTGGAGTAGGCAAATCTCTGTTCCGTCACAAATTTTGTAATTTTGGGAAAGTCGTTTAATCTATATGTGCCTCAGTTTCTTCTTCTGTAACATGGGAATAATAATTGTCTTCACAGAACCCCAGTCTGTTCTACGAGAGCCACGCCTGGGCCTTGGGCTCAAACTCTTGGAGGAGAGAAATTCGATTTCTGTTAAGGTTGTCAAACTACAAGCTTTGAGTCTGGAGCTTTCAGGAACCATTTCGCAACTTGCAAGGGGAGAGCTGGTCTGAGAATGAAGCTAACTAATGCAGAGCTGAGAGACCGAGACAGGGAGACTAAGCTGCTGTCTCCAACTGGGCCTAATGCCAAACAACCCTGTACATCTCAGTCACATGAGCCAATAAACTTTCCTTTCTTGGTCAACTGGTCTGAGTTGGCATTCTGCCCCTCACAGTGAAAAACAACTAATATAGCATGTGTTTTTGAAAAAGTTGAACTGTGCTCTCCTTTGGCTGAGTGGTATATGTGTAAAGGGGAGTAACTAACGAGAGATAAGATTGGGAAATTAGGCTGCAGATACATGGCAGGGGGCCTTGAAGACTTTAAGATGGGCCGTCCTGTCTCTAAAACCAGAGGGAATGCAGGACCTCCTGAGGCCAGGTGATTCCAGGAGTTGCCAAACAGGCCGAACTTTGTTCTCAGGGATCAGGTTAATGTTTTTGTAGCTGCTGATAAAGTAGAAATCTTGACCTGAGGCAGGATTGACCCTCCAGGCATGCTTGCACCGGGGAGAGTTGGGTGAGCTCTGTGGAATTGAGGTTTGGAAGACAGGAGCTACTGGCATTTATCAATTGCTCCTGTTGGCCAGGGATAATAAGGGTGGGGAGAAACCCAGTGCAGTTGATGGGAAGTTCTCGGGATATCAACAAATGTGTCCTCATTCCTCTTGAATTGCCCAGAATAGGACAGGGGCAGTAGAGGGAAGAACATCACCTCCCTTCTCCTACAAGACCTACTTCTATTAATGCAGTCTGAGATTGCACTCACTCTGGTGGCAGCACATTATGCTTTGTATTTAAACAATGTCATACATGTCTCCCCAGTCACCCAGTTCTTCAAAGCCCTTGCCCACCTTGGGAAAAATGACTCTACATTCAACTCCTTTTCTAGAGTCCATGAGCTAAAATCTTGTCCTCTTCAGAAGGTGGAGAGGTCAAGGAGGAGATAAGAAACCAGCTCTCATTCTTTTTTATTCTTTAATATCAGAAAACAAAACAAAACAAAACAAAAAAAACACATATTGATATCTTTGTGAAGTAACTGGACACACTTAAGTTTATGTCTCCAAACCATCATCTATATATACACTTGCTGCATTTGTTCCTGACAGAGCCTCTGGGAATCTAGTTCCGTCCCTCCCCGGTGACCCTGCCCACCTGCACATGCTCCGTGCATTCCAATGTCTCGTAAAGGACGTTTTTATTTGTGTGTCTAATAGGGACAAAGCCACTGTTCTTTCTGATTTTGCTTCCAATCAAGTCCAAAACACATGATACAAGCTTAATTCTTCATATACATGATCTCATTTTTTAAAATTTGAAAATACTATGTACAGACATTGATCCTGCTCCTCTACAAAATATATTAACTCGTTTAAATCCTCAAAACAACCCATAATAACAGTCGTTATTCCCATTTTACAGAAGAAGAAATTGAGGCACATGTAGATGAGGTGACCTTTCCAAAGCCACAGAATGAGTGACAGAGCAGAGATTTGAACCCAGGTAGTTCGTACTCTTAAACCTGTGCTAAGGATAGGCAAACTTTTTCTATAAAGGGCCAGCAGTATTTTAGACGTTTGAGTGCCATGTATAGTCTCTGTCCTAAGTCCTCGGGTCTGTCATGGGAGTACAAAAGTACTCATAGACAATATGTAAATGGATGAACATGACTATGTGTGAATAAAACTTTATTTAGAGACACTAAAATTTGAATTTCGTATCCTCTTCAATGTCATGAAATATTGCTCTTCTTTGGATCGTGGCCCTCCCCTCCCCCAACCATTTAGGAATATAAACTCCTTTCTTTGCTTGCAGGTCATATAAAAACAGGTGGTGAGCCAGACTTGACCTGCAGGCTGTCGTGTGGTGACTGCTGCTCCATGCTATGCTGTTGTTCAACAAGATCCTTACAACTCACCTTTTACCAGCTCCATTTTTCAGGCTTAGAAATCGAGGTTAGAAGAGGTTCATGACTTGCCCAAGATTACACAGTGAGTAGGTGGGAGAGGAGTCAGGATGCTCACCCAGAGTTTGAGTAACAGGGACAGCTGGCAAGTGGGGGCAGGAAGCAGGCCTGAGCTGAGGGCATCAGTGCTGCCTACCTTGGCTTGAGACCAACCTGCACCAAATGCTGGAGGATCCCCCTTCTCCCTCCCTTTCTTCCCCCAGGAGCTTGGTACAGCAGCCTGGGGCCTGTCTGCCTTGATCTGTCACTAAGGTTCTATTTTCACACACTCCTGGGACATGCAACACACTGAAATGCTCTGCCTTGCGAGTCTGGAGCCAGAGCCCCAGAAAAACCAGAGACTGTCTTGACTTGGTCTGATCTGGCCAACCACAGCCATTAGGGGATGACAAACCTGGTCTAAAAGGGCCACGAGCTGCCACTGGTGAGAACCCTCAGCTCTGACCTGGATAACGCTGAGAAAAGGAGGTGGGGGAAGGCATGGAGGAGGGAGAGAGAGCAGAGGGCAAAAAGAGCAACACAGAGAGAGAAGAAGAAATGTGGAGTCAGAGAGAGATAGAAACACACACATAGGCACACAGAAACATCCTGCGACAATTGGTTTTCTGAACCGGAACCCTATTTCCTGGTTCCTCAACTTAGCAGGCACAAAAAAAAAAAAAAATTTGCAGCAGAAAATTTCCCTGTTACTTATTATTAATCATCCTTTCTTTATTTTGTCTGTTCTAGCTTTCCATAACCTTAACTTCATTCAAACCAATGAACGAGCAGACCCGGAGATGGGCAGTGCAGAGGTCATTTGCCTGAGGAGGGATGTGGGGCACAGAGAACTCTAGCAACTCACAAAGATCACACAGCAAGCTAATGGCCAAGCTAGGACCAAGACTCCTGACTCACATACACGCTATCTCCAGAAGCAGCAGCCCCCAAGCGCTGGCTCACTCTAGGCTCACTAGTGGGTAGCTCTTGATTTGAGACTGTGCAGAACCCATCCCCGCCTTAAAAAGCCTCATTAAAGAGTTTCATTAAGGAAAATCGCCTCTCCCCCACTGTCTTGGGGCAGGGGTCCTTTTTGGCGCCTTCCTCCCACTGCTGGCCTGAAGTCAAAGGGATCATCTCCCTCCTCTCTTCACCTGGGTGAATCGCTGGGAACGCTGACCTAAAATGAGCTTTCCCAGGGTGTTGACTCTGGCAAGGACAAGGAAACGGTTTCTGGCTATTCTTTGTGGCACTAGCAGTTGTGGGGTCATTGACAGCAACCCCACCTCTGTCCCTGTTAAAGGCAGTGACTGGTTTTCCTACTTCCTGCTTCTTGGCCTCAGAGTTCCCTTAATTCCTGCTGACTCAAGCCTACTATTCTAGCCTTTCATTAATTACATAAGCTTCACTGGCCTTCAAAAAAATCCCCTTCACTTTAGTGTGTGGTTGCTCGCACCAAGGAACCCTGTCTGATACAACCCCCCAAATGGAAGATCTCTCTTCCTCTCTTCCAAAACTTGCCCCAATTTCTTCCTTTAAAAAGATGGTTTGGGTCCCCCCCTGAGCTAATCCCCAAATTTCCTAACAGAAATTTGTATAGGAAAAAGCAAATAAACACGAAAGAATATGCTCCCAAAATGTCGTAAGGGTCAATGCAGGCGGTAAGATTATTTTCCCTCTTCTGTTCATCTTTGTCTTCTGAAAAATGTTTCCCATGTCCATGTTTGTACACTCCATTTATGATTAAAACAACATTTCCAGCATGTTTGTACAATTGCAATTAGAGAAACTGAGATACTAAGAAAAGTATCTTAGTATCTTTGTCATGCTGAAGGAGTGAGCCCCTGTCCCCGCTGGGTCCCTGCGTGGCTGTCCTTGAGAAGGAGACTTGCTCAGGGTTTTGGCACTGCCCTGCTGGCCGTTATCACCCGCTGGTAGGGGTGTAGTTATTGACAGAACCGAGGGCTGATAGCCCATCGGCTTTGTTGTGTGCATGACTTAGGAGAAGTCCTCCACCCTCTTAGCCCCAGCTCTCCCCACATCAACAAGGAAGAGATGTGACCAAATGACCTCTAAGGGTTCTACTGCTCAATTCTGGGGCCGCTCTGAAGTTCATTGCCTGATGTTAGCTGCATCCAGGAGAGAAGCTGAAATCCTGCTCTCTGGGGGGAAGACACGTCAATGTCCCACGTACGGAATCAGCACTCTTTAAGTTGCACAGGACAAAAACCCACAGCAAACTTGCTTAAGAAAAAAGGAAATTCATTGGTTCATATACCTGAAAATATTAGACCTAGAGTCAGGCGTGGCTGGATCCAGGGGATTAAAGGGTATCATCAGGACTTGGTCTCTCTCAGTCTCTTCTGCTTTCCTTTGCCTGCTTCATCCTCAGGCAGGTTCTTCTCATGCAAAGAAAGACAGTCACCAGCATCTCCAGGCTGACATCTTGCCAGCTTAGTGTCTCTTCCCAAGGGTTCCAGCGGAAGTCCCAGCGCTGATTCTCATCGGACTCTGATAAGCAACATGCCCATCGCTGAACCACTCACTCACTGGAGATGGGGTATAATTCTGTTGATTGGCCAGGCTTGATCCTGTCCCCACTCCTGAAGCTGGGAGGCAGGGCGAGTATCATTTATTCCTTAGGGCCTCAGAGGTGAGGAGTGGTACTTCACCAAAGGCAACTCGGAGCCATTACAGGGGTCTGTCTGCTCAGGTTCATTTATATCGGCATTTAGTTATCAAACTGTGTTCCTCATATCACCACCATCAACATCACATGGTAACTTGCTGGAAATGCAAATTCATAGGCCCCAATCCAGACCTATAGAGTGGAAGGGGCCCGGTCCTACAGGCGGTGCAGATGCATGGTAAATTTGGAAGACCATGTAAACCAGTGGATCTTGCACCTGACTTCCATTAGAATCCCCTGGGGAGCTTTGACGATGCCTGGACCCCACTCCCAACGAATCTGATCAGGTTAAAATGGGGATGGGGCAGTCCTTGGCGTTTTAGAAATGTTCCCCTAGTATGTGTTTCTTACTGGTGGCCAAGATTGAAAGAACCCCTGAGCTCAGAGGAACTCTTACTTTCAGCACCTTCCAATTTATGCAGTGTAGATAAACAAGGAAGGGTGTGGACATTCCCCCTGCCGTGCATGATGGTTTATTAAAGGACTTGAGAGGTGGCAACGCAAGCCAAGCCAAATGAATTTACTAAGTGGGGACATGTGATCCACCTAAATGCATAGAGTCTGAACAGTCTGATAAGTTAATTTTTATGCCCTACAGCTGATTCACGAAGAGGAGGAGAACGATGGAAAAAAATAATAGGAACAATTTATCGAGCGCTTGTGTGTATCAGGCAATATATTTGGCTCATTTCAATCTGGCCTCAACCTATGCGGTCGGTAATAATATTAACTATGACTACAATTCTGAGACGTGGGTAATGTTAACTGTCAAAGAGGACATTGAGGGTCAAAGGGTAAAGCAGAGTTCAGCGGCTAGCTGGGATTCGAATCCAGGGCTGTCTGGTTCAAAAACCAGGGCCTCGAGCGCCACCCTATGCGGCTCCTGGGAAAGGTCATGGTCTCCAGGTAGGAGTAAAGCCTGGGGAGGGGTTTAGAGGAGAATCTGTTGATCCCACACGTTGGGAGGAAAGAGCACCGACCTAGAATCAGAACCCAGGCTGCACTCACAGGTTTACTCCTGATTAGCTGTGTGACCCGAAGCGAGTCACTTCCCTAGCTGGGGCCTGAGTACCCCAATCTATACAAGGCGTTGGCTTTAATTGGCCCCTACGGCTTTTTTTGTTTTGTTTTGTTTTTTGTTTTGTTTTTTGTTTTTGGTAGTTATGTTTGGATGATGGTATGAGGAAATTTCCAGCAGAAGAGCCTGCTTCCCAGGATCCTAGGCTCTGTTCGGAAACACTCCAGTGTTCCCACCTGACCAGGTGTTCGAGCCCTGCTGATGACTGGAGAATGGCTCCCTGGGCCAGTGGAAGATCGTGGATTTCTTCAAGGCTTAGAGGGCAACACAAAGATCTATATGGCCTGATGTGGCATGATCTTAGAGACGTATTATGAAGTGAGAGAACAAGGTCTAGAACAGCGTGTATAACGTGCTCCCCTCATGGGACACTTGTTTTTTATGCGCCTAGACCAGGAGGGAGAAATACAGCCCATGGGCCAAATCCAACCTGCTGCCCGTCTTGATGATAGTCGGTGAGCTGAGAATGGTGTTTAGATTTTTCAACAGCTGGAAAACAATCAAAGAAGAATAATATTTCATTGCATGTGAAAATGATATGAAATTCAAATGTCATTGCCATAAATAAAGTTTTATTGGCACACAGCCACACTTAGTCATTCGTGTATTGTCTGTGGCTGCTCTTTCAATATAATGGAAAAGTCGATTAGTTGTGACAGAGACCATAAGCCTGCAAAGCCTAAAATATTTATGATCTGGCCACTTACAGACAAGGTTTGCTGACTTCTGGCCTAGCTTATCTGGAAGGAAGCACTGGAAACTGATGACCTGGGCTCCAGAGGGCACTGAGGAGCTGGGGGTTAGGCAGGAGGGAGGCTTTTCACACTGTACCCTTTTGGACCAATATTAAAAGTGTCAACCAACCAAAAGCGCTATATTTCCATGTGAACATATTAGGATGTTCATATGCAGAAAAATATTTCAACTGCTATATGCCAAATGAACATCAGAGGTTACTTTGAGAAAGAGGTTGGCTAGGGAATCGGGAGTCAAGCAGCTTCAGTAGTAAACATGTTGGAATATTTTACAAGGAGAATCACTTTATGTATAACTTGTACAATTCAAAACCTCAAAGAATGCACACTTTCTAGACCTGTGCATTCTTCGAGGTTTTGAGTTATGCTGGGGACTCAGTGTCGCTCCAGACACAGGGTGTGGCTTATTGTTGGCACTAATCTAGTTATTGAATGAATACAAGTGCCCAAGAGATGTGTCCGCAGGGTGCACCCAGAGGAGAAATGCATAGTTCAGAGGGTGCTCGGGTGGGCCAGGATGTCCTGGGAGGAAGGGGAGGGAAGGCAAGAGTGGCTAGACAGGGACATCATGCCGAGCATCTCCCCCAACCAAGGCTGCTAACTCCCACGTCTGTAGGTAGCTTGGTTGAGAAGCCCTAGCCTTTCTGAGAGCTGGAGGCATTTGAACTCTCCCTCTCTCCCCCATCAGGTCCCAATTTTTTGTCCTTTACGATCTCTCCTGAAGGACACTAGGGCACCTAGCTGAGGCCTTATGCAAACCGGCTGTGCCCGCTGCTCCCTCGAACCGCCTTTTCGGCCAGCACCATCTGCGGTGTCATCTCTCCCTACGGGTCAGACTCCTGCCTGCCCTTCAGTGCTGCGAGAGTCCCCTGCCCAAGGACCAAGCCCGTGGTGGCTGCACAGAGGTACATGGACGTTCAGGTGCCTAGGTACCTGGCTCCAGGCACAGCTAACAACACGAGTGTCTCATATAAGGGCAAACAGAGGACGACTGGTGTTGTGCTTGCCCTCATCCCTTCTTCCAGAAACAGCCCTTATCTGATTCAGGGAACTTTTACGCGCAGTCCATGTAGTTGGGTGGGGCTCAACCCACCCTGGACACCAGATTGGTGGTACAGGCCTGGCCAATCAGAACATTTTATTGCCCTGGTCTCGGTAATTGGTTCGGAGACGGGCGTGTGAGCCAGACCAAGCTCATGACTGTCGGCCTTAGGATTTTTGCTGGCGCTATGGTGGGAAAGGTCCTCTTGGAAGGGGCTGTAACTTGCCGAGCTACCCCAGGAGTTTGGTTTATCTCGGCCACTGCAAAGAGCGAGTCTGCCTGAGGACAAAGCTGAGACAGAAGGAAGTAGAACCGAAAACTAGTAATTGGTTTCCGATGACACTGTTTAAATTGGATTCAGCTACCCCTGGTCTTCTTAGTTAAATGAACCAAATGTTCCTTTCTTTTTTCTTTGCTTAGTTGGTTTGTAGTGACAAGAATCATGGTTGTTACTCAGGTCGGTAGAGATGAGCTCTTATCAGATTCTCTGAACATTCATGGATTTTATTTCCACCCTCTTTTGCTGTGCATTTGGGACCCTCCCTGACCCTTCCCAGCTGGAGGCAGTCTGCTTGTCTGGCCTGCTGCCTCCCACCCTCTCTGGGCAACGTGTCTAACGTGACTAGGCTTTCTCTCCTCCCCTCAGCACCAGCCCACTCCTCTGGATGAATTTAATCGTAGATTCTAGCCTCTTGATTTTGCAGGCCTGCTGCCATTAACCTCCATGCTCATTTATGACTGAAACGGGGTCCAAGGCAGGACCATTATCATTCTTTAACCTTTATGGAACACTTCCTGTATGCCCGACTCTGTATCACGTGAGTAACACACGTAACCTCATCTACTCCTCCCAATAACCCTAACAAGTACGTTTTATGATTATTATTTTCACTTTCAAGAAGAGGAAGTGGTGGCTTAGGGAGATGAAGTAACTGGCCTAAGGTCAAACGGCTGAGCCACACACAGGTTAGAGCAGGGCTGTGGCCAGACAATGGAGGGAATGACTGCTGAGCCTGAGCTCTTGACCATGGCACTTGTGTTTCTAACCTGAGTGAGCAGCAGGGTCACTGGGGGCACCGGGCCCATTCCAGAACCATCCTGCTCTGTATGAGGACTGAGCAGGCCTGGGATGGGATCTGGGAAGCTACCTCTTTAACAAATGCTTCAGAGGATTCTGATGCACAAAGTTCCCGGGACCTGTCCCTGAGAGTAGCCATTGTCCCATCAAGGACTTTGCCTTAGAAAAGAGTTTGACATCCCCAGACCTATTCTTGCAGGAGCTGAATCTTTGCTCTGGCTTAGGAGTGATTGCAATGCAAGAAAAACTTCTTTGCTGACAGAAGGAAAAGGGAGATCAAGGGCATGTGGATGAGCAACTCATGCCTGGGACAAAAGCAAAGGAAAAAAAAAAAGAATAACATCAGGCCATTCCTGAAGGGGATGTTGGTTTTAAGGGTAGGAACTCTAAGAGGAAGAAGTATAAGCCAGCACCTGGGGGAAATTCAAGTTCTATAGGCTTTCTTTATTTTTCCCTGAAAAGAAATAGCTCTCACTGTTCTCAAGGATGAAGTTCAAAGTTCTTGACGAAGCTCAAAGCCTGGAGAGTTGGTTGCACTCTCTTAACACCTGGTTTTTAAGCATGCTGTTCCCTCTGCCTGGAAGGCTGTCTCTTCCCTACCTCTCCTTTGCTTAAGGAACTTCTACTCATCCTTCAGGCCCAGCATTGATGGCACTTCCTCTGGGAAGCCTTTCCTGACCACCGAATCTGGCTTAAGTGCCACCTCCTGTGTTCTGGTAGCTCCCTATGCCATGTCATGATCCTGCCTGCATATTGTCTATTATATGTCTGATCACCACACTCAACAATGAGGTTTCTGAAGGAAAAACCATGTCTATGTTGTTCTCTAGTATATTCTCAGCATCAGGCACACAGTACAATCCATTGAATGAAAAATTAAGTGAGGATGTAATGAAATCAAACCAGAAACCCTGAGGCAGTACTTGCAGTAATCATTTTGACCACGAGATGGCGTGCCACCATGACTGCCCAATTGGGAAAGGCTGGGAGTGGGGGTAAAATGAAAAAATGAGCAGATTGATGGGGTGAGGCAAGACTTCCCAGGGGGCCCCAATCTTCTCCAGACTAGTAGTTTGTGACCTTTGTGAACCCTAAATTTATATGTGTGGAGACCTTTGCTAGGGCAATTGCCTTGCTCCAGAACCCCATTTCCACCAAGGGTTACATCTGTCTCCCTGGAAACACGCATCGGATGCTTTTTCAACTACTCTACAGTTTCTTCTCCTGTTTACTGAAGAGGTGCTTTTGGTTATTGGCATTGTTGTTGCTGTTGACTTCAAAAAATGGGCTTTATAAATTGCTTTTGAAAAAAAATTACTGTTTAGAGAAGAAGGTGAACTTTGTCACTTCTAGAATCTGAGCACCCCACCCCCACCCCATCAGGCCCTCCACTGGGTCCAATCTTCTCCCACGCAGTTTCTCCAAAGCTTCCATTTTCTGGCTTAAGGACGAACAGAAATGTACACTTCTCTTACTCTTTCCTTCCATTATCAAGGGAAGTTAGCTTAGTTTTCAAGAAACCATATTTTACAGAAAGTCGAGTTTTTTTATTTATTATTACCTCTTGAGAATTCTAGGTATATGACGAGTGGCACCGGTGAAGCGATGCTGGACTGTAGCTGCTGGGCAGCAGGCTGGGCTTCCTCACTGGCTGTTAACATTTCCAATATACCGGCCTCCCAGGGCTGTGATTTAAGTCTGCGCCCCACAAAGTGACACATCGGCACATGCCACGAGCATTGTGGTTCACTCACAAATAATTAAAAAAAAATTTAAACTGAACAATGTCAAGAATCCTGTACAACAGACCAATGGCTAGCTAGTCTGCCCCCAAGCCTCCGATGGTCCTACACCGTTATGATAATGGTGGCATCACTTGAAGCATTATGTTTCCCTCTGGAAGGTCATGAAAACCTCAGTGTGGCGGGAATTCAGTAACTTGGCCGTCTTTAAGTCGGGAATTAGGGTATGGACTCCCCTATAGTTCGTGAGACTGTGTTAACCTCTCTGCGTCTTTGCCTCTTATCTCTCTGGTGGAGGCGGCTGACGGCCAGGGTTTGCGCCTCCTCCTTGTGTGTGTATTTGACTTGGAGCTGATTCCAGACCAGCAGAGCTGCAGTAAGCAGTTACAAAGGCCTCTGGCAATCTTGCTTTGCCAGCCAATGCCAGTCTCTGCCCATTACAACCTTCATATCTGAACGGTTTGGGAATTATTTAGAAACGACCTTATTTGTACTTTCTACAATCTAGCTGGCCCAACAGCCATAAAGATTGCTTTGTGGTTCCTGAGCTTGATTGAAGGGTGTGGGCAACCGAAGCTGAGTTAGTCAAGGGCTTTGCCCCAAGGTTGCCCAAAGTGGCATATTAGCAGTGGGGATCAGGCTAGGGTTCTGGGCTCCTGGCGGCCCAGACAGTGCCTTCACCCTCCCTGGGACGTTTCCAAGTGCTGTGTGTGCATGTGTGCGTGTGCACACATGTGTGTTTGAAGGGGGTCCACACAAATCATTCAGTCGCAGTCTTCTCTCAGTGAGAGTATCGTGTGCTGCCACAGGAATGAATTCCATGCTGCACTGTTGCTGGCTGGGGGAGTGGGGTGGGACAAGAAGAAGCGAGCCCCAGGCCCTGGCCGCAGGGAGCCTGTAGTCCAGTCAGGAATGCAGAGCGTCAGAAAAGACAATAATATTGAAGCAAAACTCTTTGAAACTCCAATGTCAGCTGAGGTCATACGTCCTTTGAGATTAAATAAAATTGGCTGGAGCTGTATTCCTCCTCTGTGGGAAGACTTCAAGCCCTCCCAAAGTTTCTGTAAATTCCCAGGTGCCTCTGTCCTCCCCGTGTTCCCAGCCCCTGCATTCCTGCTCTTTCTGGGGCTGTTTGATTCCAGGGAAACTGGACCTACTTTTCTTGTTTGCCTCCAAAATCCTCCTTACAGATGAGTGCAGCGCACTGTTCTGATGGCTCCGTGTGGCCAATCAGGCAAGCAATGCTAACTTCAATGCTGGCGGCCCTGGGTCTGGAGGTCCTGGGTCACCCTGCCCTGACAGCGCCTCCCTGGCCACCCCCTCACTTAGCCCCACACCTCCATTAGGATGGTTAGTCCTTCCCCTTAGAGCCCACTTTTCCACCCTGGGGGCTCCCCCAGGAGTGCAGTTTCCCCCACTGTCTCATTTCCAGCGATGGATTCTCTACCCCCAACCCATACCTATTGCCAAGCACATTCAGAGATTCACTGGTACATGCAAAGAAAAGGCCATCTGCATTCTGAAATTTGTACCATGCACAAACTATTATTTATTTCCCCCCAAACCAAGTAATTTTTTGAAAGAGGCCTTCTTCTTCAGATCTTACCTTTACTGCAAAAACAAAACAAAACAAAAAACAAAAATAAACAAAAACCCCACCGACACGAACAAAAAAACACACCAAAAACGGCTTTGTAATTTCAGCATGCTGTCTCTCTTTTTCCCACCAGCCTCTCCAAGGAAGTAAATAGTTTAGAGATCTATTTTTTCCACTGATAGGAATTATGCCTCTATCTTAGAAAGCAGAAGTCAATACAGCGAGTTTGAGTTTTAAATAACATAGTTTGTTTGTTTGTTTTTTCTCTTCTTTTATAATATGTCCCATTCATTCATTTAACAAATAAACGGATGCTACCAGGGTCCTACGGAAGGCTAATTCTGTCTGGGCTGGAGTGAACAGAGGCTTTTGGAATTGACCTGGAGCACGGAGGCTGGGAGGCGTGGAGTTTAGTCAGATGAAGATAAAGGGCGGGACAGGTGGAGAGTGGGCCTGGGGAGGGATTGGTAAACCGTATTCAGTCAGCAAATATTTCTGTCCTGGCACTGTTGTTCTAGAGTGGCAAATAGACAAAGGTGATTCCAACACAGTGTGAGAAATGGGAGAAGCCCAGGGGCATCAAAGCGGAGGGGTCTGCCTCAAGGGAGTGCAGCTGAGGCTGCGAGGAGAGAGTGGCATTTAAGCTGAGACAGGAAGAATGTGTGGGTGATGGCGTGAAGCAGTGTTCTCAGCAGAGGGAATATTGTTTATGAAATTCCCAAGTAAGGGAGAGCCTGGTAAGGAACCGAATAAGTCCCGACATGGCGTGATTCTAGAGCTAGAGGCGGGAGGGGGAGGAAGGAGGCTGGCAGGGCAGGGCAGGCTGGGCTTCACAGCCCTGCGAGGGAAAAGATCATGATCCTGGGAGCAGTGGGAGACAAACAGGGTTTTAGCACTGAAGCATTGTGATCAGATCAGGGCTTTGGAAAGACATCTGGGCTGAGCCTGGCAGACAGAGCGAAGGGGAGAAATGGGAAATGGGAAGAGGAGTTTTTCGGAGGGCGTTGCAGTGAAGAAGCAGAGCTCTGATGCCTGGCTAAGGTGGAGGGTGAGCTAGAGGGAGGGCCTTGTCCTAGGACGCGAGAGACCTGGGTTGGAGTCTGGGATTTCACAGTGGGGAGGCAGAGACAAAAGGATGTGCAAAGGATGGTCTCTGAGATAGTTCAGGGTGGCTGTTGGGGCGGTGCTTAGGGGAACCAACTTGAGAGTTGCCAAGGGAGCATCCTCTCCTTTCCAAGAAGGGGTGCCACTACAGGTTTCCCCAAGGGTGAGGCTGGAGCTCCTGGTGGACAGTGCCTCACACAGACATGGCACAGCACTCTGTCACATAGGGAGAGAGTTCACCCTTCCTCAGTTCTCCTTCGGACCTTCAAGAAGAATGCCTCGGTGGGATGCCAGTCTCTTTGACACCCTTTTTTTTTGCAAAGAGAGAGCAGGCCTCAGGCTCGGCGCCTCCAGCAGGCAACAGTGTCTAGCTGGGATGTGATGACCTTTCATTGCATTTAGCCGTATGGCTGCCTTCCATTTAGGGTAAGCGAAACCAGATTTCCAATTAGGGCAGTGATATCAAGCTTCATTGTTAAACAAAGGCATTTAAGCTAAAGGGATAAGATGGACCACCTTTAAAAAAGATGAAGTAAATAAAGGTACAGGTGGCTTAGGGATATGGCAAAAGTCAGAGGGAGGACTTGAATGACAGAAGGTTGGGAACACTGTGATGGCAGAGAGCATGGGGTTTGGGGTCACAAACTCGTGTGTAAGCAAATGACCTGTTCTGCTTCTGAAAGTATGGGTGAGAAGCCCAGCCCTCTCCCAGTTGCCGTGAAGACTGGTTGACATCATGGATAGAGAAAGGACTCCAGTTCTGGGGTGCAGGACAGTGAGGGATGGCTCTCAGGAAGGTCCCTGTGTCAGGCTCACGAAAGGAGATGGTGCCCACCCTGATCCCCCCACTGGCTTTGAAGGTAGGAATTCGAAGTGTGTGGTGACATTAGTGCCATTTTATTCCGGAGGGCTTTTTGGCTCCTCAAAGAAATCAAGCTTGAAACACAAAACTCTCCAAAGATAACATATTTAAGATAAGTTGTCCAAATACTACCAGATAGATTTTGCTCTCCCAAAGTGATATGTCAAAATCGATCCACAGGGAGGTTCTGAACATCAATCTGTCTCTAATGTCAGCTCAGTACAGTTCCCCGGGGCTCTGAGGGCCGGGCAACGGAGCGTGGCTTCCCAAGGGGAAGCAACCTCTGTGTGCACTGGGGGATTGCCAGTGTTGCAGACTGAGAAGTCCAGGCCCCCTGCTGTGGCAGTTTCCTCTTAGAAACTTTCAGTCCTGATGGTCGTGGTTGTCCGCCTGCCCGCTTTCCAGGCCCTGGGGGCCGGGAGCTTGTCTGGACACTGGCATCGTCTGACCAAAACACAGGGTTTCCTTCAGACCAAGTACTCAGTCACAGTAGGTGAATGCATCGCTTTGATTCCTTGTTCATTGTGAGTTGTCACCACTAGAAGGTAAGCCGAGTGAGGGCAGAGCCTTGTTCGCCCGGAGATCCCGCACCTTTCACAGGGTCCAGCCCTCATCAGTAAGTGCCGAACAAACGAGTAGGAAGGCCCCGAGTATGAGCTCATTCTTCTGCTTCCTTGCAAGTGTCCAGACAGACTAGTTTCAGCGTGACTGAGAAATGTGGAGCTGGGAAGAGATTATCGGCTGTTTCTTGCCCCCGTGACCTTGTCGGCTACAGATTAACGAAAGAATCCCTTTAAAATGAAAAACTTAAAGAGTTTAACACTTGCTCTGAGTTCAAAAATCTAAAGCATTGGTATGCTTTCATCAGCCACCTAAGTCACAAAAGGGTTCCCGGCGTAGCAGGGTCTGGGCAGAAGGTTCACATGGTGCGAGGGGATGATGAGGCTGGAGTCCCAGTCCACTTGAGAAGGGAACTTGGCTGAGTGAGTAGGGGTGACTGGAACCTACCGAACCATCTACTGCATTGCTCTCAATCTGGGTTCAAATCGTGGTTCTGCCTCCTGGTAGCCCTGGGACCTTAGGCAAGTCATTTCACGCCCTTGAACTTCAGTTTTCTCATCTGTAAAATGGGGATAATAAAAGTACCTATGTCGTGGGGCTGTTAGAAGGATTTAATGAATGAATTCACAGAAAGTGCTTAGACAGTGGCTAGTACAGAGCAGATGCTCAATAAATGTCAGCGTTATTTTAGATTGCAAGAATCTAAAAGCACTGTAAATTATTCTCAGGGGAAAAATGTGATTTACTGTCATTAGAAAACAAAATGTACACTCACAATGATAAGAGGAGTTCTAAGAGACCATTATTGTCATCAGTGAGTTGGGCTTTTTCTTCCTACATGATTTTGGAAACATTCTTAAAGATGCTTGGTCTCTCTTTATAAACCTTAAACTCCACAGCATCAGAGGCATTATGGAAGTCAAGGGTGGGTGACTGATGCTTCTTCTCCTTAACAAATTAAAGAGATTCCCTAAAATTTAACAGCTATAGCTCCACTGTTTTATTTTTAATTTAATGAATTAAAAGTAAACCACAGATTTCTAATTATTGCCTGACAACAAGGGTTATGTTGAAATGGAACATGCTGATTGTGATAATTTGCAGTAAAAATCAACTTACACAAAGTATGTTTTTATGTCCTTAAATTAGTAAAATGATTTTTGACCTAAAAAGGGATTGTGCGTATTTTAATTTTCTCTTACGTTTTCACCCACCCCATCCCATCTCTTCCAAAAGCAGCAGAGTCTTCCCTACGGTGACGATTTAGAGGAAAATTTACTTTCTCCTCTGGAATCCTTCTCACTTTCTCTGGGATTTGCCTCTCATGACTACACACACACACACACACACACACACACACACACACACACACGCACGCACACACGGGTCCATTTTCTCTCTAAAACTTAGCTTCCAGCAGGAGAAGCCAAAGTCCCGGATGTGAGTACGTGGCATATAGGATTACACAGACCACAGTCCTGTGGCCCATACCTTCAAAAGGGGTTGGCTTTGTTTTGTTTTGAGCACTTACTCTGTTCCAGGCCCGCGTTGGGCACTGACATCACAATGGCAAGCAAGACCCATCCATGTGTTTCTGGAGCATGAGGGTCTTTATCTGTATAATGGGAATAATAATCATGTAACAGTGACTTAGCCCTTCTCAAGGAGTTGTGTGAGGATTAGATGAGCTGATGGACATGTAAGTGCTTTACAACTGTTAAAGCACTCTATAAATATGAAGAATGATCAGGTATAGTATGAAAGAATAAGGCTTGGTTTTTCTGCGCCATTTATTTATTAATAATAAAACAACAACCGCCATTCTTTAAACATCTACTACGTGCTAGTCATTTTACATGCGCTCTTGCTAGTCCTCACTACAACCCCACAAGAGAGCTCTACCATTTCTTGCAGGGGGCAAGGTGTTTTGGCCCGGATCACACAGTTAGTATGTGGTGGATCTAGGAATGGAGTCAGCTCAGCCAGAAGATTTCCCTTTTGCTGGACTGGCATGCAGGCTGTGGGGCACAGGGCCTGGGTATCCTGGAGAAGAGGCTCAAGGGAAGGCTAAAGGTAGAATTGAAGAGGCAAAGATGAGGCCGGGGGTGCTCCAGGGAACTTCTCAGAAAAGAGACAGGAACTAGCAACTAGGGTCAGTGACTTAAGAGTTTTGTAAAGCTCTAAACCCTAGAACTTCCTCTTACTGGCTCTTCCATTATTCAGGCCTTTTGCCTATAGGGAGAAGCAGTGAAATCTATCCTTCTGTCTGTACATGTTTAAGTGCTTCCTCTGGTGCCAGGCAGGCTCAAGGGGTTCGGCCTGGGACACTTTTCAAAGGCAGAAAACAGGGGGTGTTGAGGAGTTTTGTTGCATACCTACTTTGGATACGCACCAGAGCCCCAAAGGACCAGGAGCACAGGGGTGGCTAGAAAGTGGAATGGAAAGCCCAGTGTCTCTAGGGCCTTTAGGGATGAAGAAAAGAGGAACACGGGGACATGAGTCCGACCTGGTCCGAGCTAGGGTGGGCCAGTAAGGCAGGGGACTTGGCCCTATCCCTGACAGCAGGCTGTCAAAAGGCTGAGCTAAGGGCTTGGGCTGGGCCGTGTCCTCTCTGGCCCTCCAGGCCCTGAAGTTCCTCTTCCTCCACCCTCCTCCCTCCCCCTGCTCTACAGGGGCCCACCCGCATTCTTGGGGAATCATAGGCTAAAAATAGACAGTTGCCACCAGACTCTGGGCCCAGGGAAATCAGTTCAACAGAAGTCATGGACAGTGGGTTGGGGCTGGGCTAGGGAATAGAAGGGATGGCACTTAAAGGTCCCAGGACCCCAACTAGTGATGCAAATAATCCCCCCACCCCAACCTGGCCTTTTGAGAGCCAGGCCTTCTAGCCTTCAGCTCCGTGACCTTCTATGGCTGGGGCTATTTGGAGCCCAAGCAATGTCACCGTGCCTGCCCAAGAGATAGAGCATGTGGCAAAAAATAGCTTCACCCCCTCGCAATATTCCTACCCATAACTGGACACAGCAAGTCTTTATCAGTCCAAAGGCATGCTCCCACTGGAGCAAAGGTGCTTTTCTGGGAAGGCAGAACCCGTGACTCCTCAGCCCAGAGAGGACTTTGTGGGGCTCTCATTACCGACAGCGTCGCTGGAATCCTTTGGACCAGAGTCCAGCCTTTAGGGCAGGAGGTGGGGGTGGAGGTGGGCTGCTGTCATCTACCAGTACCCGTCTGTCAACTAGGGAACCTTCTCGGGTCTTAGCTGTTCTCTACTTTCCAGACTGTGTCACTGACAAATGCAGGGCTACAACCAAAACATACTTGATGGACTCAAAGAATATCATTCCAACGGAGTCACTGCTTGGACTTGTGTCTATAGGAATCCCTGGCTCTATGTTAATTCCATATTTGACGATATAGAGATGGCACCTCCAGGGTCAGCACCCTCGTACCTCTAACAATATTAATAGCAACAACACTAGCTACCATGAACTGAGCACTGCTAAAGTACCAAGCATGGTGACCATGATTTTATGTGACTGTTTGTGGATTATCCTACTAAATCCTCACATGTTATACTTTCATACCCATGTTATAGGTGGGAAAATGAGGCATGGAAAGATTACGTTTTTGCTCATTTGCACACACATGGTGAGTGATGGAGCCCGGGTCTGATGGCTTTATATCAGTCTGACTCCGGATCACATACCGGGAGCCTCTACAGGGAGCATTCTGTTTCAGGTGCAGGACTTTAAGAGAAAGGGCATGGGAGGGCACAAAGCCAGTGGCAAAAGTCCCCAAAACATTTCCCTAGAGAGCTGTCACTGCGCCCTGTCCACTGCTGTGACCCCAGCTCCTGTCGGTCTCCATAATACACATGAGCCATCCTGACCTCTGGGGCCTTTGCATGTGCCATTCCCTCCACCTCCAACTCCCTTCCTTCTTCCCTAATCTGGGCCAGCTCCTGCTCATCCTGCAGGTCTCAACTTAATGGCCTGGCCTGTCCAGGTTTGTTCTCAACACACCACGGACTCCCATTTTCTAGGCTTTAGCACAGTCGTTATTGAAATACATGTGAGAATCATTGTGCGGTCAGTCGTGGGCTACTCGGATTAGGACGGAAGCTCTGTGAGGGCAGGAGCTGTAGGATCTTGTTCACCAAGGTGCTCCTGTGCCTTAGCGCAGCACTCGGCACGTATCAGACACGCAGTAAGTATTTTTGAACGAAGGGAGCAGGAGCAGATGAATCGTTTGTTGAACGTTGACCGAATGATCCAAACAGTGAGTGCGAATGGAGCTGGCTGAGCGGGAAGTGGCAGCTGGGGCACAGAGGAGGAGGGTGGGGTGTGGGGAAGAGGCCGCCATGAGATATAGAGCCTTGCTGGGGGTGGTGGCAGAGAGGTGCAGGAAGGAACTGGGTGACCTTTAGTGAACTAGATCACCCTAAGACTCCGTCCAACTGTGAAATGCTTTGACTTGATGCGAGGATGGGCTGGCATCCAGGATGTTAACCTTTCAAGGTCGTCTCCCCAGAGCCCTCCATGTTTTCCTGAGCAATCAATCAGAGTAAATCCCACAGTGTGAGCTCTGAAACTTGTGAAGAAACAACCGCATAAAACTGCTTTGAAATGGTTCTGGTGGCGGCTTCTCCCAGCGGTGAATTCTGAGGGTGGGATTCCTGCAGGCTTTGGCTTTCTACCTTACATATTTCTGTAATGATTGAATGCCTCCTCCCACCTTCCCTCCCTTCCTTTCTTTTGACAAAAATGTATCACCTTTGTATGCATAGTAACAAGGCCAAGTTATTAAGAATGCCTTCAAATATTTAGGGGTAGGAGTGTCTCTTCCTTAAAGAGTTTCTTTTCTTTTTTTTTAAGAGCCTACGGCACCTAGTACTCCTAGGTGGTCTCCCATCCAAATACTAACCAGGCCCGATCCTGCTTAGCTTCTGCGATCAGACGAGATTGGGCACAATCAGGGGGGCATGGCCGTAGACTAAGGAGTTTCTAGTTGCAGAGAATGAGAAAAAGGTGCGAGGAGGGACTGGAGTTATAAAGACATCGATCATTTCAATTTTTTTTTATTTTTTAAATTAACGTGCAGTAAATTTGACTTTTTTGTGTACATTTCTATGGATTTTAAGATCGTGTAACCGCCACAATCAGGATACCTTCCCTCAGCTTTACCTGTTGGCAACAACGGATCTGCTCTCGATTGCTTTGTCTTTTCAAGATGTCATATAAATGGGATTATGTAGTATGTAACCTCGTGAGACTGGCTTCTTTCCTGTTCATTCAGTTGTTGCATGTATCAGTAGTTTGTACCTTTTTTTTTTTTTTGGCTGATAACTCTCTAGTAGTATAGATTTACCACGGTTTCTCTGCTCACTCCTTGAAGGACATTTGGTTGCTTCTCGTTTGGGGCAATTATGAATAGGGATGCTATCTGTGTACAGGGTTTTATATAAATATAACTTTTTATTTTTCAAGGGTAATCTCCTGGGGATGGGATTGCTGAGTCATGTGTTAAGCATAGGTTTAGCTTTATAAGAACATGCCAAATTGTTTCCCAGAGTGGCTGTAGCATTTTGCGCTCCCATCATCCCTGCATAAGGGCTGCAGTTTCTCTGTATCTTGCCGGCACTTGGTATTGTCAGAGTTTTGCTTGATTTCATTTTTAAGCCATTCTAGTAGGTCCATAGCGGTTCTCATCATGGCTTTATTGTGCATTTCCCTAAGAGCCAATGCTGTTGAATATCTTTTCATGTGCTTTTTGGCCATTATCTATTTTCTTTGGTGAAGCCTCTGGTCACGTTTTTGGTCCATCTCTTAATTGGGTTGTTTGCTTTCTTACTATTGAGTTTTGAGAATTCTTTTATATTCAGGGCATCAGCTTTTTGTCAGATGTGTGATTTGCAAATATTCTCTCCCAAACTGTAACCTTCTGTTCACCCTCTTAACATTTTCTTTCACAGAGCAAACATTTCTAATTTTGATGAAGGAAATTTTTTTATCAGTTTTCTTTTATACATCATACTTTCGACTTTTTGTCGAAGAATTCTTTACCTAACATCATTTTTTGATCACTTTGGGCAGCTCACGTTATTAAACCCGTTTAATCTTCACTGTGATCCTGTGAGGTTGGGACTATTTTTATCTAACCTCACGTTACGGATGAGAAAACTGAGGCACAGAGAGCTTAAATCATTTGCCCAAGGCTCACCCGGTTTTCAGTGGTGAAGCTGGGATATGAACGCACATCTCTAAGACTTCAGAGCCTGCCCCCTTCTCTCTCCACTGTGATCAAGCTGAAACTCTGCCTGTGGAATCTCTCTTTGGAAGGTCATCAGAGCAAGGAAACCGGGAACATTTGCTCCTTCTTGTCATTCAGTTCTTAGCTTAAATGTCGCCTCCTGAAGATCCTCCCTGGCTACTCCATCGAAAATAGGTCCCTCTCTTCCCTGCCCTTCCCCTTCCCACTTCTTCCCCTGCCTCCTTTTCTTAACCGAGAATGAGTTTCTCCAAAGCATATTCCACCATCTGATATTTGTTAATTTTCTTCTATTAATTTTTTTCTTCTACATAATTTGTTTCTTCCCCACTAGGAGGTCAGCGGGTGAGAGCAAGGATCTTAGTCTAGTGCCTGGCCCAGATCGAGCATCTTCCATATGAACAAATGTATTGGTGTGTCTAGACGTCATGTACAGCATTTGTGTTTAAAAAGAAAAGAATATATACATGTACCTGCTAGTATCTGCCTAGAATATCTGAAAGGATACACAAGAAACTGGTGTAGAACTGGGCGTTAGGAAACTGGGGAGAGAATGAAACTCACCTTTCATTATACATTCTTTTATTCATTTAAAATTGTCCAATATGTGCATGTGTTGCATATTCAAAAATTAAATTTCTTTTTATAATACTACTAATAATGATAATAATGATGATGATGATGATGATGATGATGATGATGATAATAAACAAGTGTCTTCTTCCTGGAAGGCTGAGCAGCAAAGTAAGCCAAGAGGTTAATCAGAAGACAATTAACACCTTCTCCCAGACCAGCAGCTTATTTGTAGGAACTGAAGCTAGGTAGGTGTTGAAGCAGAGAAGGTTTTACAAGACTAGACAGGCAGGTAACAGAGTAAGTCATTATTAATAAGCAGGGCTTATTAATGAATTTTTTTAACAAAGTGCATGACCACTTCAACAATGCAAATTTTTAGATGTATCTGAGGCAAAACTAATACCATCGGTTTAACTCCTTGGACACACTGTAATTAGAAATTTGATTTCCCTACAATTTTCTTTGCTTAAACAAGGGTTTGGGGTGATTTGGGTGTGTTTGTTTCATTTTCTATTAACATGGAATTAGATGTTATTTTTTAACATTCTTTTTTGCAGTTCATATTAGATTGGCCTATATGGATCTATCTCATTTGCCTTACAGCTTCTGTGTACCTGTGACGATGCAATCACAGTGTTTCTAGATTCTTGTTATTACAAAACTGTTGCAATGACTATTCTATCCATCTATCTACCTATCATCTATCTATCTATCTATCTACCCATCCATCCATCTATCCATTCATTTATCTATCATCTATCTATCAATCCATCCATCTATCCATTTATTTATCTATCATCTATCTCTCTATATTACTATCTATTATTGCTTCCATTTCTCATAATTGCCACACATTTTTTTGTCATAATATTTTGAGGAAAATATTTTTAAGAAACTGTAATTAATTTTTGTAGAGCCCAACAACGGGTATGGAAGTAGTTTTCTTATATCTTTATCAGCTATGAATGTTACCAATGTTTTTCATTTTTTGCCAATATTAGGAGACATTTGGAAGCTCGTTATTTAATTTTCATTTCCTTATTTATACATGTGTTTGTTGCTCATTTTTATTTCCTTTTCTGCGCACTGTTCACATTCTTTGCCCATTTTCCATTTGTATTTTTTCAGTTCATTTGCAGGAGTATGTTCATCCCAGGGATAGTAAAATTTTGTTATATAAGTTTAATTATTTTCTCCCTCACACTCATTTATCTTTTGACCTTGCTTGTGATGTCTTTTGTTATACAGAAGTTTAAAATTTGTGTGTAATCAGATCTTTCTATTTTTTCTTTCATAGCTATTAATAACCACGGATGTTTGCGTAACCCAATGGTTTTCATACTGTGCTCCTAGCCTTCGGGCTTCCTGGGGATGAATGGATGTCGAGGGGGTCAGGGAAATGGGGCTGTTGAGTGTCAGGAGCCCATCCCTGCCCTCTTCTCTGTCTTTTTCATCTTTCACATGCTGCCACCAGTACTGTAGTGGACAAAGGCCTAGGACCTGGACCCAGAATTATTGGGCAAATATTTAATCTCCCCAGTCCTTGGCTTCTTAATCTCTTCATCTCTGAGATGCCTGCCCCTGGGATTGTGGAAAGCCACTGCTTAATTAGCACTTACCATGTGTCCAACACTGTAGGCAGCATACATACACACATGCTCATCCTGTCCTTCCAACCTGTCTGAGAAGCTGGGAGGATTATCCTTGTTTTACAGAGGAGGAAACTGTGGCCCAAAGAGCTTAAGTAACTTGCCTGAAGATATAAGAGTAGGGAGTAATGGAGCCAAGATTTGCACCCTGGTCCCTGTGTGACTTCAAGGTCTTGGTTCTTATCCACTCTCTATAGCGCATGTACATTAATTGAGCATCTACTAAGTTCCTGCCTAGTGCTGGGTGTTGGGGATCCAGCAGTGGACATGACAATGTCAGTCAATCATTACTTATATTTACTGGGTGAGGCAGTCATTACCAGCCAATTCCAAACTGTAGTTAAGTGCAATTATGAGCTGTGCAATGAGAGACAGTAATGGCGATTGCTCTTTCAGACTGGGGATTAAGAGAGGCCCTTCTGAGAAAATTCTCTTTGACCAGGTACATAAAGAATAAGCAGGACTCAGCCAGTTGGAGATAGAGGCATTTCAAGTGGGTGTGCTCCTAGGCAGGCTCTGAGAATGGAATAGGAGGTCAATATGGCAGGAAAGGAGTCTGCATAATGTTTAAGGAGGGGAGGCAGAGGTCAGGGGATGCCAGAGTATGCAAGGCTTATGTGGTTTGAGATAAAAAGTCTCAGCTTGATTCTCAAGACAGGGGGAAGCTATAAAAGGTGTAAGCAAGAGAATGCTACAATCTGATAGTGCTTTAAAATTATTATCATTCTGCGGCTATATGCATATCTTAGGATAAAGAGATTCTACTCCTAAATAGGTACACAACAAAAATGCATCCTTATGTGCACCAAAAATATAAAAATATTGATAACTACACTCTTTGTTATAGCCTCAAATTATAAACTGCTCAACTGTCTCTGAGCACTCAACTGAATAAATGGTATAGTCAGACTATGGAATGCTATACAGCAATGGAAATGAATAAAGCACACATAAAAATGTGGATGGCTTTCACAAACACAATGATTGGTGAATTAAGGCAGATATAACGTACTATATATTCAATTAATCCATGCATTTAAAGTTCAAAATCAGGTGAAACTAATCTATGGTGTTAGAAGTCAGGATAGCAATTATCTGAGGGAGAAATGAGGGTGAGCAGAAAGAGACATACAGTGGCTTCTGGGATGCTCATGATGTTCTGCTTCTTGGTCTCGGTATTCGTTACACAGGTGTGTTAATTTCAGACAAACTCATCAAGCTTACTGCTTATGATTTGTGCACGATTCTATTGTATGTTCCACTCTGGCCTGTATCTGAGCATTGAACTGGAAAGGGGCAAGTGTAATCTCAGGGAGATGACATAGGGCTATGGCAAAATCCAGGTGAGAGGTGGTTAGCTCACAGGACTGGTGATGGTGGGGAGAACGGTGGCCTGTGAGCATGGGACAGGGGGTGGCAAGAGGGCTCCTTCGCAGCTTCTAGCATGAACACCTGGGTAGGAGCAGGTGTCTGAACTAAGGTGGAGAAGGTGAGGGAGAGCAGATTTGAAGATGGCAGAATCCGAGGCCTTCGTTTTGGACACGGACACTTTGATGTTTCCAAATGTTTCCAAAGATGACATCGTGGGAGCAGATGACTATGAGATGTACAGGAAGGTTTTATTTGAAAAGACGATTTCTGCTTAAGAGAAAGAAAAATTGAAAGCCACCGTTCTAACCCTTTTTCCTTTCACAAGCACTTTCAGTTCCATTATGTCCTTCCACTTAATTTCATAACAAAGATTCTTGTATGGGAGGCAAGCTGGGTGTGGGAGGCATGTCGTTCCTTTATGTCAAAATTAGAGATATATTTGTGTGTGTGCTTATATGTGAGGTGTTGTATTTATCTATTAAAAGAGCAGGCCCTGGGATAGAAGCTGGGCTGACCTGCAGAAGGCCGCAGCTGTGATGAGACGGCTGGTCCAGTCCCTGGATTTGGCTCTCCCTGCCCAGGGGCTGAACTAAGAGGCCTGAGACTCAAGTGGAATCAACAGACAAACTTTCAGACATCCTCGGGCCCCTGGAGCAGACCACAGGTGCCAGAAACATGGGCCCTGTTCCTTTTTGATTCAATCTCTCCCTGCCTCCCCCTGCAGACCATAGATCACCCCTTTTCCAAACCTGCCGGACCCTCCAAAGCTCCCCATTGCTCTCTGGAAAGAGTTCTCAGCACCAGCCACTAGGCCTATCCGGCAGGAAGTCTTACAGTTTCTGCAGCCTCATCTTTCACTCTTTTTACTGAGTTCTCCATGTTCAGGCCACATGGGACTCTCTATTTACTGAATGCTCTCCATTTTGCCTATTTCTTGGCCTTTTCATTGCCTGTTTCCTCTGCCCGAGCTCATCATTATGCATCTTTCATGTCTCGGCTTCATCCGATTTTTTCAGGAAGACTTCCCCATTCCCTGAACTGGACGAGCTGCTGATCTGTCCACCCAAGGCCCCCGGCATAACTCAGGGCGACCCTCACTCCTCTTCATGATAGTGCACATTCAGTGTCTGCCTGTGCCGCCAGACCGTGTGCTCCAGAGTGGTGGAGACTGTGTCTGCCTTCTTGTCCCATGTAACCTGACACTGAGCACAGTGCTCAGCATAGGGACTATTGACTGATTTGTCCCGTGACCTCCCAGACTGAGGACTGTGCCCCACTCCCTGGGATCAGGTTGCCAAACGTGTTCTCATAGCCATGTTCTTTCCTTGCCTTCTGGGATAAACCCTTAGGACTCAACCATTGACCTTGAAGCCGGGAGACCCAGTGTCCTCTGTGCACTCAGGGACCTGTCTTTGTGTTTACAAAATCCCCTGAAAATGCTCATGACCATGATTGACCCCATACCTACTTTTTTCAACACAATACTTGGACACAGTATAGGCAGATGAGAGCCAAAACCTGAACACTCCCAACCTCTTGCAAAGAACTAATTAGAGTCAGACTCACTGGGGCCAACTCATTATGAAATAATGTAATCTCATGAAGACACCTAATGACAGTGTCAACAGGGTGAACAGTGATATGAGGGTGTCTACAACAGCCCTGCTCATCACAGTGAAAAAATGGAGATTATCCAGATATCCAACAACAAGAGCCTGGTTAAAAGTAGAAATCAAGACGATACCCTGCCACCATTAACAATGATGTTGTGCATGTGTGTTACTGACATGGAATTACATTCATGGCACGTGCGAGTGTTAGGAGCTGTTCAGGGGCAAGTGACAGAAGTCTATCTCGAAATGGAAAAAAGTACAGGGAGGATTCGTTGTTTCATGGAATCCGAAAGAGAGCTGGACAAACAAGGTTTGAGAAGGACTGTAGTGTGGACAGACCTTAAGACAGCAGGAGTCTGGACTCAGGGCCAGCATTGCCTCTCCATCTGCCATGTTCGCCTTTCCTTTCTCATGCCAGACTCCCTTTCTTCCTGCAGACCATATAGTGGGGGAAAAGGTTTGGGACACAGACAAGAGTCTACCTGAAGCTGTCTTAGCTCTAAGTCCAGAAGTCCCAAGCAGGCAGTAAAATGGCCACTTTAGGTCAAGTATCTGAATCAAAACCCATCAACATGAGCAGAGCAGGGACGTACTGTGATTGGCCCATTTGGGGTCAAGACCTGCCTCTGGACCAATCGACTAAAACCGGGGGAGGGGTCCCTTGGCCTAATATGAAAGCTCCTGAATTTAACAGAGAAGAACATCAATTCTCCGGAAAGGGAACTGGACCAGTTATCCTCTACCTATTGTTAAAGGAAATGAGTTACAAAACAGTAAGCGTAGTGAGGTCTCATTTCTGTAAAAATATAGGGTGGGGGCAGAGGGCACAATAGAAAAAAGGAGTCTGAAAAGATATTCTAAAATGTTAAAAGTGATTTTCTTGTGGCTGTGTTGTGTTTTCTACAATGAACAATGATTACTTTTGAGATTACATTTTTTTTTTTTTTTAAAGAGAGAGCTATATTGGTGCCATAAATATCTGGAATGTTAAATCAAGGGGTTATCGTTCACGGCTCTTGCCTTCGGCCAGTCCACATTAGATTTAAAACACAAATGATTGTGTGACCTGCAGTCTTCATTCGTGTCTCCATTCATTCATTCATCCGAAAAATGGATATTTGCAAGAGGCTCAATAAGTGCCACAGCATTTGTGTAGGAGATACAGAGATGAGGACGGGACAGACACTGCCCTCAAGAAGATCACAGTGCAGAAGAAACAGGTGAGTGCATAACCAGTTATTTTATGAAAAGCTCAAAACAGAAGTGTGAGCAGCATACTAGGAAAATAAAAACCAAAGAACAACACATTCTGTTTCATGGGATCTTAAATGGTGGTCCTGAGCCATCCGGCTTGGAACTGGGAAACAGCCTAGCAAAGGTGCAGAGTCATCAGGACTTGGCGTTGGCAGGTAGTTGGGTGTGGCAGGTCTGAGGAAGCAGGTGGTGAATTCCATTCACTAAGCATTTAGTGAGCAGCTGTTATATGTCAGGCTTTTGGCTAAGGGCTTGCCGATGAGATAGGAAAGGACTTTGAATATCCTTCTATCTCTTTTCCAATAAAAAAAAAGTGAGATTAAAGTGTGGGCTTATCACTTCTCCGTAGGAGAGACAAAGATCTTCCCCATGCACCTTCACAGGAGTGGAAGAAGCAAGACCAGATGTATGTGTGGGGCAACGAGGATCCTGACAACCTGCTCCCTGGATTTGTAACTCTACCCAAGTGCTAAGGATATTGGGGAAGAAGATGAGAAGATGTTTGGAGAATTCTCTGGGGGCTTGTTGCAGAAGTCAAGCTATGCTCAGAAGGTCCTACTTGGGCTTTGCAACAGAGACCTGGAGCCACCATCATGACACTCTGGGTCTCAGGAGGGACTCTGGGGAACAGAGACTCACCATCTCTGAAGTGTCTTTCATGCACTAAGCTGAATGACCTTGGCCTGAATCGCTGAGGGTTATGTAAGATTAGGTAGCCACTTAGTCAAAAATAGCTTTCATGCTGACTCCAGCCCACAGAATAGCATCCAGCCAAAGGGGGCACAGATGGGCCAGAGCTGGGCACGCATGGGGAAATCCCCCTTCCTGGTCCTCACCACTGAAAAGTCATTCGAGAATGTTAAATGGAACATCAGGGCTGCAGACAGCTGATGTCCCACGCCTGGTTTTTTTTGGGCCACAGAAATGTAGCTGTTTCGCTGACAGGCAGAAACCAAGAGAACATAAAGATAGAAAGAAATCCAGTGTAAAACATTAAAAGAAAAAGCGAGTAAGGGGGTATAATGGGCAGAAAGAGCACGGAACTAGAAGTTTTCAGATCTGTTACTACCATCGACACTCTAGAGCTGGGTACTTTCATTTATCATTCAGTGAACACTTACTGAGCAGCCACTATATGCCAGAGACAGTGTAAGCAGAGGAGACACAAAAGGGACAGACATCCTATTCTCAGAGTTTTAGCTTTGTGGGAAGCTGTCTTGTACTTCATCCTAATGGTAATGAACCCTTTACAAGGCATTGATAGTCACAGTAAGCGAGCCAGACACAATCCCTGGCTGCCTGCAACTTACAGCCTAGAGGAAGAAACAGACAAATAACAGATGGGGGTGGGGGGGGGAAGCAGACGAATTGTCTTTATAATAAAAATTCCAGCGAAGATTTGCTAAGGGCCCTTCCAGATCTGAGAGTAGGACTTCTCTGTTGAATGGGACTGTTACTATCTTGTTCAAGGTTTCTGCCCCGTCAAGAAGTATATCAGGACCCTTCCATCGTTTCTCTGGAAATGACACTGGGGAAAAGCCATTTAGACCCTGAGTAAGAATAGGCACCTCTTCCTGCTGTTCAAATTGGGACATTTTTGGAGGACAATTTGGCAACATTCACCCAAGCTTTAAAAGTATGCCTCTCCTTTGACCTAATAAGTTTGCTTCTGGGAATTTATCCAAAGAAAATAATTGGATAAGTGCACAAATATGTACATTATAATGAAGCTCATTGCATCCTTATCTGTGATAGTTAAAAACTTGAAATAACGAAGATAGCCAATATTAAGGGATTGTCGAAACAAATCGTAGTATATTCATAAAGCGCTATAAAATGATTTGGTAACATGCTATACCACTGAATTGGAAAGGATGCCCATATGTTAAGTTAAAACACTTGGTTTAAAAAGTTATGTGCAGAGAAATTAGAACCCCTGTGTACTGTCGGTGACAAGGTAAAACTGTATAGCCACCGTGGAAACAGTATGGCTGTTCCTTAAAAAAACTAAAAATAGAATTACCATATGATCCAGCACCTCTAAATATATACTCAGAAGAACTGCAAACCAGGTCTCAAAGAGCTATTCATACACCCATGTTCATAGCAGCATTATTCACAATAGGTAAGACGTGGAAGCAACCTAAGTGTCCATGGACGGATGAACGGGTTAGCAGACTTTGGTATATACATACAATAGAACATTATTCAGCCTTCAAAAGGAAGACAGTTCGGACACATGCAACGGCGTGGAGGAAACTTGGGCACCTTATGCTAAGTGAAATAAGCCCCTCCCCAGAAAAGCAAATACTGTCTGGTGCCACTTACATGCAGCCCTTAGAGTAGTCAACATCATAAAGACAGAACGTGGAATGGTGGTTGTCAGGGGCTGAGAGGAAGGAAAACGGGGGAGTTATTGCTTAATGGGTATATAAAGTTTCAGTTTTACAAGAGGAAAAGAGCTCTAGAGCTGGACGGCAGGAACGGTAGCCCAGCATCATGAACGCATTTAATGCCCTTGAACTGCACATTTAAAAATGGTGAAGATGGGAGTCCACAAGCTTCATATCATGAGTCAGTAGTCATTGGGGAAATATAAATCAAAACCACAATAAGGTACCACTTCGTGTGCACTAAGAAGTGTATCATAAACAAAACAAAACGAAAGTGTAGGAAACAAGTATTGGCAAAGACGTAGAGAAATGAGACCTTTTATACATCGCTGGTAGGAATGTAAAATGGTGCAGCCACCGTAGGAGATGGTTTGGCGTTTCCTCAATAAGTTAAACATAGGATGACCATTTGACCCAGCAGTTTCGCTTCTAGATACATATCCAAAGGAACTGAAAATAGGTGTTCAGTCAAAAACTTATACTCCCGTGTTCAGAGCGACACCATTCACAATAGATGAAAGATTGAAACCACCCGTGTGTCCCTCAGCTGACGAACACGTAAACAAAATACAGCCTATCCATACGATGGAATATTATTTGGCTATAAAAAAGAATACTGATGTGTGTTGTACCATAGATTAACCTTGAACATTTGCCAAGTGAAAAAAGCCAGACATAAAAGGCCACATATGACATGATTTCACTCATAGAAAATACTCAGAGTAGGCAAAGCCATAGAGACAAAAAGGAAATCAGTGGTTACCAGGGGCTGGGAGAAGGGATTAGGGAGTGACACTTGAATGGGTCTGGGGTTTCTTTCAGGGTGATGAAAAATTTTTGGAGCTAGGTCGTGGTGATGGTTGTACAAAATTGTGAATACACTACATGCCACTGAACTGTACACTTTAAATGATTAAAGTGGTGGAAAAAAATTGCGTGTGTTCCAAGAAAATAACAGGAAGCACAGATGAGAAAATGTTAACCAGGATTATATTTCTGGGTAACAGTAAGAGTGACTTTTCACTCTTTTTTTTTTTTAATAGCTGATCATTTTACAATAAGAATGCTTTTCATGAATAATCAGAGTGAATAAAAACAATGAATTGCTTTCATTTTAGAAAGAAATTAAAAAGGAAGGAAGGAATAAAAAGAGGGGGATCCTTGAACCACCCCTCGCTGTCTCTCCCACCTACTTAGGGCTGCAGGCCTTGCTAGAGAGGCTGACAGCTGTGAGAGTTTCTGGTTAGATACCAAGAAGGACCCTTTAAGTCCATAGCGGTGAGGGTAGATCTCTTTGCATGTCCTTTGGAAAGATTCCCAAAATACATTGTGTAAAAAACAATATTCAGAACATAGTGCCACAATTAGCATAAACGCACACACATAACTGCTAAAGAAGGTATGCACATACATTTGCATATGTAAAGTACTCTGCCAAAATGAATTAAAAAACAGGTAAGCATGGTGTTCCCCAGGCAGGGCACCTGGGCAACTGCAGAAGTGGAGAGGGAGGGAAGGAGGCTGACTCTTCCCTGTATGTACGCATCTCTGTACTTTTTGAATTTGATATCAGTACTTTTAAAGACACATACTTTTTTCCCCCCCAAGTACCTGCTTTAGATCTAAAAACAAAGCTTCGGAAACATAAAAGATTTTTTGAGAAAAGTAAAACACTTTTTTTGTTTGTTTGTTTCTGCCTTATTCTGTATTTACCTAATTAACAACAGACATTACTTAACATAAATAAGGCAGGTATTCCTTTTGATATTAAGACAACACAAATGTTTAAAGTAAACACAGAATACTCCTAACTTATACTCATAGGGAAAATATATTTAATAATAAAATGAACTTTAAAATAAAAGTATGCCTTTTATTTTTACTTATCTTTTTTTCCCCTCCTAAATTTTCTATCATGATATCTACTATTTTATGTTGGAAAAGATCTATAATTAACCAAGGTTTTGAATGGAGAGCCACTGGTTTTAGGCAGCTGATGCAGCAGTACTGGCCTGACCTTGACCTCCGAGCAGCTCTGGACCCTTCCCTCTGGCCTTGCTCTCCGCAGCCTCCTTGGCCCACACTCTCCTGCTGCCCTCAGAGGACCTGCCCTGCCTGCCAAGCCATTCCCCTCGCCCCTATCTTAAGCTTCCTCAACCCTCAAGACATGCTGGTGGCATCAAGACACGGAGGGCACATTGCTTCCAACTCCTCTCTAGGAGGGGGAGGGGCTGTTTGCAAGGTATGTGTATCCAACAAGCACAGTGTTTTACCCTCTAGTAATAGTTAGAGATAATGTTTTCTAAAAGAATTTCTATTCATGCTTTATGTTAGGCTGAGCAAACATTAATTGTCTATTTTAAAGAAGGGGACACACAGATGTTGGGGAAGACAGATGGTGAAGTGGGCTAGCACCGGCCACCACCTGCTCTGGCCTCCCAGTGCGGTCACTATGGGGGACCTTGATGTCTAGCTGCCAGTCCCACCCTGCAGACAGGAGCAGGAAACAACGATGCCTCCAGCCTCCCAGCGTCAGTCACGACGCTGGAAAACCTCCCTGGGCTGTCCCCTTGGTCTTGACGCCAAGGGTTTGGAAGTTTTCTTCTGGGATTTGTTGAACCTTTCCCCTTCTTGGCTTCTCTGCTCGGCTGTTCCCTGCACACTTCTGAGGTGATGCTAGGTCAGACCAAAGTGGGACCTTCAGGAACTTCCAAGATCCCCGGGCGGCTGCTCCAGCAGGGTCTTTACCGCCCCTAGATAACTAACTCCTCCGTTGCCTAAAATCCCTTCATTTGAGAACCATGCTTTTGCATGATCAGTTCTAACCTCCTATTAAAAACAAACAAAAAGTTCATTTCCCCCTGAACTATAAAAATATATAACTGTGTAAAATAGAAAAAAGTAGAACCTCCTCCACAACCCCCAAAGTCTCAAAACATTCACACACCCAGTACCTAAAAAGAACCACTGTAAGATTAAGAAGTGTTTCTTTGAAGTCTTTAAAAATAAACCTGAGTCGTTTTTATTATTATTATTGCTTTATAGAGTTGTGATCATTCTTTATATCAATTCTGATCCTTTTGAATAAAAACCATTTTAACAGAAGCATTGGTTTACGTTGCTTAAATCCGCTCTGCTCTGCTATTACCTATGTGATCTTGGGCGTGTGTGTCACTTAACCTCTCTGTGCCCCAGTTTCCTTCGCAGTTACCTGCAAATTGGAGATAACACCAGTATTTACCTTACAGAGCTTCTGCGAAGATTCAGTGAGCTAATGCAGGTAAAACGCTCTGCCAACAGCCCCGTGCTGTGAATGTTAGCAATTTTGTCTATTGCTAGCACAGACATGGCTGATTTTGTTTTCCAGCGGGCGTGCATACTGCTACAATGAACACCTACCCGTGTGTCCGGAACTTTGTCCATATCGAGGGGGAATCCCTTAGAAGATAGTCCTAGAAATGAAATTGCTAGACCAAAGGATCTAGACCTTTTTAAAATTCTTGATACAGATTGCTATTGACACTCCTGCCAGAGTGGAAGAGTCCTGGTTCGATTTACTAGTTATGTATTTGTTTATTTATTTATGTGCTTTCAGCTTTATTGAGACCTAATGATGTAACACACATAACATGGCGTAAGTTTAAGGTGCACGATGTGATTATTCGATATGCATGTGTTGTGAAATGTTTACCATGTGAAGGTTAGTGAACACCTCCTGTGCTTCATGTAATGACAACTTTGTCGCTGTTGTTGTGGAGAGCCCGGATTTTAGGTGTAAATCTGCATTCTGCAGGAAAGAACATTCAATCTCCCCTTTCACCCTACACAAATAACTTTTATGGGTAAGGGGTTAGAAGCTGTCTCTCTCTGAACATGCTTGCCTGGGAGTCTGATAAGACATCTTGGCATCATCTAAGGGACCTGTTAGAATAACCCTGAGACCTCAGTTTCGTTCTCTGTAAAACTGGGGCAAGGATCTTGCCCCGAGGTGTGGTGAGGCATAATCAATAGCTAGTGGCTGGAGCTGACTTTTGTCCTCCTGGTCATAAAAGACCTTTGAATTGCTTGGCCACTTTTGAATTTTTCAGGAAGAGTGATAACATTTAGAGCAAAGTTCATGCCCGTTGGCAGCATGCTTCTTTCCAGCACCCATGAGGCTGAGGGTAGAGAGGGGATAATCAGTCCCATGAGTGTCTGGCGGGTTCATTGGAGTTGGGGTCATTGTGGTAGGAGACATTTCCCTGTGGATCCTTTCAAATATCACCCCACAGGAAATATCCCCATGCTTTATCTGCTACCCTACCCCCTGATACAACTGAAGGAGGTAGGTTTTGACATACAGTAGACAGAGAACTTAGAATGAGGTGAGGCTTAGCCCTGATAGGAGGAACTGATCAAACCATCACCACCCAGCCACCCACCAACACTCCCCAGAAAGATTGCATCAAAATCCTCTCTACCTGGGTCTGGAACCTACATTTTACCAAGCTTTCCAGAGGATTTTTATCATCTAGCAAGTTTATGAAGGAAACACAGGGACCTACATATCCAAATAATATCTGCTCAGATCTCTCTGTGCTCAAAAACCTTTAGAGGCTTCCCACACTTCAGACTAAAGCCACAGCTCTTGAGCATGGCATGCTAGACTTTAGTCCTCCTGCCCCTCTCCCTCATCCGCCACCCATTGCACACACTCTGGGCAGTTCCTGGCATCTGAATATGCCATGGGCTTTGTGAACCAGGCACCCTTGCAAGCTCTTGCTACTTTGTTAACTTGATGAAATCCTTCCCAATGCCTAAGACTCAGCTCCAGTGTTCCATCTCCAGGAGCGTCCCTTGAGCTGGCCTCAGACAGAAATGACTCCCTTTCCTCTGAGGTCCCATAGATTCTCCTCATCTGCACCCTCACATGGCTCTTGTCACTTTCCACCTCATTGTATAGGCTTCGTTGGCCTTGTCTCTTCAAAGTTGTGAAATGCAAACTAAGCCACAAAGATGTTCACCTCAGCATTGTTTACCCTAGGGAAATAACATAGATGTTCCCAAAGAGGTGACTGTTAAAATATATTATGAAACTTCCTTCAATAGGGTGAAGAATACAGGTTCACAAGAACCAATTTATTTTGCTCTTGTTGAATACTGAATCTCTCAGCACTCAAAAAAAAACCTATCATATAATAGATATTTGGGTTTTTGAAAGAACGAAGAAATAAATGCTATAAATTAATTTCCACGGGACATCCTAGAGGAATGCTATCTAATTATTGTTTTGCTGCATATACAAGTGGATGGACTAGAAGAACAAGTGGTGGTTTAGAATGCTGTGGGCAGGGGGAGCAGGAAATTCAGATTAGAGAGAACAGAGATATCAAGTGGGATTTTGGAGGGTGTTAGCTGGATGATGAGCAATATAACTCTCCTCCACAGCTCACAAAGTCTTCAGTAAAATATACAGTCCCAGGAACAGGCAGTGCTTTGGGGATTGTATGTTTTTGAAGGGTGGAATGAAATACAGAGACTAGCTTCAATCAGAGAACACCCATGGGTAACCAGTCGCATCTGAGTGTCATAATATAGAAGAAAATGTAATGATCTGGAAAGATGTCCACAATATATTATTTAAAAAAAATAATTGGGTGCAGGAGGGGAATGTGCAATTGCAATCTCATTTTGGTTAAAATAGAAAAACATCTGTTTATGTAGGAATGGTGAGATTAAGAAATATTTTTTCCTTTATGATTATTTATGCTTTGTATTTTCTTTAACGAACATGTACTGCCTGTGAAATTGAAAATGAGCTTGAGCTATCTTTACTGTGTTTGACTGGTTGGTAAAGAAATTGAGCTACAGCTGAAGTGACATTGTTGAGGTCAAGCCAAGGCTGAGCGGCCCATTGATTCATGGCCAGTTCAGTGACCTTTCATTTGACTGGAAGGAAACACCTTCCTAGTGGTGTTTTGAGTGCTTCAGACACACAGCATCTGAAAGATACGAAAGACTGGACCATTCCCTCTCCCACTCACTCCTGTTTGCTAAATTCCAAGAAACAGTCTTTGTCCAGGAGGGTGTCAGTGGCTGTCAGTGCATTCCTTTTTGTCCCATTTCAAAGGACACTCACCAGGTTTTCTTTTGCACTTCAGGTCAGTAACATGACCCTCCAGTTCCTCTGGGCAGAGAATCTCATCAGCAGGATGGGCTGTGAAGCCTCCTGCAGGTTGAGCCAGTTATAATCTGTGACTCATATCTGCAGATAAAAATTCTCTATAAAGGTGTCTGTTGAGAGAGGGACACACAGAGAGGCAGAGCTAGAAAGGCAGCTGGAAAACATACCTAGAGCATGAACTTGCAGCCTCGGAACTGAAAGGCCCTTTGAGAGCACCATCTCTAGAGGATTTGGGAAACTGAGGCTCAGGTGGCACAGACCAACAGTACAGCCCGGGCCAGAACCCAGGTAGTTTTTGCTTCTTAAGCATCTCTACACGCCATCTTTTTCTGCCCTTCCTCCTTTGCCAGTCACAGGGATTCTACAACACCTCCCTAGCCGATCTTTTGGCCCAGGGCTATGCCGCAAAGGGCCCTGTGAAGCACATTGAGGAATTTGGACTCTAACCTGGGGCAATGAGACACCATGGAAGAATTTTTAGTCAGGAGAGCAAAGGGTCAGATCTGGATTTCAGGTGGCCACTGAAAGCCTCTGCTATGTATAGCATGGACCCGAAGGAGGTTAGAGAGGACTCACAGAAACCACTGAGGAAACTCCTGTAACTGTCCAGGTGAGAGGGATGGCAACCTGGACCAAGGCAGTGGCAGTGGAGATGGAGATAAGTGGGTGGTCTCCTCGACTCCCTCAGGCCCTCATTGATCTCCTCCTTTGGCACTTAAAGTCAGTATCACCCAATTTACCACCTAGTAATGGGCTTATATTTGTTAGGATTCTTTTAGGTAGGATTTCACAGAAACCCGACTCAAACTAGCTCAAGCTCAACACTGTTAGCAGTGTCAGGCACATGGTATATGTTCAGTAAATAATGAATGAACAAAGCAATGAATGGCTCTTGACTCTTAGAGCATTGTTCTTGCTGCTTACACACTAGGCAGTACTAACCTTAAGCTTAAGTCCTGTAACCCCAAGAACTCCGAAGGCTGTCTATTCCGGGCTTGCACCAATTCAGGAATCCGCTCTACCACGTGCCTGACAGATCTTCATTTGGCCTGTTTTTGGAATTCTCCAAGGACAGAATACTCACTACTTCAAACAGCAATCCATATTTAAAACTAGTAAACAAAGAAATGTATTTTTTTGAGTCATCTTTATTGAAGTATAATTTACATACAATCAAATGCACCGATTTAAGCAGAAAATTCGATGAGTTTGAAAAATGTGCACAGTTATGTAACCAGTACCACAACACAGCTTAGAATTTTTCCATTACGCCAAAAATTTGCTTGTGCTTTTTAGTCAAACTGCTCTTCCCACCCCTGGTCCTTATTTCCTGTCACTATAATTTTGCCTTTTCTGGAATTCCGTTTAAACGGACTATACACTATTCCGTCTTTTGAGTCTGGCATATGTCACTTAGCATAATGCATTTGAGATTCATCTAAATTGCTGCACATGCAGTAGCTTATTTCTTTTATCGCTGAATAATATTCCATTGAATGGCTACTACCACATTTGTTCATTCAGTTTCTTTATTCAACCCACCACTTGGATTGTTTCCAGTTTTTGTCCTATTATTAACAAAACTACTATATAATTCACATATGCGCTTTTACACATATATTTTTCAAATTTCTATTGTATAAATACCTGCAATAGGATTTCTGGGTCCTATGGAATGTATAAGTTTAACTTTTTAAAAAACTGCCAAACTATTTTCTGAACTGGTATCATTTTATATTTGTATTGTTTTGCATTCCTGTCAATATCATATGAGAGTTCCAATTGCTTCACATTGGCACAAACACTTAGAATCGTCAGTTTTTAAAGCTATGGTCACTGTAGAGGATGTGGTGGTATTGCATTGTGATTGCCATTGGTGTTTCCCTAATGACTAATGATATAGAACATCTTTTCATGTGCTTATTTGCTATTCAGGTAAAACTGATGTGACTTTAAAGCAATATTTTCTGCTGTTAGAAATCTCCAAGCTCTTTTGGCTTATTTCCATTTAACAAATATTTTTGGTCACTTACTTCATGTCATTTACTGTGAGGTCCGATGTACCTAAGATTTAGACCCAATCTCTGGCCTGGATTTGCTTAATCTCCTGGGAAATGGATGCTTAGAAGGAGACAGTGAAGGGCATTCTCCCTGCAAGGGGTGATTTGGGGGAGGGAGTGGGAATGTGGGGAGGGGCTCAGGGGAACTTCCACCTTGGCTTTGAACTCTGTCATCACAGAGATGCAGACATATTGTCATTCATTGATCACACGCTCATTGAGCACCGAGTGGCCAGGATGCTGTGTTGGCATAGAGGGTGGCTATAACTAGACAGACATGGTTCCTGTCTCAAGGATCTCGTAGAACGAGAGCAACTAATTCGCTCTTTTTCCTTTTGGCTACTTACATTAAAAACATATATCAACCTATCTAAGAATTGCTAAGTGGTTAGGAAACATCAAAACATAGATTTAGGGCTAATTATATGTTATACAATTTTACATTGATGTCTCATCAAGATGTCTTTCGTTTATATATACTTATAGAGAGAGAGAGCATTTTGTTTTTTCACGTAGATTGCCTCACTGGGTCCACACCTGTTGTTCCAATCTTGTCAAGTTTAACATTTGTTCAAGGCAAACCCTTCCAATTCGGACAATAAGTTATATGTTTACCCCACCTGTCATAGAAACTTGAATAAGTCATTTCTCCTCCCTGAGCCTCAGCTTCCTCATTTGTACAACAGGCCTGGCTGCCAATTTCACAGAGATGTGGCTCCCTCTTCATTTAAAGGCATCCTGATATGCTGCCGTAACTGTGCTAGGCTTTGGGCGATGCTGTGGGTTAACAAGACAGGGTTCCTGCTCTCCTGTCTTGCTTGTAGACAAGCACGATAACTCCAGAGATTTAATTTAGATCAGATAGTCAGGGAGAGTCTCTCTGAGCAGGTGAGTTAGGGCTAGGGCATGAAGAATGAGAGCAGAGCCTAAGGAGATCTGAGGGAAGAGCATTTCAGGTCAAGGGAATAGCAAGTGTGAAGTCCCTGAGTCAGGAGATAACTCATTACAAGGAATAGAAAAGAGTTCGTGAGCAGGGTCATGTTCTATAAACAGTGAAGAGTCCCAACAGCAATGATTTTACCAGAGGCTTTTAAAACACTGTCACATCCTTTCTCTTGAATGGTCCTCAAAATAAATTTAAAAAGGTTCGGGGCGGGGGCAGGAAGAGAAGTATTCTTAATCCTGATTATGGAACAAAAAAATTCCAAAATGGTCCCTCTATAAATCTATGCTTAAATTTAACTTTATGTAGCTCCATTTTCTTTTATTGCTTTAGATAACGGGACTCTCTTGGGAATTAGAGACATTTTTCTACATCTCTTTCTATTATGATATTTAATTAATGTGGTTAAGTCCTCATGTATACTGATTTACATCTATAGTCATAAGGATATTAGTTTTTAGTTTCGTTTTCTTGTGATGTCTTCTTCTGGTTTTGGTATTCGAGTAATACTGCATGGATTGGAATGAGAAGCGTTCCTTCTTCTTCTATTTTTTAGAAGAGCTCGTGAAGAAGTTGTATTGATTCTTTTTTAAATATTTGGTAGAATTCACCAGTGAAGCCATCTGGGCCTGGAATTTTCTTTGTGGGTAGTGTTGTGATTACTAATTCAATCTTTTTACTTTTTTAGGTCCATTCAGATATCCTATTTGTTATAGAATCGATAGTTTATGTCTTTCTAGGAATTTACCATTTCACCTAATTTGTCTAATTTATTGACAGTTGTTCAAAGTATTCACATAGATTCCTTTTTATTTCTGTAAGGGTTGATAGAGTAATGTCCCTTCTTTTATTTCTTATTTTAGTAACTTGAATCTTCTCTTTGTCTTGGTCAACCTAGCAAAAAGTTTGTTCTATTGAGATTTTCTCTATTGTTCTTCTATTTCTTTAATTTTGGCTCTAATTTTTATTATTTCCTTTCTTCTCTTGCTTTGGGCTTAGTTTGTTCTTCTTTTTCCAGTGCATTAAGGTGGAGGTTAGATTACTGATATGAGATATTCTTTTTAATACAGATATTTAATGCTACAAATTTCCCTGTCTCCTTAGTTGTTTAACTTCAGAAGTCTGGGGTTCCATTGCACCCTCCCACCCACCCGAAGACGCTGGAGTATAATAACCAAGTCTAGAGTCAGGGAGGCTTCGCCAGGTCCTGATACTGCCACTTAGGTGACCTTGGCTAAGAACCTGCCCCTCTTGGGTCTTAGTTGCTTCTAATCTATAAAATAAAGTGGCTGAGACACTGCAGCTCCAGGGGCCTTCTAGTCTAACTAGCTTGGAGGGCAGGCTCACATCTGGCACTTCTCTGTATCCTTGTGGAGTGGGCATCTGCTGTTTCTGCCTACTCAACACCCCTCACTCTGGAAAAGGCACATGATTTTTTTTGGGGGGAGACACTCTTGCCCCCATATTATATCTACACCTTGTGTGTGTGTGTGTGTGTGTGCACGCGCGTGCGTGTGCCATGGATCCCTCGACGCTCTGTAGAAGCCTATGGGCCCCTTCTCAGACAGATTTTTTTAAACTGCATAAAATCAACGATACATGATTTAAAAGAAGTTGATTATATTGAAACAGTTATCAAATGATTAGAAAAACAAATTTATCATATAATAATATATTTCTTTATCAATGTTAAATAACAAGATCTAATTGGTCTAATAACTACCACAATTTCAAAATAGTGATGAACATAAATAACATTTTGAGATATCTGTGACAGCTGTGATACAATAAGAAATGTCCGTGATTTCTGTTGGTGACAAAGTTATAGGTACATTCATAATGGAATGGAATGGAAAATTTCAGTTAGAAGTTAATGAAAAGAGAGGTATAATATTTTCCCAAATTAATGGTCACTTATTTTTAAAAACCTTAGTTTGGGGGTTTATATAAAACCGCTTGACTTGTGGATTCAGAGTTAGGCATATAACCCAGTGAGAGCCAATCAAAGCCGGGATTGGCTTAGCAGTGGGCATTTGTGCCAAACTGACACAATCAGAGTGAATCCCAGACTTTTGCTGGACAACTGGGACTATTTTCTCTGCTGGACTTGCCAAGGAGATGGGATTAGGCCTGAAGCATAGCATCTTGCCATCACCAGGAGAGAACTTGCCTCAGAATGAAGCCAACACAGAAGAAAACAGAGTTGAGAAATGAGCATCCACATCTTCTTGGGAACATTCCTCTTTTTAATGTGTTCATTATGAAGCCAATACATTATCTGTTAAAGCCAGTTTGAGTAGGATTTTCTGCTCTTTGCAACCAAAGCAGTTATAATGAATACAGTCTTGCAAAGCTTAGCAGAACGGCAGGCTCAAAGTAGCTTGTTGATGAAAGAATGATAAATGAATTTTAAACAATGTAGTAACATGATTAATATTATGTACTAAACTCTTATATGCAGATCTGGCTTGATTGTGTATTAATAGATGAAGAGCAAAATCAAACTAAGCATTCCATAGGCTTCTGTTGGTTGAATGAATGAAGGAACATGTCCATTGTCATTCTTTCTTAGCCCCAGCTTTGCTTATTCTTCAGTGGCATAACCAGGACCATAAAACCACCTGGAGAACACAAATCTAAGCAACAGTTACAAGTCCGGTCAGCGGCACTTACACTGGGGACTACCACACGGCAATGTAAAGAAATCAGGTATGTACTGATTGACCTGTACGTACCGATGCGGGAAGACCCCCAAGACACATTAAGAAGGAACTTACAAAACAATAACACAGCATGGTTAACTTTCATTAAAAACAAAATCTCTCCAGCAAAACTTTGAGTTTCTCCATGACTGTGTAAGGGTTTAAATCAAAGGCAAGGTCTGGAAGGTTGCTCGTGAAAGGCCAACACTGGACACCTCTAAGGAAGGAGAGGCAGTGAGTGGACGTGGTCACAGAAATGTCCTTTCTCTGCATTGTTTACATTTTTTATACACGTATGAAATAATTACGGGTCACTTGCGTAATTTAAACTCATTTATAATGAAAAAAAATAATGTAGCAACTCTGACAGAAGGTGGAATAATCCCTTTCAGTTTTTTTTTTTTTTAAAACCCCAAGGTGTCTGTCAGTATTCTCAGCTGAAGAGGGCAGGACTGTGGCCATGATGGTCTGCTGTGTCCTTGATGCTGGGCCCAGAGCACTATGCTGCGCCCTCTATACCTTGCCATGCCCGTGAGGCCATGCCCTTTCCACAGGGCTCTGCAGTTCTGGCCGCTCCAGGAGCCAAGGAGATTCCACCCCATATAAAACGCTCCTGGGGTGGCCTACTGACCTGGATTCTCCTCTCAGTGTCCTGACTCCAACAGGCTCTGCTGCCAAACTCCACACGGCCCAGATGATTTCTCCCGCAAACGGGAGAGGGAATCAGAGCATCTCACAGTCAGGGAAGACAGGCCTCAGAGAAACACCCATCTGAGGCACGTTTGGGATGGCTCATCCAAACGTGAGCTTAGGCTCATTCAGTCTAAGTTCACCGGTGTGCAGACCAGAACTCTGAGTCTCAGAGTGGAGAAGAGATTTATCTAAATATGAGTTCGGTGCCAGAGTGAGACTCCAGCCCCACCCCCAGTTCAGAACTCATTTTAGGGAAGATTCCCAAAAGATCGACCACAGAGCTACTGCTTTATGATGAGATCTTGAGTCTCTAAAATATCCCTGTTACAGCGCATATCTGTTACTTAAGTGAAACATTTAGTACCCAGCAATACAGTTTATCAGAGGACCTGGTTTTTAGCATAGAAGGCAAACAGCAAGTTACATTTTACTTTATTGTAAAAACAAAATTGTAACAGCACATGGGAAAATATTAAAAGAAATTATTTCTGCCACTCTAATCATGTTTCATTTGTTCACCTTTATGTCACTGTGACACAGGAACTTTACATGTACATTTATGCGTAGAGCCGGAATCGTTTAACAAACTTATTATAAACTTGTTTCACTTAATGTTATACATGTTTTCCAGTACATTTCCCATACAGTTTTCTACCTTCTGCAGAGTATTTAATCATATATAACTACATCTTCATTATTCTTATAAAGTACTTTATACAGAAAAGCACAAGAAACAATACACTATACAGATTTAGCAAATATTAACAATTAAAAAAATACATTTTTAAAGAAACATTACAGGTTACACTTGGAGCTGTCTTCTGTGCATGGACTATAATCCTCCCAGGATAAACTATATAATTTGCAAGGCCAGTGCAAAATAAAAATGCAGAGACACATTCAAATATCACTGTGAGGAAGTGGTTCCATAGTGTAGTGATTAGCATGTCTGTTTTATATGCAGAAGGTCCTGGCTTCCTGTCCCAGTGGAGCCATGGTCTGTGGTCTATGGCCATGCTGAACAAGCCTGATGTCTGATCTTGGAAGCTAAGCAGGGTTGGGCCTCGTTAGTACTTAGATGGGGGTTACCTAAGGAGACCAGGTGCTATAGGCATAAATAATAATAATAATTTTTAAAATCATTATGAATTTCAAGATGGGGATAGCAGAGCACTCAGCCAAGTGTGCGGCCTTTCTAAGTGCAGGGCCCAGTGTGACAACACAGGTCATACACCTATGAAGCCAGCCCTGGCTCCCCTTCTCCTCTAGCTTTTCTAATATTGATCTATGTCTTGCTGTCCCATCTTTATGCTTTTACTTCGTATACATGTATTGACTAACATTATGGAGTGTTATTTTGCATATTTAAAAATATTGCAAAAGTGGCATAATACTCAATGTGTCCTTAGGCTGGTTGCTTATTTCAATTGTTTTTGTGATTTATCTGTGTGGATTCATGTAGATGTTATTGATTTTCACTACTGTCTATATTCCAGAGATACCTGTGATCTTACCATAGTGTGTAATCTTACTATAGTTCTTCTTTCCAGTACCCTCTACGTTTTTATTTTTTAACCACAATTGACAATACTGCAGTGAACATCTTTGGACTCAGTTCTCTGCACACGTGTGAGCTTTTGTCTACTGTCTGCAACTGGGTGGGGAACCAAACTGTTCTATCTTCTCAGATGTTGATGTCATTTCCAGTTTTTTTGCTTGGCAAGAGTGTGTGCTCCCTGTGTGTCTCCACTTGGATGTCTCACGGTCATTTGAACACCCTCTTAAGAAACGTCTCCACATGTTGCCTCTCCTCCAAAACTCATCATCCATTGAAATCAGAAACTGAGTGTCCTGACCCTTCCCTTTAATTCCCCCAAGACTTCTTAGCTCTGATCCAAGCCTACTTCTTCCTACTCTAAAAGATGGCTTTCACTTATCTACTCCTCCATCTCTCTTCTCCTTTCATTGTCTTGGCTCAGGACTCTGCTTCTCTGGGCTCTTCTCCCAGCTCCTAACTGGTCCCTCATCCCCTCCAGTCTCCAGCCTCCCAATGGCCTCCACTGAAGAACTGATTCCAGCCTAGGAAGTTGCATGTTGACTCATCTCTCGCCGGGACATTGTGCAGATCAGAGCTGTGAGTTACACAAGAGCAAAGATTGTCTCATGGTTCCTGCTTGTAGGCTTGTAGCACCTGGCATGCAGCAGATTCTAAAACTACTTACTGAACCGAAGTATATATATAAAAACATCATTCTGTAGTTTTCCTATCTTTCGAATTAGGCCCTGAGGATAGATTCCCCAAAGGAGCATTATTGACTTAAGATAATGACTGTAAGTTCAAAACCTTTTGTAGGTACTTGATCCACACAAAACTCTAGGTCAGGTAGTACTGATAGGATGATCCTCACCAAGGAGTGATTCTCATAAAGCCAGTGACAGAGTATTCTTGCTATCTGCTTGCCTTAATTGATAGGGTTACTAAGTTTAAATGTTTCCCTTTAATGTCAGTTGACTGTCTCTTTAAGTGTTGCTGTTCTGGTGCATATGTGTGGGAAATATATATATATGTGTGTATATATATGCACACACACATATATATGTGTGTACACACACACACACACACACACACACATGTCGCCCTGCTGCGGGCGCTTTCCTCAGGCTGGGGACTACTGTAATATATGTATATATTACACACACACATGTACACACACAGCACCAGAGATGGTAGGCCTTGGGGACCCTCCAAAGCTGGCCTCTAGGTCCTAGGGAGCACAACACCAGTCAGAGTTCAGGCTGGATCTTGTAGGGACATCTCTGAGAACTGTCCCTCAGGACTGTGACTCTGCTGTCCATGGGCAGCAGCAGAAAAGTGAAGCCTAAGGAGAGCTCAAGTTTTTAGTGCTGTGTGTGTGTGTGTGTGTGTGTGTGTGTGTGTGTGTGTATAATTACCATCATCATCAGATATAACATATACCTCTATAAGAAAATAACTGCATATCTGGGCCTTTGTTTCTCCATCCCTTCTATGGGCATAAGCAGGGCCCTGTCTAGGACCTTTTGCTCTGTGGGCAAACAGATGAGGAAACAATTCGTTTCTATCCCTATCCTGCTTTATTATTCTGCATTCTTTTACCTGGACAGTGAAGCCAGTGAATAACATGTTCTCCACTGCCCTCCACAGATCTAAAGTCCTATCATTCAATGGAAGGTGGAGATGGCTTTCCGAATTAACACAAAACAGGTGTCTTTTTAGTTTTTTTTTTTTTTTTTGGCTTGAATTCCTGCCTCCTGGACAGAAGCTGGGAAATAGGTGCGTGTCTGGTTCCTTGGCTTCGGTCATAGAATCACAGAGTTGTGGGTGTCTGGCAGGAAACCTCAGTGATTATCAACACCTATGTCCTATCTCCCTCATTCATTCAACAAAAATTTACTAAGCAATTGTGTTGAATAGCACGTGGGCAGGGATAGTAGCTGTTGTATTTATTGATTTATCCATGGCACTTATGACACACAGGTGCTCATTAACAACTGCTGACTGATGGGCAGTTTCCTGCAGCAGCCATTGAAGGGAGCCTTTTAAATGCAGATTCCTGGGCCCACCACGGGAATAACCTTTAGCGACAGGGCCCAGGTGACTGTCATGCCCTCCAGCGTTTGAGAACCACGGTTGTAGTGTCGGAATAAAGCATTCTCCTATTACCAGAAGGGAGAAAATGTCGATGCTCTTACTTCTAAGCATTTGTTAGTAGTGACTCTACTATTCAAGTCAAATAGGTTTATTTTGCTGTCGCCATTTCTGTGAAGCCTTCAGGAGTCTGGGCTTCACCTGGAGCACGCGCAGGGCAGACTTTCACTAATCTCGGGAGAGGCAAGGCCAATAAAAAGGCAGAGAAGATAGGAGTTGAGCCACATGAAGTCCAAGTTTAGCATTATTGTTACCTTTCACTTGGAAGTCATAAAATAAGATAGGTGCCACTGTTCCAGCCTGGGAGTGGTTAGCTGGTATAAAGTTTTTCTCAGTCTTTTCAAGGGATTATGCCTTGGACGGTGCACAGACCTGGGTTCAAATCTCAGCATTTCTCTAACTGCTTGGTCTTGGGCTAATCACTTTAACGCTTTCTCAGTTTCCTAAGTCATAAAATGAGCAGCACAATGTCGACTATGTAGGATTGTCAAAAACAACCTGAGATGATACAAAGTCAGGTGTCTGGTATATGCGCTCAGTACAAAAAAAGCTGCTAGGTTTTGGCTGATACCTATAAATTGTCATCATATCTGGGCTGGAGTGTTTAGTTGATGGTCATTTAGCCCAGCTCTTTCATTTTACAGGTAGGGAAATAGCCTTCCAGAGGGGAAGCAAATTGCACATTCACTTTCAGTTTCTTGAGGGTTTCTAATCTCAATGAAGAACTTCAAGTTCCTCCACAGACTGCAGGGGGTGATGAAGCTGACAGTATGGGTGGCCTGTGATGAAAGAATTCCTGGGATAAGATGCTTTTGAAAAGGAAGCTAGATATTTCAGGTGAGGTGCCTTCTCACTTGAGTTTCTTGCCAGCCAGTAGCCCATTCTGAGGGCACAGTGAGATTCGTGAGAAAATCCCTGAAGCTGGGTAGTTTGTGGTTTTTCTATTAACACCGAAGTTTTAAAGACAAATGCATTTGGGTGAGCACTCCTGGGGCCTTCTCTGGGAGGCCCTCCTTGTACTGCAGTTCTGTAAGGCCATGGCTGGCGATGGCAGGCCTTGGAGACCCTCTAAGTCTGGCCTTTAGGCTTTACCAAGGGGCACACCATAAGTCAGAGGCCAGGCTGGATCTGGTAGGGACATCTCTGGGAACTGTCCTGCAGGGCTCTGACTCTGATGTTCATGGGCAGCAGCAGACAAATGGAGTCTTAGGAGAGCTCACGTCCTCATTGCCAATGGCAATGATGCTGGCGATGGTGACACAGTGAAGAACAGCAAGTCCTCCCTGCCTGTTGCAGGGTCAATCAATTCATTTTTTTTTACTTGCATATATATTTCACTCATTCCTTTCAAGGTCCCTGGAGGACACTGAGTCTCAGATTGGTTAAGTAGTAAGTGACCAGATGCACATAGCTAGTGAGCACCGGGATTCAAATTTAGATCTCTTGGAGTCCAAGGTAGCAGCATTCTGTAGGTGCTGGAAGAAAGGTAAGTAACACTAGCCATTGTCTTCAAGAGATATATACTTTCTCTCTATTTTACAGGTGAGAAAACAGAAGGCCAGAGAGTTTAGCATATTTCCCATGACGTTAAGCACTGTGCCAGGCACTGTATTATCTCTTCAATCATCATAGCAGCCCTCTGAAGTAAGTAATTATATGGTCCCCGTTTGTGTAGGTGAGGAAACTGAGGCCTGAGACTAAGTGACTTTTAGGGGTTCAAAATCGGGCAGTCTGATTGGAAGGCCAATGCTCTTAACTCCCTGAGTTGTCCGCAGCTGGAACAAGATGTGGCAGGGCTGCTCCAGCACCCAGGAGTCCTGACTCCCAGGGTAGTGCTCCAAGGCCAGACGTCGACTCTCTGTTGGAATTTGTTGTTCCTTAAAAGTGCACTGGCCGAAAGCCCAAAGAGTGAAATCACACCCTGCGGTTCTGGGAAGCTCAGATTGGAGAAGAAGGAAGCTCTTGCTCTGGTGTTCATGTCTGGGCAGGTATACTGGGACTCTCCCTGTTTCCTCCTCTGACTGGGAGGGAGCCCATGCTGGAGCGGGGTGGGGCACTCTTGTGAGTGTCGGTGAGGGGAGAGCAGGAGGCAGGCGTGCACAATAAAACAGGCCTAACTCTTTCCCGCCTTCAAGCCTTTATTGGGGCCGTTCCCTCATCTCCTGCCTGGCAAACAGCAGACCGTGAGGATGGGAGTTCAAGGTTGGAGTCAGAATACCTGCGTTCAGGTTCTAACTCTGGCACTCACTCCACGTGCACCTTTGACTCTGGGCAGTTTCCTTATCTATACAATGCGCCGTGGTGGTGAGGGCTCAACATTCTCCTGGTTTTCAGTTCACGCATTATTTATTAAGTACCTTCTATGTGCCAGGCACTGGAGACATGGCAAGTACAAAAGCAGATTCAGGGTTTGCTTTCGTGGGTCTTGGAGTCCAGCAAGGAGAGAAATGCATAGATCAAATCTTCACCAAAATGTAAAAAGACAACTGGGGCCAGTGTTTTAAAGGAAAGGCCTGAGGAGCGAAAGGGACCTGTGACAAGGGGAAAGGGCAGGGTCTGACAGTCGAGGGGCAGTGGGAGAGGATGCCCTGAAGATATGGTTACAGGGCGAATGGCGGCTGGGCAGGGCCAGCATTCTGTGTGTAGAGGCCGTTGTGAGATGGTTCATCTGAGCAACTTGGAGAAAGCTAGTGGGCTGGGGGAAGCCTGCAGGAGTCTGGCCACTTCAAGGCACTGTATGCCATCGTAAAAGAAACCATTGAAGTTTTTTTGTTTGTTTTTTAAAGGGTGTAGGGCAGTGAAGGGAAGGGGGGAGAGAGAGAGAGAGAGAGAGAGAGAGAGAGAGAGAGAGAGAGAAGTGGCCAAACTAACAGAATATGAGTCAACGCATCTTTCAAGGAAAAGATAAAAATGCCACCCCTTCTTAGGAGCCTTCTCTGATTTCTCCACCTTTGACACTTGGTATCCCTCCCTCTCTGGCCTTGCGGCCCGGGTAGAGAAACTCAAGCCTCCGAGGCAGTCAGATCTAGGCTTTGTTTTTCTGCTGTTGAAGTGTACTGTGGCTTCAAACGAGGTCCTCTGCCTTTTCGGGCCTCAGTTTCCCCAGCAGCGCAGAAGCAGGTTGTCTCGAAGGACCCGCCCAGCGCTAAGGCAACGTGATTCGTTCTGGCAAAAGTGGGGGGCTGCCCGCATTGCTGCGCAGGAATCGGGCTGCAGGCTGGGCACCGTCACCCTGCTGCGGGCGCATTCCTCGAGGCTGGGGACTACTGGAGAGGATCGTGGCTCCAGACGCGGCGCAGGAAAGTGGGGGCTCGACCCCCGGCTTGCGCAGGCACCAAGCGGCCCCGCCTCCGCAGCCAGCGGCCCTGCGGCAGCTCGGGCCTGAGCTCCGCCCTCCGCCTCCCGCCTGCCTTGCTCCCTCCTCCCGCCTCCCTCCCTCGCTCGCTCGCTCGCTCCCTCCCCCCGGCCGGCTCGGCGCTGACTCCGCGGCACGCTGCAGCCGCGTCTGGAAGATGGCGGGGAACGACTGCGGCGCGCTGCTGGACGAAGAGCTCTCCTCCTTCTTCCTCAACTATCTCGCCGACACGCAGGTACCACCCGCTGGGACCGCGGGCCCAGGGCCAGGGGTGCTGAGCCGCGGGGCTGCCACCGCAGTCGCGGAGGCCGGGAAGCAGCGGTGGGCTCATTGAGGGATCGGGGGTTCCAGGCTGCAGAGCCCCTGTTCCATGCACCCTGCGATGCGCTCTATTAAGGGGGCAGGGAGCTTGAGGTCCCCCCGCGCAAGCCAGAGCGTTGGGGGCGCTACGTTTACTGGGGAGGGTCTGGCTTGGTGGCTTGCAATCTGCGTCCCCCGCCGGCAGAGCTGAGGGGTACCGCGCTTCCCTGAGGTGGAGCCGCGCCAAGGTATCGGGGACCCTCAGGCAAGCTCTGCGTGCTGGAGGCGCGCCCTCAGGCTCGCGGCACTTGCTGCCGTACTTTCACGTGGACTTGTGGCCCCGGCACAGGTGCCTGCCTCCGTCCTCGGAGTCCCCTGGTTCTCCAGTCTCTAGTCCCCACGGTGGCTCCCCATCGGCCCAGCGGCTTCTCATCCGCGCCCGCAGCGCGGAGTTTCCTGCCAGTTGCCCGCTAAGGGCATAGGGGTCTGAGGGGCACGTGGACATGCGGGCGGGGATAGCACCTTCTCGGTTTCTGAACCCGGCGGAGCCCCCCCCCGGGAGAAAAGCATGACAGGATGGGGGTAGAAGGATCTTCTTGGGGCGCCTGGGTCCCCCTGCGGCGCGCGGCCCCGGTGCGCGCTCGGCGATGCTGGGGGAAGGGAAAGAGAGGCGTCGTCCCGGGCTCTGGCTGCGCCTGGGAGCCCCACCGGCGACACGCGCGTGACAGGAGAGGGTGCTCTGGTGTGCTGGGGGGGGGGGGCGACTGCCGAGGAAGCTGGTGACTTGGAGACCGGGGTGGGGGGGGGGTGGGGAGGGGGTGCTGCTGAGACAAGCGGCCACCGAAAATGCCTGCACAAGGCGCGCTCGCCCCCCACCCCTTTACTGTCCCCTACCCCTTGCCTGTTGCAAGCATAAAGTTTGGCCCACAGTTAGGGCTTTTTCTCCCGGCGCCAGGCTGCAGGAAGCGGGGAGAATGAGGATGCGGCGGAGCCCAGAATGAGACTCCGGATGCGGGCGCACGCTTGGGCCCAGAGAGGGCCGCCGGGCGGAACCGGGCGCGGCTCGCGAGGACTAGTTTGGTACCTGGAGTAGGAGCGCCAGTGCCGGCTCGTTTTGCATAACACCGAAAGGGAGGGGGAAGGAGGAGGGGGGCGGGGATGAGAGGGCTGAGAGGGAAACTTTGCTTCTTGTTATAATCTGCCTGTCTTTAGGCGGCAGCAGCTGTCATGGGACCGGGTGGGCGGGGAGAGGCTTGCAAGCTGACTCCTAGCTGTGAGACGCGACTTGGAGGGGACGCAGCAGCCGAGACGTTCAGCTCCCGGCGGACGCCGGGTGGCGACTCCGGGCTGGCGGCTGGGATGGCGCGCCGCGGCGTGGCGGGGTGTCGCCTAGAGGAAGCCCGCCACACGCCGGAGAAGACCAGCCCTCGTCCGCTGCAGACGTCCATGCGTCAGGGAGGCGCGGGGCCTCGTGGTCGGTGGCGGGCGCGCTCGGGTGGGTTCCGGGCAGCGGCCGAAGGGGCTGGTGGCGTGCGATCGCCCTTCTCAAGACCGGGGTTGGGGGAGCGTGTGTGCTGACTGGGGCTGCGCGCGCGGATGTGTGTGTTTGTGTGCACACGCCGCGCGCGTTGAGCGCGTACTTTTACCTCTGACGAAACCGCAGTAGAGCTCCCGCGGCGGTCGCCGGGCGCCGTCACACGCCCTGAGCCCAGGTCTGCGCAGAATGTCGATCCTAGACCCAGCGCCACTACCCTTCACCTCGCCCTGCCCGCCGGGGACTAGAGGCACTGGGTGCAGGCGGGGCACAGAGTTGTCCCTGGGAATGTTCTGTCTTCAGCCCTGGCACTTGTCTGGTGTCACCAAACCTCTTGCCTAAGATACAGGTGAAGAAGGCCTGAAATAGCCAGAGACTGGTTCTGGGACCCAGAGCAATAACTGTCCCAGATTTTAACTGCATCTTCAGTGTTCTTCTGCTCGCCAATAATTATTTGCCCTGTGAGACGCCCAGCGTGCCGACCCAGTAGGGATATTTCACCCAAAGAAACTAGAAAATTGGGTAATCAAATGTCAGCAGAAACAGTTCAGTGAAAGTTAATCTGGAACGTTTGCTTTTTTTTTTTTTTAAAAAAAACCACGTGACAGGCTGAGGCTCTTCTGGTGATTTTTGCCGGCCCAACTTGGGAAATGTAATTGATAGGGGAGCTTTGCAGCCGGCCCTAGAAGGCTCATAGAGCCCAGAGGGAAGAGGACCGGGGCGGGCCATCACGTGCCTCCTCATTTTACACTTGGGGATAGAGGCTGTGAGGGGTGACGGCTTGTACAGGACCATGCAGCCAGCGGGTGACAGAGCCACCCAGGGCTCCTGACTACAGGTCCTGTGTGTTACCTCGAAATAGCACTGGACTTGGAGTCAGAAGGCCTGAGTGGAGTCGCCTTCCCCACTCTCTGGCTGGGTGACCCCAGAGCAAGCCATTTTAACTCTTGGAGCCTCCTATCTACCATCTGTCAAATGGGGCTATTGATGCCGGCAGGAGAAACCAAGGGCCTGGTGGTGGGGGTGAGCAACTGATTGCATGTCCTTGTCTTGGTTCCTGCAATTTCCTCCTTCACCCTTCCTCTCCCTTTGGAAGGGGTGGGGAAAGTGAATAAAAGATAATTTATTGTCTTTTATCCGAAAGGCTTATTGTCTTTAGTAGCTATCCAGGGTTAGATAGAGGGAGGACTTCTGTTTAGGAGACTTAACTTTTATCCATTCTGGCCAAAGTTCAGAGATCCAGCAGACCAAGGATTGTGAAAGTTTCTTGGAAAGGTTTGGGACATGTATTCCAAAGGACTTTGGATTGGCTTCCCCTTGCTCAGGCTGTGCCCCTTGCCTGCAATGCCCTCACCTACCACCCATCCTGCATGGCCTTCTCCAGCAGGCTTTCCCAGCCTGGCTTGCCCCCGCTTTCTCTTCTGCTTTCTTAGTCTGTGTTATACAACCAAACATTTTGTGTGTGAGTACTGTGTCCCAGTAAGATTTAAGAGCTAGAGTTGTGCCTTTCATCTCTTCATGCCCTATGGCACCTGCCACCATGCTGACTTCCTTTGCTCAGCTCTTGGCTAGGCACATGAATTACAGGCAGAGGAAGCTCCTGGGCTGGCCAGGGAGACAGCTGGGCAGTGAATATGGGGAGAGAGGAATGCAGAGGGCTGCAGCTGTGGGCAATGACTTAGGCTCCAAAGGCCACACAGTAAGCCCATACTAAATATGGATCGTTTGAAAGTCACTTGGGACATCGATCATAGATGTCCGAAACGTCAGAGTTGGCAGGAACTTTATAAATCATCCAGTCCAACCCCTTACCATTTAAAAATATTTAATTGTAGAATTGTTAGAAAATATTGGCAAGCATAAAAAAAGAAATTGAAAATATGTAATCTTACCCAAAGGTTCACTATTAATTATTATGTATACTTCCAGACTATGTTCTTTCCTATTGATTCCTATTGATTATATCTTTGTAGAAAAATGGAGTCATTCTTTGTATATTAATTGTAACTTGGAATCACACTGTTGTAACTTGCTTTTCCCCTCCTCTAAACAATATACTGTGACTACCCACATCAATAAATATCCTACTTAATGTCATAATATCTTAATGATAATATAGTATTTCATTGGGGGTTGAACCAAAATGCATTTAATCAGTTCTTTATTGTTAGTCATTTAAGCTGTTTTTTTTGTTGTTGTTGTTTTGTTTTGTTTTTGCTCTTGTAAGCTGTGCTAAAATGACTATCTTTGCATATATCGTCTTTCCTTCATTTAAATTTCTAGAAGTGAAATTACTCTGTCAAAAGAACTATGCAGGCGGTTGGTAAATGCATTTCTAGATTGCTTCTAGAAAGACTGTGCTAATTTACACACTTACCAGCATCGTGTGGGAATGCCTGATTCCCTATTCCCAGATAACTCTTGGTGTTTTCATTGTTTTTCATTTTTACCAGTTTGTTCATCAATAAATTCCATCATCCTTATTGTTTTAATGTGCATTTTTTGATTACTTGTGATGCTGAACATTTTTATGATGATGGGCCGTTTATGGTTCCGTTCTGTAAAATGCTGTGTTTGTAAACTTGGTCCCTTTTTCAATTGGTATTCTAGACCTTCATTGTTCTAAACCTGGATCCGGGCATCGAGAAGGGCCCCTGCCACATGGAAAATGGGGGAAATGGCTTGAAGTCCAAGTGTTCTCTTGCAACATCTGAAATGTTGCTGCCTCCACAGCCCCCGGAGTAGGGCCAGCTTTCTTTTCCAAGTCAGAGTTCTAGCCATCTGTAGGAGCAGGTTGAAGTGCAGTCTTTGCTAGGTACCTTTGCCTACCCTTCGCCTGTGTGAGACCAAGGGAAGTAACTTCTTCACCCAGGCCTAGAAGGGAACATGTTTACTGGCTTTGTTTATCGGAGGCTTGGGCTCCATTTTCACTGGGGCTCCTTCACTAGTGCTAATGATCAGGACACCTATGAAACCCAGGAAAGGCAATGGCCCAGCAACTGGGCCCCAGGGGCTCATATTTCCCCTTCACCTTGGGGCCCTCTTCTCTCCAGCTCGGATAAGCCAGCCAGAAGCTCCCCCGTTGCCAGGGTGTGAGTCACCCTTTTCCTTCTCTCTCTGGAATAATAGGAAGAATACTGCTTTGAGTCAGAAGCAGTCTTGCAAATGGGGGCTTAGGCTTGGAAATGAGGCCATAATTCGAGCATTGCAGGGCTAACAGCTATTATCATCCATCGCGTCATCATCAACATTTATTGCGCATCCTCTAGATGCCATGCATTCTGCCCAGCCTTCTATTTGCGTTATTATGTTTCATTCTCATAAAGATTCTACAAAGGCTTAGGTGCTATTATTATCCCCATTTTCTACATGAGGATTTTACAGTTTCGGAGAACTTATTGACTTGCTGAAACAATTTACCTACACTACCTTTTGAGTAAGTAGAGCCAAGATTAGCGGGCAAGGTTCCCAGACTGCCTGACTCCACGCTCTGTGAAGACAGGGACACCTTTCTAGTACTGTCGCCGTTGTATTTCCAGCACCTTGAGCAAATGAAGGCACAGTGCATAGAGAGGAGACAGGATGCAGAAGTTCCTCTACTGCTCTAGGCCTCGATTTCTCAATTTGTGAAATGAGGCTAACAGGCCCTAATTCTGGAGGTTGGGAATTAAATAAGGTATGCAAAATGGCATCAGCTGGCGACTCATAAAACTTGGAATTACCTTTTTGAAGCACATTAGGAGGGCAGGATAAGGTAGAAAGCTAACTCCCATCCACGCAATCTTTTTTTTTTTAATGTAAAAAACTGAGACTTATACTTCCTGTTATATAAGGGTGAAGGGAACGCAGATAAATTTATTTGGAAGAGAATGAGGAGAGTCATTTACTGTTCTCCTCACATCTATGCTGTCCACACAGCTGATGCAGAATCAATGGGGTCGGGTTGACCCTTCGGTCCCTTTCTCCTCTTCTGGTCTTGGTCCTTGTCCATTCACAGCTGGATTCCTGCATTACTACCAAACAAACCTTGGCCCCACTAGGCTTTGCCCTCTCCCACTTGTCCTTGACCTTGATGGCAGATCAGTCCTCCTAAAGTGCATGTCTGAGGTTAAGCCTTTGCTCAAACGTCACTTATGGCTCCCCAGTATTTTTTAAAGCGTAATGTTTAACCTGAGCATCAGTTACTTGAAATTGAAGAGTTAGGCTCCGACTTTGTTTGCTTTCCCTTTAGGATCCTGATCCACCCAGAATATGTCATGAATTTTCTTCCTGGAAGCTTAGGCTCATGCTTTCCACCATTTCCATTACTCATCCCACGGGATGCAGCTCCCCAGCCCTTGTCTTGGTGACCCTTCCCTCTCACCTCCAGGCATCGCTGCACCCTGTGTGTGGCAGCGTGCACTCACTTTGAAGTCAGCCTACCTGGGGTTGAGTCCTGGTTCTTCAAACTGCTGGCTGTGATACCTTTGGTAGGTCGCATAAACTTTCTGAGCTTCCATTTTCTCATCTGTAAAGATAAAGATAAATATTCCCTTATCAGGTTGTTACAAGGAGTCAATGAAAATCAAATTGCAAAGTGTGTGTAAAGCACCTAACACAATGCCGGGAATGTTAAACAAGCACCAAATAGTAGATACCGTCTCTTCTAATATGGTTCACATTATGTTATTTAGGAAATCACTCCAGACTGTTAAGCTCCACAAGGGCAAGGGTTTTTGTTTGTTTCATTCAGCATTTTTTTTCCCCCCACAGTGAACAGACAAGTGCCTGAAACACAGTAGTCATTCAAAATCCTCACCGAACTAGACCTTGAGTCTCTTCAGGGTAAACACTTTTTTGTGTCTTCAGACCATGTGTTCCTGAGAAGAGACAGAGTAATAAATGCTGATGGAATGACCTGGAAAATCCTCCCCATATCTCCACGCCCACCATTGTAACACACTAATAGCCTACCTGTCACGGCGAGGCCCCGGTCACACCTGTCCTGTCTGGAAAGCCTTTTAAGCTAACTGTTCTTCTGCCTCTACCACTGACGTGGAGACTGCCACTTACTACCCTGGGCTGCCTGTGTCCTTTTATCCCTGTGACTAGGTTGAGCGCTCTAGAAGGGCAAGAAATGATATTTTTATCCTAGACTAGCGCTGGGGTATCTATTAAGTAGATGAGTTTTTGAACAGAAGAATGTTTTATATGATTAGGTACCAGGTTCCCTGAAAAGAATTTTGTATTTTAGAAATTTTGCTATGGGAAATGTCAAACTTCACAGAAGGAGCAAGTGGCAGGAAGGATTGAGTGCATCCCTATGCCCCGATCACTCAGCTTCAGCTGTTTGGGGCCTGTTGCCACTCTTGACTCTCCACCCACATACCACATCATGTCATCCGTGACTGTTGCAGTGTGTATCTGCGAAGAGACTTTTGAGTACTATTGCATTCTGATAATTGTAAGCTTGTTTCTGTTTCCCCTATTTTGTAAGTGATGAAATTAAGGCACAGAGGGTAAGTCACTCAAGGTCTTGGCAGTAGGGAGTATCTAACCTGGGATTTGGAGGTGGGCCCCTGAGCAGCTCTCTCTCCCACCAGCCTTGGGAAGGCCCTTAGGGAGCATCTATCCCTGCCCTTTTCAGAAGAAGGGACACTGAGACACAGAGGAGAAGCCACCCAGCTGGAGGAGGCCCAGGTCCCTGACTCCCTGGCCAGTTATTTTCCAATATCAGGACTCAGAGGGGTGGGGTGGGAGTGGTGGGCTGGTGATAGTGATGGTGGTTTTAGTTCTGGGGCAGGACAAGATGGATAGTCTATGGAGATACACTGTTGCCTAAGGTGGTGGGACCCCAGGAGTGCAGCAGCCAGCTCTGCAAGTTTTTCCTGCTCTTTCTGTTTCTAAACCCAACCCCACTCACTCCCCTTGCAGCTGATCTTGGGTTTTCCCACTAGGTGCTCAGGACCACTCAATGAGGGAGACAGGGCCACAGGATCAGCAGCCTAGGTTCACAGAGCTGAGAGGTGGGACCTGGCATTGCTGGGCTAGGCACAGGATCTAGAGGCTCCTGGTGGCAGCTGGACTCCTGGGCTCCCTGCCCTGCCCTTTCCTTGGGGCAAAAACTGAGTTTCTAAAGTAGGAGAACTGGTCTAGAGTAGGAGGCTACAAACGGGATGGCAAAGCCATTGATTAATTATCCCCAAAGGCTATTGTTATTGCTTGGTCTTAGAAAACGAACTTTCGCCCTGATTCTTCCTTCAGGTAGCTGAAGGCTTTGAATCCTGGTACCGAAGAACTCTGTTTGGGGCAAGCCCTGTGGCTATGGCACATGATTTCTTTTGTGCCTCAGTTTTTTCATCTGGGTAATGGGACTAATAGTAGTACATGCTTGGCGAAGGCTAATGGAGACATGCCTGTGAAGTGTGTAGAAATGCTCAGTCATTAGGAGACATCCTTGGTATTTAAAGCAGACGAATCTAAACCCTGATGTTTATCTTCCCACCTGAGCTTGAGGTCCTTGATCCTGTCTAGGCTCTGAAGTTCCTTTTTCAGAGTATTATGTTTTTCTTTCCCCTAAACTTCTGGGGGAAGAGGAATCCATCCATCCATAGCAAGTGTTATAATAATGACTTTGAAGAAACAGTCTAATTAGATGCTGCTTGAAGGGGTAAGAAGAAATATCAGATAGTGGTTAAGAGCTCTGGGCTTTGGATTCTAAATGCCAAGGGTTTAAATCAGGTGTCCACCACTTAATATCTGGGTGACCTTGAGCAAGTGTCTTAATTTCTCTGACTCCAGGTGCCTCATATGCAAAACTGGAAATAAAACTACGTCCTTCTTGGGATAACTGAAGAGGATAAATAATGATCGCAGCCTTGCTTGACATAGTAAGCTTTCAATAAATGGAAGCCGTGATGACGATGACAGTGATGTAAATACACCAATGTGAATTTGAGCTTTCAGGGAGTCGCGAGTGCCTTAGAGACTACCTTGCTGAATGCCCTTACCTTGGAGTGAGAAAACAGACTGGGGTGCCTTCAGATCACCCAGCCAAGGTAGGACAGGGCCCCCGGCGGCTGTCCACTTGGTCGGGGCTGGCTCTGTGTGGCAGGGACTCAACGGTCTGGGACCCGCGGTCTGGGAACTCAGCTGGACAAGCCCTGTTGGCTGAGATGGATGCTCTCCAGCACGCTCTCAGCTGTGTGTTTTCCTTGTGCTTGCCTGGCAGACCATAGTCATGTAGCAGAGAGAGCGAGCAGAGAGAGGAGACGGTAGAAACCAGGCCCTGAGCAGTTGCAGTAGCTGGCTCACGTGTGGTTCCCTGATGTTGCCATGGCAACAGCCTTGGCAATGTGGCTGCTTGAACCTTTATTTCTGGTCTCAGGTTCCTCGCAGGGAAGTGTGGTACCCGGGACACTGGGAGGGCCCTGCCCTGGGTCCTTGACACTGAGGAGGACCTGACTTTCATGCTGCCAGTAACCGCAGGCCACGGCAACCCCTACTCAAAACATCTGCAGGCCCACCCTGTACAACCTGCAAGCAGACTCCTCTATGTGGCATTCAAGGCCTCAAACACCTAATCATCCATCTAGTCATCAAATACTGTGTGACTGTGCAACACCGTACCCATTGCGGCGAGCACAGAACAATATAATATTCTTAACATGGACCCCAGTGTTAGGTGGTCCTAGTCTGTCCTCATCTTCAGCTATATTCTCCAGCATTAATGGTGATGGGAACGGTTAACAATTGCTATCACTTTCAAGCAGTTACTCTGCCAAGCCCCACGCTCTATTACTCACATGTCCAATCACATTTAACCGCAGAGGAACCCCATGAAGTCATCCCCACTGTTATCCCCATTCTGCAGCTGAGTGGACCGAGGCTGACTCCAGAGTTTGTGGTGCTGGCGCTGCCCTGCATCTCCTTCTCTATGCCAGACAGGCCCTAGGACCCCTACCGTGAGACGTCTGTCCCCCATTCCTGTCGCCCGCTGCATCCTTCACTGTCAGCTTGAGTGCCACCTCCTCTTAATTCTTCCTCTCAGAAGTGGCCCCTTTTTGCTCAGTGATCCCACAGTCTGTTACAGATGGATTTCATGCCCTGCCTTCACTCTGTACTTTGTCACCCCGATGAGCTATATTTGCCCTCCAGCTACCCCCAAACAAACAAACAGACAAGGGAAGCTAGTTAAAAGGGAGAATTTTGCATGTCCCACCAAGGAGTTTGGATTTGGCCGTCAGTGAGGAGTCAGCAAAAGTTTATATTAATATTGTTATTATTAATCATAGTAATCATAGAATGTAGCTAACCCTTTGTGACCACTTAGTATATGCCAGGTATGAAGCTAGAGCCTTACTACCAGCTACATTATCCTGTATAATCCTCAGATACCCAGTGAGGTTGGTACTACGACAAATGAGCAAACTGAGGCTGTGAAAAGTTCAGTAACTTGCCCCAAATCACCCAGGCAAATAATAGGAAAGCTGGGTTTTGAACCTAGGTCTGTTTGGCTTCAGAGTACATGATCTTAACCATTGTATTGTGGTGAATGTGTCTGAACATGTAGTCAAAACTGGAATGGGGGCTATGGGAAGCCGGAAGAAGGCGTCTTCACTTGGCCTCGGTGTGGAGGGCGGAGGCTCAGTGGAAGTGAGTGGGATGTGGGGGAGAGAAGGCATACTGTAAGGGACTTAGAGTAGTGTCCCTAAGACAAGGCTGCAGGAGATTTGCTTTGTGGGGGATTTCCATGGAGAAGGAATATCCATTTATTCAGGGTCCACTGTGTGCCAGGTTCATCCCCATTCCTGACCTTCTCAGAGCCTTGTTAAATGCAGAACTCTGGTCCCAGCCTGTGATCCCCTTTGTTTATGCATTTATTCTTTACTCTTCTCTTTTCTCTAACTGGTCAAGACCAGAGCTCCCTAAGGAAAGGGATCTCATCCAGCTGGTTCACCATCAGATCCCCAGTGCACACTGTACACCTCTGAATAAGTATCTGTTGACTATTTGATGAATATTGAGTGAATAAACAAATGCTATTTGACCTTTCAGAAAATTCACCAACTATTTGCCTGGCTCCAGAGGCCCTGTCTCTGTGCTTGGAGCTGAGCTGTGATGTGTGTGTGGTGGGGAAGGGATAAGGGGATTGTACTGATCCCCACCCGGAACCCATTGCTCTTGTCTCCAAGATAAACCTTGTACACAAAAGAATGAAAAGCAAAGACTTTTTGGTGCCTCCAGAACTCTCTATCAGAACACACTTCCAGCAGGCAAGTCTTTGTGGAATGTTAAACCACCGTTAGGATTCCAGTCTGTTCCGAGGCATTGCTCTGGCCTCACTGGGAAGGGGCTCAGAGCTTCAGGAGTCTTGGTGTCTGTGGGGAAGTGTCTGGTCTAATGTCCCTCCAACTTCCAGGAAGATTGAAACCAGCACCTTACTGGGCTTCATGTCCATTGCCCAGTGGCTTATTCCAGGGGGACTGGGCAGGCTAGCCTCCACTCCAGAGGAAGAAAGCGGGGATCCGGGGAGGTAAAGGGGGAACAGGGCCCTGGGAGGGGGGGGCATGAATACAACACTTACCACTCAAGAGGATTAATTTCATGCCGTATCTTTCCTCGCTTGGCATCCCTTCAAGACTCAGTCCCTCCCACATCTGATTCCCCTTCACCCATCTTGCTGGTCCCCATTAGTTCTTAGTTTACGTGTAATTCTTATAAGCGTGGCAGTCTCGTCCAGGCCTTGTGACATTAGAAGCAGCAAGTCAGTTCCGTTAGTATGTGTTTGCAGGCACTGGGCAGGTGTGAGGTTCCACCAGAGAGAGAAGCACGTGGACTGTGGCACTGAAGGCCACTTGGGGCCTTTGAGTGAAAAGACAAGGAAGCCCCTTGTTCCTGAGTACATTATTAGATAAAAGTATGAAGCTAATGGGCCATAGAGAGCATGACATCCCTGAGGAAAGGTATAATATCCTGTTCAGTGTTCTCTGTTCGAGGAAGCAAAGAAGAGTGAAATACATTTGGTATTAAAATAGAAAGTCTATCAAAAGCAGGAAAAGTTTCAAAGTTATCTATAAACTTAGCTTATTGTGAGCACACATTATTCCTTGATGCCAGATGCTTGAGTTAGTCTAGCTATAAAAGTTTCTTTAAAAGTGAGTGCTGTCTATGGCCAAGCCGCCCTCAACGTGCCCAGTCTTGTCTGATCTTGGAAGCTAAGCAGGGTTGGGCCTGGTTAGTACTTCGATGGGAGACCACCTGGGAAGACCAAGTGCTTAGGCATTAAAAAAAAAAAAAAAAAAAGGAAAAGAAAAAGAAATACAAGTGAGTGCTATCTCCAAATGTGAGATGCCGTCTTTTGTATTTCCAAGGCCGCATGGGGTAGTGGAAAGAAAGTATGTGGCAAATGTTTATTAATTTGTTCCTCTTTGGTTTCCTGTTGTCCCTGTGGGAATGGAAACTCCAAAGGACTGGACTTGCCTATCTGCTTCTTTCTGTGTCCCCAAGGCCTATAGCCTAGGGCCCGTACGTGGTTGGCATTCATTAGATGCTTCTTGAATGAATAAGTGAATTCATTCAATTCCTGTTGTGCTCTTAATCTGTATTGGTCACCGTGTTGAGCTCACTTAGCTTTTCCAACAACCCCAGAAGATAAATACCATTAGCCCCATTCTTCAGACGAGGGATCTGAGGCTCAGAGGGTGAGTTGTAGGGCTGGGGGATTTAGCTCTTTTGCTGACCAAGCCATGCAGAGGCCCCCAGGGCCCCCGACAGGCAGTTCTGACTAGGAAAGACTCATGCCCTAGTGACCCGGTGACCTCACACCACTTTCTCCCGAGGGTTGAGCAACACCTCCTCCCAGTCCTGTGGGGCAGCTATGGGTACCTGCTGAGCAGTGCCTTAGGACTCTTGCTTTCCCCAGCATTTGTTCTTTGCCCTAGTGGCTAAGGGAGCAGCTGCCTGGCTTGCACTTTGTGGACCAGCACCCAGCAGGAATGTGGCAATCTCCTACCTCTGGGGGTGCGGGTCAAGGGGGTCTGCAGGCTGGACACTGAGGCAGGTGAACGTAAAGCACAGTGGTGTTCTCTTGCCACAGAGCCCTCTCCCTAGAGCCAAAGTAGGCCCGGATTAGGGGGTCAAGTCATGGGAGAGCAGGGTGGGTTCAAGAGTGAGGTGAAAATAATGAGAGGGAGGAGGAGGGTTTAGACTCCACCCCAGAATGAGAAGAAAGACCTCCTTTGCTCAGGTGACCTCACAGTAGATTTGCAGTGATCCCGTTGGGGGACCACCAGAGGAGGAACAATACGGGCCAGTTCCAGGTGATGGTGTCCATGGGAGGCAGACTAGAAGTTTCCTCCCCTTTGAAACGAGATAATATTACATGTCTCAATGGGTGGTTGAAACATTGGGAAGATAACACTGTCCGAAGAGCCTGGTGCAGTGTCTGGGTGTTATTAACAATAATAATGACGATCAGTGACTGGATGGTTTGATGACAGATCGGTGTAGGAAACTGGTAGGTAGACCCCATGCTTTATAGCTCATGTATTATCATTTGATGCCTCCTCCTTTTTCTATCTGTGCAGCACTTATCCCTCTGGCTGGGAAGCTAGGACTGTAGATTTGAACAAGGCAGGTTTCCTGTCCTGTGGCCATGGAGGGCGGCCAGTGCAGAGCGAGTGTCCAGACAGCTCCTGTAGCAGGAAGAGTATTGACAGATGAGTGGGACATGATGCAGAAGGGCATCCTAGGCAGAGACCAGCCTGTCGTAAGGCCCAGCACATCCTACGGCTGGTGAATGAGCAGTGAGTGACTGGGGGAAGGCATGAGCTGGAGGACTCCCGTGAGGGTGAAGAACAAATGGGATGACCTAAGTGCCCAGGAGAGTCACAAGCAGGAGCACAGGATTTGCACGCTGAGAATCTAGCTGGAGGCTGCTTTGGGTGGGGGGGGGTGGGAGCTCTTGGGGAGGGTGACTTTGACAGTGACTAGGTTTTCCCCAGGCCTCACAGGTAGGATGGATTGAGTGGTATCACCCCGTGGTCTGGGTCCCCAGTCCCTGGGCATGGAGCAGAGGCGTGAGGCGGAAGCATAGCTTCTCACCAGCAGACCCGGGCGAAGTCCTTTGCCATCATGGTGGGGCCAGGCCCATACAACTACCAGGTACTCGACAGACAGGAAAATTGGTAGCTTTACACAGTAAACCCTCAGTAAATTTAATGATGATAATTATTGCCATAATTAGTATTACTCCTATTACCACTACTATTATCCCTTTAGCATGTGACTGAGACGTTCACATAGCATTTTCACATTCATAGTTCACTTCCTTGTGAGAATTTTTGTTTTCATTTTTACAGATGAAGAACCTACAGCCCAGGGATGTAGAAGTGTCTTGACCAATAAGGTTGCCGTGGTGGGAACTTGACGGGAATGTGGGGTTTGTGGCCCCCCAAGTCCACCTGGTCAAGAAGGGACAGTTTTTGAAAGGCGCCCCTCAGCCATTCATGTCGGTGCCGTGTCTAAGCTAAGTTCCCAGGATTATCTCTGTAGAGCAACAGATCCCCAGTCTTTCTGGAGTTGCAACATTCTCCTAGTGTGTGATTTCGCAACAGTTGCAACTCCTCCAAGAAAGTGTGACTTCCACTGATTCCTCTGTAAGAGTTAGGGAAGTGGAAATCTTGAGAATTTCGCTGCTGCACCGGAGCCACGGTGAAAACATTGACCCTTTGAGTCTGGAAGAAGGGCATGGGTTCAGGTTCCTCTTTACTGTGTGACCTTGGACAAGTCGGGACCCTTCTCTGGGCCTGAGTATCCTCATCTGTGCCATCTCTGCCATGCTGTGACTCATCATTTTTCTATCAGGGAGCTGCTTGCTTTCGTAAATTCTGCTTGGGGCAGAACTGCGAGGTTCCGGAAAAAGAGGAAAAAGGTTAGTTAGTTACTGGGAACAGATGGAGCTAGGGAACTGTCACATCCCAGACAGGCAACTGAATTTCCCTACAACCAGCCGGCAAAGCCAGTTGCAGGTTCTTAACCCTGGTTGCGTCCGTTTCCTGGTGACAGGTGCTGACTTCTCTTTGAACTGCAAATTGGAAGGAATGTGTCATGGGATCATGTGCCTTAAACGAGTGGGTTTGGAAGGAGGAGAAGGAAGAGGAGGAAGTCCAGGCGGGAGAATCCCCGATTTCCAACCTCCCCAGTGAATCACGGAACATTTGGATAAGTCACTCATGGGGGTGGAAAGATTGGGTGAAAATCAGGAACTTCAAAATCCTCTACATCTAGATTCTATCTAAAATTGATGTCTTCCTTTTCCCCACAGTCCTGTTTAATCCATTTTGAATCATTTTTTTTTTCTTGTAATGTGTCAAACTGCCTTTCAGTTCTTCTCTCTATTTCAGTTAAACAATACTTAACAGGGGAGGGAAGGCGTTGGTGAATTCTCAGATACCCTGCGGGTCCTCACACTCCGTCTTGGGTGCTCTTTGAGGGCCAGGATGGCCATTCGTGGGCCCTGGCCCTCGGTGTCTCTCATGCAGAGCTGCTGCCGGCTCAACCATGAGGTCTGCAATTATTTAAAGAAAGCTCACATCAAGTGGAAAAACAGCAACCGTACTGACCATGTGGCCAGTAGGCAATTCAACACCAGGGCTACCCAGCTCCCTCCGGCCCTCACCAGCTGCTGCATTTTGCAGTCGGGTGGATTAGGTAGTGACAGGACTGATGGGCAGGGCCAGGTGCCCGCGGCGGGTGCCCGTGCAAGCACCCTGTTCCTGCTTCAGCCTGGAGGACAGGATCTGCCTGCATCCAGGCCAAGCTCTGCTCTGAGCCCGACAGAAGTTAAAAGTTTTAAAGCAACTTGGTGGGATTATAAGGGAAGCTAAAAATTAGGACAGTTAAAACAAAACATTTGTATTGTTACAACTCAGGCGTGTGTTTCATTGCTCCATGGTTCACCATTGACCTCAAAGTGTTTTGAAGGAATAATCGATGTCTTAAGTTTCTTTTTTCATTTTATATTTTGGTTGGTTGTTCAACAATAGAATATATATTTAGTTAATATTAAAAATCTTTTTAATAAAACAAATTGAATAATGTAAAAAATTTCCAGTGTAGGAACTAACTTGTCACAGAAAGTGAGGCCACTCCCATCTTGTAACCTCTTCCCCTCAACTTTTAGCACTTTGGTGTGTTTAAATGCCTTTCAACAGAATATCTGATTATCTGGGTCTTAAAAAAACTTTTATATAAATTGTAATTTTTTGTTACAAAAGTGGCAAGTGTTAATTTATTGAAATTTGAGAGACTACAATTAGGTAAAAGGGGGAAAAAAAATCCAGCACCTAGAAATAACCAGCCAACAGCAGTGTTTTTGTTTCTTTTTTCTTTTTCTTTTAAGTAATGTTGTAGGTTCCACCCCCAGCTAAGCTTCGCTTCTTGGGCACACTTTTCCTGCCTCCCAGCAGTTATTTATGGGCTGATTTCTGCTGGTGACCTTGAGAGGGAAAGATCTAGACTCTAGACTTGGTTTAACTGTTGCCTACCATGTGACCTCTTCCAGCCCCTCTTCTTCCTTCATAAAGTGGGAACGGCCCCTTCATTGCTGTGAGAATAACAAGTATCATGGATTTCAAAGCTATTTGCAAGTGGTGGGTCATAAACAGATATAAGGTCACCGGTGTTATGTATGACTTCACCAGCCTGCACCCGCCACAGTAACTGCTGCTGTTTTAACTCAGTATTTGGCTTGGAAATATCTGATTTCCTCAAGTATTTCACATGACCAATTGCCATTATATCCCAGGATTTAATCACCCCCAAGGTTTGGCATTTGTTCCCTCACTGTCTACCATATCCGGCCGTATATATGTCTGTTAATATGTACAGAGCAACACCCTTGCTGGTAGAGAGGCATTCAAACCCAGGATTCCTGATTTCGGCTCTTAGGCTGTTTGAAGTGTTAACTGATCCCCTTGTGATTCAGGCTTCAATTGGAGCAGACCCAAGGGGAAGAGATTGTACATGTTTCTGGGGTGTGGGGGTGGAGGTGCCACACATAGCATGCTCCAGGAAGATACAGCTACCTAACAAGTTCATTTTCATACTGGTTTCAACATACAGCATTGTTCAGTGGACAAGAGACAATAGACAAATTGCTTTTGTATTTATTTTGAAAATGTAATATGTGCTCCTGCTTGAAAAATTGTAAAAGTAATGAATGGAAGTCATCTTTGTCCTTATTCCTATCCGCAGAACAACCCTGCTGCCAATTTCTAACATGCTCTTCAGAGGTAAACCTTGCAGACACCAGCATATATATGGTCTAACTTCCTGATTCCGCTTTTTGCGCAAAATGGTAGCAAGCTAAGAACATTGCTGTGCAACTTGCTTTTTTCCACTTAAGAATTTATCTTAAAGATCATTATGTACCATTATGTAGAGAAAGAACTACTGCATTTTTTTGGCTTGACTCTAGTTTGTTTAACCAGCCCTCTGTTGGGGCTGGTTATTAGGTTATTCCTAATTTAGTGCTGCTACTATTCCGCAGTGAACATCTCTGACTGTCAATTTTTATGTGTGTAAGTAGATGTGTCGGGTAAATACCACGGAGGTGGATTGCCCAGTGAAAGGGTGTGTGCATTTAACATTTTGATGAATATTGCCACATTCCCCTTCATAGAATTCTATCAGTATTACATTCCAACAGAAATGAGTAAGAAATGCTTGTTTCCTCACACCTTTACCAACACAGTGTGGTATTAAACTTTTTGATCTTGTCAATCTGGTGCCTCTGGAGTTGTAATTTGCAGTCTTTCTCAGATGGTTCGGAGTCGCTGGTTCTCTAAAGAACTGCCTATTGTGTCGTCGATTGTTTCCTTACTGATTTGTAAGGGTGGGCTTGTTTTCCCCATCCTTCCCTCACAGCACCTGGGACTTTCTCAGGCTCCGCCCTCCCTTCTGGCAGCCTGGGTTGGAGAGAAAGCCCACTGATTAGGATAGGGATTTAGATCCCGGTCCTGCCACCTACCTGCTGTGTGACCTGGACAATTCAATAACTCTTGAGTCAGTCTCTCCCACTCGGAAAGGTGAGGATGTGAGTTCAACAGCAGAGTTGTTGGATAGATGAGATAATCAATGGGAAAATGTTTTATAAACTGTAGAAAACTGTAGAAACATCACATTAATATTTACTTAGTTTCAAATGAGTGATAAGATTTTAGAGCCCTAAAACTTTAGCGCCTAGTCATCTTGGTTAAACAGGTGAGCAAAGTGAGGCCCAGAGAAAATGGACTTGCCGGAGTCCTATGTCAGGGCTGGCCTGACTGGCAACGGGGTCCTCAGTTGTCTTGCTATATAGGAGGAGCCATCGACAATGTAAATCGAGACATCCTGATTTTTGTAGTAAATTATCCCAGCTCCCACGACAGCCTTTCTCTTTCATGCGAATGCTGTGTGTCCATATCCCAAGAGTCTGTGCTTCAGAACTGAAAAATACCTAGGTTAGAGTCCCAGTTCTGCCAGCTGTTAGCTGTAGACGCTCCATCCAGTGACTTTACCTTTTGGGCCACAGTCACCTTTCCTGTAAAGTGGAGGGCTTTTGAAAGATTTCTGTAACCGCAGTGGTTCCCCGTTTGGCACATGATGGGGCTTGGTGATGGTGTCATAATTACTGTTTGCGTTGCAGGAGGCATGGCTGCCTGTGGTCAGGGAGCCAGGCCTGGCGTCTGACACCCTGGGTTCAACGCCTTGCCCTGCCCTCCCTTGCTGGTTGGGCATCTTACTTCACCTCTGAGGTAATGATAGGAGTCCTGGACACACAGGGATGATTTGAAGAACCAGCGGACTTTGTCTATAAAGTGCTCACTGTGTAGGAGGCACTTAATACAAAAATAAGTTATTGAAAGACACTTATGGAAGTGCCTATTATTTGCTGGCACTGGTCCAGATGCTGGGGATTTAGCAGAAAAGAAGCAGGGGCCCTGGCCTTGGAGAGTGTATGTCCTAGTTTATTGTTGTTTTATGTTTATTGTTGCTCTTGGTCATAGTAATGGCAGCATAGTCATCTGGCCAGCATTAGGTCCTGATGGAGATTCTGTTTAACCCTTGCCTAGAAACTCTAGAATATATACTCTGAGGAGATTTAGGGATTTTTCCTGCCCCTATAGATTCTGCAGATCACTTCCTATAACCTCAGGGAACTTGACTCAGCCAGCCCACTTCCCTTGACCTCCCACAAGCCATGGGGGCCTCTTCTGCTGACCTGTGAGCAGAATGGATCAGAGCTTCCTTGACTGGGGCCCACAGCCCTGAGGTCCATTGCCTTGTCTGACATGCCACCGAGACTGGATCTGGCTTGGCCTGGATCTCCCTGGCTCATTGTTCTGCCAAGGGGCGTTTCCCTCTCATCCAACCCATATTTAATGCACATTTCCTGCTTAGACCTGGGGACACAGCAGTGAGCTAGATTTGGTCCTGCCGATGGCAAGCTGGCATAAGGAGACAGAAAATAAACAAGATGATTGCAGCTAGTGATAAGCCCTGAGAAGAGAATCAGTAAGATAAGGACGACATGTGATGGGAGGGTTGGGGGTGGGGGAGAGTCAAGCCACATTAGAAGGGGCGGGTCTGGAAGCCCCTCTGAGATATTCATGCTGAGGCCTGAGAAATTAGAAAGGAAGCAACCTTTTGGAGGAAAGGGGTTCTAGGCAGTGGGGACAGCAAGGGCAAAGTCCATGAGTGGCTGAGCTTGTCATTCTCACAAAATATACCCAACTTATGCAAATTGCATTCAAGGGAGGCTATGTAGAAACCCAGGTGTTTGAGCATCTTTTCGGAGCAGGTGATACGCTAGTTATAAATCAGAGCAGGCCCCACCAAGCGGATTGCTAAGTGAGCCTGGGTGAAGTGAGTGAATAAATGCATTTTAGGCCTTTGCTTGAGCTACAATATCTCTTTGAAATGAGTAAAATCTTCAAGATCTTTGTAAGTTGCAGAATTGAGGACTTCCCCGAGTTCAGAATAGCTCTGGCAGGCTGTCCTAACACATGAGGATTTCCAGACTGGCTCTCCAGCTAATGGTGTCAGCATCCACAGCCACTGTGGACACAAAGTCAATTTCCACCCTTGGATCTATGATTTAACGCCTGGCTGCTCAGGTAGCTGCAGAGAGTGGAGGTCAGTGGGGCTAAGTGGGTGGCTTAACAAGAGAGAGGTTCTTAGAATTGGAATAGCTGGGCCCAGGGCAGGGTCAGGATGCAGATAAAGGAGGGATAGACTAGGTGGCTAGGCCCGGAGGAGGCAGGGAGGCCCAGCCAGAGGGAGATACTGGTCAGAGCTGGAGTGACATAGATTAATGTGGAGGCTTTGGACTTCCACGGACACCGCTGCCGAGGTGGGCAGTGTGGGGCATTTTCTGGCCTGGATTAATCTCTCCTAGACACAGCCTGGGTGATGGGGACCTTTTCTCCTTCCCTTTCCCTTAAACCATGACTGTTGCTCTCTATCCCATACATAGTACTCTCTGTCTGTGGTCAGTACCAGCTGGTTTTGGGGGCAGGTATACCACATGATGGCCATGTGAGGGTACAGCTTACGGTGGCAAAGCTCAAAGGTCACTTGGCCATCTCATGTCCTACTGAGTGGGACTCTGGCTGGGTAACCTGCCTTTGGGGCAAGGCTAGCCTCTTTCCTTGTTCTAGGTCAGAATTCACTTACTCATTCATCGCTCATTCACTCATTCACCTAATCATCATACTGTCTTTTCGATTGTTTCATTTATTCAACAAATATTTATTGAGCCATAGCTCGTGCCAGGCTCTCTGTTGAGTGCAAGGGGCACAGTCGACAGGACAGAGCATCCCGCTGTGCATTACACACATCACCATCATGATGATTCTACTTGTCATCGAAGCTCCACACGTCCATTACTGTTGTGAGACGTGCTTCAAAAGACAAGTACTAGGCCCTGGCTGGGGGAGAGAGGTCCACGTGGGATCTCCAGGGTGGTCCCATGTCAGGGTGGGTGCCACCTTTTGAGATCCAGGGTGGTATTTGAGAGCTCACTGTCAAGGGATTCAAAGGTGACCGCAGGCCAGCTCTGCCAGTGTACTTGCGCCTACCTCCAGGCTCCGGTGGCGTTTTGTGTCTCAACTGTGGGGTCACAGCCTGCTTAAAAAAAAAAAAAAAATTCAACAAATATTTCATAGTTACAAATTTTTCACATTTTCTAGTTTAAAGCACATATCATTGATTAAAGAATTGGCCATGTTATATAGTCACAATTCCTCTGATTCACATCGGAGTAACTTCTGTTTGTTTTTTAAATATAAAACAAAAATTTATTAAATAATTTTTAGAAAAGAATTAAATCTTTATCAAAGGAAAGTAAAGAAATGATATACCCTCCAAAAGGAAATCGAAGCCACCGTACTTTTACTATTCTTACCATAAGACATTTTTTCTTTTGAAATAAATCCATCATATTGTCTTTGTGACTTTTTCACTTAGCATTATATTGGGTAATAGGGTTTTATTAAAGTCTCAGCAATCTTTATTAAGGTTTATAGAGGGTCTTTTCCATGACCTTACGTTTTTTAACTCACGTTTTGAGGGCAGCAGATAATGTTCCTCATGGATATAGATCAAGATTCTGTTTTTTTGTGGTTTGGTCTCTCCTAGAGAGCCAGTTAGGTTTTATTCATAACCTCAGGCAAGTAATTGACTCCCATTTTACCTCTTTATTTATTTGTAAAAATGGGAAATAACGACCTCTCTCTTGGAGTGGATGTTTGGGGTTAGCAGCAGATGGGCCCAGGGCCTGGAGAATGCCCTAACAATAGCTGCTACCTTGGAGCAGGCAGTGGAGGGTGGTGCTGCCACCGTTCCCGATTTGGTGGCCAGGAGCTAGAGACACTGAGGGTTTAGTTGCCTGTCTTACGTGGCTGCTCACCCGACTGGAACTTAAGCAGCATATAAATGAAAGTCAGGCTGCGCCCCAGACAGGTGGGCTGGTTCAGTGCAAAGATGGTGCTCCTGATGCTCTCCTCTCCCTCACCAGAGGAAGTGCATTTGCTTAAGAACGACCCACATCCATCACCAGGCTTTCTTCCAGCAGCCGTGTGGGGCAGCTGCAAGGCCCCTCCTTGGGAGCTGGTGATGGGCCTGGCTGCCAAGTGCCCCTCAAGCTGGGGGCCACCCACACCTGCCCTGGATATCAGGTTCAGAGAGACTAAGCCACCTGGTCAAGTCAGGCAATGTGTTAGTGGCAGGGCTGGGATTTGAACCCAGAGCTTTCCTACCACATCTTCCATGTTAGATGATGTGGGGGTTCAGAATGAGTCACTCCAAGATGTGCCTCTGTAGTATGAGGATAGTTTTGAGCTAAAGGCAACCTTAACCACAATCTCAAGAGAAACTTCTGTCCATCTTTTAACTATCATAGAAGTTGAATTAGGGGCCTTGCCCATAAAAGAGATGATCAGAAATAACCTTTTTTGACCTATCTATAGGGCAAGGCGTACATGTGGGGTCTCTGACTCTCTCATATGTATGAGGCTCCTATACATATGTATCTATTAAACTTGGTTATTTCCTCTTGCTAATCCGTCTCATGTCTACTTGATTATTAGACCAGCCCAAAGAACCTTGAGAGTAGAGGAGAGTTTCTTCCTCTCCCATGATTCCTTCCCCCAAGGGTTCTTGCTGAACTGGCGCACACACAATGCAGGAGATGCTGCACGGGTCAAGGCTGCAGCTGGGACGTCCTTCGACGTACCCCGAGCCGGGTCCTGTGCTCAGCACTTGGACACAGCTGTGAACAAGCGGACCACATCGACTGGCAAGCCACAAACTGTCCGAAGGTTGAGGCTGATGGGTCCAGTGAGGGAAAGAACACTGTCAACGGTTCCTGGAAGAGTTGCTGGGGTGGAACTTGATATTGGGCTACACCAGCTACAGTGCCCCTGAAGTCAGGGGCAGGACCATGACATTGAATGGTACCCAAGGGCAGCGCTTTTGACTAAGGCAATTGTAGTGCTGGGTCTGAAGATTCTGCCGTTTAACATGTTGTGTGAACTTGGGGCAAATGGCTTGGCTTTTCTGAGCCTCCTCCTTGTTTAAAAGGATGCAGGAATAAAATAAGAATACATGTACCTAAGGTATCTACAGCAGCCATGTGATCATCATCACAACTCCTTTATGCCACTGTCCTCACAGTGGTGGCAGCCGGTGTGCGGAAGTCTGGGACATGCTTGGATTGGCATTGCTTCTATATTGTGGAGTGAAATGTAAGTGAAGCCCAAATGCTATGCAAATATGACAGACACTGTCCTACTAACAATCTCGTGCATCTCCCACACAATTAAGAAAGGGACGGAGGCTTGCTGTGCCTGGCTACCCTGAAGAAAGGGAGTTGTGGAGTCATTTTTTTTGCCCCGAGGTGTAGCAGATCCCATCTGACCTGGTCCCATGGTGCATTCCTAGTTTGCTTGCCCATCCTTGAAGTAAAGGAAGAGGAAAAGGCTCATGGCCTGAACTGGGGGGAGCAGAACGTTTCTGGAATCAGGGCACATTTCCTGCTGCTTCAGTTAATAAAGGCGGCACGGGGCGTTTGGTGCGTTTGCTCAGTGACTGGTGCTGCTCCGGCTGGCCCTGCTCACACTCCACAGCGCTGTTTTGGTTTTGTGGGCCCTGGAGGGAGAGATTCTGGTCTAATCCTGCCTCTGTAGCTTATTGACGTGCCAGGCTGCGGGTCCCCGTGGTCCCCAGTCTCCTCATCAGTAACAAGGGGAGCACCCACTACCCTTCGGATGCCAGTAACATCAGCCTGGTGGAATCATGAAGGTAAAACAGTATGATGGATGCTTAAAGAACTTAGCACAGTACCTGTCACCAGTGTTGGTGACATGTGGGTGTTGAGCTGAATCTGTAACTTCTATCTTCTGGCTTTCCCTGTGGTCTCCCTTGAGTTCCTCGGGTCCCTTCCGGGAGGTGAACCGCCTGCCGCCTGTCCCCTTTCTCTCCCCTTCCCTGGCCTGCAGCCGCCCTCTTCCTGCCCGGCCCCGGTCCCGCACTTTCCATTTGGGATTCCTGGAGGAACCACAGTGGCATTGAGAGCTTCACCGTGGCCCCTGGTCCTGGCTCTTGAACTTTTCTTCTTTTCTCCTATGAAGTTATAACTACGTTGGCTCTTAAGTTGAAAGAAAGGCATCGAACATGTGGTGTGTTTCTGTTTCTTGTAGTCAGGGGATTTCGGTCGTGAAGGGTGGAGTTCAGGGAAAAGAGTGGGTGTTTTAAGCCTCTGTCGAGGTCCATCAAGTGTGGTCCTGGGTGTGGCTGAGTGGAATGTGTACGTGAGATGAGGGCATGGGAGTCCAGAGAGCGGGAGAGCCTTCAGAGACCGCTGCTCCTGGGGCTTTTACCCTGCTTTGGTCAGAGCTTCTGTGAGGGTCTCTGGACCGTACGGACTCTTTTTACGTAAGACAAAAGAGTCAAAACAGAAAAGTTTGCATGTGACTTCGTAGACTGATAGCCAGGCATAGGCCCCAAATAGGAACTTCTATTTGAGACCCTCCACCTTCATTGGACATAGAAACTGAGGTCCAGAGATGGACTCCCACACCCCGCAAGAATTGGTAGTGGGGCTGGGGGCCAAGAGAGTGGGGATCAGAAGAAGTGGTGGTGGGGTGGCTCGGCCAGAGGCAGGCTGGCGGGGTGTGGTTGGGAGCGGGCTCATGGAGAGATGGCCCCAGAGGACATTGGCCAGGCATAATGGCCTCCAACCCTGCAGAGGAGGCTGGGTCCACTATGGCGGCCACAGAGGGGTGGTGGGAGCTAGTGAGAGATACGGGGACCATTGAATTCACGGTGGAATGAAGGTAGTGTGAGGATGATGTGATCCTCGGTTACGAAGGTACTGGGCTCAGAGAGACCAGGCGTTGGGTTGGAAAGACCTCAGGTGTCACTGTTTCATGTTTTTTTCATTAAAGTTTTAAAAATATGCAATCCAATATTATTAACTATAGTCCATGCATTGCAGGACTTATTTTATCATTGGAAGTTGTTCCTTTGGACCATCTTCACTCATCGCCCCTCCGCTCCTGCTTCTGGGGACCACCAATGTGTTCCCTGTATCTGTGAGTTTGTGGTTTCTAAGATTCACGTATAAATGAGATCATACGGTATTTGTCTGTCTTTGTCTGACTTATTTCTCTTAGCATAGTGCCCTAGGTTCCATTTATCTTGTTGCAAATGGCAGGATTTTCTTCTTTTCTTTTTTATGGCTGAGTAGTATTCTATTCTACATATACATGCACCACATCTTCTTTATCATTCGCCCATCGAAGACACATAGGTTTTTTTTCGTATCCGTGCTATCGTAAATAGTGCTGCAGCGAACGTGGCGGTGCGGCTTTTTTTTGTTACTGTTTTGTTTCCTTCTAATAAATACCCAGGAGTCTTAACCTTCCTACTACTTGCCAACCAAGCCTAAACCAGATAGCAGACCTGCTCCTGGATCCCAGAGGGTTTAACGCGCTCTTGGTCTCTGCCCGCAGCCAGCCTAAAGCAGCAGCTCGTCCCTCCAGGCCTGGGTTCATACCCTATGGTCCTGCCCGTGTCCTTTCCAGAGCATGGTAGCACCCGCCGTGGTTTCATCAGGCCCCACTAAAGGCAAGTGTGAGATGATGGAATTGTCTGTTCATTGACTTCCCGTCCCCCCTGACCCGCCCCCTTCCACCAAGTCAGGTGTCTGGCCTCGTTGGGGAAGGTGAATGTTCTCTGAGTGGCTCTGAGAGAAGCAGATTTCCGGTTTGCACTTGAGCGCCTGAGTGTGCACCCAGTCCACACTCAGGAGGGGAGGTGGAGGGGTGTGAGGAGGAAAAAAAAACACAGCGTGTTTCTTTCCAAGTCAGTTCGCTGGCAGTGCCGGCCCGGCGTGGCTGGCATGGGCTGGCGTGGAGATGAGGACAGGGTCCCTGCTTTGAGTGGGCGAGAGCTGTCCTAGCAACTCCCTGGCCCCTGGCCCCTGTGCCAGGGGAGGAAGTCGGCTGTCTGCTGGGAACAACAGTCCTCTTTCTGCAATGTTGGATGTCTCAGCCCATTTCCCACGCTGGCTTGGCCAGTGGGGAAGGGTCGGGTCTGGGGTGTAAAGTTCAGGGAGGTTGGGTCTGGGGCCTGAGGGGTGTGTGTGCAGGGGGTACGGGAGCCACAAAGGCATTCCTGTGCCTCCTGACTTTCTTCCTGCTCCAGGACATGTGATCTGTGTGGGACCTGCTACAAAAATTCCTTGATAATAAAATAATTGTTTAGAAATGATGGGTTCCCAGAGGAGGAGTCTTCTTCCTACTTTTTCCTCTGAGTCTGTGGAGACACCACGAAGCTTTGAGGATGTGTGGCGAGGTGGCGTTAGGATGTCTCACAGGTATGGGGGTCTCTGACTTTATCAAAGGGCAGGGTTGGGTCTTAGAACTGCTGGGGAATCTAGAGCTTTGTTCTTAATGCAGTGAATTCTTGAAATCTAGAACCTTCTCAAATCATGAATTCATGGATATCCTTTGGTCTAAATTTCCTCTTCAAGTAACAAAGCTTCTCTCAGCATTCCTGGAAAATGCTGTAGTCACTCAGCTGTCACCTCTAAGGACAGAGCATTCATTCCCACTGGGGGTGTCACCTTCCCTTTGGGCATCTGACAGCTTAGGTGTTACTTTTACTGAGCCGAACTCTGCTCCCCTGGAACCTTCTACTATTTGTTTACATCCTTCTACACACAACCTTGTGTTTCCCCCTGACAAATGATAATCAGATGGCTAAACGATAAACTGCAGGAGAGGCGGCTTCTCACTGGGACCGGAAGCCCGTTGAGGGCGGGGAAAGCAGCCCTCGGTTTTTCCACTTATCCATTGGATGAGGGTTGTATTCGCTTCGTAGGGCCGCTGCAACGAATCACCACAAACAAACTCTGTGGTTTCAAACAACATGTATTGATTATTTTAGCGTTCTGGAAGTCAGAGTCCAAAATAGGTCTCACTGGGCCAAAATCAAGACTTTGGCAGGGATACGTTTTTTCCTGAAGAGCCTAGGAGAGAGAATCTATTTCCTTGCCTTGTCCAGGCTCTAGAGGCTGCCTACATTCCTTGGCTCGTGGTCTCATTCCTTTGGCCTCTGCTTCCATCATCACATCTCCTGTTTTGACTCAGACCCTCCTGCGTTGCTCTGATCAAGATCCTTGTGATTACAGGGGACCCACCCAGAGAATCTAGGGAATCTCCGATCTCAAAACCCTTAACTTAATCACAACCGGGAAATCCCTTTTGCCATGCAGGTGCCACATTCACAGGTTTGTGGGATTAGGATGTGGACGTCTTTGGGGGACATTGCTTGCTGTAGGGGTGAACGCCATCATTTCCAGAGTCCCCTCACGTCCTCGCTGTGCCTCCTCTGTGAGAGTTCAGCCAGGGTGACTGACGAGAGCATGCATCTGGAGAACGTGCCAGGTGGAAAGAGACTGAGAACATTGGGGTGAGGTAGAGTGAAGACGTCAGGCCCCAACGAGGCTAAGGGGAGCATTGGGATGGGAAACCAGATTGTCGTGAGGTCCTGATCTGTGGCTGTGGTGTGTGGTCGGGCTGGATGTGATACAGTGTGGGCTCAGGGACCAGTAGAGCCAAGAGCCAGACAGGGTGAGCCATGGCCCCACCCACACTGTGCTAGGGTGGAGAGCCCTCTGCGGGGCCTGCGCTGGTCTACTCTGGGTTGGGGTTGCCCCATGACCCTAAACAGGCACAAGTGCAATGCTAGACGTCAGGTCAGAGTTTGTTTTAGTAGCTTTGGTGGTGAAGGCCTTTGCTGTGAGTTTGCTGAGCTGGTGATTGTGACCTGTTGCTGTGAGGGTGTTTGGCAGGGACTTTGTTGACTGGGTTGATGATAGGTTAGGGTGTGATGGTGTCTGTGTCGTGTGCTGGCTGTCGTGGGATGTGGGGTTCGTGCTAATGATGCATCCATTGTGGTGTTTGGCGTGATGGATTTGGCTGTGGCGGTAGCATGGTACTGCTGTGGGGTTTGTTGTGACCTACTGAATAGCAGGTGGTGGCGTTGTGGTGGGGTTTGGTGCGACAGCGCTTCGTGACCTTGTGGTTTAGTGTGACGGTGTCCTGTGCTGCCGGCCATACCATGGGGTTTAAGGTCATGGTCCCAGCCCTGGTGGGTGGTGGTGGAGGGTGGTGTTTGCTGCTGGGGTGTGGCGCTGGGTGTTTTTCCTGAATAGTGCTGATGGGGCTTGTGCTCTCAGTGCGCACCTTCTTGCAATGGCAGTTGGGGTCAGACGTGGCTACGGTGGCGCTTTGTGCAGCCACACGAGGTCTCCATGCTTTTTCTGAATCAAAACACAACCATGCCGCCCAAAACATGATGCCCTTTGTGCCCTGTCAGTTTCTCTGCCTAGTGTTTTGCGGGGGCCAGTATGTGACTGAACGTGGCCGTTGACCTTTCTCAGCGATGGCTGCCCACAGGAGGGAAGACGCCGCTGGCTCCTTCTCTGGCCAATGGGCAGGGGTGGGGCAAAGCAGCCTCTGCTCTCAGAGGTTGCGTCTCAGTCTGGTCCCTGTCCGGCTGCCCTCCTCCAGCCTGACCCTCCTGGTCCCTTCTCCACCTCTGTCTTGTGAGGTTCTATTCTCTTGAAATGATTGTTGAACTCCTACTTACCTTTCAAAGCCTCGGTCCTCTTCTAGGAAACCTTCCCTGACTGACTCCCTCTCTCCCACCTGCCCTGACCCTGAGTGACCTCTGCCCATTTGGGGGGTTCCGTCATCCCTTGCTGTTAGGACCACTCACTCCAACTTTGCATTTTACTCCTTTCTTGAGTAAACATTTATTCAGTGCCCACCATTTGCCATCACAGGGCAAGAACAAGATAGACAGCATCCCTGCCTTCTTAGAGACGGATGGGGTGAGGGAAGACAGACAGACCTTTCCAGGTGGGAGCTGAGTGTAAACTTCTGAAGGAGGGGACCCTATTGCCTGGTTTGATGTGACTCTTTAGGACTGGGTGACTATAAGCAGGGCCCAGCCTGCCAGTCCCTCCTGCCAGACACCCTGCTGGTATGTCTCTACAATGCCGGTGCTCTGTCCCCAGGGTCTCACACAGCCTGGTTCTGGGGCTCCATGGCAGCCCGCACACCCTGTCAATCAGAAAGGAGTTGTCTTACAGGTGTGCCTTAGGGCTTCAGCCTCAGCTTTGCCTGTTTGGGCCATTTTAGCACCACTTGGGGGAACAAATGAGGCACTTGTCCTGGGGTCCCCCCTTTCAGCTCTGACCTGAGTGCCCTTTGAGTAGAGGCTAGGAGGTTTATAGCAGCAGAAGTCCACAGGTAGGTTCCTTTCAGCGGCCATGAGGCAGAGGGCCTGGTGGAGCCCCCTGCTCCCCTTGGTGAGAGGGCACCACAGTAGAGAAGCTCAAAGCGCAGGCACGTGGCTTGGGTCAAATTGAGTGTTGCTGCTCACTCTGTGTGCTGGGCCCAGATTTCCTTACCTAGGAAATGGGACTGAAATTATTACATGCCCCTAGGGGGTTGTAAAGTTTAAATGAGACATACAGGTAAAGTGCTTAGCAGTAGGCCTGGCCCTGAATAAGGGCTCAGTGAAGATTTGCTGCTGCTGTTGTCCTTCTGGGGTCTGGTCTCACGATGGATGACCTGCCTGACCACAGTTGTCACATCTGAGCAGGGAGTGGGGGATTGGGATGATCTCTAAGGCTCCCAGCTGTGACGTTCATTCATTCGGCATGTAAGCCACATCCCTTAAAAGCCAGGCTATTTTTGGGGTGCCAGGTTTTTAGGGATGAGCCTGGCTAGGTAGGTCACTGCCCCACATGTGATCTGACTGCTGAGCAGGGTCCGATCCTCACCCCCTTTCCCTCCTTTTTTGCCCCGCACTGATCGTGGACATTCTTCTTTGTCACTAGGCCCAGTTGGCCTGCTAAGAAAGTGGCTGAGATTCTCCAGGACCCGCTCAAGGGAGTCATGGAGATGAGGTTACTGGTTTGGGAGCTGAGGGCCTTTTGCCCAGGGGTTGGGTGCTGTCTCTAGATCTCAGAGTCCTTTGGAGAACTGGTTCACAGTGTAGATTCCAGGCCCTGGGTCCAGGTTGTTCGGGTCTGGGATTGGGATTGGCCCTTGTGTGTTCACAAGCCCCAGGTATGGGTGACTCTGATGTGGCTGGTCCACAGACTGGCACTGGGGGCCATGAATCATTATTGAACAGAGAGAAAACTGAGCTCAGGGTAGGGTGAGGACTTGGCCAAGACCCAGAGTGGTGAGTGGCAGAGCTGAAACCTCAGTCTAAGATTCTGGACTCCAAGTGCAGTGCTCCTTACTGTCCAGCATGGCCTTTTGGTATTATTACTCCGCCTCGGCATTCTCTAGGGTCTAGATGGGTTCATCTGAGATTGGGGGCCATGACCCGCTGAGTGACATGTACCCACAATCAGAGAGCAGGGAGAGCTGCAGCCAGTGCTGACGGCTGTTAGTAGGCATAGACAGACAGAACTGGTTACACAGCTCCACCTGAACTAGCCTCCCCTTTTCTCCTTTGGTTAAGTGTGTTCATGGGCAGTTAAGGGGAATGTGAGGGGTGTGTAAGGGTGTGTAGGGGTGGGGTAGGGCAGCTCCCTGCCATGGAGGCCTCTAACAGCCTCTTGACAGCCTCACGTAGCTGAACTCTCACCCCTCCCGCAGGAGCCATAACTACAGTCCCACAAGGCTGCAGAGGAGGCACTTCTGTGGGTCACTGGGGACAGGGACATAGCAGTAGGAGGAGGAGAGTTGGAGTCCCAGGTTCTCATGCCCATTATCATTACTGACTCATTGTGTAACCTTGGACCGTTTCCATGGCCCTGCAGGCCTTCAATTTCCCTCCTTTCAAAGCCCAATCGTTCTTGCTCTGCCCGCTGTCCAGGTTGCTTGGAGGATGCAGTCGAGTGAGGCAAGCAGAGGATTCTTGGAAGAGAGAAAGGCATGGCTGAGATGGCACACCAGTTGAAACTCTCAGTGCCCATGGCAGACAGAACTAATCGATCCCATGCTATTCCCCCCTGAATCTAGACAGGCCTCAGGATCCTTTGCAAAACAATGCTTCCAGCAGTCCTCTCCGTGAATTGGAACTGGCTGGCACTTGAAATAAACATTTTCTAAGAGACTAGAAAGGGATGCTGAGTCTGCAGCTGTGTCTATCTTGTGTTGAAGGCTTCAGGTAGGGATACCCATTCTTCCTCTGTCCTAGGATGGGAGTGAGAAAGTGCTCAGGGCTCTGTATCTCTGTGGCTTTTCTGATATGCATCTCTCTTTGGACTTCCTTCTCTAATTCACCCTTACCCCGACTCCCCGCTCCCCCCTCCACACACACACACACACACACACACACACACACACACCTCTCTCCACAGCAGTGCTGAAGAGATTCGAGGCATTATTAGGTCCACTAGATGGTCTATAAGGAAAGTAAATCTAGTGAGATGGAAATCAACTAATAGAGTCCTCCCTTGCCTGCTCTTGTCATTCTTCCAATGCAACCAAGCTGTCTGAGGCCAACATTGCCCCCTAGTGGTTAGCATCGAGGGAGCACTGATTGCCTAGTCCTTCTTTCCACCACCTCCTTTCTTCCTGATAAGCCATGACCCCACTTCTTCCCTCCATCATTGTTATTAGCTTTCTCATGCAAGTATATTTCTTTTGGACCCGTTATGCACTCCATTCTGACTTTTACAGGTATTGTGGAAAAGACAGCAGAGTAGGTGATGGACGCCCTAAAAGACCACGGGATGGAAGGACGAAGGGCCTCGTTTCCATTGCTAGCTTATTTTGTGACCCTGGGCAAATTCCTTTCCCTCTATGAGCCTTAGTTTCCCCATATGCACTGTGAAAATTTTGCCTATGTACAGTGTTTCCCAAAAGGGGTGCCCAAAGCTTTTTAAGCTGGACAACTTTTTACTGTGAGGGACTGCCTATGCATTCAGGACAAACAGCATCCCAGGCCTTCAAGTCAAATCACTGTGCCAGCTGGAACTCCCAAATGCCCCCTGGAGTACCGTCCATTGATCAGGGCATCCTGAGATCATTTGTGAGGTGGATGCTGGCTTGGGGAGGCCCAGGTAGGGTGTTCGTGCCATCTACGGCTTGGCTGCAGTGAATTCATCCAAGGGCCTTGGGAATGACCCACCCAGAGGCCAGCACCTTAGAGTAACAGAGGGACCTGAGCAGTTAGACCTGAGTTCATATCCCTGTTCTTGCACTTGCTAGCTCTGAGGCTTCCGACAGGTTTGAACCGGACAGTGTGTGGTCCTTAGTCGAGGGTAGAAATAGCCCAGTAACCTTTTCCCTTTGACAACAGTTGGGTGAGACTCTACCGGGCTGTTTGTCTTCTACACGTGCGTGTGCGTGCGCGCGCGCACACACACACACACACACACATGCACACGTCCTCACACTCCTGCCTGGCCCCTGCCCTTAGTCCTGACCCCACCCTCTACCCAACATTTCCTGGCGTGTGGCACTTTTTAGTTCGCCAGAGGGAGGTCATGGTTGCCGTTTTGCAGATGCAAGGGCCTCAGGCTCCGAAAGGTGATGCGACTTGTCTGAAGCATCCGGGTCCGGGCCAGAACTCAGCCTGGATCCATTTTGTCGTTGTCGTTATTGCGGAGGCAGTTTTGAGGTTCGTTTCATCTACTATTTATCGAACACTTTGTATGTGCCAAGGCTTTGGAATGGCTTTCTCAATCACCTCTCTCTCTCTCTCTCTCTCTCTCTCACTCACTCTCTCACACACACATGCACACGCACGGTCAGCCCATTTTACAGATGTGGAAACTCCTGAGAGAAGTCCCCAAACACACGCCCAGGTCACCCAGGTTGGCACAGCTAGGCTCGAGGCTGTTCTGTCTGTCTCCAGAGGCGGTTTCCCTGGCCCGCGTGCTCTCTGACCTCTTCACCAAGCCCAGCACCCCTCGGCCATCGCCAGCCCTGCTCAGTAGTAAGGCCTGGCCAGAGGGGTGCTGACAGCTAGGAGTGGGAGGGGGCTTGCTGGCTCTGCACCCGGGAATGTGTGTTCCACTACCCTCCCACATTGGGAGGGAAGGGTTAAGTGTCTGCCTCATCCTTCACGGATCACAGAGGCCTCTTCACTCCTTTTACAGCCTGGGTCTCCTCAGGAAGCTGCCTGGGGCCTGCCCCCGCCCCCTCCATCGAACTTCTTGCCTTCTTTGGTCCTCTCTCCCCATGAGGGCTGCACCGCCCCATCCTCCTCCCAGAGCTCCAGCTTCCCAAGGGGGAAACACTTGGATATAGGGAATTTAAACTCTTCTTTGAACGGACACACATAACATCTGGCTGCTCACAAGCATGGGCCAGCATCGGCTGGGTCTCAGCAGATGCCTTGTGCTTACAGGGGACGACGCATAAGGGAGGCAGCCCCCTGAACCAAGAGTGCTGAGGAGGCCCGTGCCCCCAGCAAGACTTGAGTCTATCTCTTACGCCCAGCCTACATCTTGGCAGGAGGGGAGGAGGTCTGTGAGGCCTCCTGACTCCGCCTAGATCTCCAGTGGCCAGAGAGACCCCAGAGGCAGTGAGAAGAGCTTCAGAGCAGGGCTCTCAGGCTCTCTGGGTCAAGGGGACATTCGAGGCTCTCTCATGGAGACCGCCCACCGTCTAGTGCCTGCATCTCCTGCCATCGCACCAAGCAGCTTGTGTTTGCACATGCCCAGTCCCAGGGCCCTCAACGACCACACAAGGCTGCGCGTGACCATCTATGGGTGGCGCTCTCTCAAAGCGCTTCCTTAGGATGCATGAGCTGCAATCTCAGCTCCCACCCTTGGCCCTGGCTCAGCTTCGTGGGACCTCACAGAGTGAAGCGGTCGCCTCCTACAAGTCACAGCCCTTCACGCCCCCTTTCTCCCGGGTTTCCCACCAACACCCCCAGTTCACACGTCCTGGGTCTGTAACTGCCTGCTGGTGGCTGGGGGATCTCAGGCAAGGCCTGGCACTTGTGGCCTTAGTTTCCTTGTTTGAAAAAAGGGAAGTGTGACTGACCGCATGATCTCAGAACCATCTCCTCAGTTGCCAGCGTTCCATGGAAAGGGATTATCTAGTTGGTGCTAGAAGCATCTCACAGGGAGAGGAGCTGTGCCCAGTGCCTGTATTTCACAGGGAGTTTACTGACAGACCAGTCTTTGAGGTGAGTAGGTACCCTAGGAAGCGGATGCTCCCAACAGTGTCACAGGTCGAAGGGCCATGTCAGTCCCCTCCTCAGAAGGATTTCCCTTGATTTTCATGAGCTACTAGATAAAATCAGATGAGGGCCCATCAGAATCTGATCCCAGCCGGGCCCTGAATCTTCCGTGCAGCTCATGGAAGAGCCCTGAATTTTGTATCCCATCTCTGTCACGTGTTGGGTACACGTCACAGATCATGAAGCTTCTCTGAGATGAGTCTCTCCATCTTTTACACAGTGGTGAGGGTGGTTAGACTCCCATGTACTGAGGGCAAGTGCCTGGCACTGAGGAAAGTGTCCAGTAACAGGACGACAGCAGACGCTGTGTCTGGGGGAGGGGCCACGTCTTCTGCCTGCATGGTCGACTTCCGGTATGCCCGGTGCTGCTGGACCATCTCAGGCACCACGCACCATTCGTGCCTTCAGGTTTTTATTGAGCATCAACTGTGTACTAGACGCTGAGGCTACAGTTTGATGGAAAGACTGATAGGCCGCTGTTTCCATGGAGCTCTCCGAGCTACAGAGATGAAGAGACCAAATGGTGACAAGCTCTGGGACCAGGAGGGGTGCAGAAGGAAGAACTAGTGCTTGTGGGGGTGGGGGGGGGCGGGTGGAGCCATCAGGGGAGGCTTGTTCCGGGATTGGCTTTTGATACCTCCTGGGAAGAAAGAGCCTTGGACAGCCTGGAGGGATCCCTAGAGAAGGTCGGTGGGGTAGGAACCAGGTGTGCAGGGGAGGGAGACGCAAGTGGCGGGGGTGCCTCGAGCTGGCAAGGGCAGGGCATGGACTGAGCCCCCACGGCGCCGTGTCCTGGTGCCTTCACCCCAGGTAGCTCACCTCTCTGTGATCTCTGATAAAGGAGTAGACAGAGCCCGCCCCCAGCCCCGCCATCCGAGGCTCTCCCACAGTTCAGTTGGCATTTCCTGATACCCCGGGGCCGGCAGTAAGTGAGTTTTAGGACATCTGGGTGAAAGGCCTTCCATCCTGGAAGGTGGAAAAGGGGAGCAGAGCCATGTGAGGTTGGAGTGTTGTCGTCCCACCCACCCAGGAGGGCGAAGCCCCAAGCACAGGCTCTAACCCAGAGAAGAGCCCTGTGTGGAAAGTAGCAGGGGCCTAGGTGGGCCCCAGGCCTGCAGGGTTCAGGTTCTCATCCTGACTTGTCAGCGGTTCTCAGTATGACCCACATGGGCTCACCTGACCTTGAATTAGGTGGATTTCAAGTCAAACATTACCTAGTGTTGGTGGGCAGAGTCCAAGACAGGGAGGAGGATATCTGGGTTCTGGTCTGGCTTGTCACACACGTACCACTGAACCTGAGACAGGGCCCTTCTCCTTTATCTGAGTGAGGTTAGAACTAGGGGTCTGTCTCTAAGGCCCTTCTTGCTCAGACAGTCTGTTTTTTAGTTTATTCTAGTTTTGCAGATCCTTGGCAGAGGAGTATTTGGGGGAAGGGAATGTGAAGCATGATGAATCTCAAAAAATTATCGATAGTCCTGAACATTTAGCTGTGTTAATAGAAGTCCGGGGTCTAGAACTAGGAAGGAGATGGTTCTATCGCCAAAGTAAGCAAACAGATGTGCTCTCAGAGGAAGGACTGGAAAGCGAGACGACTCTAAACCAGGTGTTCTTCCAAATGGCAGGCGCTGCAGAAGCGTGTAATCCAGAGGAAACAAGATTCCAGGGAGGACGTGAGAGCCGCCTGCAAATATTTGACATGGGAGAGGAGTGGCACTGGCGAATGGAGGTCATAAGGAGAGCTTCCAGCGCAGGCTGAGAAGGAGCTTGCCAAATGGCCAGAACTGCCCCCAGATGGAATAAACCAGCCTGTGTTGGATGGTAGGGAGTTTCCTGTCAGGAGAGGGATGAGAGGGCAGGTAGGAGAGTCACCTGGCAGGCTGGCTGTCCTTTGTCCTCTGGGGCACTGGACTGGATGATTCCTGCCTGTTCTGGATGGCTGCCGTTCTGTGACCTGGGTTTAGGTCTGAGCCTGCCAGCTCCTGCAGCGTGACCTGAGGCAGTCATTTCACCTCCAAGTGCCTCAGTTTACTCATGTGAAAAGGAGAGTGCCTGCCTGTCTTTTAGGCTTCTTGTCCAGAGGAGTCGAGGCAAGGGCTATAGAGTTCTTTGCATGATGCAGCCCCAGATGTGAGCGAGGGATAATTACCATTTCCCCACTCTGCCTTGTCTGCTTGCCACCATGCTGACATTTGGGTTGTGGGCAGGACGTGGGAAATTTCTTTTTTCATAGCTCAAGCTGACTGATCTATATAGTTAAGCTTCCGCCTTAAGGAATTTAGTCGTTGGAGGCAAGGGCGAAGAGTAAATACTAATGCAGAGGTAGCAAAACCTGGGAGGAGTGCTGACCTGATCTGTGGCCAGGACAGGCATCACTAAGCAATCCCCTCACTCCTTCCTGCTGATCACGGATAAAGCCTCATAATTCTTACCCACTTGATGACAGTTACTGTTAGGATTCGGCTTAAGAGGTGGACTCTATTCTCCACTCCTAAATAAAAGAAAATAATTATTAATGCCATCTTTGGTCAGCACCAAGCAAGTGACTCAATACATGCATTTTTAAGGGGAGTATATATTTTGGTGGGGGTGGGGGTCGGATCACCTGTGAGCTAAATTAAATTGGACCGGGTTGGCTTCTTGGTGGAGGCGGTCATAGTCTAAACCTAAGAAAGGGTGAGATTAAGAGAAGAAGAGAGAAGCAAGACGGGCATGCCTGGCCATTGGCACAACATAGGCAGAAACCCCCGTGGCATTGCTTGGGAGAAGGGCTCGTGGTCAGCCTGCGTGAGCACTGACCCGTGAGCCTGGTCCCTGCTCTATAGTCACTTCCTGTGTGAGGCCCATTCCCTTTGTGTAAGGTAAGGGACGAGAGCTGGCCTAATACTCTCAAAGCTATAAAGAAGCTCTAAAAAAATTTTTTTTCTGCAAAGAACAGCATCCCCAACACACACACACACACACACACACACACACACACACACTCTCACACTCACGCGCACAGCTCCCCAAGCAGTGGGCAGTGGGTTCCTAATGAATGCCTTGTTGGTGGCAGCATATTGAAGTGTGATCCAAATGACTCAGAAATCTGGGGGCTGGAAGCAGTAGCTATACCAGGATAGTTATTGAGGAAAGAAGCAAGATGTAGGCTGAGTCGGGCCTGGGCTTGACAGATCCCTGGATTTCTAGAGGATGGAGCTTTTTCTCTGAGGTCAGCAGAAGGTTTGGGTTCAGTGCAGCTTAGCCGGGTATTTGGGCCTCTGAACCATTTCAAGGCGCCTTTTCATTCTTGGCCAAGAGGGAGGGGAGGCTGGCTATGGGCAAGAGAGCTGACAGGTTCTCATCTATTTATAGCTGGGATTTTGGGGTCACGCGGCCCTGGGTTCTGGGATGGCCCCATGCCTGGCCTTGTCAGCCAATCACAGGGCAGCTGGCCTCAGGGTCCTGCACATTCGCAGGTGCCCTAATATGAACCCACAGGGCTGGCCTGGGCTCTGGCCAGATGCTCAACGTTCCCGCCTGACTCCCAGTGGGTCTCTGGTGTGCCACCAAGTGCCTGGTGTGGGGGAGGGCAGGAGAGAGGACGAGAAGAAAGGGCTGGTATGGAGGCCGCTGGTGGGGCTGCCCTGGCCTGCGGTTCTCAGCTCACGGGGTGGATGGAAGGTCTGGGTGCTTAGGACAGAGGTTCCGGAATGGACACCGGAACTCCTGGGTCCTGGTGTCAGCGTCACAGTGGAATAAGAGAAAGAGAGCCCATTGGCCCAGTCAGGCCTTCCTCACCCTGGGGACACATCTCTTCCCCTCCTGCCACACTTGACACCCCAGAAGCCACTTAGTGAACTTCCACTGAGACACACAGCCACCACTGGGATTAACGACTTTGTCTTGACCAATTAGCACGTTTGCTCCATCTGACTCTACTGGAAACTCAGTTAACGCTGTGCAGTTTTTCACAAAGATAGTATTGTGTTCGGGTAAAGGGGATCGATGACTTTGATGATGACTACATGGGGTCTGTGACAGAGCAAACATGGACTGGAGTCGTGACCTCGGGGAACTCATCTAATCTGTTGGGTCTTAGGTTTCTCATCTGTGAAGTGGGGAGAACGCACCAGGATGCTTTAAGGCCATAGGAGAGGGTTAGAGAGCATCAGTCTGCTCTCTGATACTGTTATAAAAGCAGACGCATGGCAGCAGCCATATCCACACCCCCGCCTGCACGCACACGCACACACACACATGCCCACGCACAGGTGCCTGGCCTAGTGTGGGCCACGTGGGTATGGGAAGCAGCCCAGCTTACCTTCCTGAGGCTGTTTTCAGGTGCCCCAAACTCAGCAGGTCCAGAATAGAGCCACTCATTGCATTCTCCGCCCTCACCCCCACCCCTACCCCCGCCCCATTCCCCTTGCCTCTTCCACCCAGACGGTGGCAGCCCTGAACCGGGGAACCCTCCTTAATTTCTTCCTCTTCTTCATTTCCTACAGCCCAGCCATCACCAAGTCTTTTCAATCTTACCCCAGAATATGGATCCCCGGACATCCAGTTCATCTGCTTCTCTTCATTTTACTTCTTTTCCACTCAGAGGCCACAATGTCACACTGGTCAATGAGAAAGCCACATAACTGGACCTCCTGGTGCTATTTTGTCCCTATCTTTCCATGGCAGCCAAAGTGCAGATTTGTCATGGCACTGTCCTGTAGAAACCCCTCAGCGGAGCCCTATGATCTTAGGGCAGAGGCCAACCCTACCACCACTGTGACTGAGAAGTCCTTTAGGATCTGGCCTCATGTACTTCTCCCTCATCCCTCCTGAGTCCTCTGACCCTCACTCAGGCCAACCGAGCTGCTCTCAGTTCTTTCTCTTGTGTTCTGATCACCTGGGTACTGGTCTGGGGGCTTCCCCATCTGACTGGATGGTGGGGACCCCGTCTTTCTATCACGGCTGTAGCCTCAGTGCTAGGTAGGTGCCTGGCACAGGTCATCACTGAAGTAACGGTTCAGGAAAGAGGAAAATTTCCTCTCAAGACAGGGGGTACTGATATTCAGGGTTTAGGAGGGCTGGAGTGAAATCTCACTCAGAGTGGCAAGAACTCTGGATCCCAGGCTGGCCTCTTCCTTTGAGGCCTCAGTCTCTGGTCTGTATGACAAGGGGTTGGACAAGATGTCCCTGTCTGAGGGCCCTTGCAGTTTTAAAAAGGATGGACCTCAAGATAATCATGCTAAGTTAAATAACCCAGACAGAAAAAGTTGAAAATCACATGATATCACTTATATGTGGGATATAACCTTAAAATCAACAAATGAACAGGGCAAACAAACAGACTCATGGACATGGACAATAGGTTAGTGGTTACCAGAGGGTAGGGAGTGGGAGAGGAGTGGGGAGGTAGACAGGGTAAAGGGGGTCAAATATGTGGTGACAGAAAGAAATCTAAGTATGGGAGGTGAACACACAGTGGAAATATACATATGCCTTACTATTAAAGTATACAGCTGAAAGTTATTGGATTTCATTAACCAATGTCACTATAAAAAATAAATTAATTAAAAAAATAAAAATAATGAAAAAGAAAATAAAGGTAAGGTAGAAAAGAGACAAAAAGGCTAACTGCATGGACTTTGCAGCCGACAGACCTAGGTTTGAATCTTAGCTTTCATCGCTCATTGGCCAGGTGACCTTGAGCCTCTCTGAACCTTGGTTTCTTCCTCTGTGAAGGAGGAGTGGTATAATCATTTCTGCGGTCTCAGACGATAGGGCACAGGGCCTGACACTTAGTTAGCACCCCATAAATGGGGGCTTTCTACTTTGTAGTTTACAGTCCGATAATGGAACGTGGCAGTTCAAATAATTCATAAATCTTTATCTATCATTAAGAAATATTTTTCCCCCATATATTTTAGTGCCAGGTATTTATAAAGAGCCCCCTGTGCATTTATTTGGTCTTTTTCTCCCCTGAGATCCCGGTTGTTCCCCTTCTCCATACACAGGGAGAAGACTTCTTGGTCTCCTAGTTGTACCGCTTTAGGGATCCAGGTGTGTCTGTGGAACGTGCTGTGGGTTAATGTTGTGGCTGTCAGGGACTGGTAGCACCCCGAACCCAGGTTGGCACTCAAGGAGGCCAGAGAATAGAATTGTTCGCTGACCCTCCCTGCACATCTATAAGGTTATCTGCCTAAGGATCTTAGCTCAGAGTGAAGGCAAGCTGAGGTCTGAGTCTGACACCCATTGTTGGTGGGAAAACGCCCCCAGGGCCAGGAGCCAAGATCAGAGGCGGGTATCTGTGCAGATGCCTTCCCAGACCCCCTGTCACAGGGTGGCCTTCTGTCTAACCCCAGCTTCACGCATGCTGCAAACTATCCAGGAACCGGAATTTGAGATGGTCAGGGAGGAATGTCTTAGATGGTAGGAAAGGTGGAGAAGAATTCAGAGGCTTGGAGCGAAGACCATCTAACCGCAGTTAATGTCAGTAAAATGAACAAAGGAATCAATGAACAGAAGAATGAATAAAGGTCTTCTACCAATAGAAGCAGAATCTTCTCCCAGGCCTCAGGATCAGAGCATTAACCCTTTGGCTCAAGGCTTACCAGTTTTAATAGGTGGCTAGAGTAGAAAAAAGACATTAGAAGAAAACCATGGAGTTAGGCTCAGTGATTTTCAAACTTTTTTTCATTCCACCCCGACATGCATGTTAGAAAACACAGGCTCACTCTTCTAGTTACCAGCTGTGGCGCGGGTAAGAGAAGCCGTGGGGCCATATGCCTGCTGGATTTCTTTTCCACCCGCATCAGAGTGTGAGTATTTAATTGCCAGGATTGTTTTGGTTGTAAGGGAAAGAGAGTTGACTCAAAACCACCACCCCCCAACCAAAAAAAAAAAAAAAAAAAAAAAAAAAAGAAAAGAAAAAAAAAAGAAAAAAGAAAAAGAAAAAAGAAAAGAAAAAGAAAAAGAATTAATTGAGTCCGGGAGCTTCATCTCTCCACTCTGCTTTCCCCCTAGGCTCTTCCCAGACAGTCGGAAAAATGGCCACAAGGCCTCCTGAAGATCAGTTTAGCAACTAGGAGGAAGGCATTTTTTTCCCCCCAAAAGTACCAGTTAATAGCCCGGGGCTGACTCCTTGTCTGGATTGGGGGCACATGTTTAGCCCTGAGCCCATTATGATGTCTGGGGAATGTGGGCTCAGCATCACTGACCCATGTGATCTGGAATAGGAAGGTGGCGTTCTCCAGAGAGACGGTGGAGGGATGAAAGTTGTGCCCTTGAACCATCTCCTTTCCATTAAAAGTGAACTCATTCTCTAGGTTGGGATTTTAAAATGTGATTAGCAACTGGTAACCTACCACCCCTTTCACCAGGCTATAGCCACGCAGAGGAAACCTGCTGACATTGAAAGCTAAGAACGCCTGCTTTTCCCAATAGCTGACATGATTGCCAGTCATGAAAGTGAGGCTGTGGGTCCAGCTGTAAGCGAGCCGTCTGTGTTGAGCAGTTTCTTGGATGTCAGGAAAGATGGGTGCTGCTGTGACCACATTCTGTCTTCTGGGACACTATCATCTCCGGAAGGATCTGCAGGGAGGTTGACACATGCAATGATGTGACTGAGCTATGGGTTCCCCTGTTTCCCAATCATAATTAGATTTGGAAATAATCTGAATTTGTACAGAAGATTCCGTCTATAAAATGGAACAGTCGGGTTTGATCATCTACCCTCTGTGATCAATTGGTAATGACTGTCAAGAGAATCGTGTTGGAGAGTCCAAAGCTACGCTCTGGCTCAGCAGGAAGGAGGCCTGTGATTGATTAGCAGCATCTGCAGCAGGCAAAGGCGTTGAAAATTTGGGGTGATTGCTGTGTAGTAGCCATTCCTGTACTTTTTTCCCTTTCGCTCTCTCACTTTAGACACGAATCAATGGAACAAATGAGGACTTGCCTGGGAAGTGACTTGAGAATTCAGAGACTTACGTTGCTGGCTGTTGTCCTTGTGGAAATCATTTTCTCTGCTGACCCGCTCGCTTTTCTCATTCTGCAAATTGGGACAAAATAATCCAGCTTCTGAGCCAAGCAGGGTTGTTTAGGAATTAAATGAAGTAATAAATGAATTGATTTTGTCATATTACAATAACAGCAAGCAGTTAAATGACATTTATATCAGACAATGTTCTAAGTGCTTTACTTATATCCTCATCATAGTATCAACAACACTCACGAACGTGGTTACTTACTATTGTTATCCCCATTTTATAGAGAATGACAGTTAGGTGCAGACACTAAGTAACATGCCCAGGATCACATAGCTGTGGGAGCAGGGTTACAGACCCGGACATCCTGGTTCTGTGGTCACTGCTGTGAATCCCTTCATCATGGTGCTTCTCACTGTAAACTGTGGAGTGCTGCGTGCCTGAAAGAGATTCTCTGAAGTTGAACTTCCACTTCCTTTTTTGCTCAGGAGATGCCTCACTAATCCATTCCCTCATTAACACCCATGGTGGCGAAATCGGTCTGCTGCGGTCTGTGCGTCAACTTTTCAGTGCTTGGCGACACCTTTCTAAGACCTTGTGGCAGATGAGAAAGGGGAAGCAGGGTAAGTCCAAGAGTCTGCCCTCGATCTCCAGTCAAACTGCCTGGTTCAGCTCCTGGCTCTACCCCTTTCTGGTTGCGTGAGCAAGTTACCTAACCTCTCTGAGCCTGGGTTTCCTCATCTGTAAATAGAGATGATAATCATACCTCCTGTGCAGGATTATTGTGGGGAGTCAATGGGATAAGCTATGGGATGTGTTTAGTAACATATTAAGTAGTCAGTATGGGGGTGGTGAGAATGGGGCTGGGGGTGCAGAGGTTAGAGAAACCCGAAATGGAAGGCAGGGAGGGGCTGCCCATCTCAAGACTGGGCAAAGGACCAGGGCCTTTCTGCGGGATCATTTATTGTGATGCCATGCTCAGTGCTGAGTAAAATTTTCCCCTCCTGGGTAGAAGCTACTGCCCCCCTCCCCCCAACTCTAGCTCCCAGACTTGAGACCCTTCACCTCTGGGGTGTGCCTCTGCCCTCACTCCTGCACGCCTCTGCCAGCTGTCCCCTCTGCAGACAGCACAGCAGACAGGCAGGCAGGCAGCCACACTGATTGTCCACACCACCGCAATCCCAAACCGGCCAAATCCAGGGTGAGCTAGTCGACAGCCTGTGCTTCCTAGGGGCCTCTGAGGCTTAAAAAATTATAATAAAAGGAACACAATTGGAAGAGATTCTGATTCTAAGGTGAGGCATCTGAGAGTGTACAAGTGCCCTTGTTTTGGGAACTGATGAAATAAGCAAAGAAATGAATGACAAGGCTTATTGGTAATTTGCTTTTCTGTCCATCACTCTGGGTGCATTCCTTCTGTTGGGAGTGGGTCTCAGTGACCCCACCTGTGAAATGGGACCTGGTGATCCATAAGGAATATGTGCAATGTACAGATTTCTGGGCCGGGGCAGGAGTTTGGACAGTGGACAGTAATGATTGCTTCGTCACTGGGGAGCTTATTTAAAATGCATTTCCTGGGTCTCCTCCAGAGATGATTTCAGGGCCGGGCCTCTAGGCTATGGCCCAGGAACTGCATTTTTACAAGCTTCCCCAGGAGATTCTGCAGCAGGTGGTCAGAATCAAACCTTGAGAATGCTGAGTCTCTTGATATCCTTTTGACGACCAAAACCCATTTCACCTACCCCAGACTTCAAAAGGTACAAACGTCCACTTATAAAATAAGTCCTGGGGATGTAACGTACGGCATGGTGACTATAGTCAATACTGTACTGCATATCCGAAAATTAAGAGAGTAAATCATAAAAGTTCTCATTACAAAGAAAAAAAAGTATAACTATCTGTGGCGATAGATGTTAATTGTGATCATTTTGCACTATACAGAAATATTGAATCATTATGTTATAATGCCTGAAACTAATATAGTGTCCTATGCCAATTACATCTCAATTAAAAAGAAAAAGAATATCCCTTGATTCTATGAGGTTTCTCCTGGGGTTCCCCTTCTGTCAGTCATCTCACCCCAAACTCTTGGGGCAGCCAAAAGACCCTGCGAGATGCCCAGAACTCCTCAACAGTTTGGAGAGATGACTCTGCTTCTTCACGAGCTCCCTGCCTTTCTGGGGGTGTGCAGGGAGCCCCAGGGCCTGCTCCGAACCGAGGACCATGAGCCAAACAAGTGCAAAGTCTCCTTTGGTGCTGTGATTTCATTACCTGGAGAGGCTAGTCTTTTAGAGCAAACGTCAATATCTGCAAAATGGGTGGTAATTAGAGCCTATTGAAGCTGGAGGGAAATTAGTTTTCACTGCAGGACAACTTTTCTCCCCTCTGCGGACAGAATCTTCCCCGAAGGCCCAACGAGTACAGGAAACTAGGGGAGCCGCTCTGAACAGACTGGCGCCCCGCTGGCCACCTTCCCTGTTTTTACAACCTGTGTTACAGACTAAGATAATGAGGGCCCATATCCCAGTGCCCGGTGGTTTTCCTGTTTAAACATGAAAGGATACATCCATAAAAGTTTCACTCATTCAACAAACATGGCATGAATAAGCACCTGCTGGCCCCAGGGGACCCCAAAACATACACCACAATCTCCTGGCCTTGGGTTCCAGACCTCCCTACTAGGAAGTGAGGTGGAAGCAGGGCTGAGGGTGCCCCATGGGCAAGACTTGGAAGGGCAAGGCCTTGAGGATGTGGTACAGAGGGCAAAGTCATCTTAGCAGGGAAGGTGGGAGTGGGGTGGAGTGGTAGAGTATGTACAAAGGTGCTGAGGTGGGACCATTCAGGGTGTTGGGAGTAAAGGGTGGGGCAGGGCAGGGCAGCAGGCTATACAATGGGAATTAATGCAGAGAGTCCTCTGTAGCCAGCAGGGCTCTTTCTGCTGTCCCCAGAATCCCCAGGGAGACTTCTGACCCTTCTGGGACAGGATGGGGTTTGGAGGCGCAGATGTCTTCCCTCTCGAGGCATCTAAGATGTGGGATCCCTACCCTTCACTCTTCACAGCAGCTTCCCAGATGCAGGAGGGGGCAAAGAAAGGCCAAGATCACCTCCCGGAATGAATTTGTTCCATTTTGGGGATGGAGTAAGGACAGGGTTCAGATTCTAAGTGTCATTTAAGGAGTATAATTTTGTGGAGATGCTGGACTAGGAAGCTGAGGTCTCATCTTGGCTACTACTTTCCTCTCTTGTTACAATCTTTTTGAGACGGACTTTTCCCATCTGCAAAGTAGGATAATATTGATTTCTACTTTGGGTTGTCTTTACGCTCAAAGAATATACCGGTGAAAGATAAGGACCAGAAGAGCACATAGACTGGATATGCAGTGATATTGATTAATTAAAGCAGCCTGCATCCTTGGGTGCTCGGGTACCCTTTACAGTTTGCAGAGCCAGCTCCCACATAAATCCCATCACCGAGGACATTGCCACCTTCGCAACATTCTTCCTTATATGGAAGAAGTATGACTCCCATCCATCTGTGTCTTGGATCTGCCCTTCGGCCCCAAGAAAGAAGTTCATGTGTCTTCTTGAAGACTTTCAGAGACATGCAGATAAAAGGACAATGACACAGCCTTAAGACCAGATATCCTCAGCTACTTCATCCAGTCAGAGACGAGGTGGAGCCCAGGTCACTGGATTTGGGGGTGGGTGTGCTTTCCCTTCCTCCTGCTTGGTGGATCTCCCCCAACACAGCCTGCGGGGGGGGGGCAGCTGCTGTGGCCTGCTCTTTCATTTTCGCCTTCCTGAGAACTGGGTGGAGTGCTGGGTGGAGGCGTTAGGGGAACTCTTGGGCTGGAGAGTGGTTTCTGCCTGCCAGGAGGAGCCCCTGACTCATAGGAGACTGTTCTCCTGTCAGAAGGGAGAAGTAGTTATATCAACAAGTCCCAGGGGAAAGACTAAAGGAAATTGGTTCATCAGAGCATCTTCTGTCTTCTGAAAATCCCAGTATGATGTTAATAATAGCATAAGTAGCCCCTCGTTTAAAAGAATGCCTTCACACTGCCTCGCTTGGCATCCATGCAACAAATGTTTATGGGGAGGACAGTTCACACCCCGGCCTCCTCATTGCCTCAGACACGTCTCATCCCACAACCTCTGCCTTCTGGAATCAGGTACAGAACCTGTGGTGGCCAAAACCATTACCACAGAGACCAGGTCCTGTTGTTCCCCAAATGATTCTCCTCTAGAGCCCACTGATGGTTGTTTTAGAGCGAGCCTCAGCTTGGAGATCTGGCTGACCAATCCAGTGCAGGTGGGAAGGTACCTGAGCGGGGAGGAGTGGAACTTCCTGAAGACAGCAGGCTGCGAGCCAAGACCCCAACTGCCGAGAGATGATGACCGAAGGGCAGAGACAGGAAGCTCTGAAGACCCTGAGGGGAGGGGCAGTGCTGTGTCAGGGCAAAGAACCACTTTGAAGGGATGCTGGTTAAGATGGTTCCCCGGGGTCAGCAGCTAGGGTCCTGAGGGCCAAATCCAATCAGCTGCCTGTGTTTGTGAATAAAGATGTTTTTGGAACCCAGTCACACCCATCTGTTTACATGTCAGTGGCCACTTTTACCTTTCAGCCGCAGAGCTGAGCAGTGCACTCTCTGGCTTAAAAGTCTAAAATATTTAGTGTCTGGTTCTTTGCAGAAGTTTGCCAACCCCTGATGGTTTGAGTTATCAAGGAAGGGTTAAAATTCAGCCTGCGTTAGAGCAAGACCAGGAGGTGTGAGGTCTCTTGGGGAAGGACTTGTAGACAGACAGGTTGACGGTGTTGTCGCCCATGTATTGGTGCTGTAAGGAGTGGAAAGGTTTCAGATGGTCTGGATTTCATAAGACTTATCGAATGGTAGGGCCAAAGAGGACATTAGATGGCATCTAATTTGACTCTTGCACATCTATATGGGGAAACTTAGGCCTGGGGATACAATGGGACTTGCTTGGGAGGCAGCTCTCAGTCTCAAACCCAGGCCAGAGCACTTTGTTCTGATTTGCTATTTTATGGCACACGCAACACACACGCACGCACACACACACGCACGTGCGTGCGCGCACAAGCAACAAAATTCTCTAAGCAGGAAAACAGCGAAGGGATGTGTTTGCCTCTGAAGCGCAATTGCTTATTTTGTCTTTTCTCTGTTCCTTGCCTTTGCATTAGGAGAAGGCGGGGTGGGCAAGGATTCTGCTTTGCCCTATATAAGGAGGCTGCTGTCCAGCCAGGCCCATCCCATGGCAACGGGGCTAAAATGGAAACAGGGAGCTCTGTTTAAGGCAAGCTCCTGCACAACAGCTGCCTCCCGCCTGCTGTGGAGAGACCATTGTTGGCCAAGCACCTGCCCTTCCTGGTAACCAGATTGGAATGTAGGCACCAGGGGCCCACGGTCCTGGAGTGGGTCCTTTGTGCGGAGTTGGTGTCCCCTAACCCCGTGCATGCCACCTGTACACCCTGCCTTGTGGCCAGGGCAATAGGGCATTCACCAGGAGCAGCCTGATGCAGTCAGAGGATGAGTCAGAGACTTCCCTGCTCGGAACCTCAGTTTCCTCCCATGGAAAATAGGAGATTTAGAATCAGTTCTGTCTAAGCTGAGGCCCCTTTCATTCGGTTGTTGTATAATTCTGGCACCTGTGCTCCTTTGAAGAGGCTCTGGAACAAAAGAGTTTTTGTTCTTATCCTGGCATAGAGGTCAGATGTCACGGGTTAGGGAGTCAGATTTCCTGGGTGCCATCCCAGCTCTACAACTTCTTTTGTTGGGTGTCTTCAAGGGACGTTAGCAAACCTCTCTGGGCCTCAAGTTTCTGCACCTGTCAAACGGAGATAAAAAGGGAACCTAGCCCTGGAGGTACTTGCAGCTATATCTGAAAGCGTAAGGAGGAGGGTGAGACAAAATGGCTCTCAAGGTCTTTTCCTGTGTGGGGCTCCTGATCGCCAGCCTTCAGGCAGGCCTCCCACCTGCTTCAGTGTTGACTGGGGAATTTCCTAAGCAGAGGGCACGCCACAGCTCCAGGAACCTGATCTGGGGATTAGAGGCCAGGAAGAGGCGGTTGAGGAGAAAGGAGTGTGGGAAGTTTCCAGGGCACCGCAGGTAGAAGTGACTCCATGGGTGGGTGCCACATCCCTGCTGGCCCCTCCTCTAGGCAGAGTGGTCCAGGAAGGGAATGGCTTCTGAGCAGGGTGAGGTCGCAGCATCATGAGGCCTGGCCCCTCTGCATCTTTCTGTAGAATCGTCCTTCCCTTGTCTTCTGTTTGGGGATGTTTTTTGGAGGGGCTTTTTTTTTTTTTTTTTTTTTTTTTTTTTTAAACAGTATAACATAGTAATTAAGAGCCTGGCTTTGGCATCAGATAGCCCTCAACCAGCTGGGGGAAACTCACTTGGTTCTCCTCAGTTTCTTTTTCTGTAAAATGGAAATAATAGCAGCTGTGAAGATGATATGGCATAATGCATGTCAAGAGCCCAGCCCATTTTCCCATACAAAATAAGCTCACTCAGTAAAATCTGAAGAGTGCCCAATATGTGCCAATATACAGGAGGAAGCAAGACAGACTAGTGTTCAGCAATCCGGAATGTCCATGTGAGTGGGGATGGACAGGTAACAAACACATGAACAGAACGGACAAGATTATTTCAGAGAGTGATGTGGGTCTCGAAGAAAATAAGACACAGCCATGTGATGGAGAGTATCAGAGTAGGGATGGGTGGGCACTTTATAGTGAATGGTCGGGGAGGCTTCTCTGAAGAGGTGACGTTTCGTCTCAATGTCAGAAGAAGCCAACCATCCAAAAATGGCTTGTGCAAAGGCCCTGGGGCAGTGACTGGTGTTTGAGATAGAATCTAGATGCCAGGGCCAAGGCAAGTGAGACAGAAAGTGGCCAGAAAGGATGCTGGCAAGGTAGGCAAGGGCCTTGTAAACCACGGATGTTTGGGATTTCATTCTAAGTACTGTCGGAAAGTCTTTGGAGAGATTTGACTAGGGAGTGAGGTGGTATTGTCCGATTTACCTTTTTTAAAGATTCTTTTGGCCACTGTGGGAAAGACCAGCTTGGGATGGGATTGGGCAAGTATGGAAGTGGGAGACCTGTCAGGCCGCACTGTCAGAATCCGGGTAAGAGTGATGACAGCACGGGCTGGTGTGGCGACAGCAGGGATGGAGAGAAGAGTGCTGTGTTTTGAAGAGAGAGTGGACAAGACTGGATTGAATGTGAGGGTGAGGGGAAGAGGAATCCTAAGTGTGGCTTCTGAGCAGCTGGGTGAAGGGTTTGCCATTTACGGGCAAGGAGGGCTGAAAGAGAAACTGCCTTGGGTAGGAATAGAATTCCATTTGGATATAAGGTTGAGATGTCGATAAACCACCCATGTGGAGATGCCAAGGAGACAGGATTTGAAAGGTCTCCTTTGCAGGAGGAGCCGAGGATACATACAGCTAATGCATGGAAGGACACAGCCTGTTTTGAGCTGCGACAGACAGAGTGTGTTTCTAACTGGGACTTAACGCTCTTGCATCCCTAAGCTTCCGGATTAGCTTTAAGGGCCTCCCTCACTCACCGGACAGACGGCCTCGCATGACCCACATCCTTCCCTGAGCCCCTGTTAGGCTCAAAGCCGCTCAAACCACTCCCCTAGAGGACCGCTGATGGCACGCAGGTGGATCCTTGGGCCTGGTTTGTCTAGGGGGCAGAGCCTAGTGTAGCCTGAACCAGCTAGCCCAAAGGAACCTTCACAGGGTGTGCCAAGCACTGTGTAAAACTTCATGACTGAGCTTCTTAACCTCATGTCCACTGACCAACCCCAGGGGATAGAATTCACGGGGTCTGTGAACATGTATGGAAAGAAATATTGCATCTTTATTTTCGCTAATCTCTAAGTGAAAATTAGTGTTTCCTTTTGTTATGAATGTAGGTGACAAACCATAAAAGTATTGGCGGTACCTGTGATTTTTGTCACTAATGGAAATCTTAGGTATTTTCGTATCATGTTACAGTTCTTTTAGATATCTGGAAATATTTATGCTCATAGCTGCTTTGAAATTATGGGACATTATTAGACTTGCTACTAGACATTATTTAATATAGTAATAAGGAAGCATGCTATATTCCTGTAACAAATTTACTCTTGTTGGTATTTTATAAATATATTTTGACATTATCTGTTTCCTTTATAATCCTGTATTTTATTTTCTGCCTTTAGAAACATTCTGAGCAGGAGTTTATAGCCTTTCCCAGATTGCCAGTGGGACCCATGGCTCTAAAAATGTTCAGGACTCCCGCTTTATCAGCATGATCTAATTTCTGTTTTACAGATAAAGAATGCTAAGGCTCAGAGAGGCTCAGTATCATGGCCAGGGTGAAACAGCTGGCTGAGTGGCTGAGCCCACATTAACACAGCTCTTTTTGATTCTAAAGTCAGTGTTCTTAGCAGTCCTGTTGCTGCCTCTGCAGTAGTATCATCAGAGAAAACTACAACCGATTGAAGCAGAATCTACAGCACACAAATCATTCATATTATCTGAAAAAATTAACATAGCGTTTGCATTTTAGTCCCTAGCATGCCCCCCTCCTTTTTATAATAGTTTTCTTTACTAGTGAAATTATTTAATTTTCCATGATGCCGAATCTTGGGAGGGAAAGGGAGTTCTGAAAAGAGGCACCATGCCTGTCCTGTGCCTTTGAGCATTTCTCAGCTCAGCACTGTGTCCCCTGTGGGTACGTGATTAGAGAGAGAAGCCTGTTCTCCACTCAGTTGTTTTACATGCTGCCTTATAAGCAGGCAGCCTACTGAGCAAAAGGAAACACCAAGGCCTCGGCCATTGGGTGGCTTGCTTACAGCCACATAGCTTCAGCCAGTGGATTTCTAGTTCCAGCTCTTTCCCGCCTGTAACTTTGGTCCAGTTCCAATATCACTAACTTAGCTGAGTGATCGCAAACGTATTACTTAACGTTACTGGGACTTAGTTTCCTCATCTGTAAAATGGACTACCTGTCTTTACTTGATTGTTAAACAGTATACATGGGATGTGTGTAGTGTGACACAAAAGAGAGGTTCACGAAGAGTAGTGATTATCATGGGCCAAATATGACCAAGTTCTCAGAGGTCTCGGGCAGGGGCTGAGTGCTGAGGAGGGCGAAGACCACCTCGATACCTGCGAGGTGAGATGGGGTCATCACCAAGCTCCCACCAAGGCCGAGAGCCAAGTCCAGCCTGAGGTCCAGGCTCAGCAACAGCCCAGAGCTTCCTAGGTGAACAGTCAGGACTGGGGAATGGGGGGCAGACCTCCACTTCTCATCCCTGTCTCTCTGTCCCCTCCTCAGAGTTCCAGCACCAGAGTGGTGGTTTTATTCCATGCTCTTCTAGACTTAATAAGCAGGACCATGATGAGGTTTGGTGACCTCAGGGCCCAAATGGACTGTCTGTTGGCATAAGTGGTACTTGAGTCATTTCCCAGGAAAGAGTGCTGGGCAGGCTTCCAGGAGCTGAATTTACCCTCTGGTTCTCTGCTCTCCTCTTCTTCTCCCCACCCCCAAGCTCCATTTTGGAGGTTTTTTTTAGCTTACTTGCCTCCATAATACCAAGACCAAGATAAAAAGCAAAACAGTTATTCATTCACCGGGGCTGTCTGCTGACCCAGGCCCTGGGGATCCTGCCTGGCTGGGGCCCTCATGTTTATATGCATGTTGAGGACACAGGCTCAGTGGAGAATGTGCCCAGAGAGATGCAGGCAGAATGTAGCAGGAATTAAGAGGAGAGACAAGGCAGGGGCAATCAAGGCAGGCTCCATGGGTGAGGTGGCATGTGAATTGGTCTTTGAAGGATGGGTTGAAGCATGTGTATGACTAAATAAAACTAAAACCTTCAATGAGTAAAGAAGCATATAAAATAGAAAGTAAATATTGTCTGACCTCCCCTCACCAAGCAACAAATTACTGTTCCCAAACTCAGTATTTTTTGTGCGGCCTTTAGCAATAATCTATGAACACAGGAACTATTCACTATCCTTCCATCCATTGATTCATCATTTTTTAAAAATGTACAGGATCATATAATGTTAACTTCCCCTTTTCTCTTAACCCAGTTGTTAATCTTCCATAGCAGTGCACAGCGGTGGGCGGCTCTGACAGGTGTGTGTGGCCCTGGCAGGTAGCTGGAAGGGCATGGACGAGATGAGAAAACCCAGAGTGTGTATGAGGAATTTTGGCAGAGAATGAGGGGAGCAGTACTGCCGAGGGGTTAGGAGCCGAGCCTGACCTTTGAACTTGGAAGATCTGGGGTCAAATCCCAGTTCTACCACTTTCGAGCTGTGTGATCCTGGGCAAGTGTCCTCACCTCTCTGAGTTTCCATTCTTTCATCTTTCACATGTAGCTAATAATATCTCCCTTCGGGACTGTCGGAGATTTCCAGTGAAAGCACCTACCACTCATAGAGGCACTTGGTAAATGAGAACAGCCCCCCACCGTTGCTGCCATAGCTGTCATGTGTCAGCTGGGGCACGGTGCAGCTGAGCCCTGACAGGTAGGGCCAGGTGCATGGTGGGTGTTTCTGGAGCGATTTTTGGAGAGAGGAGGGCCAACAGATCAATCTGAAGCTTAAAATAGTCTGAAAGTGCAAGAACAACAATAAATAAATGGGTTCCGGATGCTTTTAAATCTTGGCATTTCCTGATCGCAGCTCAGCTGGTCCAGACAGCTTCATCAGCGTTTACGGCTGAGGCCGGCTGCGCACGCCTCCCCTGGCCGTGGTCCAAAGCTGCTTTCAAGAAAATCAGATCTAGAAACGTTTGGATCTTTGGCGTCGGGCCTGCAGGCCATGGATGTAAGTTGAGGATCAGGCAGCGTTGGGGTTTGTCTCGTGTGTGTGTAAAGTGAAGGCCTAGGAGATGAATGAGAAGGAAGGTGACCTCGTAGGACGTGGGAGTGAGGTGGTTGCCAGAGACTGGAGTTTTTCATTCTCTCTGCAAGTGTTTATTAAGCACTTACTATGTGCCAGGTGCTGGGGTTTGCATTAATCAAATGCCCATGCAAATAAATGTTTAATTACCGATGGTGATAAGCTCTAGAAGTCTCAGGACCTCCAGAAGGCTGCGAAGGGTACAATAGGTCTCCTCATCTTGTCTGCGGCGCTTGAGAAAAACTTCCCCCAGGATGTAGAATGAAGGCTAGGTAGGTGATAACTAGGCAAAGCGGGTCTATGTGTGAGGATGACGTTCCAGGCAGAGGGAACAGCACTTGCAAAGGCCTTATGGGGGGAGAGATTCCGGCAAGTACCAGGGTGGAAAGAAGGCCAGGGGGGCCAAAAGTTAGGGTGAGGGGAGTGAGTTGATACTCTGAAATGATGCTACAGAACAGGTAGGCAGGAGTCAGATCATGCAGGACCTTACAGGCCTGAGGAAGGGTTTTGGTCTTTATCGGGGAGAAATCAGGGGCAGGCACACCTGCATCTTGAAAAAGATGTCTGGGGTTGCTCTGTGCTCAGTAGCCGGGCGGGGCTGCAGGAGAAGCGGGAGGCCATGGCTGCCATTTAAGGTCAAGTCGATCGTGGTGCGCACTGAGTCAGTCAGAGTTTGAGGAGTGACATGATTGGGCGACGAGGGGGCTTCAGTGGCCCAGAGAAGCTGCAGCTGCTCCAGTGGTTGCTTCAAGACCCCCGTGTCATAATCTCACAAATGGCTGTTGTCATTTGAGCCCTGACTTTGCACCAGACACTATGCAAATTCTTTCTCACTTAAATCCTCACAAGAACCCTAAGGCAGTGGGTGGGCTATTATGATTCCCATTTTACCAAAGCCCAGAGAGGTTAATTCACTGGGCAATCACATAGCTAGCTGAGCTCCCCATTGTCCAGCTCTTTTGGGTTGACTGTCTCCTAGGTTGGTGTCCACCTGTTACTTTTGACCTTTCTCAGGGCCCAAGCCCTCTACTTCTGTCTGTTGCCGAAATGACCCTTGGCATCGTGTCTGCCCTTGCCATAGGACTGGTTCAGAGCTGGGCTGGAAAGGCATGGCCATGTGTGACCTGAAGGGACACAGCCAGTGGCCCTTGCTCTTCTATCCCTCCCAGCCTGCTGCTTCTGGCAGTGCTCGAATAGCCCCTGTTTAGGGCGTGAGCTGAAATGGCCTCGTCTCTGGGTTTCACATGTCGCCTGCCTCCTGGGGATTCAGATGGTCTCTACTGCTTGTTTTTTATTTTGCTTCTTAATTTCCTCTCTCTCCTTCTTTCCCTCTGTCTCCATCTGTTGCTGCCCCATGGGGATCTTTTCTTTAACTCCCAGATGTGCAGGCAGGACTTGGAATGGAAGGAGAGGCCTTCTTCCTTCTGGCCTTTCAGGAAGGAAGAAACTAGCAATTTGGGCTGCTGTTGCCTGCTAGACACTGGCTGAGCTGTGGGCATGGGGATCTTAGGTAACCCTCACAGCAGTCCCATGAGGCATATACTTCATCTCCACTCTACAGATGGGGACACTGGGCTCAAAGGATGTAGATGCCAAACCCAAGGTTATATTCTACGATCTGGCTCCTGATTTAAAAGTTTTTTCTTCCCAAACTTCAGTGTGTGTATGAGTCACCTGGGGACCTTGTTAAATGCAGGTTCTAATAAGGAGGTCCAGGATTCAGCATGGGATTCTGCAGAATCTAACAAGCTCCAAGTGAGGCTGATGCTGCTGATCCAAGGACCATACTCTAAGTAACATCGTGAGGAGCTAGCAGGTCTCCCGCGTGCCCTCCCCAACAACGGTGCAGACACGCACTGCCAGGATGCTCCAGGCCACAGCACTTGCTGCACCCACAGGCTTCCCTCAGCCACACTCAGGACATCTCAGACTGACCCTGCATGTCTCAGACTCCAAGCTGACTGACCACGGTCTCTAAGTCTAGCCAGTGTTGGAATATGGGGCAACTAAGCTCAGAGAAGTGCAGGGACTCATCCAATGTCCCATGCCAAGAGTGCAGAAAATTCAGGCTTGTGACTCCCGTTCAGTGCTCTCCATTATTGCTTCAACCAGGAGTTAAAGGTCTCAGGGTTCTAACCCTGCACCTCTCCTTAACTTGCAGTGGGACTTCAGGCAAATTACTTCCCCTCTTTGAACTTAAGCTTTCCCATCGTAAAAATGGCTTAATCTCTGCCCTGTTATGAGGATCAAATGGGAGAATGTCTAATTTACAGCAAAAAGGATTTGTTTTGAGCCTGAAGGCCCCATCCTAAAAGGGTGAAAGAAACCTAGAGGTAGAAAATGGATTCAGGTGGCATTTACTCACATGTGGGCATGGTGGGAAACTCACTCCCTGAAAGATCTCTCTGTTCTCTTTTTGAGAGCTCCCTGCTTCCTGCTCGTTTCCCATCGGGCTTGGCTAATAATCAAGCATTGTCAGATGGTTACCCTTTCATAGTTCGGTGCCTGTATTCCACCATTAGCACACATTACAGAGGTCCTGGCTCTGGCAACGGAGCCTGTGGCAATACCACCCTGTGGGACACGTTTCTGTTACATGGGAAGAAAGGAAGAGGAACGTGTGATTTGTTTGACACAAATTCATTTTGCATGCCCAGTTCACACACTTCTATATACAGCAGGTCCATCTGTGGCTGGCAGGAGCCGGCGCCTTGGCCACACAGCACATGAGTGGTTGGGGTCCGCGAAGCAGGCCTCCTTGGCCTCCCTGCTCCTCTAGCCCTCACTGACCACATGACCAGGGAGGGCCTGCTGGGGCCCAAGAGAATCTGTTTCCCACCAGCTTTATCTGGGAGCACACGGGTCTGGGATTCTCATCATCTGACATACTGGAAAAGGAAAGGCAGGAGTTTCCATAAGGGAATAAATGATTGCAGAAGGAAACCACCAGTAAAGGGTGGTGCATGAGAGGGAGGCCTTGCAGGCATCACAGTAATACGAAGCAGAGATGCCCAGGCCGACCTGAGAAGTGGGGGCTCTGCTCACCCCTTCTCCCACCTGCCCCCACTCATTCCACAAAGGTTTCCTGAGTGCCTACTTTGTGCCAGATACTGTTCCAGGTACTGGGATTCAGCAAAGGACAAGCCCAGGCTCCTGGCCTCACATAGTTTACATTCTGGAGGGGACACAGACAGTCCCTGGACTCGAGCTGTGGATGACACACGATGGTACAATCCACAGTGACCGGGAGGGTCGGGGGAGGCCTCTCTCGCGGGACTGAATGCTGGGTACGCGTCTAGGACTTGGGAAGGTGCCCCAGGTGGAGCTCAAGCCCGAGTTGGCAGTGCGGGAGGGCGGCGGAGTCCAGGAGATGGGGGGGGGGCGGAGCGGGCAGGCCCAGGCTACCCCGGGGCCTCGTAGGCACAGTGAGAACTTCAGGTTTTTGTCAAGGGCAATGAGAAGTCAGGGAAAGCTTTTAAGCAGGAGAGCGAGTGACTCACTCTCCTCTTAGTTCTGCCTTCAGCTCCCCGGTGCTGGCGGCTGAGTCCCCTGCCTTGGCTCTCTGCACCCCGCGATTTGTTACCTGGGCTTCCGGAGCCCACAGAGCCTCTCAGAGGTACTAGCAGGGCTTTGAGAACTGTGTTGCCTCCCCATGATTTCAAAGTCTAGTGGGTACACCTGCACGGAGCTGGGAAAAGGGCTTTTCCCCTGCGCTGTCTTGGACAGCAGTGGTCACCGTGAGTGGAGGATAAGAGGCTGTGGCAGCAAGAACTTGGCGATTAAGTCTGGATTCACTTTTCGCTAAGCAGAGAGAGTCATGTCACCTCTCTCTGATCCTCAGCTTCTTCATCTGTTAAAGGGGCGACTTTTAAATACCCACTTTGCTGGGCACTCTTGAGGGGTGGACGCCACCTTCCTAGTCTGGGTATTCAAATTGGTCTCATAAAGCCCTTACATTGTCCACGAAATAATGAGTCTGAATAATAGGGCTGAGTGTGTGGGCATGGGAAAATATAGAATTCATATGCAAATGTAATGTCACTCTATTTCTACTAGGTAAGAAAGAAATAGAAATTTGGCTTTTTGTGTATTTGTTTTTTGCCAAGCTTATTCTGTTGGATTCACTCAGGTTAAAAAAAGTATGATGGGTTGCCACTGTATGGTTTTCAGTTCATAAAAATGGAAAACCTAAATAATCAACTCCCTCATAATCCCTCCTACTTCAAAGCCCGGGGCCCTGGCGGGCTGTGGGGGTGGAGAGCAAGCAGGGGGTTCCCTAGGGAGCCCAGCGTGGGAACTACAGGGCCAGATGGGCTGCGCAGCCCCTCCTGGCTCCCACGCGGTGCAGCAGCCCCAGAAGGGGCAGTTGTGGGTTGAGCATTGCTGAGTCATCTCTCCCTCAGCAGGTCGTGTGTTGGCTGACAAGCTGAGGCTGGTATGTTGATGGCAGAGCCCTGATCCTAGGTTCTTGGGGAGCCGACTTAAGCCCCTGCCGGCTGGGCTGGGGTATCCTTAGCTATCCGCTGCCTTTCCACCCATAAGACAGTCCCCTCCCTGCTCAGAACCCCCAGGAGGGAACCACCTTCGGGCTGCCCTTCGTGGGTGAGCATGCTCCCCACAGGCTCCCTGGCACCGCAGCAAGGCTGCCGTTGGCGCTGGGCAGCACTGGGCTGAAGATGTGAGCTGGCACCTTGCTGGCCTGTTGAGCATGACATTTCCTCAAATGCCATGAAGGGGCTGCCTGACCTTCACTCTCCTGCCAGGACCCTCTTTCTGCTTCTTTCTGGGTTATTTATAACAGCGTTAACAAGTAAAGGGCTTCGCAGCCGATCCCTGGCCCAGCTCCTTCAGTCTCTCCTGCCAGCCAGGGCAAGAGACACATAAATAGAACCCAAGAACACGGACACTAGAGGACCCCCGAGAGAACACCTCCAGACAGAGTGTGCTGGGCACTTTTTTTTCTTCTAGGTTTCTGACACTTTTTTTAGATTTATTTTTATTTTTTGTGGTAAACTATACGAAACAAAATTTACCATTTTAATATTTTTAAGTATTCAATTCAATGGCATGAAGTACACTCACAGCGTTGTTCAAATGTCATGATGATCCGTTTCCAAAATGTTGTCATCATCCTGAAACCAGGTACTCTTTCAGTCCGTCTGACACATGAAGATGGCTGACACATGACAGTCCCCCCGTTTCCTTCCCTTGGGCATATTCAGCTTTTGAGGAAAGCCCTCCAAATGTGGCAAGGAAGGAAGGGACCTGCCAGTTTATGATTGCCACAACTTGATGAGACTGTTGGTGGTCACCCCTTTCAGCTGCGTGGAGTGGGCACGTGTCCCAGGGTGAGCCCATGTCCCCATTTGCCTTCCTTCCATGTCAGGAAAGGGATAAGAATGCGAGTCAGTAGAATGAAGGGGCTGTCCTTGGTTGCAGGACATCTTCTTAAGTAAAATCTACTCATTTAGCAAACGTCACTAACTTTCGTTATAAATAGGGCAAGTGTTTTGCACCTCTCTGTGGACCACTGATTTTACTTTTGATGAGAATTTAGTAACAGTTCCTTACTTAGGGACAGCCCTTGTAGAGTTTCTCCACTTTTTCATTCAAAGGACCTCATTTTACAGGGCTTGGATAATTCCATAGGAACCAGAGGGTTATAGGCCCCATTGCAGAGATGGGAAAACTGAGGCCCTAGAAGGACATGATCTAGGATGTGACCCGATCTCATTTTAGTCACCTACACATACAGTAACTTGTTCCCCATCTCATTCCATCCAGACCAGGATTAGGGTGACGCAAAGGAGATGCTTGCTTGGCCCAGGCACAAAATTTACAGAGATGCCAAAGAATTCAGTCATCAGGATAAATCAAATTTTAATGCAATGTTTAAAATAATGACAATAGATGACAAAATTTCCATGCTGAACAAAATCCCAAATAAAAAAAAAAAAGAAAGAAAGAAAGAAAGAAAGAACGAGAGAGAGAGAGAGAGAAAGAAAGGCAAAGACAGTGAGTGTCATGCAGAGCCAAATAGGTACCTGAAGCCAAAGGAAAAATCAGCATCATTGACCCTCTCTTTATTTAGAATTTTGGTATTTTGTACAACATGGATTTTTTTTTTTTGCATTAGTTATTTTTTCTCCCACAATATTGCATTAAATATGATCCATCTCGATACTGAGTTTTTTTTGGTGCCCAAGGCAGTTGCCTCCCTCACTTCACCCTATCCTGGCCCTGATTCCACCTTGCAATCTCTGTGCCCTACTGTGACAGAGGATGCCCCTCCCTGGTCCCCAGGCCTCAGGTCCCCATATGCTAAGACCTTATCAACCACCCCTGCGTGTCAAGAGAGCAGCTGAGGGTGGCATTTGATCCCTGCAGTCTATTTTTGCGCGTGCCCTTCAGTGACTGATAAAATGTTGTGCTCGGTAGAGCTGATGTGTTGAAATGGTGAGTGTCAATGTCAGGTGGTTTGTGTGATCGGATATCTTCATTCTTGACCTCGCAAAGGGGCCTGGAACCAGAAAAGAAAAGATGTTATTGGCAGTTTCGCTCCCCCAGAGCTGGACAGAACTGAAATCGTTATCTGGTAACTGAGGCTGCCAGGCAGTTTGGCCTCCTCTTGGGGCTGTTACAGAAAAAATGTCCATTTTGTACTCTCTTGCTTTGGCGCACTGCCCTTTACAGTTTCCAAGGCACTGCCACATTCATCTCGTTTTGGTTATTGAGCACCTACTATGTGCTGGGCATCGTGCTAGGCCCTAGAGAAACAGCAGGGAACAAGACAGACATGGCCCCTAAACCCGTAGAGCTATCTACTAGCTAGGGAAGGCAAGAATTAACCAGTATATAAATGAAAACTAGGGAAGAGTTGGGAGATAGTTGGTGGTGATGGTTGCACAACAATATGATGATACATGATGCTATTGCACACTTAAAAATAGTTAACATGGTAAAATTTTTGTGATGAATATTTTACCATCATTTTTTAAAATCTGGGAAATAGGGAGCAAATATCAGAAGTACTAATTGAGGGGTGATGGGTAAGAAAGAGACGGGTGGCCCCTTTCGGATATAGTGGTCAGGAAGGCCCATTTGGGAGGGACACTTAACCTGGGATGGGGGTGATAAGGGAGCAACCATGCAAAGATGAAAGAGAGAGAGGTTTTAGGCCCAGGGAGCTGCCGGCACAGAGGCCCTGGGGTGAAAACTCAAGCCGTACACCAGCCATGAGGGAGCCAGTCTCTGGAGATGCACAGAAGCTAGGTGACTCCCCGTTACCAGCAAAGGATGAGCCAGGGCCAGCTCTGCTGCAGCAAAGCATAACAACAGATACCTGCACAGCCTTTGCTTGCTGTTCCCAAAGCACTTTTCCTGCCACTGTCCCTTGAATTCAAGAGGCCCTTGAATTCAAGTGCATAAAATTGACTGCAATTGTAGGCAAACACAATGTGGATGTCACGCTGCCCTAAGATACCCTTACTCGCTGGCTTGCTTCTTCTGTCAGAGAATGTACTTCGAGCTTTTATTGTTTCAAAATCAAAATGAAACATACCACTTTCTGGGCCTGGGGCAGCCTGTGCCTGCTAAAAGGCAACCCCAAGAGGTGCCAGGATCTGCAGTGGGGAGGGGAAAGAGCTGACAGCACCCTCTGAGACAGGGGATGGGAGTCTGGGTTCTGCATAGCCATGTACCAGGACATCCAGGAGTTGCTCCACCCCAGGTAACCTCACCTGGGCATAGCTACAAGAGACTTTACAGATCTCTATTGGATAAGGGGCTGCTTGCAGGCAACAGGAAGTGGGAAAAGGAGATGCCTGCGTAAGATAATACCCGCCCCAGGAGACTTTCTGTTCTTTCTTTCCCTTGCCTTTCAGAGGGGGAAAAAATGTAACACGAACACTTTGGTGTACAGGGCACAGCTGTTAAGGAAATGGCCTGTCATTTTGGAAAGAACTTTGGATGGAGACTCTGGAGATCCCAGTTTGTGTCCTGGCTGTGTGGATCGTGGGTGACTCCCCGTTCATTCTTTCTATCTGCAAAATGAGGCATTAGGCTTGCGAAGTCTTTCTGCGGACTCTTCCAGTGCCCTAACCCCCGGTTCTGTGGTTTGGCAGTCTATCGTAAGGATTTATTTCCTGTCCTATGAAAGTGGGATCCACACACAATCGTCACCTTCTCTGATGAGAATGGGAACTGTGGCTGGTGTGGAGGGCTAGAGAGGGGAATTCCTAGGAAATGTCAGTGAAAACACAAAATCATCAAACATAATGCCTAACATTACCTTTTAATGAAGCCACATGACACAGCCACTCCTTTCTGCCAGTCTTTTGCTATAGGATTGCTCGCGGTGCTGCTCTGAAATTCCAGGTCATCTCTCTGCACAGTCCACAACTCCAGTGCTGGCTCCTGGTTCCAGAGTGGGGATTCCTCCCGTGGGATCAAGAATTCAGGCTCTTGTCAAGTACTCTGGTTGCAGAATCCTTCCAGATTCTTGCCATTTCTCCTAATCTTTTACAATGATCTCACAGACACATATTTGACAGCAGGTTTTTTTTTTTTTAAGCAACTCAACTTTATTGAATCCTTCCTTCCACAGCTTCAACCTAGTTTCCCTTAAAATCGTTTCTTTTGTATTTATAGTTTCTCTTTATGAACCACTTAGTTAAATTTTATAATTATAGTTACCAATGGGTAACATAACCAACTCCCACTAAACAACCCAGCTGGTGGGAGCAGACGTGTGGATGACATAGAACGCCTTATCTGAGGCCCTGGGATACCTTGGGCATTTTTTACAGGGGGTGATGGAGAGAGTTGGTTAACTTGGCTGTTTGGTTAGGTGATCGGAGCTTCTATTGTACTGAAGGTCTGAGGAGGTCTGGTTAGGATTAAGTCTGGCCTGGTCTTGCAACCCAATTCTGAGCACAGGACCCCATTTTGCTCTCTGGCCTGGAGAACCCACTCTCATCAGACCTGGTGACCTTCTGTCCGGTCGCCTTACACTAAGTCTTGAGCGGGCAGCTGCATGGCTGGAACTTAGGGCCCCACTGGCCAGGACTGAGCATCAGGAGGTTGTGCTTGGCCGGCCGGGGGCCACATGCCCCTTTATGGAAAGGGCCTTGAATGCCAGCTTGAGATGTTTAGCTGTGAGTGTTTTAGTAGGAGATTCTTTTAGAGGTCTGGTTATCTCTAATTCCAGGATGTTTTGTTCTTTTAACCTGGGCTCAGAGCCCCTCCAGTTTTCTACTTATTCTTTCTGGAGCTTAACTTCATATTGCAGGCTCCCAAGTCTTGCTTGTTTCAGAGGATGCTATAGGTTTTCCTATGGGACTAAGACCAATTACTCTTTCTACTGTTCTCCTAGAAACCTCTTTAGGAGTTTCGAACTCATTTAAAAGACAGTGGGAAGATTAATTTTTTTTTTAATGAAAGAGAGATGAATTCGTCATAACTTTTCCATTGATGGACGACAGCAACTCCAACTGGCACGTAATCTAGAAGGAACACTTGCAAAACCGAGGAGTTCACGGAATAGATTGGCTTCGGGCACAGCTGGCTCCAAGTGTTTAAATTATTTTTTTAATCCAGGGAATCTGTCTCTCTCTGCTTCTTGGTTCTGCATGTTCTATGCTGGCTTCGTTCTTAGGCAGACTCTTCCCAGGTGGTGACAAAGATGGCTGCCAGCCTCTGCAGAATTAAATTCAACCAGCTGAGCCCCTTGTCCAGATGCTCCAGAAAATTCCTGGTGTTTACTCTACTGCTGTCAAACTAGTTGTTGTGGTCACTGGATGGAGCACGTTAATTAGCCAGCCCGTGCTTACCTGGGTGGAGGAGAGTAGTGGCTTCCCCGGGGAAAATCGGTGGACTGCCACCGTCAGGAAGGGGGATGGGTGGGGAGCCAGCCACATAACAGACGTGGGAGGAAGAGAGAAAAAACATTTGTGTAATGAAATGGCTTTGTGGGACTTCATGACTACTTACCTCGCTTCCTTCCTAGACAGCAAGTAGAGGCACAGGTCCTAGGCCTAGACCAGGCCAGGTCTAATTGACTAGGTGGCTGCTAAGGTCTATGTTGAGTAAGCTTGGGGCTCAGCAGGAAGGAGAGCTGTGATTAGTTAGTGGCATTTGTGTTTAGGGAAAGTACCAGGTACCTGCCATCCTAATAGATCTCATGGTCAGTCTGGGCATTCCTGACAGCAGTTTAAAAGGGAAAGCTTGCCTTAGACCATCAAAAACAACTTCTTGTCAGTGGCAGAGGCCCCAAACCGGTGGTAGGGCAGTACTTAGGATGTCCAAGATGGTGGTCAAGAAGTCTGTCAGACCTGGGGTGGGGACTGGTGCTCACCATCCCAGGCAAGCCCAGAGAGAGCCAGCGTGGTCTGGCTGTTGAGGCAAGATCATTCCTCCAACAGAAACCATGAGTGATGGTAACAGTGGAATCAGGGTCCGGTCAAGGCTGAAGGAACAGAGGATGAGAGAGCGAGTCGGTTTAGGACTGAGGGGAAGGGTCAGCAGACACATGTGAGAAGCATTGAAGCTCCCATCAGTCAAATGGGGACACTGACCATGACTACTTGCCGCCTCTTGGGAAGGTACCAATGAAACCATAGCTGTGAATGTCACTTGAATGTCAACTGTGGTAAGTGCTGTATCTATAACCGTAATTCATGCTAGGCTCCCAGCCTATGTTACTTTAACTTTATAAAACCCTGGGAGGCAGGGTACTTTCTAGTCTCCCAATTTTGTCAGTAGAGACGGAGGCGGCAAAAGTTATATCCTGCCCGCAAAGGATTGGTATTAGCAGCAAAGCCAGAGCCTAGCACGTTGTTGTCCTTGTCGAGGCCTCTTCCCATTTCAAGGCAGTCCTCTCTGCGCCTTTGTCTCCCCCTCTGTAAATTGTTTATTCATTAAATGCTGAGTTTAACCTAAATATTTCCCCTAAACCTATGTGGATCTCAGAAACCAGATAAGTACAGAATTGTATCAAATACTTGAGTAAGAGAGGTGCCTGTGGTGTCTGTCTGATGCTCTTTCCTAGAGGGTGCAATGAGACTCCGAGTGCGAAGGTGACTAGGGACAGACCCAGAGCTCAAGCTCTGTCACTGCAGCTTCTTTCCACTCAGTAACTCTGAAAATATGCTCTGGGCCAGGCACTAAGCGAGGCGATTTGCTGATTGCGGTCAGGAAAGTGGAGCCACCAATTTTTCCTGAAGATGCATTCTTTCTTAAGCAAGGGATCGATTTCTGCCAAGATGCACAGGCTTCCAATGAAGCCACTTAGGTGAATCTGGATGAAACACCACTAATCCACTGCCAAGGGCATTTATCTCCCTGGCTTGGGGCAGCCATGGCCCTTTCAGACTGGGATGTGGGGTTCCTGGAGGAATGACGAGGAAGGCTCAGCCACCAGCAGGGGAGTCCCGCAGCAGGGGTGCGAGCAGACCCGTGGAGGGGCCAAGGCCGGCCAACAGCACTGCACATCTGGCCCCAGACCTTCTCTGCATAGCCACGAACTTGCCCCGTGTCTTGGGATTTTTCGTGGCCTTTGTCTGAAACTCCATCTCCCCATCTGTAAATGGGAATACATGGTCTCGAATGTTCCTTCTCATTTCAGAAGCAGGACGTCAGACGATGGCACAGGCTTTGTAGGGAGCACAGAGACTTGGGTTTGAATCTCCACTTCACCTTTCTGGGACCCTGGGTGCTATGGGTCGAATTGCGTCCTCCAAAAAAAGGATGTGCGGAGTCCTACCCAGAGGTGATCAAATGAAAGCGAGCTCGTTAAGGGTGGGCCCTAATCCGGGATGACCGATGTTCTTATCCAAAGGGGAAATTTGGACCCAGAGACAGGCACGCGTAGATGGAAAACACGTGACGTGATGGAGAAGACAGCCATCCACGAGCCAACACGAGGGGCCTGAGAAGTAGCCAATCCTGCCGGCACCTAGAGCTCGGACTTCCAGCCCCCGGTGCTGTGAAGCAATGCATTTTAGTTGTTCAAGCCGTGCAGCCTGTGGTGCTTTGCTACCGCAGCTCTGGCAAACTGATACAAGTGACTCGATCTCCGACTTTCCCGCTTCGTCACGTGGAGACAGGGACACCTGCCCTACAGGGCTGTTTCAAGCATTGGATGAGAAGATACACATAAGGCACGTAGCGTGGGCCTCGGCATATACTAAGCTCTCACTAATAGCAGTGTTTTGGTCCTGTGCTGTGAACTCGGAGCTCCACGGGTGGGGCCCGCGGAAGGTGGCCGGTACAGAACAAGAAGGCCTTAAGCCAAAGAGAACTGGGTCACCTGAGGCACCCCTTCAAAAGCCTCTCTATAGATGGAGGAGGCTGGAGAAATCACTACTAATGCAGCGCTTAAAGGTTTTTAGCTGGAGCGGCCTCGGCCTTAATTGATAAGGCCGTGGAGCTGAGGTTTCCTTTATTTTTATGGCCTGGGTACACTTTGAGTGTGTCGAGCTGCTATGAGTAATCAATAAGTGCAGTAGCCATGGCCATTTTATGGGTGTTTGTAAAGGAGGTGGCATGGTTTTGATGGGTAGGACACTCACTGGCTGACCCTGAGCAAATCCATTATCCTCCGTGGGCCTTGGTTTCCATTATCAGCAAAGTCATGGTGGGAGGCAGACCCACCAAGGTGGGCGTTCTGAAGTGGCATCCCTAAACCTGGAAGTTAAGTGTCACTTCCTTGTGCCCATAGGCATCGTACACGCATATCGTATGAAGAGCGTAAAAGCTATTCATAGCTTGTATCTGGTTCTTGAAGGGGCCTCTAATTCTCAAATTGTCCACAGTAGCTCAAGGCTGCTGGTTCCCGGCTGGTCTGGGATTCTAGGACTCTGATTATAAAGTTGTTTCGAAGCTTCAGGAACAGGTCCTACAGAGATGGCTGCAGTGAGATACTAGGATGAGAGGGATCAGGAATATATAGAAAGAGCTCCCCGCGGAGCTTATCGCCGGGAGCTTTGCTGGACAGAGAGGCCCCAGCTGCCCAGCACCCTTGAGTCTCTGCTCTGGGCCCCCTTTCCTGCCTCGTAGGCCCTTGGTGGATCCGGATGGTGCCTACCCATCCCTCCACCTCCTCTCTCCTGGATGCCGCACCGGCCTCACCCATCCGCCTGCTTTTACGCTGGCCCCACCCACATTATACTTACCATCCCTACCTGGTCTGCCTCCACCTGCCTCTCTGAAGGCATCTGCTCCCATCCCCCCAGCTCACCGAGCGGCAGCCTCATTGCCCTTCAGTCGGTGCCTCTCACCCCGGGGCTTGTGCACACTTGGGCCTTTGCCTTTGCTGGGCCCTCTGCCTGGAATGTTCTTCCCCACCTCTTCCACAACCTGTCTCCCTCCACCTTCAAGCCTCAGCTTAGATGTCATCTCCTCTAGGAAGCTTTTCCTGAACCCCATTAAGACAGATCATCCTCCCCGTTATCCTCCATCAGGGCACCTGGTTTCCTTCTTAGCGTTAACACAATCCATAATGAAATATTTATGTGCTTCCTTCCCCCGCTAGGGTGTCAACTTGTGAAGGAATGAACTGAGTCTTATATGTCACTATACCTGGCTCTTAGCATTTAATAAACCTGGAATGTACCCACTAGCATGGCTAAAATTAAAATGAATGACAATGCCAAGTGCTGGTGAGGGTGTGGAGCCATTCGAATTCCCACACAGCTGATGCGTGTGTACAGTGGTATGACCGCTTTGGAGAACAATTCTGTCATTTTTATAAAGTCACACGTACACAGACCGTATGGCCTAGCAATTCTACTTCTAGATATTTACCCAAGAGAAATGAAAGCATATGTCCACACAAAGACAAACACAAATACTGCAGACGTATTCGTAATGGCCAAAAACTAGAAACAACTCGGTCATCCACCTAGAACAGGTGAGACTGCTGCATCCCACAATCCCCCTGGGCAGGGAAGAGAAGGGAGCTTCCAAGGGGCAGCTGAGAACCCACCAAAGTGTCCCTTCGGCGGTGGCAGTTGAGTGGTGGTGACGAGCGGTCGGGATGTTGGCGGGGCCTGGAGTGACATGGGGCTCTGTATTCGTGGATGTTTAATATGTGTGGGTTGGCGAAAGACTGGGCAGACGGAGGGCAAGGGAGATTCGGGGATGTCCCTGGAGACAGAGAGAGACTCGCTGAACACCGTGCTCCCTGACCTAAGAGCAGGGGACCAACCACTTGAGAGAAGCTGCCCCTCGTGCTATCCGTGCATGCAGGATTCTTGCAAAACGCCAATTAAGACATTTGACCTAAATTTGGATAAAAGCCTTTTTCCTGTGTCAAGTTGAGCTAATAATACACATTTATTCATAATTTATGAAGCCTAGTAAGTGGGAACAATTAAGGAAAAGGCCTGGCCAAAACCTATTTCTCCTAAGTGTCACATAGGCCCTTTTTTGTTCTCTAAGGCAGTTCCACCCCTCTCTGCCTGCCTGGAAATGCTGTTGTTTTTGTTTTTTGTAATCTGTCATTACTGTGAGCTACCATTTCCTGTGCACTTACTCAGCCGGGCTATAGCAATGCCCTGGTTCATGTTAACTGTCTGTGGCAGGTGGTGTCCCATTTTACAGATGAGGCAGTTGAACTGCAGGGAGGTGAAGGGACATGCCCAAGGTTTCACAGCTGCTGCGTGGGATTGTGATCGATGTCTGCCAGACCCCAGGGCCGATGGTGTGCTGTTTCGGTGGTAGCCTCCCAGCTCTGGCTGTTTCAGAAACTGGTAACCTGGGCGACCAGGGGGAGAAAGTGATCGCCTTCTGATTCAGGGGTCTGGGCTTAGGCCTAAGGGTCTGTATTATTTCTAACACAGTCCCAATGCTCACATCGCCCGTCGTGGACCGAGCTCGGAGGCACGGTGTCAGTCGGTGCTATTACCGGAGTCCTCCATGCCTTTATCCCACCCCGCCCACCACTGGCGGCGGGTTCGTGGCCTTCTAGACCTTTCCCTGTGTTCGCATGTGTGTTATCGTACGCAGAGAAATGCGTAGCCTGAGTTTTCTCTTCACACGTGTGGGATAATATTCTACCTGCTGATATTCTGCTATTTAGTTTTCTATTTAACATGTCTTAAAGAGAGTACACCTCTGCCTCGTTCTTCTCAACAGCTCCATAATATTCCATGATACAGGTGATTATAGTTTTGTTTACCCATTGTCTACTGATGGGTGGTCTTACACTGTTCGACTTTATAGATATTCCTGTAAAATCCCTGGGAATATGGATGTTTGTCCACAACACAGTAATCGCTCAATAACATCAGCCATTATTATTGCTGTTTTTGTTGTTTCATTATTACTATCGAGGGGTCGTTGCCTTCTGGAACTTCTCTTTCAGCTGGGGCAGTCATGTGAAGGAGTCGCTCTATTTATAGGTTCTAATAACGTTTTCAATAGAACGTTTCTGGTAAGGGAAAAGAGGTGGCCGTGCGGCAGGGCCTTGAGGGATGTGTAGGAGCACAGAGGGGAAGGGAAGGGAGCAGCAGGCAGGACTGCACTGCCAGGGCCTCGCTTAGCTCATGGTAGGTTTAACGATTGCAGGAGAGCAGGGCAGACTTCTACATTGCTTGGGCACTTGGCAAAATCAGGCCTGGCCCAGGGCGACTGAAGGTCGAGGCTGGCAGCATCATGAGTAAGAGGGTCGCCACTTGGGTCCAGCCGAACTCAGCTCTGACCAGCCTCCGTCCTTCCTGTCTCCTCAGGTAGGGTGCGGGGAGGAGCAACTGTGCGCTGACTTCCCAGAGCTCGACCTCTCCCAGCTGGACGCCAGCGACTTCGACTCGGCCACTTGCTTCGGGGAGCTGCAGTGGTGCCCCGAGAGCTCGGAGACCGAACCCAGCCAGTACAGCCCCGAGGACTCGGAGCTGTTGCAGGTATATCCTCTCGAGCACACCCCCTCCTGCTCAGCTTCCCCTCTCCGCCCCGGAAAGCCTGGTTCTGCCCTGCACCGCCTTCTCCTGCACTTGCTCATGCAGAGAAGTCTCCTCTTGGCACCCGTCTCTCCTACTGGGTTTGTACTTGATCTTGGCAGCCCTCGCCCCACTGCGAGGCCTGTGTTATCACCTCTGGAAAGTTACAGCTGGGAAGAGCCACTTTCTCCCTGCGCCCCCATCAGAACCCAGCCCCTCTATGGGTCAGGGAGGGTTCCAAGTCCTCCCTGCCCCATGGCGTCTCACTGAATTCTCATCTCCACCCTGTGAGGCAGGCGCCATTATTCCCCATTGCACAGAGGAAAGAGCTGAGGCTTAGAGAAGCTAAGTCATGTGCCCAAGGCAGTTTACCTACTCAGCAGGGAGCTGGGTTCAAACCCAGTTTGAATCCCTGCCTCTTAGCCAGGGCTTTATAACTATGGTGACACCATACTGGGAACGACTCACATTTACTGAGCATCTGCTCTGTGGCAGGACTGTCCCTGGTTGTGTATATGAACTCATTTAATGATCTTAAAACCTCTCAGACATAAGTACAGGTATCCCCGTTTTTTCATCGGAACCTGTAGTTTCTTTAAAATGAGGCAGCGTGCTATGCATACATATGCCTCTCATCCAGTGTGCTCCCGGTGCCCAGCCTCTGGGGCATGTGATGGGTGATGTTTATTTCCTTTAAGAAGCCCTCCAGAATGGAAACATATGATGTCTGGGGTTTGCTTCAGAATAAAGCAAGTTGCATGTGTGGGTGTGTTGGTGGCCTGGAGGGAAAGAGATGAAAGAAGATTGGCCATGTTGAAGGTGGGTGATGGGTACATTCACATTCATCATTCTTTCCTTGAAATATGCTTCTCCATAAAGATTGGGGTGGTTCCCTGTGCCTATCTGGCAACATAGTAATAATAACAACGTACTTTCTGCCAGATGCTGTGCTGGTGTGCCTTGAGCATCATCTCAGATAGTCCTCCTGAAGATTGCATCATTCTAGAAATGTTTATGAAGCTCTGTGTGTCAGGCTCTGTGTTCATCAGTGGACTGGACAGTCCAGAGGGGAGATTGACCCTAGATCAGCGAACACATAAAGAGTGGTCATTGAGACAAGGGCACAAAAGGAAATAAACCTGAGATGAGAAGAGGGTCTAAAGACAGGGTGGTCAGGAAAGGCCTCTCTGGGGAGGAGATGCTTCAGCTGAAGGATGAGAAGGAGGAGCCTCATGAAGATCAGAGAGCAGGGACAGAGCTTTCCTGAGGGAAGAAGCAGTAAGTGCAGAGCCAGGAAGCAGGAAAACTTGCTGTGCTGGGGAACGTAAGGGCTGGAGGGTGGTAGCTAAGAGGAAAATGCCAGGAGATAAGGTCAGGGAGGTAGGCGGGGGCCAGGTCATGCAGGGTCTCATGGGCCATGGTAAGGAGTTTGGATTTTTCCCAAGACTATTCTAACCTATAAGTAAAGGGCTGTTAATGATCCATTTTACAGGTGAGGAAAGTGATGCTCAGAGAGGTTAAGTAACTTGCCAAAGTCACACAGCTAGGAAGGGTCATAGTGAAGACTCTAACCCAGGAACCCATACCCCTCACTGCCACACAACCTCTCTGCCAACCCTGTGCGGATCAGCAAGCTGGGCTCTGGTTCCGGCTCCATCTGGTGACCTTCGTTCTTTATGCAAACAATGGGGAAAAGACCCCTGCTGTGCTGCCCCCTCCCTCACAGGGAGCCGACTTCTGGAAAACGCTTTCAGGTTGTGGAGACTGATGGAGGAGGTGAGTTTAGATGCTCTGCAGAGGCCATTCTCACCTAACTGTACAGGTCCCCATTTACTCAGAGCCTGGCCAGACCCCCTAGCAAGGTCCCGCCGAGGTCCTACTATGTGCGTGAAAGAGTCTGAGGCACGAGTCAGTGTGTTGTGGCCCCAGGGACGGCAAGGACAGCAGATCCTCACAGATGGTCCAGACTGTGGCAGAATCTGCCCACCCAGCCCCTCCCCGCCCATGGCCTGTGTTCCCCAGCTGCTCTCCCAAGACTAGGCCGGCTCCACTGATTACACGCCAGCGCTCCTCTGTGCGTGTGGTTATGTGCTTAATGCCCCATTCTGCCCCCGCCCCATCGTAAACCCAGTGAGCGTGGGGATTGTAACAGCGTTGTGCGTTGTTATGGTCCCTGGTGTCGGCACAGAGCCCAGCACTTTCTCAGGACTTAATACATTTTTATCCAATGGCTACATCCTTCAATGCCCAGTTCTTACACCGGTTTCTCCTAAGGCAGTTAGTTGGTCAGTTCCGTCCTCTCCTGGTCTCCTATCTTGTGTTGTATGTGTGTCTGTCTAGGTGGGTCCTGTAGACTTCGAGCTCCTTGAGAACAAACAGCATTTTATTTGTTTCTGGGCCCCTCTCGTATCATCAGGACCCAATCAGATGCGTGGAATGAAGGAACTGTTTGTAATATTCTCTTTCCTCCTGAGGACCAGACATGACCCATTCTACAACCTTGAACTGGGACTTGGGCAGGGGTCCAATGCTCCCTCTGCCACTAGCTCGGACACTGTCCTCATTTGATCAGTGGGGCTCAGAGCTGTGCTGCCTTGTGTCAGAGTTGCCTTCTAACAATCAAATGCTACCATTGCTATGGAAACAGACTGGGAGCGTGGAGAGCAAGCTATTGTTACAGGGCTGACGGACGACTCCTGGGAGGGAGGAACAGTGCCTTCCGTGAGTCCTAAAGCCAGGGCCACAGCAGGCACTGAGGAAGCGTTTTTGGAGGAAACGGGCATTTGGCTGTCCTGTCACACTGTGCTGTGTGGCCCCGGCGAGTAGCTTCCTTGGGGTGGGCCTACGTTTCTCCATGCCAGGAATGAGGAAGTTAACTCAGATTCAATCAGTAGTTGAATCTGTTCACTCTGTTGTGGGGAGACTCACAGGGTCCTTTTAGACCCTGAGGAAATGGACTAACTCCCAGGGAAAAAAATGGGGAAGACATCTCCTGGGTTTCCTGGAGCCTGGTTAAGTCCTCCTGGACTGCAGAGGATTTCTGAGTGTTCTTCTGGCACTAGTAGCCTAAATATTCTGCTCTGTGTCATTCCTTCAAGCCACTCTAGGCCCCAAAGGAAGCATTTTCCATCAGATTTCTTTTTCCTCTAGCTTGAGCTCAGCTCAGGAAGGTTGGGGGTGGGGCCAAGTCTATTAATATCTCTTCCTCAGCTGATTAACTCTCCATTAATTTGCACTCCGTTCTAAGCAGAGCTGGGAGAGTCGAGCTAATGGGCCCAGGAAGAGGAGAGGGGTGGCACAGCTCCCTGTGATGTATTATCCCAGGGTGCTGACGGGACAATGCTGCAGGCAGGAATGGCCTTTCTTCCAGAGGGGTCAGGGCCTTCAACCCCGCCTGGCTGTCCCCAAGCTGGAGCAGCTCAGGGAGGGCTGAGGAGAGTACGGAGGCCTCTTGTCAGTCATTTCGTTTGTACCAATCTGTTGGCTGCTTCTTGAGGTCTCTTATTATTTAGCATGGTGCCTGGCACACAGTAAGTCTTTGACCCCTCCTCTGACTTGCTGTGTTTTGTGACCTTGACAAGTCTCTTTCCTGGACCTTCATTCCCCCCACCCTAAAAAGAATGGCAAATAAGCAGTTGTCGCCTGGAGGACTGTGTTAAGAAAGATGCTGGTGTGGAGGGAACAGCCACATCTGGTGAGAGATAAGGGGAGTGTAGCACTGAGGTCACGTGTTTAACAGCCCTGGCCACTATGTGATCCCTGAGGGACCCAGCTGATATTTGCTGGGTTGGCTCCCTCTGTGAAAGAGGGAATTCTCATTCCACCCAGTGTTGATGACTCATTTCTGAATAACTCTCTCTAGAATGTGTTCTTTGAAACCCTAATCTCAGTTGTCTCCCTGTGGCCAGAATTCATTGTTTGGCTCATTCATTCTTCCATTCGAAGAAGTCTTCCATGCTTCAGGCACTGAGCTAGGCACGGGAGCACTTTCATTACTAATTCCGAGACTTGCCTTCCTTGTAGACAGCCAGGGATCATGGCTTCCTATTTTACAGAAAAAGCAATGAGGCTTAGATTGAGGGAAACGACTTGTCCAAGATCACTCTACGGGGCAGAGTCCTGTGTGGTCAGCCCCAAGAGTGGTCATTTAGCCCTAGGTTACAAGATCTTAATTCCCCGTCAGGCTAGACAAATTGCTCTGGGGACACGGGGACTCTGGTCTTTTGGTGAGGATGGGGAACAGTCGAGTGAGCCCCATCACATTCTTGAGCCAGAGTCTGGGCCTGGATCTGCCCTCCTCCCATCCCCGGGGCCTGGGTCAGGCCCAACCAAAACCTTCTTTTGACCTTTCTTTTATTCTTAGCTCTGTTCCAAAAATTACAAACATGCTTGTTCTCCTCTCCCCATGTCCTTTGAATTACTCAGCTGCTGCTCTGGCTGCAAGGCCTGGAACAGATTTAGTGTGGCCAGAGGCCATCACGAGATGTGTATTTCAGATGAACTTCCTGAAGAAAGGATAAACAGCCAGACCTGGGATGGGAAAAGTGCTTGGGGAGGCATCATGTGACAGAATGTGCTTCCCACCAGAACAGGCCCAGCAACCAGGGTTTACTAAATCAGGTGCTCGCTGCCTCACCTAGAAGTGATGTGATCTCTGGACTCCGGGGCTTCTGGGTAAGGGGGCGGTGGGCTGGTGTCTGAGAGGGCTGGACGTGCTCACCGACCCTCCTTGTTATAGGTCTTAGACACCAGAGAAGGAAGGGTCTTGATCTATCTGTGCATGGCGCGCTTGGTCTAAGCCCTACTTGTTCTGGGTTTGTTGTATGACCCTGGACAGCTCGCTCAACCTCAGTTGCCTCATCTGCAAAATGGAAGTTAGAATAGTACATATCCTTCTTAGGGGCTGTTGGGAGGTTTACCTGTGACAGTATTTACCAAGCCTTTCTGTTCCTCTCTTCAACCAAATTCTTTGTCCCAGGACTTTGCACTTGCTTTTCCCTTTGCCTGGAGTCTTCTTTCCTCTACCTTTTGCCTGGCTGGTGCCTTCTCATCTTTCAGCCTAAGTTTAAGTTTCAGCTGCTCAGAGCCATCTTCTTTGACCTCGAAAATAGCCTGTAAATCTTTACCGTGTTCTCATTCCCCATCACAGCTTCCTTTTATTTTCTTTCCAGTCTTTCCCACTCTTCGAAATAATCTTGTTTATTTCTCTGTTTAACTCTTCTCTGCTGGAGTGTAAGCTCCATGAGGGCAGGGGCTATATCAGCCTTGGCAGGATGTATCTCCAGTGCCTAGACAATGCCAGGCACAGAGCAGCCATTCAGTACGTACGATTAGGGGGAGGGAGGAAGAGAAGAGATGGGGAGAAAGAGTCCACCACCACCACCATCATCATCACCATCATCACCATCATCATCATCACCATCATCACCATCAGTATCATCAGCACCATCACCATCGCAGTAGTAGTAGTAATAGTAATGAGTACTGATCTTGTGCCAGGCACTATTTCCTAAGCATCTCACATAGGTTAACTCATATAGTCCTCAACAGTGACCTTATGAAGTAGGTACGGTTGCTATTCCATTCAACAGATGAGAAAGCTAAGGACCCACCATTGATAAGCAGAGGATCTGGGGATTCAATCCCAGCTCCAGGCCCAAATTCAATTACCATACAACACCCCATGATGAATGAGGCAAGGAAGTCCTGGGAACCCGCAGGAAATTAGTAGTTGTGATTGTTGTTGTCATTAAATCCTGAAGCTTCCAGCCTTTCCACTGTCTTCTTGGGCCCCAGAGTCAGGGGGACTGGGACCTGCCATAGGATGCTGCTACCAATGGCATAGACCAACCTCAGGGCTGTCCCAGCGTTTGGACAAAGGAGGCTGCAGCATCAAGCTGCTGTCCTTGGTGGAGGGGACAGGTGTCTCTCAGGGGGCAGCTCTGTACCCGAGGTCACACGCTGATGAACAGCAGAGCCCAGATTGGGATTCTCAGGGCAAGGCAATTTCCAGTGTCAGCTGCTGCCTGCTCATAAACTTCTGGGATTCCTGGAGAGTTGATAACACATTCCCCGGGCATCTGCTATCCCAGCAATACTGAGAGATCCGATGGAGGAAGCATCTGAAAGGGTTTGGCAGGACAGTGACGGTGGTTCGGCCTGTGTGTGCAGAGCTTGTTTCCACCATGAAGACGAATGAGCTCAAGGTATTGACTAACCATGTCCCTCTCTGCTTCACCTACCCTTCTCACTTCAGATAATTGACAGTGAGAACGAGGCCCTCCTGGCAGCACTCACCAAGACCCTGGATGACATCCCCGAAGATGACGTGGGTCTGGTCACCTTCCCAGCTCTGGATGGTGGAGATGCACAATCCTGCACCTCAGTTTCGCCTGCCCCCTCGTCTGCGCCCCCCAGTCCCTCCCTGGAGCCACTGGCCCCGGCTCCAGCCCCTGAGGTGGATGAGCTCTCGCTGGTGAGAATCTATCTCCAGTTGGAGTGATGGTGGTGGCCTGGGATGTGGTGCCCGGTGTCAGGGGTGGTGGGTGTAGGGAGTGGGCTTCGCAGCAAACAGCCTAGCTAGGATGTGTGAGGCCTCCCTGGGCCTCACCTTCCCGGAACCTGTACAGCTGGACTAGCCATGGAAGCTTCACCTGCATTCCTTAGGCCCTTTGGGATTTCGTGGATTCACCTTGTGTTGCAAACCCTTAAAATCACATGTGAACATTTTCCTAAAGATTATACATACATACACGAACAAATCTAAGCAGGAAACGTGGACAGTTAAAAGCAAAACCTCCTTACCCATCTCACAGTCGATTTTTCCTTCCCCAGGGGTTTCCATGCTTACTGATCTGTTATGTGACTTTCCTCTTTCACCTTTTTTTTTTTTTTAACAACAAAAGGGGGCCTACATTATACACTTCCTGCACCTTGCTTTTCCCATTGAACTGAGCACACGTAGCTCTGTTTCATCCCTTTTGCTCTCTGCATAGGGTATACCATAGTTTATTTAACCAGTTCCTCGGTTGATGGATATTTATCTTGTTTCAACGGCTTTATTGCTCCAGTGCTATAGTCATCGTTCTGGTTCAGGCCTTTGCCCCGTGTAAGTGGGTAAATTCCTAGAAATGGAATTCTGTGTCTACAGGTAATGTGATTTTTCCAGTTTAGACAGTATTTCCAGATTGTCCTCCAAAGAGGTCGGACTGGTTTTACTCCCAGTAGCAAAAGTTAGATGCTATCCGTGTAAGTATACGTGGGACATGAGGATATGCATATGAAATCACAGCTTTCTCCGGAGAAGGTCTCAGCTTTTATCAGATTCTCAGAGGGTTCTAGACCTCAGGCTCAAAGCCATTGTCCTTTGTGTATTGGAAGCTGAGGTGTTTCGGGGTGTGAAGTCCAGCTACACTCGCCTGGCTGGGCTCCTCACCTTGGTGCTATGGCCCCTGGGGGCTGGCAAGATTAGGAAATGTAGAGACTGTTGGAGCTGAGAGGCGTCTTGAGTCACAGAGAGTTTTGAGCTAGAAAGGCTGTTAGTGACCATCAGCCCAACGATGGGATAACAGACACCCAGAGTGAGGAGGGCCTCTTCTGTGGGCACAGAGCGGTCTGGCATGCCAGCGAAGGCCAGAGCCCAGGTGTTCTGCTGCCTGGTCCAGAATGCCTTTCCTCCTTTTCTGCTGCCTGTAAGTTTCCCCAGCAGCTAGTGTGTGCTGAACATGAGTATGTTCTGTCCCACGTTGTGGCTCCGGCTGAGAGGGGTCCTGCTTCCTTTCAAACTGGAATCAGACCTCCTGGGTTTGAATCCCAGTTTGCGTGTCCCTAACCTCTCCCTGACTCAACTTTCCTGGCCTGTAACGCGGGTCAAAAATGGTGCCTATCTCAAAGGCCGTGAGGAGGAATACAGCAGGTACTATATGTAAAGCACTTAGAACAGTGCATAACACATAGAAGTTGGTCAACAAATGCTATCTAAGTAATCGTCCAGCACAACCATTAGTAATGAGGAATCTCAGTGCCATTTCTGTGCTGGGGCTCTGGAGAGGGACCAAATTTCCGAGAGGCAGAGAGCGACCCCTGCTGGTCACAGGTGGTTCCTTCCCGTGCCTTAGACTGCCTCCATTCCACACAGGTTTTCGAGCACCTGTCTCAGGCACTGTGCCAGGCACGCAGGACATAGACTCACCCGCTAGACTCCCAGCACACCGATAGAGTCCTAGGAAGGCCCTGAGATGTCATTCAAATGCCCAGTTCTTAACTTAGAGTCATGGATCCCACAGAGTCCACCAATGAACTGACAGGGACCGGCGGACCTCTATATACCTGTGCGTTTTTCTGAGGTTAAGCATCTAGTGTATTCTTAGAGGGACTCCTGAGTCGAAAGCGGTTCAGATCAAGTCATTTCATTCATCTGCCCCTGTCATACCGATGGAGAAGCCAGGGCCTGGCGAGGGAAAGCACTCGCCCAAGGCATCATGCTGAGTTGGGGCTGGGCTGGGCCAGACCAGGTCCCTTCACTCCGGTCCACGTCCAAGAATCACACATATGTGTCTTGGTTTGGGGTCAGGTGGGGCAGGGCAGCCCTCCGGCTCCTAGGGGTCTGTGGGATGGCCTTTGCTCCGGTTCCCAAGCCTTTGGCACTCCTGGCTGGGGTGACCGGGGCGCATGTTCCCCGAGGAAGCACTCAGCGCTGTAGCAAAACCCGCCATACTTCCTAACTTCTTCTCAGCCTTGACTGTGATAGGGTCCTCGGTGGGCCTCGGGTGCGCTCAGCTCCTGCGGCTGGGATGCGCTGTGCACCTGCTCTCTGGGTGCAGAAGTGTAAGAGTCTCTGCAATTTTTACAGAAATTTAGAAGAGTCAGACAAGCCTAAGTGTCGTGTGCGTCCACTTGTGTAGGGACAGCTGGGGGGCTGGAGGTGCTATGTACACGTACTTCTTGTGTGATCGAATCCCACCTCATGACCGAGTCTCAAGAAAGTGGTTAATAGCAGTCACTTCTGGGGTGGAGAAAGGGGACCTTGGCAGAAGGAGACTTGCTTCTAATTGTCTACTCAGTATTTGTGGTATATTTTTTTCCCACCAGTTACAAGTCTACTTAAAAAAAAAAAAACAGAAAACAAAACAAAACAAAAAAACGAATTTAAAAACAACATGAATAAGCAAAAAGAACAAAAAGAAAATCAGCTGGAATCCCACACCAAAGAATTGTTGTTGGTAGCCAGCCTTCCAGATTTTGTGTGTGTGCGTGTGTGTGTGCACACGTACGTGAGTTACAAGCAGATGCAGAGTGTCCCAATTAAGTATACGCACCACATTTAACAGTAGAATGGGCAGATATTACCCAAGATCTGTTTGAGTTTCTCAAAGTCACATTTATTCTTCTTAGGTAATTGACTCTGAAAAGGATTGTACCTTTTATTGGGATGCTTACATGTGTTTGGGGTTGTCAGACAATCCGCTCTCTGTGCTTAATATATTGGAGACATATTCTAGGTTATTAAATGCCCATTCTTCTCATGGTCCTGTGACGACCCGGGTCAGGGTGTGGTCAGTTCCGAGGGGCTAGCTCAGGTTCAGGCCTCTCTGCACGTTGTTTCTCCATGTCTCCTGGCTACGGCTCAGCCCAGCTCCTCTCCCCTCTGCTTCTCCCGCAGCTGCAGAAGCTCCTGCTCGCCACCTCCTACCCAGCGTCCAGCTCTGACACTCAGAAGGAAGGGACCGCCTGGCGCCAGGCAGGCCTCAGGTCCCAAAGTCAGCGGCCTTGTGTCAAGGTATTTTTGCACATGCCCCCAAGCCCACCTGGGCCCCCAGGTGGCTTCTGGGAGGTACAACCTTCAGCTCTCGTTAGGGATATCAAGTTCAATCAACTTCCAGTCCCCTCTTTGCTCCTCACACGGCCTTGTAGCTAGCATGCTGGGCACCTCTTGAGACCTAGGACAGTTTGGGGTTCTAGAAAGAGCCCTGGCCATTCTCATATACGTCCATGTTTCAGGCACGGTATTAGGCACTGGGTTAGATTAGGGACCAGGAAGATGTGGCCTGCCCTCAGGGGGCTAATTCTAATGGGATGACAGCCCAAAATGTAAGAGCTCGTGTTTGTGGAGACCACGGTAGTAAGGGGTGCGGATTTCATTTCGGGGGAGCCACTGGAGAGTTGAAAACTCTATCGTGAACACCCAGGAGTGAAGCGAGTTCCACTTCCTCCTTGGCCTCCCTCTTATAAGGCTTCCAAGGAGAGGTTTCAGAGGTGATTTTCTGGAGTTCCTGTTAATTTTTCTCAGCCTCTGCTCAGCCCTTCCACTCTTGGCCTAGGACACTCCTAAAAGGACTGTTGCCTACAGTCCCACACCCTGAGGGCAGAATCAGATGGCATCTCTCTCCAGTGGTGGCTCTGTGTAGGAACCTGTCCCCTGCCTGGGCTCCCGTTGGGATGGGGTCCTATCCCTGTGCCCTCTCCCTACTTGTCCAGGCTGCCTTCCGAAAATAAAGTCCTGCCCCTCATGTTCCCTCCGTCAAGGGGGCAGCAGCTAAGCTCTTTGGGGAGCCAGCTCTTTGCCCTCTGGGAAGCTAGGAAGCGCCCCAGGAATGTGAGACACGCCTGACAGCCATCTGGGCCCAGCAAAGAGACAAGTGCACTGGAGGAAATGCCCCGTGTGGACAAGTGGGGACAGATAAGGCTGGAGAGAGCTGTCAGCAGGCCCGGACTGCAGAAAGCCCTGAACACCTGGCCGAGGGGCCTGGCCCCTTTATCCAATGGGCACTGGGAAGCTACTGAATTTTTCTTTTCTTTTTAAAAAAGCTTTATGGAGGTGCCACTTACATATCATAAAAGGCACCTGTTTTAGAAGTACAAGTCAATGATTTTTAGTGAATTTACGGAGTCGTGCAGCCATGACCACAACCCAGTTTTAGAACATTTCCATCACCCCGGGAAGATCCCCAGTGCCCCCGTTACAGTTAATCTGTTCCCGCGCCCGCCCTAGGCAACCACTAATGTACTTCTTGGCGCTCTCGCTGAAGGCTGTAGTGCAGGAGAGAGGGATGGCCAGCCAGGGCAGGCTTCGCGGTGAATCTGGAAGGGGCAAAGTCCATGGTAGGAGGCTGCTCATTCCTTCACTCATTGCCTGAACACTGCCAGGTGCCGGGCCCTGTGCTGGAGGCTGTGGGTAAGGTGGATGAAACCTGGTGATTTCAATGATCCAGGTGAGACATGCTAGGCCTAGCCAGTGGCTGCCTGATGGGGCAGACGGAGAGCAGAGTGGGCCTTCCTCCTCACTGTGGTCCCTTTCCCTCTCTAGATGGACAGCACCCAAGAAAAGAAGGCCCCCACAATGCAGCCTCAGAGCCGGAGTTGTACAGAACTGCATAAGCACCTCGTCTCTGTGCCGTCCTGCCTCCAGGCTAAAGCCTGCTCCCCGGATAGGGGCCTGCAGCCACCAGCCCCCCTGAGTCCCCGGCTCCCTGCCAAGGAGGACGAGGAGCGGGGGAGGCCTGCCCGAGCCCCAGCCAGCTCCAGCATCTCCCCGGGACTCCCCAGTGCCGGGCGCGGCAGGCCCCAGTACCCAGGTGCCCCTGGAGAACATGAAGGCGGTGGTACAGCTCATTCGCTACATGCACACTTACTGCCTCCCCCAGAGGAAGCTGCCCCCCCAGGCCGCAGAGCCGGCCCCTCAGCCCTGCAGAAACCCCTCCAAGCAGGTCAGACCCTGGGTCCGGTCTCAGCACCCTTCCAAAGCCTCCTGGGCTGAGTTCTCCATCCTGAGGGAACTTCTGGCTCAAGACGTCCTATGTGATGTCAGCAAACCCTACCGCCTGGCCACACCTGTCTACGCCTCCCTCAAGCCCCGGCCCCGGCCCCAAGACAGCCAGGCCTCCTCTGGTCGCCCATCCCCAGTGGAGGAGGTGAGGATAGCCGCTTCGCCCAAGAGCACTGGGCCAAGATCCAGCCTGCGCCCACTGAGGCTGGAGATGAAAGGACGGGTCATCCGGTCAGCCAGGCTGCAGCAAGAGGAGGAAGATGAGGCGGAGGAAGAAAAAGAAGAGGAGGGGGAGGAGGAGGAGGAGGAGGAAGAGGAGTGGGGCCCGAAAAGGCTAGGCCGAGGCTCGCCATGGACCAGGCTGGGGAGGAAGCTGGAGAGCCTGGTGTGCCCTGTGCGGCGTTCCAGGAGACTGAACCCCGAGCTGGGCCCCTGGCTGACGTTCACCGAGGAATCGCTGGTCTCCGCAGAGCCTCAAGGATCTCTGCCCTCGCTGGGCCTGGCTCCCGAGGCCTATGACACGGAGGGGGAGCTGGGCAGCCCTACGGACGAGGACAGTGGCCAAGACCAGCAGCAACTCCAGGGACCCCAGATCCCGGCTCTGGAGAGCCCCTGTGAGAGTGGCTGTGGGACACAGACGAGGACCCCAGCTGCCCACGGCTTCCTTCCAGAGGTAGTCGGAGTCGGGGGTCTGCAAGAGAGGGGGCAGGGATGGGACACAGCGTACCCCACTGCTGGGCGAGGCCCTTCCCCTCTCTGGCTCTCGACTTCCTTTTCTATATGATGGCTCGTTGGGCGGGTCTTCAGGCATCACCCCCAAATCTCTGAGTTTTCCATTATGCACGGGCCAGGTGCCACTTAATGAACGAGGCGTGAGATGCCTGCCTTGACAGGGCTTGTGTTTCAGTGGGGGAGACAGGCGATCCAAAAGAAAGCAAAAAGGAAGACAATTACAAATCGTGATAGGTGCCCTAAAGAAGACTTTCTGGGTGATGATGTGACAGAAGGTGTTTCTATACATTCAGCTCCACAGTGAAGTTGCATTTTAAGTGGCAACCGTAGGGGTGGAGAATAACATTTATCTATTGTGTACTTACTGTGCCAGGCACTGGTCGATCACAGATTATCCCCATCGATTTCTTACAGGAAGCCTGTGTGGTAGGTTCTTCGTTTTAAGACACAGAAACGGAGACACAGTGATTCCTTCAGCTAGTTAGTCCTGCCTCCATCTTGTGTCAGAGCCCACCGCTCCTGGCCTTGGGAGCAAGCTCCGCCCGGCTGTGCTACACTGTGTGGCCAGAAGGGGTCGCCCTTGCACCTTTCTGCTCTTTCCTGCAAAATCCAGCCGATCCCGTAATGGTTAATGTTTTGAGGAAGAAGGTGGCTTTGAGTTGTCCCTGCCCTTCCCTAAAAATGACAGAAGCTTTTGGGTCACATACCTGTGCTTGGTACCGACGGAAGTTTGGGGTCTTCTCCAGAAGGAAACATTGGCTAGTAATGCCATGTTGAAGAATCTTAATATATATATATATTTTGTTTTCTTTTCAGACTCTCCCAGGTGCCTCATGCTGACCTTGTCACAAAGGTAACTTTTTGGAGATTATGGGTTTATTATTCCATGAGACCTCATCCTGTCGAGGGTGTATGTTGGGGGGCTGGCCTGGCCCCGTGCCCATGCCCTCAGTTGTCCTGTGTGGCCCTCAGGAGCCAGGCTCCCTTAGAAAGGAGTTTGTTTTTAGAACTCGTCCTCTCCAGGCCCAGGGAAGGAGCTCTTTTCTTCACAGGGAAAAGTTGATGCTGCTGCGTAATTTGGGGCAGGTCTGCGCCCCTGTCTGGGCCTTAGGTGCTCGGTCTGTACAATGAGGTCGTCCGCTTGCCCTGTCTCCACGCTCCAGTAGATCTGTCCTGCGTCTCCTAAAAGAGCTATGCAGCTTTGGATTCCTCTAAAAGCCAGAATGGGGGGTGGGGGGCGTCCCCAACAACTTCTCCCCAGGCCTCAGCTCCTTGGGCGGCAGAACCAGGGTCTGTCACAGGTTCCCCTTGCCCTCCTTGGTGCTCGGGGAGGCAGGGCCTGCTGCTGACCGGCCTCTTTCCTTTCTGTCCTCCCCGTCCCCACCAGTGACCCTCCTTTTGGCAAGAAGAGCTTTGAGCAGACCTTGGCAGTGGAGCTCTGTGGCACGGCAGGTGAGCCAGGGGCTCAGCTGTGGGGTGCCCATGGGGGAGCTGGCATGACCCCTAGCAAAGAGTCCCCCATTCTGAGCAGCCCCTCGGGCAGTGAGGGGTGCCCCAGTGAGCCCTCCCTGCCACTGCATCAGAGGCTGCCCTGGGTTTTGAGATACACAACGAGGGCATGATGAGGAGGGTCAGGGCCTGGCTCAGCTGTTCAGCTGCCAACAGCCAGCACGTGAGCTGACGTTGGGGTCAGAAAAGAAAGAGCCACAGTCGTGTGGGAGACAGACTCACACTGTGACACATGCTAGTTCTGAAGTGGGTGCAAGGGCTCTGGGAGCACAGAGGTGGGGTGCGGGGGGCAGAAGCAGGGCCGGGGCAGATTTGCAGGGCACCCGGAGGAGAGGGCACTTGAGTTGGGCTTGCAGAAGGAGTAGAAGTTAGAGCGACAAGGGGGGGGGCATCCTTGGCGGGAGCGTCGACGTGAGTGGAGGCACAGAGGAGAGAAAGTTCAGGTGCACTGCGAACACTGCTCACTTGACATCGTGACATGGCAGAACTGGGGGGTCGGCAAAGAGCAACCACACAAGGCTAAGAGGGATGCCAGGCTGAGGGGTTCGGTCTGGATCCTGTAGACTTCAGGAGGCCCAGAGAGGAAGCGATCTGTGGCATTTTAGCAAAGTCCTTCTGGGGCAGGATAGAGCTAAGGTCAGATTCAGGAGCACTAAGGACGCTGGTGGTCAATCGAGGTGGGAGGTTTTCTGAGGTGCCTGCTCCCTCTCCGCCCTGGGAGGTGCCGGAGGCTGTTGGGAAGAAGAGTTGGGAGGGCTTGTTGAATGCCTGGATGACCTGGAGGCTTCAGCTACCATTGTCATGCTACAGAATGGATGGCAAATGGGTTTCGTCACATGCCGGCTCCAAAGAATAGATGTTGGACTGTGTGAGGAGCCCAGGCCATGTCCGGGCTCATCCTGTAGTGCGGAGACCCATTAGTGATGCCCGCCATCCATTGAGTTGGGGAAGTAGGGACACACTTTGCCATCCCAAACTGGGGTTTCGGTGATCTGTCTCTACTTCATGTGCTTCTCCTCTTGCATGGGTAGGACTCACCCCACCCACCACACCTCCATACAAGCCCACAGAGGAGGACCCCTTCAAGCCGGACATCAAGCACAGCCCAGGCAAGGACGTAGCTCCCAGCCTCCCCACCCCAGAGGGCCTCCCGCTTGGGGCGGCCGCAGGGGCGGCCCACAAGCTGCCAAAGAAGCACCCGGAGCGAAGTGAGCTCCTGTCCCACCTGCGGCACACCACAGCCCAGCCAGCCTCCCAGGCCGGTCAGAAGCGCCCGTTCTCCTGTTCCTTTGGAGACCATGACTACTGCCAGGTGCTCAAGCCAGAGGGCGCCCTGCAGAGGAAGGTGCTGAGGTCCTGGGAGCCATCTGGTGTCCACCTTGAGGACTGGCCCCAGCAAGGTGCCCTGCGGGCTGCGGCGCAGGCCTCCGGTAGGGAGGAAAGCAGAAGCTGTGACGCAGGTATACCTCCCAAGGACAGTCTGCTGCTGAGAGACCACGAGATCCGCGCCAGCCTCACCAAGCACTTTGGGCTCCTGGAGGCCGCCCTGGAGGATGAAGAGCTGGCCTCCTGCAAGAGCCCCGAATATGACACTGTCTTTGAGGACAGCAGCAGCAGCAGTGGTGAGAGCAGCTTCCTCCTGGAGGAGGAAGAGGAGGACGATGAAGAGGACTCAGGGGTCAGCCCCCCTCATTCTGACCACTGCCCCTACCAGAGCCCACCAGGCAAGGCCAGTCGGCGGCTCTGTTCCCGCAGCCGCTCCAGCTCCGGCTCCTCATCCTGCCGCTCCCGGTCACCAGCCACCCAAAGGACCTTCAGGTATGGAGGGGTGGCCTCAGGAGGGATGATGGGCAGCTGAGGACTCCAGTTCCCAGGGGGCCAGGAGAGGGAGGAGCCTTGACACCAGGGCTGTGTTTCCTTGTGTGGTCTGTGTGCTGGTTACAGGCCCTGGAGGTAAGCAAAGCCTGCTGAGTGACAGTGGGGAGCGGCCCGAATGTCCTGGCCTCAGGAAAGGAAGAACGCCTACTTTCTGGCCATTCGTGGCTTTGTGTCTAAATGAACTTATCCCTTATTCATCCGTTTTCTGCTTTAAATTTGTAAAGTGGATAGGTTTTTGTGGAAATATATGTCTACCCACACAGTTTAATGCCTATGTGATACTTACATATAACAAGATTAGCATAATTCTAATCTGTGTTCTGAAAAATACCTGGATTGAATGCTGTGGTAAGGCTTATTCTCATTTCTCAGTGTTGCCAAGTTGCACTGTGACTTTCTGCAGTCAGCTGCCCCACTGGGAGCTCTTCGAACAGGGATAATGATGCGTCATGAGCCTGTTTGCTTATCTTTGCTCACTGAACCGGATTGCAGAGGGAGCTGACCCAAAAGTCAGCGGGGAGCTGGGCAGAAAGAACGGAGGTCTGGCATATTTTGGTGGAGACAGGTTGCTTCTTTTCCTCATCCCAGCAAGATTGGACTCTTTTCCTGGGGAAGGCCTGAGATCCATCCTAACTCTCTGCCTGAGATGCACCTGAATGGCCACTAGATGGTAGCCTTGAGTCTAGAGCTGTGCCGCTGAGTCACCTGGAGGGCTGGTTACCATGCAGATGGCTGGGTCCCACCCACTGAGTGTCTGATTCTGTAGGTCTGGGGCTGGGGGTGGAGAATTTGCATTTCTACCAAGTTCCCAGGTGATGATGACTAGTCACCAGAGTGCCATACTCTCTCTGAGCACCAGAATTTGGTAATAGAAAGATACTTTTTCTTAAAAAAAAAAAGTTCAGCTTTCTTTTTATATATCTATACCAGCAGTTTGAAAATCTGATTAAAGCAAATGTGCATAGACAGCTACCTGACATTCAACTTTAGGGCATTCCCCAGACACTAATGTTAAGAAGCCCTGGACTGTCTTACTGAAAATGAGTTCCCCAATGATTTCTCTAAAAGCTCTTCTGTACAGTAAGCCAGGATGACAAGTCAGAGCCATCTTCTCTGAGTCCTTTTTCTGGCCGTTCTTTCCCCAGTGGCTGCTGTGAGCTAAATGACTCGGTGTCCACAATTAGGCATTGTTTCTGCAACGTTTGTTCAGAAGCTACTGAGGTTCTCTTCCTCTTTAAATACATCCCCAAGGCTAGATAGAACTGGAGCTGCCCGGCCATCTGCTCCCCTGCCCGGTTCAGGGGTGTGCGGGTACGGCCTGCGTCCACAGGCTTGCTGGCAAAGAGTTGTGAGCCTCTGTAGAAATCTCCATGGCTTCTCCTTTCCCGCTTCTCGCTTTTGGGCCAAGTCCAGGCTGGCTTTTTCTGCTCTCTAGAGAAAGTTAATTGGTTAATGCAGTTCCTGTCTAGCTGCCTGGCAGAGCTTGGTAGCAGGTAAGTCTGATAAACTGGTCATCAGTCTTCTCCGGACCCACCTTTCTTTACCTGTGCTTTCACTACCAAACGCTGGTCAACAGGAAACACTTTGAGCTGGTTTCACAACACAAACCCCAAATCCCACAGTACCTTCCAGTCACTCTCAGCTCTTCAAGTGGAGAAACTGCCAATTCCATTGCAAATATTGTATTGCATACAATAATGATAACATTATAGTATAGCACTTTAAAGTCCGCACTTTCTACCCTCTGTTCCCCTATTTGAGCTTCACAGGTGTGCTTGGAAGGTGCATCTGCTTCTTATCCCCATTTTATAGATAAGGAAGCTGAGGCTCAAAAAGTTTTCATAGAAACATACAGCATGTGATTATCAAGCAGTTCTTGGGATAGTATTTATGTGCATTTTCTAATTCGATCCTCATAAACGGCAAAGGAGGTGGATACAATAGAATCTCCCTATTTTACAGATGAACCGAAGCTGAAGGGCTTAAGTCACTTGGCCCAAGGTCACCCAGCAGGCAGGTGGGTGGTAGAGTCAGTATACAGGCACAGGCTGTCCGAGAGCTCTGTCCTTCTCCTCTGCGCTGTATCCACAAGGATGCAGACGGTGTGCGGCAGAGCTGGGAGCCGGCCGCACCTCCCATGCCATGCTCCTCGCACTCCAGCAGCCTAGCCCTCTGCAGGAGAGGGCAGCGTGCAGACAGGTAGGAAGGCGCAGGCATGTGGCATCCAGGCGCCTCTTCAAGCTGTGCGTCCAGACCGAGCCGCCAGATGGCCGGACTGGACGTGGGGCGGTGATGGCAAGGGTTGCTTCTGGGCTCGGCACCAACCGCTAGAGAGCCGTGGGTCTACATTCAGCTAAACTCCTTCCTCTGCCTCCCCCACATTCTAGCTTTCAGCAAATCTCATCCTGAACCTGAGCCTCAGGCTTTTCATCTGGAAGAAACAGGAAAACCTCAGTCCTCAAAATGTTTTGTTTTTCCCATCAGATCAAATATGACGATGAAGTGAAAGGGCCTTTCTACCCCTAAAAGCAGCAAAAGGCCGGGTTCAGAAGGGTTCCGATCAGCCACATGCTGGTCCCCAGGCATCTCGTCCCAGCAGGTAGCAGCAGGCATGTGTCGGTGTTCGGACCCTCACGTGGCGCTGGGCTGTCACTGCTGAGGGGCAGCTGGGCCTCTGCAGGAGGGGTTCTAACCGTTCTGCCCTCGTGAGTGAGTTGTAGAGAGGTGTCCCTGGCTTCCTGGAGCAGCTCGGCGCCCCCAATCCCGTTTGGTCCCTCCAGAGAGTGAGTGCCTCTGCTTTGCTTGTTCACTGACAGATGTGAGAGCAGAGGGCCGTGTTCAGACGGAACGCCAAGCGTCCGGCACGCCAGGAAGCGGCGAGAAAAGGCCATTGTAAGTGACCTGGGGCCCCAGAGCCCGGAGCGAATGGGAACGAGCAGGGATGCCAGGAAGTGGCCGGGCCTTCATAGGCCTGAAACCCTGTGAGGCTAGCTGTGGCCTGCAGAAAATAATTACATTTCTTTCATTTAAAAAATCACAAAGGTCACCAAAAGGGCATCAAAGGTGTCCCCGTGCAAAGTGCAGCCAAGGGACTGGCTGTGAAGCATGCAGTTGGTGGTGATTCAGGGCCCAGTGTCAGGGCCTCCAGAGGCGAAGGGGTCAGCAGAGCTGGGCCGACCAGGCCATGCACCAGCCCCGCCACCGCCTTCTGTGTGACCTTGGGCAGGTCTCCAAGCTTCCCTGAGCCTTGGTTTTCTCATCTGTACACAAGGGAGTTGCACCTTATGCTTTCTTAGGGTCCCCCACTTGATCAAGGCTAAGGGACCAAGAGAACCTGTCCCTTGCTCCCCACTCACCTCCCTAATCCTCCCCCATAGTTAGTCCACAGTCCACATGCCTGGGGAACCTACTGCAGAGCACCCCACAGGGAAAAGTCATCGGGAAGCTTTGGGGGGTGGGGGTGGAGCCAGCCCTTCCATGTCACTAGGAAGGAAGGGGAAGTAAGACAGATGCACAAATGACAGATACTTCATTGCTTTCCCCCACGATGGGTGCTTTATAGCAGAAGCAGAGGCACAGATAAGGTATGCCCACCCCAGGTGCTTCAAACCACAGCCTGTTCAGGGGGCCTCTTGGAATCTACTTGGGACCACTCAGCAGTTATGACATACCTGGCACTGTCCCAGGCCCAGGACAACAATGAACAAGTCAGATGAAGACCCCACTCCCGTGGCTGGGGCAGAAGGAAGAAGCAACAGACTCATAAACAACACTGTGATTGTAGGTTGGGTGAAGTGCTGTGAAATTAATCACGTCACCACTAAAACGTCTGAAATAAACAGTTGTGTTTTGACTGTTGGGGAGGATGGGTATCGATAATGGTCTGGGGAGGCATCTACAAGGACTTGGTCCCTGAGGGATGAAAGGAGCCAGCCAAGCAAAGATTTAGAACAGTGAGTGGGGCAGCGGCAGGAAAGTGTCTGGAAGTCAAGGAGCTGCAGGGAGGTGGGGGCGGGGAGGGGGTTTCTACTGTGAGCTTCACTGAGCCGCATCCTGGTGTGGGATGCACAGTTCCTTTGACTGCCGACGGCAGAGCCTTGCTCTGGACCCCGGGCCTGTGCTTCCTCCCTGCCTGTGGTACGAGAATGGGATGGCTCCAGAGTCACTGGTCTCAACCTGCTCCGGAGAAAACCTGTCCAAACCACAACCTGTTGCTTTTGCCCACAGGAGCACAGGTTCCCAGGATCATGCTGGAATTTCTCCAGGAGGTCTAAGCGACTCTTCCAAGGGCAGTAGCTTTAGCTGGAAGAATCACAGACGGGAGAGGAGAGGAGGGGGGCTTTCGGCTGGGCTTCCCCCCGCCGCTTCCCTCCATTGGGCTGCTCTAGGGGCCCACAGGCATGGCACTGAGCTCACCTGAAGGTGACTTCGGTCACAGTGTCTCCACACTGCCCTGGCAAAACTGAGGATAATGTTGGCTCCAATAGCCCTATGTCCCCTGTCCCACTGCTTTCCTCCCAGCCCGCTCCGACTCCCTCTACGATCGGGCTCCCAGTGCTTGCCCACTGCCACCTTAGCAACTTGCCTTTCCACCCCAACACCTCCCCACTCCCCCCAAAATCTCAGACTCAAAACAAATATGGAAGCTACCGAGTATGCAGTTATATTAACAGTGAGGAACACCTCTCCTTCTTCACCCAGTCTCTGCTCATTTCCTTCGAGGAAGCAGTTGCTTCCTTTAGGGGTCACTTCCCCATTCGGCACTCAGTGGCCCGCCTCCTCCAGCAGGGCAGGTCCTCTGGGACAGCAACTCTCATCGTTTTCTCTCTGACTCTGGTCCTAGCTGGTGTTGCTTGCTCAGTCAAGCATCATGGACTGGGGACCAGGACTCCACTGGAGCCCGCCGCCAGAGGGGCTCCAGGAAGCCAGGTAATGACGGGGTCCCTCTGTGTCGCCCTTCTCGAGCAGGGCGAAGGCCGTGTGGTATATGTTCGAAATCTCTCCAGCGACATGAGCTCCCGCGAGCTGAAGAGGCGCTTCGAAGTGTTTGGTGAGATTGTTGAGTGCCAGGTGCTGACTAGAAGCAAGAGGTGAGTGGAGTTGAGCTATGGCAGGGGAGGGGCAGGGAGGGGCAGAGTCCTGATCCAGGGGTGGCCACACAGTAGATGCCTGAGAAAATTCGTGGGAAAAAGATTAACAAAGTCCACACACACAGCCTGGGCCTGGAGAGCCAGGCAGGGGAGCAAGATCAATAGGAATCCTGCAGTGCAGTAAGAGCAGTGAACACGTGCTGATGGTCTGCGAAGTACCAGTCAACTTCTGTGCCTTCTCTTAAACTTCCAATGTGCCTGTGACAGCGAATGCACTCATTCTTTCCATGGCTGTCCTTTCCAGGGGAGCTCAGACAAGTTAACTGAGGAGCTAGTTAGTGGCAGAGCCGGATCTGCAGCCCATTTGTGTGCTCCGGGCTCTCCACCTTGGAGCTGCTGCAGGGCAGCAAACAGCCCCTGGGGCTTAGAGGCACGCTTACATTGGGACCTCACTGAGCTGCGAGCCCTCGATTCTTCTGTAGCAACCACTCCTAGAACCTCCTGCTCTGTTGGGCGGCCCGTTTTTCCTCACTCCCCTGGGGAAGCAGTGTGTCTTCTATCAGTGGTCTGCAAGAAGAATAGGTTACATAAATAATTCACAACTTAGATGTCAAAATTTTGTCAGCATCTTCCATTATACTTGCAAACTAAGTTATTAATGTTTTAAATTCTAATTTAATACACTTTTAAAAGCTTCAATGAGAAAATAGTGTCTGCACAAGAATCATTACGCATCCATTAGGAGGGCTACAGAGAATAATGAGTGTTGGCGAGGATGTAGATATAAGGGAACCCTTGTACACCCTTGGTGGGAATGTGAGCTGGTACAGCCGCTATGGAAAACAGTAGAGAGGTTCCTAAAAAATTAGACTTAGGATTGCCATACGATTCAACAATCTCATTTCTGGGTATCTATTCCTGAAAGCAAGATCTCAAAGAGAGATTTTGCACGCCCATGTGCATAGCCCCATTATTCACAATAGCCAAGAGGTGGAAACAACCCACCTATCCATCTGCAGATAAATGGATAAAGAAAATATGGTATGTGCATACGATGGAATATTATTCAGCCTTAAGAAGGAAGGAAATCCTGTCACATGCTACAAGCATGGATGAATCTTGAGGACATTGTGCAAAGTGAGATAAGCCAACAACAAAAAAGACAGATACTCTGTGTTTCTTACACAAGGTACCTAGAATAGTCAAATTCATAGAAACAGAAGGTGGTGAGTACCAGGGACTGGGGAGAGAGAGGTAAAGGGAATTGTTGGCTTAATGTATAGAGGTTTTGCAGGATGCAAAGTTTCTGGAAGTCTGTTGCACAACAATCTGAACATATGTAACACTACAAAACTATTTACCATCCTTTCTAGTTACTACACTTAAAGATAGTAAAGATGGTAAATTTTATGTTATGGGCTTTTACCACCGTTAAAGAGTCATTACACAAATGGAACTCTTCATTTATGTGCAGTCTTTAGGATATCGAATGAAGATAACATGGGAAAACTAGCAAATTCATCTCTAAAGAGAAGGGTCAGTTTGTTAAGAATTTTAAAAAGCACACGCAAGTTTCAGACACACTACCAGTCTCAGACATCGAAAGAGGCAGAAGGCGTCTAACTTTGGCCTGGCTCAGAGGATGGTCAGGAAATGTGATTCGGTTGAGCATTTATTGGGTACCTTCTGTTGGGGAGCCTGTCCTGAGTGGTGGGGAACTCTGTGCTGTCTCTGCCCTTGAGGAGTGTGCATAGCGTTCACGGAACTGAAAAGTCAGGGTCGGGGTGAGTAGAACTGACTTTAGGCCCCCGTCACCTTGATATCCGTCTCAGGCAGGCTTCCCTCGGGGTGGCAAAGTGGCTGCCTCCAGCTCTAAGCTTTATCTCCTGCCGCGGGAGCAGGAGTCTCCCCGCTGGTTCTAGCACAGACCTGGGATGAATTCTTTGGGGTTCCACTTTGGGCGGCAGGCTTGAACAAATCACTGTGGCCGGGAAGGGCCACAGTCGTGTGGTTACCCTGGCACCCTGCGCCCACGTGAGCACATGGCGCTTTTGTCAGAGGAGGGGAAGTGGATGCTGAGCAGGCAGATGCAACAGATATCTACCACGACAGGTGAGACGTGCACAGAATAGCGGCAACATTAGGGAGGGCTAACCGAAGGAGGGGTGACTGAGGCTGGTCTTGAAGGATGTGGGAGGGATGGGATGGGGCCATAACCTGACATGAGGCAAATGGCCCAGTAGCATGGTCCCCTTTTCCTCCCCCAGGGGCGAGAAGTACGGCTTCATTACTTACCGGCGTTCTGAGCACGCCGCCCTGTCCTGAGGAACGGCGCGGCCCTCCGCAAGCGCAATGAGCCCTCCTTCCAGCTGAGCTACGGGGGACTTCGGCGCTTCTGCTGGCCCAGATACACCGACTACGGTAAGGATGCGGGGCCCCGCCTCATTCCAGTAAGACCCAAAGCACGAGGGGCAGAGACCTCCCTTGATGGAACCCAGACCTAGAGCCCCGTCTGGACCTGGCTCCCACATCCAAGCTCCAGTGTGCTGATCGGTGTTAACTTTGCAGCTACTTGACATGGAGGCTGCCATCTTGATTTTATCTTCTGGCCTGTGGTCCATCAAAAAGAGAGATTCGGGCCTCCCATGGCCTCTGGGAAGGGCCAGTCTTGTGTTCACGGCCCGCTGGCAGCACTGTGAATGCTGTTTCTTTGACCTCACAGGGCCAGCAGCTGCTCTGCCCTCTTGACGGCCATTCCATGATGGCCCCAACGGGCAGCAGCCTTGTCCATTAAGGGGCCACAGTGAAACAGTATTGTCACCATGCCCTCGCAATTTGGGGACAAGTTGGTGGAAAAGACGAAGAAGTACAATTGTGGGGGTGAGTCTGAGGCAGCCTCCGTAGTGCAGGGCTGAGCATCAGGGGGCCTAGGCCAGGCAGCGCTCCACCTGGGACCTAGTTCCTTATCTCTGGAGTATAGCATATCAGCGCTGGGAAGGAGCGCGGGGTGCTCTAGTTCAGCCTTCCACCCCCATCCTACAGACAGGGCTGCCGAGACCCTGAGACATCGGTGACACGATGGCACGGCAGAACCCGTGCTCGCTGGCCAGCGTTCTCTGAGGCTTTGGGCCACATCAGCTCCCCGGGGCTGACCCTGGTGGCGGATTTTCGGATCCTCTGGCCTTTTTCAGTTGCTGGCCTTTCCCACTCACTGACTCCTCCACCCCCCCCCCCGCCCAGATTCCAATTCAGAAGAGGCCCTTCCTGCATCCGTGAAAAACAAGTACGAAGCCATGGATTTTGACAGCTTACTGAAGGAGGCCCAGCAAAGCCTGCACTGATAACAGCCTTAACCTTCGAGGAATACCTCAATACCTCAGACGAGGCCCTTTCAATATGTTTACGTTTTCAAAGGAAATAAGTAGATGCGAAGGAGGGCGAGCGAGCGAGTGAGAGAACACGCGTGAGGGCGAGAGAGACTTGAAACTGCTGTCCTTTAAAAAAAAAAAAAATCAATGTTTACATTGAACCAAGCTGCTTCTGTCTGTGAGTTCCCATGGCGTGGACGTCCCACTGCCACATCAGCGTCCTCGCTTCTGACGGCCTGTCCCGGATGCGTCTCCAAGTGCTGGGTCCGTCACCCATCCGCCCTCCCTTCCCGACCGACTTCCCCTCGTAGACGTGCAGCCGTGTTCACCATAACATTTCTTGTCCGTAGTGTGTGATGATGAAATCGTTACTTGTGAATAGAATCAGGATTATAAACTCATTTTTAATTGAAAAAAAAAAGTATATCCTTAAAATAATGTATTTATGGCTCAGAGGTACTGTGCCTGGGGTTATTTATCGCTTCCTTGATTTTTTAACTATGCACTGTCGTGAGGTGTTTGCCACTGAGCTGCTCTGCTCCCTTTGCCAGAATGCCCCAGAGGTGCTGGGTGGTCAGTAGACTGGTCCCAGGGAAGGTGTGGCCTGCAGCCACAACGAGGAGCAGTGGAGAGATGTTTCTGGGCCTTTTCTGCCAAGCCCTGCTCTGTCTCTCATTGAGTGAGTGTGGGTCCAATTACAATCAGCCCTCACTTGGTACCCAGCTCTCACTTTGAGTTTCTGCCTGGCCATGAGTCCTTCCAAGAGGCCGAGATCTTTGTGGACCTTGTAAGAAAGGCAGGGCGAGTTACGTTATTTCTCTTTTCCAGGTGAGGTAGGCAGTGCCCCAAGAGGCAAAATGACTTGCCTGAGGTCCCAAAGCCAGTGAGAGGGCAGAGCAGTGACCCAGCCCAGGCCCCCTGATTCCTGAGCCCATGCTCCTGCAATTGCTGGAGTAAAGACGTAACGTTTCAGGAGCGGGTAGGTAGAGGTGAGTTCAGCTGAACTGGGCAACAGGCTAGAAGCCTACGGGCTCATTGTGGGAGTTAAGTCAACATCTGACTGCCAGCATTAGGTGAGTTCAAGTCCTGCGGTGTGTTTTGGGCCTGTGGTTTTGCCTCCACCTGTAGACATACCGTTAGGGCTTCAGTGACACATCTGGAGCGGCATGGAGAGGCGATCTAAGAGCAGTCACCCTTTTTGAGCCAGTCACCAACCCGTATTACTCCCTTCACCTTATCTTTCTTTTTCCTCAGTCGTAAAGTTGTTCTGGGGGTATGGGGCACGGGGAGCAGGAAGAGGATGTGAGGGTCGGGGACAGATAAGACAATCTCCAAGCTCCTTTGCAACTTAGAAAACATGCTGATTGGATTTTGCTTTAAAATTTGTGTTCTTGAGTGATTCAAAGCCATGTCCAGACAAAGATGTCTCGGGATGCGGCGGTATTCCTAGTTTCCGTGGGGAGAGCATGTCCAGGCAGGGTGTGAGCATGTCGCTTCTGCCTCAGAGTAGCTCCAGCTTGATTTTTTTTCAGACATCAGGGTTCCTTGGGAAAATTTTATATTTGAAAAGAAAAGAAAAAAGATCCTGCTGTTTAAAAAAAAAGTTCGAAATTGACTCATTAAACTAAACAAGCTAATTTAATGTATTGCTGGTGCCAGGCCTAGTTCTTTGAGAATTGGTAGTTGATTTTTTTTTCTTTTTTTAAGATTTTCAAATACCTCAGTATGTAAACAGAGCCGATGAACTTGTCCTGGGTAGTGAGCCTACTCTAAGCCCACAGAGGAGGCTGGAGGAGACATGCTTTAAAGGGAACAGGGAATTTGAGCTTCTGTGCGTCAAGTCATTTGACCCCTTTGAGCCCCAATTTCATTTTCTGTGAAAGGGACTGAGGGGAGAATTAGTCGAGTTGTTCTCCAAAGTCCCTGCCAGCCCTAACAGTCTTAGCTTCTGCTAAGGCAGTGTCCAGCTCAAGATGGCAGATATACTGTATGTGTGTCACTACAGCCACCGCCTTGGCCAGAGACAGACACAGCTTATCTACCACAGCACTCAGGTTCTTTGAGCCTGGTCCTGCCGTTAGAATCCTCGGCACAGTGCTCTGGGCAGGCATTAACCTATTTCACATCCCGGCCTAATTTTCGAAAGGTTTCCATAACACAAAATATGGTGGCTGGGTTGCGTGCTGGCCCATCTCTGTCTGTCATTCTTTGGCATACAATTCCCAATATTTCAGTGACACGCAATCGCATTTGGGGTGGGGGTGGGAAATGGCATAGCTGACATGAACGTGTTTGGCAAGGCAGCGTTTATGAGGATGGACCAAAAAAAGGGAACTTTCCACAGCACAGACCTGAACATTTTAAATTCCTTTTATAGCTATTCACTGCCTAGCACACAGTAGGCACACAATAAATGGCTATGGAATAGAATGGCAGGGAATAGAATTTAAATCCATCTGCTGCCTGCCCTCTGGAAGCCAGTAGGAAAGAACTCTAGATTCAGAGTGGGGCTAGGTCATGTCTAAGCCCCTCCTATTGGCTTCTTCCTCGATTGTGCTAGGCCAGAAGTTCTACACTGGGCAGGTGGTGCTTTAGGGTAAAGAAATTCAGATTTTTAGTGAAAGATAAGCCTCTCCCCTCCTCTGGGTCAGCTGAAGCTGTCCTTTCACGTCAGGTTAATACAGGGGTCTTAAAGTTACTTAAACTTGGCCCATGAACAGAGCAGAGATCTGAGCAAGGCAATGGGGTGTGATGTGCCTAAGGTCAGAGCTGGGGGCTGCTGATGAGAGGATGCCTGCCGAGGACATCACGCAGTCTGCTCATCATCCCATACCTGAAAGGCAACAGGTTCCAAAGCTGACTGATCCTGCAGACCACCTCTATCCAGAAGACTCATTCGGTGCTCTGTATTATTTACCAAGGAGACTCCAAGGTCTCTCCAGGAAAACGAGCGAACCTTGGTCTCCCTCCCACCAACTTAAGCAGGAACCCAGAGGGAGCAGCTGCCATTGGCAACCATCTCGTTGTAGCTCTGTCCTAGTATTTGCTCTCAATGATGTTTACATGTGATTGGCATACAGCTTACCGTAGACTGTGTCGGTAGCTGCCCACGCAAGGCAGTTTGTACTGTCCATCTCTGTGCTATGCTGGTGTTTTCCAAAAATATCCGATCCAACCGCTAAGTGGAATTCTTCCATCTCCTTCTTCAGTCGATACAAGGCTGAATCAGAACCCTCACTCTCGGGGGCTCTGGTTATTGAAGGAAAATGCATCAAAGAAGTAAAGAATATGAGTGGATGGAGTGTAGCTAAGGCTCCCACCCCCTTACCCCTTTATACCTTGCCCCCCACTCAGAAAACTCCTTAGAGTCTAAAAGCACCCGTCAGGTATCTGCACCTGCCATGAGATCTGGCAGCGTGGCATGTGGGACATGCTTGGGAGAGAGGCAAGGCTTTGGGGGCTTCGGGGGAGGGAGAAGGAAGGCAGGAATGCTCTGAGCTCAAAACTCAGTACCCAAGCCCTGATGTGGGAAGAGATGATGCAGTAAGGGTTCTTCCGCTGCCTAAAGCCTGTGCCTCTTGATGTTCTGAGGGCAGTTTCTTCCAGGCGTGTGCAATACGCATGCCCAGGCTGCCGTGCGGGCGGGGAGTGGAGCGGGCAGGGAAGGCATTGACAGCGAGGTCCTTCTGCACGAACAGGTCGAAACCCCATTCCAGGCCTTGGCTTTGGTTGAAATCACAGCTGAGCCTGCAGCTTGAGAGATAGGTCATCCCAACGGTGAAGCAGAAGCCGCTCCAGAGGGTTTGTTGATTTGACTCGCTGGATGTCAAAACTGCAGTAATTTTCTTAGCATTTGAGATGTAGCAGTTCCCCTCAGATATGACCAAGGAAGGAAATTAGATGTACAGTAGCAAATAAAGTAAACCTGTTGGTTTCATTGGCCAAAGAAAAAGGTCCTGCTCACCCCTTCCCACTGGGGTGGAAGGGAACTGGTTAGTACTTATGTGCAATATGTTTAAGCTGGTCTCCAAGTTCCTGAGGCATTTGCACACACAGATGGGCTTCAGGACCATGTGCCAAGTCCAGAGGTACAGGGTAAATGGAGGGACAGCTTGGAAGCTGGGAACCCCAGTGCACAGAGATACCCAAAGCAGATGGGGGTGGGGAGCCGTTGGGAGCTTGCCACACCATGTCCAGGAAGTAGGCAGAGGCTGGCTTTGCATTGAACCAATAAAAGCACTTTGAGAAAACCACAACACTTCAGTTTGTCTCCATGTGTTCACACCGGCAAGTATCGGTCTCCTTTGGCAGCGTGAGGTACTGTCGTCCTAGGGATGGGGCCAGGGCATTGGGAAGGAGGCTGATGTGAGGGAGGAGAGAGCAGAGATACCTTCCAAGACATCAGCAGCAGGAGAGCCCGTCCTATCCTAGGTTTTGGATCTTGGTACTTATTTTTGTAAAAAAAAAAAACAAAAAACAAAAAAAAACAATTAAATAAAAACCTCTCAGCTGATTGAAATGGATTTACAGAGCAAGTCATATAACTATAAGCCATCTCAGAGTGAGAACTTCCATGTTTCTTCCTTTCTATGTGATCCCGGGCTCTGTTTGCTCATCTAGTAAATGAGAATATTGGATGAGATGAATCCTCAAGTCCTTCCACCTCCGATAGGCTCAGATTCCCTTCCCTGGCTGTGCCCAGCTCGTGTTCAGGGTGAAGATCTCTGCAAGGTAACCAGCCAGCAGCAGCGGATTCAAACCCACACGGTCCTGGCCGAGCTACCTTCTAGGAGGAGGCCAGCTCCCCAGGACGGATCTAAGCCATAGTGTCTGGTGGGGATGGTGCGTTCAGCCCCAGCTTGGCTAGGTGGCGATGTCAAGAACCTCACAGTAGCCTTGCCATCATGCCCACCGAACAGTTTTTAATCCGAATGTTGTGACCACTAGGCTGTTTCTCTTTTGCTCTCAGATACTACTAGCAATACACTGTTTTTTTTTTTTTCCAAAACAACTTAACTTAGGCACTTTTCACACATTTCTTTCAAATGATTGTAAAACATATGGGGCAACAGGAGGCCTTGATCACGCTGCATATGTTTAGGGCAGCTTTTGTTTCTTTGTTGCTTTAATGGTCTAGCAGCGGTGACTGAAGCTTTGCGATTCGGCGGGGACAGATTTTCAGATATTCTGTGGCAGCAGAATGCCTTGCACATCTGTAAGCAGCACAGAAATCCAACTGCCTGAATCGGGGGCTTGGAGAATACGCTTTTACAGGTGGTCGGTCCCTAGGCTGTGCAACAGCACCACAAAGAGGTGTTTATGTAGCTAGAACCCCTTCTGTGCTGTTTTTTTTTTTTTTTTTTTTTTTTTGGTCAAAGGATCCTTCGAGGGAGCCTAATAAAGTCTCCTTTCCCACTTTGCTAGCCTTGCTCTGGGTGACTTTTGAACGGATTGGTTCGCTTCCACCTCAGCACTTTGCCTTATCAATGTCTAGTCGCCATCTAGTGGCCAAAGACTGTATCCACCAGCTACCCAGATGGAAGGCAAATAAATCCTTTCCACCACCTTGCTGTCCAACCCCCACTTTGGGAATGAAATGTAATGTCATGAGCAAACTGTCTCTGTGTTTAGAGCCCGGTGTAACACCAGTCAGAAGACTCCAGAAGCAACCCCTTAGACACACTAGTCTCCTGTGGGCAGAGAAGAAGGAGTGGACCCTGTGTCTAGGGGCCTGGGAGGGGTTCGCTGTAACTGCAATACTGGCAGCCCAGCTGCTGACCCTGTTAAGTGAACCTCTGCTAGGTGGCCCACATTGTACCCTCGGGACAAGCAAAGGCTAGGTGTCAGGATTCTGAGTAGGGGCTGGCCATGGCTTTTGATATGGCCCACCGAATAGCCAAACAGTTTATTTTTTGGCGTTAGTTTGTTTCGCTTCTATATTTTGTATTTTAAAATCTTGTCAAGTGTTTTTGTGTTAGGAATAAAAAGTCATAAACTATTTCCGACTTTGTTTCTTGAGGGATGTTCCGATTCTGGCGGAACAGGTCGGACACCTCAAGGGGTGCGTGGTCAGGGTGGCCAATGGAACGCGGAGTGAGCCACTTGGATTTCCAGATGCTTTCTGGGGAGAACGACCATCCCAAAGTCTGGCTTGGTGCAATCTGCTCTGGAAATTAACACCCGCCCCCTTCACCTCCTTGTGCTGTGGTATTAGCGTTGGCTTTGAGCACCTGCTTCTTCCAGAGGCAGCTGCTAATGTTGAAACCAACATAAGATCTCTCTCTCCAACCCCAGATTTCTAAAGAGACGGTGTCTGTAGCTAGCCTTAATCGACTGGGCAAGGTGGTCCCTATGGTCTGTTCCAGCATTTCCAAATCTTGGACTCAAATCTTTTTCTCTTGGTGTGACTACGCAGCCTAGAGAATTCTGAGCAATAGGAAGCCAGGACTTTCCCCAGCTCTGTGACAGGGTCAAACCAGGGAATGGCTAACCTTGTGAGGTTTGAGCATCCCCAGGGGTACTACTGTAGGGGGCATTATTTATTAGGAAGCTCAACAAGGTAACTACAGCCTGGGGTGCGTGAGTGCAAGACTGTGTGTGTGTGTCTGTGTGTCTGTGTGCACGCATGCGCCCGCATGCCTGTCCGTGTTTGTGTGGATGTGTGGAATTACATTGATGCATTTCTTGAGAAAGGTGCAAGAATTTCACCTACACAGAGGGACACATCTGCTTTGTTATTTATAATAGAAAGCTGAATTTTAGTTTTTTAAAGGACACTGCTAGTGATTGGGAATTGAGGTTTTAGTTTTGCTATTTTTTTTAATTGGTAGAGGATTTTTATATATTTTTTCCATTTTGTTGGGTTGTGTCCTTATTTATATAAATATTTTATCCGTAAGAGGCAAGGAAGGAATCTTCTTTGCTTTTAATTATTGTGGTTGTCATCGTCCCTATTTTATTTCTGGTGTGATTTATCTGTCCTACCTTCTAAATGAGAAAATGTTTTCCTGTATTTGTACATTGTCAGATTCTATAGTTTCATAGATAATTTAACCAAATCGCTCTATGTATTATTATTCTGTGAGTATAAAGTTCTATTTTAACGTCTGTAAATACTTCAGAACTGGCTTCTTTTCTCAAACTCCCACTGCGGAGTTATTGTTTACATCACAAAAACTGTAGAATCTCTATGCTCATGTACTGTAAATAGTGAAGTGATCTGCTTATAAATAAACTTAACAAATACACTATGGAGATTAAAAGGAAATACCACCCACAGCTCTGCCCAGGCGTGTCTTTCTTTCTTAGTCCTGCGTGCTTGTTGAGGGACATTCTATCCTCCACCTGGAAAAGGGCTCTGGTTTCAATGTCACCCGGTCCGGGTGTGTCCCCTACCCCACCAAGGTTTTCTGAGCTCGCTTTTCTTCCTTCACGGCACTTTTCAGGGAGCATAATGAATCATTCAGACTTACCTTATGAAACAGATATTCTATCACCAGCCTTTGCCGTGACTTTTATGAAGCTGTGCCACTTTCTGAACAGGACAACTTTGTTTTGGTGTGTTAGCTTTTCCATGCAAACGCACTAAATAAATGTGCCGAAAGAGATATTTTGACACTATGGTTTCAGGCAAAAACACTCACCAATTGATAACTCTAAAGTAATTTCTGGTCAGAGGACATGGAGAACAGATTTGAATTGTGTGCCACATTCGGGTGAATGAGGAACTTTTTCCTTTGCCCACTTACTCCCCGCAAGAGCAGTGAAGTGGCATTTTCCAGGACTCTCAGTTTCTCCTCAGTTTCAAAACACTCTTGGGTTTAGCCTTTATTTTGCCCTAAAGATGCTTTAATGTTAGTTTTTTATAAGTGCAATTGGAGTACAAGATACCCATGTGCCCCCAGAGGGCTGAAACATCACTGATGAATAAAATTACGTACAAAAAGAACAGGTACAATAAGCCATTCCATGCCATGTTATGTGCAGACTATTCTCATTTTTTTTTTTTATTATCTACAGAAACTAGTTTCTTATTGTTCAGGTGATTTATTTTTTCAATCTGGAAATTGTTTGGATGTCTTTGATTGGAAGGGAATGCATCCTGATTCTTCCTTTTAAAATGAATGGCAGTGTTGGCACTCAGCGACGTTCTCTGATATGAACTGGGGTCCTCAGAAAAGTTATCTAGGTGATTGATTGCTCAATATCTGTCACCCTCTTACCAGATAGTGAACTCCAAGAGAGCAGGGCCACTTCTCCATTCATTGCAGGGCGCCCAGCTCCATTAATCAGAAATTCCAGGATGGATGAGTGAGAGGCACCTATCCATAGGACTATACACAGCTGGAGAGGCAACCAAGCCACAGAGTCACAGAACTAATCCCTCCAAAGATGCATTTCATGATGCAAGGAATAAAATGGGAAATTTAGAGCCTCACGATGTGCGTTTGAGACCCAGCTCTGCCACTTCTGTATTGTGCAAATCTGGACAAACCACCTCTTTGGCCTCCAGTATCCCCAACTATGAAACAAGATGATCTGCTTAGATGAACTCCAAGGTCCAGGGGAAATTGTTATAAGCCAGGAGTCTGTATCAGCTTGCTTGGCTTTGAATCCTGACTCTGCCACTTATCAGCAGGGTGTCCTTGGACAGTCTTCTTAACCTCTCTGAGTCTCTTCCTCATGTGATAAATGGGGCTAGTAATAGCTTCTACCCTATAATATAGAGTTTTTGTGAGGATGAAGTCAGGTTGCGCACAGTACCTAAACCATCAGAGGCACTTAATTGACACTAGGTACAATCATCATGCGTGGTCTCGCTTGGCGCTGACTGCAGCCCTTGAGAGGCATGGCAAGGATTATGGCCCTCCACGTATTTCCTCTCCTGGCAGATGGGGAAGGCTCAGGACAAGGCAGAGCAGAGGGAAACAGTCCAAGAAAAGCCTGGACCAGCAGCATCACCCATACGCCTCTGAGTGACACATTTCTCCTCTTTACCCTGCCACTTAACCCTACGTGTGTAGGGACATGCCTCAGCTTAGAAGACCACTGCTCTGAGAGTATCAATTTCAGGAGGGCAGAAAATGTAGCTTGGGGGGTAAAAGATGAGGGTCCAGACCCAACTCCCTCCTGACACGACCTGTAAATGTGGGCAGGGCTCACGTGTCAGGAGCAGGGACCGTGCCCCCTGCACACTGTGTTCCCTGTGGACTTGGGCATCTGCTTCCGAAGGGAAGCCAGGGAACGGTGCCATGGACTTTGCCCAGCCCAGCCCCTCACTGGCCTTCGGTTTCCTCATTTATCTAAAGGCAGAGGTTAGAGTAGATCAACGGTTTACGAACAGTTTCAAGAAACCACGTATTTCCTCTCCTCAAAGCGACAACTTTAACATGTTAGCTTCCGCAAAGCGTCCGGTTTGGGAGGAAGAGAAGGTCTAGAGCCAACCCCCACTTACGGGAGAACCGGGACCGTGTTTCACGCCACCACGGGGAAGCGGATGGATACATCCAGACTAGGGGACGACTGACTGTTCCTGCAACAAGTCGCCGGCAAAGAAAAAAGGAGGAAGCACTGTCACAGATGAAAAGAGACTTAGAGACATAACAACTAAAAGCGTAAAGCTTGTTTGGATCGGATTCAAGCAGACTGACTAAACACGTGCTCCAGTGGGGGAGGACGTCGCAGGACTGCTGGCAGGAGCCGGGTTCCTCAGAAGGCGGCCTCCGCAGTGGCCTTGGCTGCTGGTTGATTAAGGAGTGCCCTCGGACGACGCCGGGGATGGGAAAGGCGAGGGAGCGGCCAGAGGGAGAGGCTGAGCAGCAACGGGATCCCAACCACACCCCCGGAGGGGGGGGGGCTCCCATGAGGGGTCCACGAGGTGCAGTGGCCCTGTAGGGGTGTCCCATTGTGGGGCCAAGATGGCCGCCCGCAACACACGGGCATTAGTAGTCGCAGGATGCAGGCCGCCCTGGGAAAGGGTGTGACCTTGGGCAACGTGTCTCCACGCAGCTGAGGTCATCCCCGCAGGGGCTGACGCAGGGCTGTCCGCCGCAGCCCTCCCGACCCCTCCCGACCGCGGGGCCCCGAGTCCTGCCCTCTTCACGAAAGGGTCTAAACCATTCATCACGGGTCTGCAGCACCTGGGTATTAGACGTTTGTTTGTTGCATGTGATAATGATGTATTTCTGTTAGAAAGTGCCCATATGTCTTTAAAGATGAAGTGAAATAACATGTCTGGAATTTGCTTCTAGATATTTCAGCTAAGAAAAAATTGAAAAAGAAATATAAAAGGGCAGATGAAGGAAATGAGGCGACATCTCGATACTTGAAATTGGTGATAGGTAGGTGGGGATTCATTGAATATTCTCGACTTTTGACAATGAAAAATCTTATAATAAAGTACAAAATGAAAGTGTAAGAACAAGAAGGATTTTAAGCAAGCGGTGAATCCGGCATTAATTAAATATTTAATCGATGTCTACGAAAGCTACAACGTTGGTTTTAGCTCAATAAAAAGCTCTCAAGACTGAAAAATGTTTGAAAGCCACTCGTTCGGATGTAAGCTAAATTCTCACTCAGCTTTCAAATCCTGTGACTCTTCCACTTCTCAAGAAGGCGTGCAGTTTGCCACCGGCTTGGGCGACCTCTTCTGGCCCCCGGGTCCCTGCTATGCTACTGGATGCAGCAGGACTTGGATGCCGGTGCGCCTCCTCCTGGGCCAAGGTTCCCCCCAGGCTGATTTCCTGCTGCTGCTGCTGTCAGACAGGAAAGAGAACAGACCAGGTGAGAGAAGGCAGAGGGGCTTCCCCGCTACCCTGATGCGAGCCAAGAGTTGCAAATTCAAAGGCTTCCAGAGACCAAGAGATAAAGCACACGGGCAGGAGGCAGGCCAAGTATAAGGGGAATCGGAGCGACCAAGAATGTTTCTCTACACTAAGAAAAAGGACAATCATGATAAGTGGTGACACTTGGCACCAATGTCTGGGAGGCCACAGGGAGTTGTGGGGACTGTGACAGCCCGGAGCGATCCCCTGTCCCCTGTAAAGGGGGCAGTGGCCACTCAGCTCCAGCTCATTGTTGTCATGCAGAAATCCAGACTGATGTGGCCAGATCTTGATCTTTTAAAAAGAAATGCTGGAAATCTGGATTTTTAAAATTTGAAATATCCCCACTTAAAAATGTAAACATCAAATATCCATTTAAAAAAAAATGCAGACCAAACAAAACACGTCTGCGGGCGCTAAGTTTGCACAGACCTGCTGCTCGCCCATGAGATAATCTGTGCCACTTAGAAACAGACACTTCTTCCTCAGGACACTTCACTGCCAACTTTCTGGAAAGTTGTGATTATGATACCACTCTGTGGTGAGCATGACGCACAGGACGCCTCTTAGAGCTGCGCAAAGCACGAGTCACAACACCGTACGTGGCGGCCCACGTTTGCAGCCGCCAGTTCAAAGTCCGCCCACGCCGCCCGGAGCAGAGCTGGGGAGCTGGCGGTGTCCATGCCGAGAGCCACGTGTGGAGGGACAGCGTGCAGAGGAGGGCAGTCGGGGTGGGGCGGGGCGGGCACCTGAAGCCGTGTCCTATGGGAGAACCACAGCCACACAACCAGGCAAAGAAATGACTTGGGGAAGGAGAACCGTGCTGTCGACTGCGGAGATGGGATTTGATTCCTGAAGGCAGGACTGTGGCCACTAGGTGGAAGTTTCAACAAGGAGCACAATTCCAGCTTAAGGAAGAGCTGGAGTTCGAATAGCGGTGCAGAATGCGGTTCTCGTGTAAGACAGTGAGCCCCCCGCCACTGGTAGTGGGCGAGCAAAGAATCTTGATGGTATGGATACGATTTAAAAACCAGACAGGAAGCTGGAAATATGGCCTCAAAAATTACTTTTAACCAATAATTCTAGGTTTTCTCCTCTGTCCCTGGGTAGGGCCCTATGTCCACAGCCTTAGAACTGGAATCTGCCTACACTGGTTGAGGGCAGTTGGGGACCCCTTGCTGGGAACCTTAATCTTGGGAACCAGGCACTGCCACTTAGTATTGTGTGGCTCGGCCACAATGTTCACCTCTGCCAGGCTCAGAGCCCTCCTACGTAGAATGGGACTAGAACAGGTGCCGGGGAGGCCCGAATGGGAGCCCGTGTGAGGCTCTGAGGCCAGGCCGCGCCCTCCGTGAGCGCCCAGTGTTGGGCGGGGCCCGGCCGTCCCTCTCCGCGAACCTTGCTTGGCGGCCTGCTGCTTCTGCTTCTCCTCTTCCAGAGCTTGCATCTTGGCATCATACTCGTCGGCAAGCGCCTTCCACTCCTTGCGGTTGTTGGTAATCCCGTCCAGCATGGGAGTGATCTCCTCGTGGAAACGGGAGAATTCCTGGAGGAGAGAGAAGCCTCTGGCACAGGGGCCACAGCCTGGAGTCCATGCTCGAGGCCAAGGCACAGCTGGAAATGCCCAGCCCTGGAAGGAGCTGCCCAGGCGGGTGGCAGGCTTCCCGTCACCCAGCGTGTGCATGCTGATGCTATACAGACTCCTGTCAACAGGATCCCAACGCTCTCCTGCTTAAAGCCCCCTGTGGCAACCCCTGTCTTTCAGGGTGGAGCACAACCCCCTTCACATGGCTTTCACGCCCCTCCAGACCCAGTGACCTGTCCCCTTCTCCATCCTGGACCCTCCAGGCATTCCAAATCTCCATGGCTGGAGTGTGTCCTGCCTGTCGCACAAGCTCTCCCATAGGCTGGAACGCTCAGACTTGTTTATTTTCCCCTGAGGCCTCCACTAAAATGTCACCTCCTCGGGGACGCCTCTTCTGACACAAAGACACTCAGTAAACATTTGTTGAGTGAACTCCGGATGTTTCGAAAATAATTCTTAAGTTCTCTTAGCTCTAAGAATACAAAGAATGCCTTGAGCACAGCCCATCGCAGTTCCTGAAGTGCCCATCTCCTTGGATCCTCAGAAGCTCCTGTGAAGTGGGAGACAAGACTCATCGCTCCCAGATTTTTAGGTGGGGAAACTGAAGATGAAGGTAGGCGGAGCAGATCTGCCCCAGGCAGGAACGTCAGATTCAGGGCTGGCTGTGCTCAGAGCCGCCTGAATTCAGATCTAGGCTCTGCCCCAAGCTGTGTGGCCGGCTTGTGGGCAGGTTGCCTAAAGGGCCATGAAATCAGGACAATATAATACCCACCTCCCAGGGCTGTTGTGGTAACGCACGTAGGGTGCTGAGCCCACTCTCCCGGGGGAGCACTGACTGACCACCTTGCCTCATTGCTCAGAGGACCCCCAGGAACCTGTGCCCCCTCGCGGGGAGCGTTTGCACTTCTTAACGGGAGGGCAGCAGCTCACACAGCCTCCCCTGAATGGAGGGGGGGGTTGGGTGTCCTGGCCCTACGCCTGTCTCACAGCTGACTCCAGCGACCCTGGCCCTGTCATTTCTCATCTCTGACCTCTGTCTCCACTTGTGTAACATGGTCAAAGTAAAAATAACAAATGGGAGGCAGCGGTGGCACCGATAACATGGAATCGGGAACACTGGCTTCCCCAAGAGGGAGAAATTCAGTTTGGGCAAGAGCTCAAGGGGAAATTCCAGATCATTTCCCTACCAGGTAGGGAAGTAGGAGGGCATATATCTGCTACATTCCCCCCTTCCCTGGCTGACACCACGCTCAGTCATTTGTGCCTGGCCTGGGTGTACAATCACACAAGACCCCAGGGGGCTGACCTGAGGACTGAACGGCACTGCAGATGAGCAGCACTTTGTAAAATACCTCCCACTGGTCACTCGCCAGGGTTTACCATTCCTGAAATCATCTGGGAATCCCAGATTTATCAAAGACAGGAACTTGGGCCTGAGAAAGCAAAGGACCCACCTTGTAGACAAAGGTGCAGACGAAGTCAATGAAGCCAACCTGAAGCTTGGGGAGTTCATCCGCCTTGTTTCTGTCCATCATGGGCTGTCATGAGGGAGAAAGGGTTAGCTGCACCGGGCTCCCTCCGGCATGACGCAGTCAGAGAGGCCCACCCTACCTATGAAGCATTCTTGCTAAAAAAAAAAAAAAAAAAAAAAAGGAACCTGATATTCATCAAGTGTCCAGATCTGACTAGCAGTTCGCAGGCACTATGAGGATAGAGGAATATATTAAATAACACTGTGAGGGCTCAATCAACCACGTTCAGAAACCAGGCAACAGAAGACCTACCTTCTTCAACAAATAAATGGTATAAAAAGAAAAAACAAAAAGAGGAGAAGGAAACTGCTACTAACTAAAAGAGACTTTAAGAAAAATAACTACCGGAGGACATGTAGTCCTTGATTGACTCCTGATTTGAACAAACCAAACTAAATTATTTTTATTGCTCAATCAAAGAAAATGAACAGAGACAGGGTGATTATGTGATGTTAAAGAATTATTACTGATTTTGTGAGTGTGATGATGGTATTGTGGTTGCGTGTGTTTGTTTTAAATTCATACCATTTAGACGTATGTATTGTTTATAAAAGAAATGACGTCTGGGATTTACTCTAAAACACTTCAGCCAAAATATAAAAACACGCATGAGGAAGAATGAATAGATAAAACGAGAATGGCATGCTGTTGCTAATGGTTGGATCTGGCTGATGGATACATAAAGCTCATTAACTATTCTCTCTACATCTACAAGTGTTAAAGAGGAAGAAGAGGGATATGAACCCCTTAGCCCCTTAGCATCCTGTTCACTCCGGGATGCTTGTGTGATCCTCAGGATGCTTGCGTGATCCTCAAGCCCTGCCTGAGCCTCGCATGGTACCCCAGCATTTTTAGCACTCTCGCCGGTTTAGCCTGTCCCTATATCTGTGGTTCTGTCCCCAAAATGTCTGTCCCTTTCACACTGCCTTTACTTCTAGTCCCGCCCTAGCTCAGGACCAGCGGCGAACCCTCTGTGTCCAGTCAAGGCGACTTTTGGTGTCGGTAGGTTCTCAGCGTCTTCTTCCCCGGGCGTGCTCTGTGCCAGGGAGAGGCTCTCAGACTGCCGGAACTGAGAGGAAAATCTAAGCGTTGGGGTCCACTTGTCAGGACGGCGGGGTTCCCAGGCTCTAGGAGGGCACGCATTGCTGGGTTCGTCCCCCGAGTTTCTGCTTAGGTAGGTCTAGGGTGGGGCCTGTCAACTGCATCTCTCACATGTTGCCAAGTAAGGAGGTTGATGGTGGTCTGGGTCTCACACTTGGAGAACTCCTGCGTTAGGGGAAGTTCACTTCTAGGGTAACGTCTTACATCTCTGCGTCTGGGGGGCCCTTCTCTTTGTCACAGCAAGGTCTCGGCTCCCATCAGGGTGAGATCACACACCCAACGTCAGGCTGATGCCCTCTCTACTCACAATGGGATTCTGTTGCAGCACTGTGCGCTCCAGGTCACCTTGTTCCCAGAATTCGGCAGCAACCAGCAGAGCTACCTGCAACAGGCAGACAACACGCCCCCGCCCCAAGTCAAGCACCAGCTCTAATCTCCTACCCCTGCTCCCAACCCACTTGGGCTTCCAGCTCAGTGGAAACACAAACCCCACCCCTGCCACGCCCCTCCACACCCTCCCCCCACTCTGTTGCCATCAGGGGAAGAGGTGCTAAAGTGACTTTCATATCTTGGCAGAGGAGGATGGAGTGAAGGTGGGCCGTCTCTGGAGCTAGAGAATCCAAGCTGCTTAGCTGCTGTCACCAGCACTGGGATTCCCCTCCTCTTGGGTCAGGAGGAGCCCAACCTTGCTCTGCACCTCCCAGGGCTTGGTAATGGCTGAGAGATCACAGGCGGTCATCATCATGGCCCTGGACACAAAGACATCACCCGTCAGTCTGGAACCATTGTAAGGCTGCACGTACTGGTTAATGCCACCCATCTCTCTGTTCTCTGCCCCCACTAGTAGGCGACCTCCCCCCATTGTGAGATGAAGGTCACTTCCCCAGCACATCTGGAGGTGGGGCTTTGAAGTCAGACAGGTTAAATCCTGCCTCTGCCAATTACCAAGTTGGACATTGGATGATTAAACCAACCTCTCTAAGCCTCAGTTTCCTTGTATGTATAATAATGGTACTTTCCAAATGGAGTAGGTGCAAGATTAAATAAGATAATGTGTGCAAAAATCTTAGCATAGTGCCTGGACATAGTATGTGTACAGTAAATATTGGTGATTATCATGAACATATGTTTTTATTCTATGCCACACACTGTTCTAGGCATTTCATAAACATCAATTTCATTTAAATTAAACCTCATCACATCTTCGGAGTTCTTTCTCTCCTGTCATGTACAGAACAATGTTTCTCAACCTTTTCCCCATCACTCCCCACCCACTGTCAAAGACTCTTTTTAGACATTTTTTCTATAATTGCTCCACCATGAAATTTTAATACCACAGACATGCTGTATACCTGTTCGGAGGGCCACAGACCATTGTAACTAAGATATTTTTTGCTTCTCTCCAAAAAACCACTTTTTGCCCCATGGGCAATGCATGGGGAGAAGAGCAGATCAGTCATTGTGGGGAAGCCTTGCATTAAGGAGAGGAAGCATTTGTCAAAACTCGTAAATGGTACACTTGAGATTTGTTTACATCATTGTAGGTATAGTTTACCTTAAAAGGAAAAAAAGGAGCTATAAACAAATCTCGACCCCTTGTTAATGATATACACGTTGAAGGATTTGGGGGCGGGGACGTGCACTGATATCTGCATCTTACTTTGAAATGCATCCAAAAAATAAACTGAATTGACAGACAGACGAAGGGATGAATTTATAGTTATATGTTAATGGTAGAACTGGATGATGGGTATAAAATTCTTCCGACTCTTGGTACGTCCGTAAATTTTTCTTTGTAAAATGTTGATACAAGTAAAAAAAGTGGACTGATAACATTTTTAAAAAGAAGTAGAGGAAGGGGTTTGGGAAAGAAAGAAAGGGTTCAGAGATAAAGTCTTAAAGGAGTTTCACAATAACAGGAAGGTAAGATAGGTGTTGTTACACAGGTGGGTACAACGTAAGACAGAAAGGGAGGGGACATGAACAAAGAATTGGAGCAAGAGGGGGAATTTGAGATGTTTCAGAGACAAAGGCTTAATGGCATGAGCATCTGGGAAGGGAATCCAGGGCCACTTGGTGTGGGTGTTAATTCCAGGCTGGGAGTGTAGACTGTACTCAAAAAATGGAGAGCTACTGAAGGTCTAGGGCCTGGTCATGACCTTGCAGAGCTGCTCTGCGGAAAGGCAGGTTGGCAGCACTTGTGGGGAGGAGGGGAGATGATGCTGTAAGCCAGGCAGGAGGGCACAGGGCCTGACCTGCAGCAATGCCTAAGGGCTGGGAGAGCGTGGGGTTAACCCCTGAGGCTGCGTCATCCTGACCTGGGAGGCCGATGGCCCAGGGCTGCGGGGAGGGGAGGTAGTTGAAGACGCCTGGGGCTCCGAACCTAACTGCTGCTTAGGTGATTTTACTATCAACCAGCAAGATCTGGCATAGGTCACACAAGCTGGCCTGGGAGGCCTTAAGAATGCTTCATGAAAGAGTAACAGGTTTAAACATCTTTAATTAAGTAAACCCTCAAAAATTCATAGAATTCTTTAAGTAAATAAGCTTCCAGAAATTCATTTCCAGAAACACCTTTATACTTTGTAATAACTTCAGAACACGAGCCCTATGTTTAATGTTAAGTGTTGCAGACATGCTATGCTTACTGTCATACAGGTTAAGCAAATGAATGCTCAGCTATGGATATAAGAGTCACTGGCTCCTTGGTATCTGTCAGTGTCCTCATTTGACGTCCACAAGTGTGGCTTCAGGAGAGTACTGCATGTTTGTTTTCTTTGGCTGGAAAGATCATGTGAAAATCACTCCCAGCAGTTTGGGAAACACATCTAAATGTTTTATAGACCGAGATTTAGTGTGTGTGTGTGTGTGTGTGTGTGTGTGTGTGTGTGTGTGTGTGTATGTGTGTGTGTGCATGCGTGCGAGTGCGCGCATGCATGTAGACACCTGGGTACCAGAAAAGCTAATCCAAGGCCTCGTGCCCTAAAGACAAGGCATTACCTTGACTTCGGCATCATCCCCTACGTGCTCTGGGCCAAGGTGCCACACTAGGCATTGGGAACCAGACAGAAAGCTCACGGTCAATGAAGTAACAAAAAACAACAACAAAAAAAGCTTACACAATATGCTAAGTGGGATGGCAAGGAGAAGCACAAGGTGCAAAGGAAAAAATAATCCAAAGGAGAGAGAAACTAGCTCAGTTTGGGGAGCTTCCAGGAGGTGACAGCGGGGCAGGGCCTGAGGGGTGCACAGGAGTTCTCCTAGAGAAGGGAGAAGAAAGGGTACAGCGAGCAGAGGTGCAGGGGAGTAGTAGAGATTGCCACAGGGCAGAGCGTTGTCCAGAAGGTGACTATAGGGAACATCCATCTGTCCATCCTCGTACACGTACACGCACCAGATGTTGAGCAGTGGCTGGTTCACGGGGTCGCCACTCTCAGAGAGTTTGCAGACGTGTTGGGGAATCACACATTTGTCACACAAATAAATGTAAACATGTAGACAAATAACTGCTCTGAAGGAAAGGGGTTCTATTCTGGGGGGTAATATAACAAGAGACACTAACCTAGATCTGGAGGTCAGGGAGGGCTTCCTGAGGAGGTGACATGGAGTTGATAGCTATAGACGCGCCCAGGTGAACAGAGCTGGCTGACTGAAATGAGCAGAGTTCCTGCCATCCTGGCCCATCCCCAAGGCAAACATCCTTTTAACTCAGCCTTGCAGCTCAGTGGCATGATCCTCTACCCCGAAAGCATCCCGGCCAGCTTGGACAGGCTTCAGGCACTCCCTGGAATGGCACCTGGCTCGGAGGGTGTAGGGCGTGTGGCCCGTAGGGGAAGGCCTGTGGGAGCCTAAGAAAGCTGTGGGTGTGCAGGAGAGGGGTGGGGTGAGTCCTTGATGCTCTGCCAATGCTCACGTGACACTAGGTATGTCTTTGTCTCTTTGGGCCTCACATTTCTAATTTGGAAAACACTAGACCAGGAGCTGGAAGCTTTTTCTGTAAAGGGTCAAGATAGTCAATATTTTAGGTTTTGTAGAACACAATAGTCTATTGCAGCTACTCAGCTCTGCTATGATGGGATGTGAAAGCAACCATAGGTAAGTCAAGTCAAGGTCACTTATCTGTTAGGCTGAGTGCCTAGGGCCCATGGTACCTTAAGGAGTCCATAAAAATGTTTTAATTTTATTTTTCTTAAATCAGGAGAAAAAAGAGAATAATAATTGATATATATATTTGTCTTTATATGACAGTCATTAAAAATAATCTTACTTATTTGTTTGTTTGTTTTCATGAAGAAAGAAGCCACAAGGGCAAAAGTGCTTAAGGCTCACAAAAGTCAAAGGCAGCCCTCTGTAAAAATATAAAATTGTATTTATGGACACTGAAATTCAAATTTCTTATAATTTTCATTTGTCAAGAAATATTATTCTTTTGATTATTCCCCCCCACACACACACACTAAAAAATGTAATAGTCATCCTCAGTTCATGAGCTGCACAAAATCAGGTGGCAGGCCTCACACCCAGCACTGGAGTCAACATGCTGAAGCAGGGCGGCCCGAGAAACAGCTACGTCAGCGGTTTAGTAAGAGTCGCTGGCTTCGGATGTGTCCAAGTGTTGGGTCCGGACCTCTGACTAGAGGAAGCTCACTGGCATATCCAAGAAAATCAAAGCACAGGAGGGGAGTTTGGGATTTTTCCGTCACAACGACCAGGTCTGACACCAACCGGGTGTCCTACAATGCAATTCAATTCTGACCCTAACTGGTGTCAGATTCCACAGTTTTAAGGACTCAGCCCCACAAGGCTGCCCTAGTGTCAGAGGTCAGTTGCAAGTACCAGGTCCCCAGGTTACCCGCACTGCCGTCCCACTTGGCTACAAAGTCAGGGGGTTCCCACAACCCCCCGTCAGGTTGGATAATTTGCTAGGACAGCTCAAAAACCTCAGGGAAACAGTTTACTTAGGAGTTTATCGTCAAAGGCACAACACAGAGAATGGCCAAATGGAAAAGATGCGTAGGAGACCGTAAGGGCTGGGGGCTGCTTGCTTCCACGCCCTCTTCGGATGCGTCATCCACCTAGCACTCCAATGTGTTCACCAGCTCTGTAGCTCTCTGAATACTTTTGTTTAGAGGTTTCTATGGAGATTTTATCATGTAGGCAAGATTGATTAATTCATTGGCTATTGGCGATGAACTCAACTCTAGCCCTTCTTCCCCCCTCAGAGGTTGGCATGAGGCTGACAGTGTATGCTTCCAATCAAAGCTTGGTCTTTCTGGTGATCAGCCCCCATCCTGAAACTCTCTAGGGTCCCGCCAAGAGTCACCTCATTAGAACGAGAGACACTCCTATCACTCAGAAAGTAGCAAGGGTTTTAGAACTCGGTGTCAGGAACCGGGGACAAAGATCACATACATAAAGCTTATACCATGGGAAGCACCTAACACCACTACGTGCCATGAGCAATGCTGCACAGCACTCCACATGCTCCGGCTCGGCCCCCACATAATCCATAAGGTAGGTGCTACCAATCCTCTTTGACCAAGGAGGAAACTGAGGTACAGAGAGGTAAAGTAACCTGTCCAAGGTCACACCACCAATAAGTGAGAGAATTGAGACTTGAACCCAGGCCGTCCGGTGCTAAAGCCCCACGTGTGTAACGGCTACACTGTACTCAGGTGTGAAGCCGCTCTAACTGTACGTCTACTCACCTACTCAATGGACCCTAAGATGACAGCAGTGGTTTTCAGCGAGGGTGATTTTCACCCCCAGTGGATATTTGACAATGTCTGGAGATAATTTACGTTGTCACAACTGGGGAAGAGGGCTTGCTACTGGCATCTAGTGGGTAGAGACTAGAGGTGCTGGTAAGCATCCTGTGATGTACAGGACAACTCTCCACGACAAATATTTATTGGCCCCAGAGGTCAATAGCCTTAAGGTTGAGAAATCCTGCTTTATGGGTCTTGGAATATTTTCCACTGACTGGCTACCTAAAGAATTTTGAAAATGCTTACCTTTTTGCACATTTTTAAGTTGATATCTTAACTATTTTATCATAAGTTTAAATACTTGCAAAGGATCCAGTTTATACATTTAAAAAATGACCTTCTAAAATGAAATGGTTCTTTAAGTACATGATGCCTTAAATACAAAGGAATCTAAATAGCATAGCAATTTCATACCAACTACCAACTTATCATCCATTTAAATACACATGAAAAAGCTTTTAAGAGTCTAGAATTTACATCCTTTTTTGTCCCCATAAACTTATATTTTTACTAGACTTCCCCCACAGGTTTTTATCCTGATGTTTTTATATATGTATGTATGTGTGTACATGTATATATATGTATGCATATATATGTCTGTACATGTATCAATGAAATACTTTTGAGCATATATGTATAATATGTATGAAAATTCTTTTATTGATCGCCCTTTCATATTTATCTGCAACCAAATATACCCATTAATTAAACTTACATAAAGATTTTTTTATTTGACCATAGGCTTCCAATGTTGAAATTTTTTGTTTTGGATTAAGTTATTATTATTACACAAGTAACCAATACAAAAATATATGCATTACCTATTTTTAGAAATAATTATTAAACACTCAAAGTAAATTTTTTGGAAATTCATCTTTTAATGAGATAGGATGGGGCTATTTTTAAAAATCAGTTAATGAATGAATATTTCTTGTTGTTAGACTGAGATAGGATTTAACATTTATTTTATGCAAATATTTTACTTTTATAGACGCAGGTAATTAGAAACCTTGGGAATGGGAGGAGTTTCATTACAATATCACTCAAGTCTTTGAATTCTTCCAAATAAACTCTTAAGAATCATACTGTGATCATTATTCAATGATCAGTCAGCTGGAGATTCAATTAGATTCTCCTTCAATTTTGTTTAAAATAAACATTATAATCATTCACTTCTTCAATTTCTGGGAAGCATGCCATAAAGGTCTGACCAAGGATTTTCATATGATTATAAATTATACCCCTGACACTTTCTCTGTAGCACTTAGTTCAACCTGAGATACTCAGGATGGGTTAGGTCAATTAAAACATTATTAATTGTAATATATCTTCCAGTGTTATTTTTTATAAAGTGCTTTTAACTTACAACAAGTTTTAACTATGTTTCATTGAAACTTTGAAGCTTCAGATTTGACTCATTTAATTTATGAGAATGCCATACAGCATAATCGGAAATTCCAGTCTTTTACTGCCAATCAAAGCAGGCAAATCGGACTTGTTTCTGTCAGAGAGAATCTGATTTTATTTTTCAGTTCAAATGAGCATGTTAGAATATATTCTGATGACACCCACCTTATTTTTTATTCTTAATTCTAAGAAAGGTAGAGGTAGATAGATGGTTATGTGTAGGTAGAGCAGAAAGACAGACAGAGACAGACAGAGACAGAGGCACGGATGAAATCTGGCGCTGCTACCTTCAGGATTTATTATTGGTACGCCTTTGCCCTGATTTCAGGGAGCTGACCGTACCTTCTCTGAAGGAAGTAAGATTGTTGAATGAAAAATGCCTCAGCTCCTGCTGCCCTGCTTTACAACTCAATACCAAATTCTCCATTGCTAAGGCCTTGTTTTGCTTTTAACAAAAAATATGTATAAGACAGGGAAGCCCTGAAGGGATTATAATGTCATGATTACAAGTGGCTTTGAAGATGCCAGTATTTCAAATAGTCTCTCTGTTTGATGCCACAGAGGTCTTTGCACCATAGGAGGGTTCGAGAAAGGGCAAGTTTGCCTGTGTTTTATAAAGTTGGAGAGGAGTGAGGGAACTAACAATGCCCCACCCACTGTGCTTTCTTCGGGAGATAATATTAAGAAAGAAAACAGGGATTCCCTCGAGGCCATCCAAGCCCTACACATCTTTGGATCGGGGAGGAAGTGGGAGGGGTATGTGTGCTTCAGTTTAAAGACTTACACTTAAGACTACCTTGGCTTTTTCAATGATTGAAGTCCTGCCTCTGGCGTTAAAAAAATTGAATCTTGTAAATCTTTTGTGTCATTTCTTTGTAAAGTCTGTATGTCATTCCATTGTATGAAAGTACCATACGTATTTATAAAATATTAGGAAACAGAAACTTCATTCAAAACGAAGTAGGGAGGCCAGAAGGGGGAGCTCTTATGCCCTACATTGACCCCACAGCACCAGGAAGAACTCTGATCACAGTGCTCCCAACTTCCTCTTCCCCTCTATATACAGAGTTCACTCTCCTAAGTTTTTGTGGGTGCGCACGTGGCCTGCATAGTTGCATGTTCCAGATTGCAATTCTTTGTCGTTCCTGAACAGACCCCTTTTGCTGGGGAGATATCAGGCTTTTTGTTTAAGGTGGACATATTTAACCTGATGCCCCATCAATGAATATTTAAGTTATTTTCAACCTTTTTGTGTGTGTGTGTGATTATAAATAATGCTGCGATGGATAACTTTGTACATACTCCGTGGCACATGTGTGGGACACTATCTGGAGGGTAAACCTTAGCTGTGGGATTGCCAGGTCAAAGAGTATGGGCATCTACAACTTTGCTAGGTATTGCCCACCATGAATGTTGCACCTATTCACATTCCCAGCAGACTGCCTGTTTGCCCCTCACTCTGCCGGACACAGGGACACAGCGTGTGAGCAAATGTTTCGATATTTGCCGATAGGAGGATGAACAATGATATCTCACTGTAGTTTTATTTGCATTTCTTTTCATATGAGTAAGGTCATCTTTTCATATGTTTATATCACTCTGTAATTTCTTTTCTGGAAAATGTCTGTGTGTGCCCTTCGACCAGTTTTCTATTCGATTAGTCTTCTTGAATTGTGTTAACACTTTATTTACTAAGTAAATTAGCTCTTTTTCTGTCAGAAGTGCCACAGATATTTTTTACACCGTTTATTACTCGCATTCGGATTTCAGCTGTGCATTCTTGTATGTGTTGTGCAGAAATTTTTAATTTTTATGGGTTTTTAAGTTTATCCATAAATCAAACAAATTTTAACTTATCAATCTGTTTATGACTTTTGAATTTTATGTCACACTTGGAAAAGTTCACTTTGAAATCATTCTTTTTTAATTCTACCATGCTTTTACCCTCACTTCCTTTTTTTGTTGTTGTTTATTTTCTCATTATTTTAAAATTCTTGATCCATCTGGAATTTATTTTGCTATGAGAGTGAGATAAGGATCTAGCTTTTGACTACCTGCAGGATAATACAAAATAAATTTGGCCTTTACCCCTGGTTTCTGGCACAGAACTCCTAAAACCCTTGGAATTTCCTAAGCGATTGGAGTGTCTTTTACCCTTAAGAAGCCCTTTGGGTTTACATTAACGAGATGACCTAGGGTGATGGACTCAGGAGGGGGCGGGTCACCAGAAAGACCAAGTGAATAGAGGTGGGGAACCTGAAGGGGTAAAAGCAGGGAGTGGGAGGGGAAAAGCTGCAGGTTAAGCTCCATAAAAACTCTTGAACAATGAGATTCCCTGAGCTTCAGGGTTGGTAAGTGCATTCACTTGCTGAACCGGTAAAGCATCCCACTTCCATGGAGACAGATACTTCTGTGCTAGGGACCCTTCCAGACCTCACCCTGTGTACCTCTTTATCCAGTTGTTCTGTATCCTTTATAATGCTTTCTATAATAAACTGGTAAATACAAGTAACATTTTTCTGAGTTCTGTGAGCTACTCTAAAGATTAGTTGAACCTGAGGAGGGAGTCGTGAGAACCTACAGTTTTATAGCCCAGTGGTCAGACTCACGGGCAACAACCTTGACTTGGGATTAGTGTCTGAACTGGGGACAGTCCTTGGGACTTGAGCCCTTCACCTGTGGGATCTGAAACTCTCTCCAGGTAGATATTGTCAGAAGTGAGCTAAATTTATGTGACACCCAGTCAGTGTCCACCGAGAATTGGAGAATTGCTTGGTGGTGTTGGGAAAAAACCCATCGAATCACCTCATGGTTCCAACATATGAATTTATCTCTTTCTCCACCAGTATAAAATCCACTTTAAACACAGGCATAGGTTTTCAGGTCTGTCCCATCGCCTTGTCCTACTCATGACTAGGACTGAATTGCCTTCAGTTCTGCTCGTCCTTATTATTACTCTTGCATTTCAGAATTTTCTGGCTATTCTTACATACTTACTTCTCTTAAGAATTTTAGAATTGGCTTCCTAATGATCCCAACAAAAAGCAAGTCTTTTCCTTGGAACTACCCTAAATCAATAATTAATTAGGGAGAACAGACAATGTTTAATAGTGAGCCCTCCTATCCAAGAATAGGGTGTTCTTTTCACTAATTCAATTTTTCTCCTTCACCATTTTGAAATGTCCAGTGGGGGCAACTCCTGGTCCACCTGGGAGCAGCCATAGCCTATTGTGCCCCCTTGTTCAGCTGAGGCAGGTCACACAGATCCCCAGGATCAGGTGACCTTTGTGGAGACCTGGTTGGGCAACTGCAGAACTGAGGGAAGGACAAGTCGCCACTTGCCTCCTCTTCTCTGAGCCTGTCCCAGTGGCTGTTCAATCTCTGTTGCAGGGACTTACAACATTTGTGACTTAATTAAGCCTAATCTCCACAGAAGCATCTGGGGATAAATAAACAACCAGACACTTCCTTGGGAACTGGGTCAGGACTCATCTCTTCTGACCTTGGGACCTGTTGCAGGGAAGCCAGGGGCCCATCTGGCTCAGGCCACACATCCATAAAAGGCCTCGCGTTTACACTTCTCACCCCATCATCAATTGAGGTGAACCATGGAAGCATATTGTAAAAACTAAAAGAAGATTTTCATCAGAAAACGTAAATTTAAGTCTTCTTAGCAGACCTCATGCCAGTGAGGCACTATAAATTTCACATAAATCATGCAACTTATTTGTAAATAACACGGCTATATTGCAGAGCATTGCTATAGAGAAAGGAATACTAAAAAAATTAAGCCCTCATATTTTGAGTAACACATAGTTATCACTCAAATCATGATTGGTATAATGCTCTGTGTTTTATCAAAATTATGAAATTTTATGATAGAAATACTTCAAATATTATATTTTTTGTATACAGAGAAATATAATAATATACTGTCTTAAATTTTAGTGCTAAAATAAAGATTAAACATATACCATAATTTCTGCAATTGTGTTTTGGCATAACTTCATTTGTTTGTATGTCAAAGACCTCCAAAATGAAGTGTCCTAGGGGTCTCTTGAGGGCAGCAAGCCCTGCAGCAGCTCGCCTTATGACCCTAAGGTTTAAGTCCTATCTCGACTCACATAACGATTTCCTTCCGGGTCTGCTCCAGCATCATGTACTGTGTCCAATCCTGCTGAGTTTCGTACGTCTTAGATTGATCCACGATCTTTTGGAACATTGTCCTCTTCCTATGAAACACACCAGTTTGTTAATGGAGCAAATCTCAGAATAAGACAACACCTGGGCTTCTAACATTGGTTATTTCAGGCAGAGACTTATTAAAACAACATAATTAACAAACCGAGGTTCAAGGAACCAAGGCCTGGGAGGGAAGACCTAGGTTTCTAAGTCTTCTGCCATGGACTTGTTATCTGATCTTAGCAGATCTCTTCCTGTGGATCTCAGTTTCCCATCTATACAGTGGGAGTAATAATATCTCACTCACAGAGTTGTAGTGAGAGTTCACGGTCCACAGCATAAAGGTTGTATCTGATATTCGGCATATATGAAATAATCAGAACTACAGTGTTTGTTATTATTACAATTATCGCTATTGTCATTCTTATTCTTAAGATGAGAAGAAATACCAACTTGAAATACAGGGCGAGGTCTGTGGCAATGATGGCTATGTCCATCATGTGGATTGCATGCTCATGCTGCCTGCGATTGAGGTTTTGAAAGATATTCAGGCTCTAAAGAAGAAATCATAGGAGAGATGTCAGAAGTGATACTGGCAGTGAAGTCACCCAACTACCTGTGGTCACCCCAGATGATGGGAGAGGCAGCCCACACTAATGGGACAAGCACCACCTGGCCACTCTCAGATTTCGTTTGAGATGGGGACTCTTGTGCAGGTCCCAAAGTCAGTGCAGATGGCCCTTATCATACCTCATCTCTCAGCAATGTTTTGCCAAACTCCAAGTGGTGTCTTTCCAAGATGGAGGACCCATGGAGCTTGGCCAGTGGGTTCTGGGATCTGAACGGGAGAGAAAGACAGAGACACACAGAGAGAATCAATATGGAATGGTCAAGATGAAAGTTAAAGACATCATCCAATATTGCCAACTCCTAATTCTGTAGGCAGAGAGGCTAAAGTCCAGAAATGAGAAGGAACTTGTCACACAGTGAGAGAGAGCGGGAACTAGGATTAGAAGTCAGGCCTCTGGATTCTCAGGCTTTAGCTTTCTCCACAACTGATTCTGAGGGTCTTTGGGGGTCATTGACACCTTAGAGAGTCTGTTGAATAGTGTGGAACCTTATCCCCCAGAAAAAAGCAGAAACACGATAATGCCAAATGCAATTTTAGAGATTTATGGATCCCTTATAGCCATCTGTGGACACTGGCACTGGGCCATACTTCAAAGATCACCAAGCCCCAGATCCTTTATACCTGAATGTTATGGGAAGCCATTATATTCTTACAAGCTGTGTGTATATCTTGTAGGAATAAACAGCTTCCTACAAGGTAAAGAGTAGACAAAATCTCTAGCCTTGGAGAAGCATGCACCTATTGAAAAGACTCGGAGAAGCATGTCCTAGTGCTTGTTAATGACTTGCAGGCTGTGGGCCCAGAGCAGAGCCTTAGTTTCCTCACCTGCAATGTGGATGTAATACTAGTCCCTGCTCTGCCCAGCCCACAAGGTAGTCATGAGGGTCCACCAAGACCATGATTCAAGGACTATGCGTCATAGGCTGCCTGGAATATAAGCTCTGTGAGGACAGGAACTGTGTCTGTTTTGCTCACCATGGTGCCTCTTTGCCTAGGATAGGGCATACCACATTTCTATTTGTATTACCCATACAAAATGAATGAATGAACCATTATTATCAGTTACTAACATCTTGGCTTAAATTTGTTGAGCAGGTAGGAAAGGAAGGAAGAGAGTGAGGGAGTTTAATGTATTAGTTTCCTATTGCTGTTATAACAAACTGGCACAAACTTAATGGCTTAAAACAACGAAAATTTCTCTTACAGCTCTGGAGTTCACAGTCTAAACTAGAGCTGCAGGACTGCCTTCCTTTTTGGAGAGCTAGGGGAGACTCTGTTTCCTTGCCCCTTCTAGCTCTAGAGGCCACCTACATTACTTGGCTTATGGCTCATCTTCCATTTTCAAAGCCAGCAGCATAGTGTCTTCTCTCCTCTCTGACCTCCCACCTCCCTCTCATAAGGACCCTTTGGATTACATGGGGCCCACTCAGATAATCCAGGATAGTCCCTGTATTTCAAGATCCTTCACTTAATCGCATCTCCAAAGTATCTTCTAAATGTTAGGCAATGTATTCTCAGGCTTTGGGTGTTGGAGCATAGACGTATTTCGGTGTCGTTATTTTGTTTGTCGAAGGAGTATGCCAAGACCCAAAGGGGAGGAGGAAATGGGAAGCTGTAGACAGTGGGACTTTTCCCTGGCCAGTGAGTCTGTCTAGGAGCTGTTCAGATTTGGATAATGAATCCCAGGGGTGGGAAGTAGGGAGGGAGGCTGGTAAGGGCTGACTTACTTCATCTGGTAGAGGTTGTTGGTGCCTCTGTGGTCAATGTCATGGCAGAAGGCAGCGGTGACCATGGCCAAGGCCTCCAGGTCTGTGAAGTATCGCTTCAGCTTTCCCGTCTGGAAGGGCAACCATAGGTGTCACTCACTCCTGTCTTGTGAGGTTGGAGGCAGGGCTGAGAGGGCAGGCAGGAGGGAGAGGGCCTAGATCTTGGAAACATGAATCTGATCTTGGCTCTAACCCTGGTGCTACAGAGTGACCAGATGTTTGTTTACCTGGGATGTGGAACTTTCTGTGCTGGAATGGAACGGTGCCAGGCAAATAGGGATGATTGGTCACAGTCACCCTACTCCTGAGTAACCTTAGCTGGTCCCATCTCCCTCTGCACCTCAGTATCCCAATCTGTACACTGGAGGTGGAGGACATTAGACTGTCGAGAAACTTGCAACCATCTGGTTATAGCATTTGGAAGCTGAATGTGGCTAGACTGGTGAAGCTAACCTTTCAAACCTGGTCTACCAGTTTAAGCACAGCCCAGAAGAACCTTTCCTGAGCCTCCTTCAAATACTTAACTCCTTGTTTATGCTGGGTGTTGGAGTAGAGGGCGGGGAAGAGCCCTGGAGAGGTGATGCCTACTCTGTGACTCATAGAAATAATTCAAGTCTAAGTGGTGTCACTGTCACCTTCTGTGATGACTGGCCCAGAATTTCTGCCTCCAGGCTCTCATGCCTACTCTGGTATGACCGTTTCAGCCCCAAGAGAAAGGAATGCAAATGAGGAGGCTGGGCAAAAACAGAGATTTGCATCATAGTCTGAATGGGAAAACACTTTTAAATAAAATATAAAGGACTCTGAACCCACTGAGCTAAAAAGATGAACACAAGTACATATATGTATGTCCAGCCAAGACACTGTAGCATTGTTTGTAATAGTGAAAGACTGAAAACAACCTCCGTGTCCAACATTAGGGGCTGAGTAAAGAAATTATGGTATATTTAAATAATATAGTATACTATGCAGCTATAAAATTATATCATGGATAAACCTTGAACACGTGCCAGTGAAATAAGCCAGGCACTCAAGGACAAATAGCATATGATTCCACTTATACTTACATGAAGTACCTAAAATAGTCGAATTCATAAAGATGGAAGGTAGAATGGTGGTTAGCAGGGGCTGGGGAGAGTGGGGATTGGGGAATTTTTGCTTAATGGGACAGAGTTTCTGTCTGGGAAGATGAAAAAGTTCTAGAGATGGAGAGTAGTGATAGTTGTAAAATATTGTGAACATACTTAATGTCAATAAACTGCACACCTAAAAGTGGGTCAAAATAGTAAGTTTTATGTTATGCATATTTTACCACAATAAAAAAATATTTATAAAGAATAGACTTACATACTTTCAAGTGAAAAAAAGAATATTATAGAATAATATTATTCAATTGGTTATAAACAAAATAAACTGTGTATATGTACATACAAATATGTCTCGATGCTTCTAGAACTGGGGTCGGGGGTTGACTGCAGCTTCCTTTCACTTTTTATTTTATACAGTTCTCTATTCTTGGAATTCTTTACACTAAGCATGTACTCTTTTTGCATATTTTTTTAAAAAGGCAATAAGTAGAAGAACAGCCCTGCTGCTGCTGTGTGGAGCTTCAAAAGGTCATCTGGTGTGGCGGGAGCCCCCAGCCAGCGTCATCCCCCATGGCGGTGGCCCCGCCTCCCGCCCCACGGCCTTACCACCAGCAAGGAGAACATGGTCTGCCCCACGTTGAAGCCATGTCGCCAGTTGTGGTAGGTGATCTTGCGGTAGCCCTTGCTCAGAGAATACATGAACCGCACCAGGGCCTGCGGACACACACACATCAGTGAGGCAGCACACTCTCTGGACAGGCGCCCTGGGCCCTGCCTCCCAGACCGGAAGCCGGCAACTAGCAATAGATGCGGTAACGCAGTGCAAGCAGTTTGCAAACTGCTAAACACTATGGAAATGGACGTTATGAAACAGGTAGATGTGAGTCACTCCACTTACTCCACTAACTGAGCTTCATCAGTGATTCCCAAACTGTGTACTCTTAGCTACTGTCCTGAGATAAGCTAACAGAAGGTTTTTAGGAAAAGAAAAGGAAGGGGGTCTTTAAATCAGTGGTTCTCAAACTTGCCTGCACATCAGAATCACCCAGAAGGCTTGTTAGAACACAGTTTCTGATTGGTTAGAGCTGGGATTGAGAGGGGAAGCAGGGAGAGAATTTGCATTTCTGATCAGTTCTCAGGTGGTGCCAGCCTGGTTTGGGGCAATACTCTGAGAACTGCTACTTGAATCAAACTAGTCTGGGAAATTCTGCACAAAATATGTCTCATCTCCGCCTTCTCTGTCCATTCCTCATCCCCCAGATTTTCAGAACACTGTAAAGACTCCTGCAGGGAAAAAGCCCTCTTTAAATGGATTTAACCCACATTTCCCACCCTTGTTTGATGATAAGACCTTTTGTTTTGTTTTGCATCCCATGTACGAACAGCCTTCAGAACTCAGTGCCTATGAACTCACATCAAGAACCCAGTGTACCCAAAACACCACAGTTCAGAGGAACTGTGTATCCTTTTTTGATAAATGACTCATCTGTGAACATGACGAATGCTTTAAATCCTAAAAGCCAAAGATAAACTCTTTTTAAGTATGGATTGAGTTTAAAAAGGAAGAAAAGCAAGCAAGCAAAAGGGAAACCAAAGAGATTTGTTTTGAACTCACCTCCTGTGGAATATGAAATTTATCCACCACTTTGAGCTCATAATACATCTGAATCCCACATTTCACCAGCTCCAGTTCTGTCAGGGGCAAGTCGCTGAAGTGGAACTTGTTAATTTCGTATTTCTCTGCGTCTGGTAGCTCCCCTTGCTGTGGAAAAACCGAAATCAAGTGATTAGGACACAACGAAGTACTCCCAGGTCTCTCCCCATCTTCCCCCAGCCCCGCCCTGGTTCCAGGTCAGCCGGGAGGATCAGAGCACATTCGCAAGGCTCCTGCTTTCCAGAGAAACGCCTGCACTTGTTACGTGTCAGGGCCAGAGCTTACCAGGATCTCAGCCAGCTCTTCTTCCTCGCACTCCCACGGCTCCTTCCCATACGTTTCTCTAGTTTTCTGCCAGGACCCAAAAGAGCAGAAAGAAAAAAAAAAAGGTGTTACTACATCTAAGATCTAAACATGCATCCACTTTTCCATATTGTTTTCCTCCTTCCTGCAAAGTCCTTGCAACAGAACCACCGACTCAGAGAGGCTGCCGTTCAACATTCATGGACAAGCAGATTCAAAATCGTAGGCTTTGGAGCCATGGCGACCTGGATGCAAATTTCGAGCCCTGCCACTTACTAGCAGTGTTATCTGATCCTCCATTTCCTCATCTGTAAAATGGGGTCAATAAAAGTACCTAATTGGTGAATTAAAATTAGATTATGCAAAGTCACTTTAAATACACACACACACACACACACACACAATTAAATTAAAATACATAACGAATTAAGTCAGTGAAGTGTTTGGGACATCGAAAGCACTAGAATTGAATAACATTGCGGTTGATATTTTTATTGTTATTATTACTGATTGGGAGTTGGGAGGCCTTGCTCATTGTCCTGGTTCTTCCTTTTACTTACCGTGTGATGTGAGGCAAGTCCCTTCCCTTTCTAGGCCTATTTCCCCACATGCCAGACGAGAGGGGACCCTGGATCTAGTTACTTGTATTTCTTAACCTGGGGCACAGTCTGTTAACTTTTAACAGGTTCACTGAGGCTATGCCTCCATAGGGTCCACATACCCATCATTACTGAGATGAAATGATCAAATTTGTTGTGATGTCTTCTCACCTAAAGAAATTGCCCTGAAAACAATGGCCTGTGTTGTTTCAACTTGTGAGGTGCATAAACAAGGTCTGGGGAGCTCAGCTGGATATCATATCCAATGCCATTTGGCTAATCCAATTTACCTCTAAAATCTTAGTCTCTTTGAGAACAAAATCCCGGGAATGATGAATCAGTAATTCTCACATATCTCATTCAATACCTCACCCCAGATAGAACTCTCCTCTATAGTATCCCTGACATATGATCATCTAGCCTTTTCTTGGATACCTCTTGATGGTACCTCAGGAGCCGGCCTATTCAAAAGAGTGGTAGAGAATTTGCTCATCATCCTAATAAAGGTTAAGTGAGATCTATTTAATGAATTGGGTGATTTGGGACAAGTTACTTTCCCACAGGGTCTTGATGTCTTCATTTCTACTGTGGGGATAGAAATCCTTAGCCTGCCCACTCTACTGGGCTGTAGTAAGCATCGAATGATATCATAAGTATGAAATTTTCTTATAAACTGTAAAGTAATGAAATTATGTGAAGGCTTTCTACTAACGTCTAACCCCTCTATCTTTGCTCACCAAACTCCTCTGTGACCTGACTGGCTCTTCCAAGTGAGCTGACTCCAAGGAAGGAGTCTCTGAGAAGCTGACCATTGTCCACTGGTCGGTCAGATAGAGCTTCCTCTGGCAGGGGCTGTGGTTGGATGACTCCACTGCAGTACCAAGTCGGCCTTGAGCACAATGAAAAATGGAGCTTCTCTATCTGGTGAGCCAAGGATTGGCCCCAAGACTATGGTGTCCTACAAGGGTTAGCTGTCCTCAGGCCACACAGAGCAACCATTATGTATGACTCTTTGGCACTCGTCGATCCACCCATTCATCCATTCATCTTGAGGGCCCGCAGCACCCCTGTGCGAGGCAGAGGGATAAAGCAGGGAGCAAGCCCATCCCTCCCCCTCATCTCTGCCTCAAGGAGCTTTAAGTCTCGTTTTACTCTGGCCATATCGCCAGGGCACAGTGTCTGCTAGAGCAGGAACAAGAAAAGGACTTTACTTACCAGGATGTCCTGAATTTCTTCATTGTCACACCTCACATGATATTTGACCATTTCCTGGAAAATATCTTTCCTGTTTTCAAGTCTGTTCATTGACTCATAGGTGTCAGGATTTAAGACAGACCAGCCCAAGAATTGAGCCAAAGACTGGGAGGGGGTGGGGGGAAAAAAAGGAAGGATCAGAGGCAGAACAGAACAGCCAGGTTTGATCCTGCCTCTACAACTTAGGGCAAGATCCTCTAAGCTTCCACTTTCTCAGCTATGGATTTGATAAGCCATGTGCTGCCCTTCTCAAGAGGTGTTGTGAGGATAAGATAAAATATGGTCTGGGAATGCACTTTCAATAAAGCACTAACACACATAAAGCTTCATTCTTATACACAACAACTTCACAAAAAGGAATGCGTTGCGTGTATGGGGACAGGAGGTAGAAGGAAACTTGCACTTTTTTCTCATTATGCTGTGAAACTGCTCTAAAAAATAGGTTTATTAATTTTCTAAAAATGGAATGTGTATTTCTCTGACAACATATATCAGGCAGTGCAGAAGTGAGAGCAAAGAAAGTAGGCTGAGTCAGAGTAGTTTTTACAGGTGGGCTTCCCACCCCTCCACCAGTTAGGGCAGCAGCAAGCCAGGGACCCACCTTGTTGCAAGCTGAGTCTGAATCTCTGAATCTTAATAACAAAAGGCCTTGCAAACCTACCTCCATGAGGGTCTCATCCATTTCATCAAAAGGTTTCCCATCTTTGCGATTGTAAAATGTAGCCACCCCAACAATTTCTTCCTTCTTGTTCACGATTGGCATAGAAAGGACATTTTTAATCATCCATCCAGATTCATCTAGAGGCTCTTTCTACAAGAGAAGAACCAGAGTAGTTTTCCCTGGGTACCAGACTAGAGGCAGCTGCGATGGACTTCATGCTGTGTCATGACCCTGACTGGAGGAGGAGGCGGCAAGAGGGTAGACTTGTTGGATTTTGCATGGGTTTAGTCGCCAAACACCCTGAGCAGAGGGCCCATGTCGTCGGAGCTCCTTGAGCCAGATAGTGTATTGTTTTCATCCCTCAGATGTCGAGGCCATTGTGTGCCAGGCAGCGGGGATAATGATGTGCATGAACAGTCTGGGGACCTATGTTCCCCTTTCAGATATAAGTGTTGACAGGCTTAGAAGGGGCCACATTGGGGATTCTTATAACTTTGAATTAATCATGTAGCTATAATCTGCACCTTTGTCCCTCGATCTGACTTTCTGTGTTACTTTGGCACGTCGCTTTATCTCCGTGGACCTCGATATTCTCATCTGTAGATGGGGACAGGAGTAAGAGTATGCACATCATGGAACAAATGGGGAAATTGAGGGGAAATTTCTTGTTCAATCATAAGATGCCCTTTGTTTGTCACTTCCCATCTGTCTGAGCCTCACTTTCATCATTTGTAAAATGGAGATAAATGGACAAGATGATCTCTAGACTCTTTTTCCATTGATTCATCACATCTTACAATGTACAAAGAACTAAGCTAGAAGCTGGAAAAACCAAGGCAAACAAGGCACATATTCGTCCTCAGGTTGCTCATAATCTGGAAGGTAGATGAGCAATTATACCACATGTGAGAAGTTCTTTATGGTACTGTGGGAGCCAGAGGACAGAAAGAAGTCAAGGAAGGCTTCCTGGAGTTGGAGTCTTCCAGTTTGAAAGTTCTAAGATTCTTATGGTGGGGAGATGATAATTGTTATTATTTAAGTAACACTGGAACTCAGAACCTGGTGAGAGAGAGTCTCCAGGGAATATAGAATAGCACCCAATAAGCACAGGACTACTGTCAGGAAACGCGTTCAAGACTGCCTTCCCCCAACTCTCTACCTAGCCTTCAGGGAATCCCATCCCTCTGAAAGTCATGACATGGAGACAGATTTTATTGAAAGTGAAATGGTAAAACATTATAGATTTTTAAGCAGGGAAGTTACTCGATACAACCTATGTGTTAACAAAATTACTCAGGCTACTTGGTGGAGGATGAGTGGGAGAGGAAATAAAAACAAGATGAGATTTGATTTACTAATGTGGGTAAACTGTAATTCATTGGATGACTTGGGTAAAGAAGCAAGTTCTTTCATTGTTATAATCAGAGTAGCAACTCTCAGCAACAGTTTTGGCTTGTCACACTGATACGGTCAAAATCACGACACAGACATACAATTTTAACGTTCTTTAAAGACTAAAAAAAATTCACTAATTTTTCCAGCAGTCGATTTTATTCCCTTCTTAATTATTTCCTGATTGCTAATGATCTATTTTTCTTATGCCTAGCATGCAAAACTCAACAGATATTGACAGGACACCTAGAGCTGACGATAAAGAAAGATAAAACTCAACCCTCGACCAAAAGAAGATAATATTTTGCTGAGAGAAGTAGTTTAAAAGACAAGGATTGGTCATAAAAGATGAAGTAAGGGAAATACAGTAAGAAAGAGAAACTCCTTGGTTTGGTCTCTCAAGCCCTGTGTAATCTGGCCTCTGTCTGCCTCTCTAGAATCTCCCCCTGCCACTCTCCTCCTTAGTTTCTCACGCAGATTTATTGACCTACTTTAGTTACTCCCATCAAGCCCTCTCTTTCTTGAAATCTTTCCTTTCTTTACTAACAAACATAATTTCTCAGGGACATGTTCCTTGATTCCTCCCAGATTAAGTCAGGCCCACCCTGGGAGATTCTCTCTTCTATCCCTTGGCTTTTCTCTTGACCAGCGCCCCAAGTGCCTCTCCCCCATGTGATCACGAGCTCCATGGAGACAAAGACTACACCTGTCTAGTCCACCATTGTAACCAGCGTAGCATTGTGCTTATGCCTAGTGTGGAGGATGCCCTCCACAAACATTTGTGAAAAAGGCAAAACAAACAAAATCAAATGGAATCCTGAACAATATTCCATGAAAATCCCAAGGAGGCAGAAATGATATTCAGCCAGGTAAAGCACATTAAAACTTTATCAAAATTTCCTAGCAGTCAAGGTTGTCACTGAGGGGTGGAAGGATTCGGGCAGGACATGACAGTTCGGCAGAGAACAGCATGAGCAAAGGTCTTGAGGCCAGAAAGCAAAGGATATGAATGTTTAAAACCAAATGTGACTTTGGAATTCACCAAATTAACTAATTCCCACTGCCATGTGCACAGAACTTCTTTTTCTACTCATGTTTTACTTTGTTGAGTCTGCTTCTCAATAAAGTAGATGGATTCTAATGTATTCTAATCCTCTTTGCAGGGAAAAAATATCATGTGACTAAGAAAGAAAATTTAAAATAACTTACCTGAAATTCAAAAAAGTCCTCTGCAGGTGCATTCATGATGTTGCAAATCTGAAAACCTGAAGAATAATGGAGCTGTAATTAGACTTGTAGAGTATCTAGTGAAGCATTGCATGTTATTTCAGAAACACCATGTCCTTGCCCAAGGCATTCACATTCTTTTCATTAGGTAGACATGCTCAAGATGATTTTGAATTATTAACTGAGACTACTGGACAGAAAAACTACCTTATAAATTACTTCTTACCATTTGCCTAACTCCTGAGTCGCTTCCAAGCTTTGAAAAAGTTAAGGCTACAATTTGTTAATATTAATAGTTGTACAGTGTCCTGTCTTGTTGTCCTCCTCTTGTGGTATATTTGGGTTGTGTCCTGTTTTTCCTTTTTAATATAAATAATGCTCCTCTAACCATCTTTGAATCAATTGCATTTGGTTCTGTTTTGAAAGGGATTATTCCTTGGGGTATAAACCCCAAAGCAGAATAAGAAATAAAAAGTGTTGTAGCTCTGGTTGTATATTGCCAGATTCCTCTTCTGAACATTGGGCCACTTTAGCCTACCATGCAGATAGCACTTACCTAGTCCCTGAAATTGCCTTGCCCATGGGACAGTTGTGTAGTGTGTGTACTGCTCAAAGGCATATGGCTGAGGAGATGACTGAGATCTGAAATTCAGCCTGTTTTTGACTTGCTGAGCCATGCCCCAAGACTTTATCTTTTCATACATCAAGAAGGGACAGCTTTTTCTAGTTCTCAAAAAGGCACCATATGGGCTTACAGTGACCCTGCCTGTCCCAATGGACCTGATCATCTTGTGGTCTTAGAAGGTGGGCTGTCATCCTTGCTCCTTTATGAAGACAGTTCACCCACTTCACCAACCTCCTGGCTTCTCTTTGAACCAGTTCCATTAGTTGTCATCATTCTCTCCTAATCTCTGACCTCTCCGAGGGTTCTTTCCCCTCAGCCTGTGAGCATGCTTGAGTCTCTCCCATCTTTGACCATGAAATCCTCCCTTGACTCAACATGGTTTCCATTGTAACAACCCAAGCTTTCTCCTCTTTTCTCTGACATTCTTTGTCTCCTCATTCTCCATCCATAACTCAGTAGACCACACACTGGTTTCTGTCTCCACCTCACCACTAAATCTGCTCTCATTGGTCTCACCAATGACCTCCTAATTATAAAACCCAATGGGGTTTGGTTTCTATCACATGACCACTTTTGTTGCATTTGGTTGTCTCTCTTCTTGTTGAAACTTAGGAATGACATAGAGGTAACTAGGCTCAAGCATGGAGGTGATGTGCAGCTAACAGACATGACCCTTCTCTCTGGGATAGGGCATGCTGACCCCAAGTGGGTGGGGCATGGTGGGAGATAGAGCATTTGAGCTCTGCTGTACATGATATGGCTGGAAATGTAGTAGAGATGAGGAGTTGGGAATGGCAGCTGAGTCTCTGGTATGAGAGGGTGGGACTTAGTCCATGGTGAGCCTGGAAGACCAAATAGTCATGACTTTGTCCCTGACATATGCATAAGTATCTTTATTTGTCAGTGAGACTATGCACCTTTCCCTCTAAAGATTATTTCTGTGTATTTCATATTTTCTCAAATGTCAATTCTCTGTTCTTTTCTTTGAATGAATCATCTGTGAAGCGAATTGAGAAATGAGAGAATCAGGCTCTTAGAGATCCACATGTCTCATCATCTTTCCCACTCTCTTGATCTGAAATCCTTTCATTCTTCTACCTGACTCAGCTCTACCCCTTCAAGGCTGCATTACTTACCAGGCCATTTTGTGCAACATAAGTGGGGAGACCACTTGCTAAAGCCCAGTGGTCAGGAGGTGGATTCCTATAGAGACCAAAGACAAATGGTAACTTTTGCTGTAAGGACAGTTGGACTAAAAACTTGAATCTGGGTCTTTGCCATATCTATACCCTCTGGTGGCTCCCAACACTCACTTATATTCCTATACTTGAACGAGCTCCAAATCTTGACCAAGCATCTGATTGTCCAAATTTCGACAGTGAGACAAAATGATAACTACATTGTCTGTACCTGGCCCTCCCAATGGCAGCCTTCTCTCTAGCCCCAAAGGTAAATTGTTCTGACGTTATAAATGATGTTCTTGCTTTTCTGTAGTTTTACCACCTCAGTAGGCTTTCCGGTGCCTTATAGTTTAATTTTGCCTGTTTTTCAACTTCATTTGGATGGAATCATATAATATGTATATTTATTTGGCTTCTTTTTCATGTTGGTGTAATTCTTTCTTTTTATTGACTTCGAGTTTTCCCTCATATGACTGTTTGGCACAGTTTATCCTCTCTACTATCGGTGGGCATTTCCCCCTAGTTTGAGGCATATAAACAGTGAGGCTATGACTAGTCTGGTGTGAATGTGCTCTCAGCTCTCTATATGGTATATACTAAAGAGTAGAAATGCTGGGTCATAAGATATACGTATCTTCAACTTTACTAGATAAGGCCGAACTCTTTTCGAAGGAGGTTGTACCAATTTTTACTCCCATCAGTGGTATATTAGAGCCTCCTTTGCTCCATGTCTCTGTCAATACTTAGTATTTCTGACATTTAAAAAAATTTTTTTTAGAAGATTAAGAAAGTTTCTCAACTATGAAGACAATTATGTACATTTATGTCATGTTTCTCTTAATGTGGCAAATTATATTGAATGATTTTTTAAAATGTTAAACCAATCCTGCATTCCTGGGATAAACCTATTTGGGTCATGATGTATAATCCTTTTTAGTTATTATTTGCTAAAATTTTATTTAGGATATTCGCATCTAGGTTCACAAGTGAGCTTGGTCTGAATTTTCCTTTTTCATACAGCCCTAATAGGTTGTGATATCAATTTTATACTAGCCACTTTGTTTTTCTATTTTCTTGGATAATTTGTATGAAAATTGCATTATTTTTTCCTTAAGTATTTAGTAGAACTCACTGCTGAAGGCCTCTGGGCCTGCAGTATCATTTTAGGAAGATTTTGGTTTATTTTATGCTATAAGACTATTACAGTTTTCTGGTTCTTCTTGATTTGTGTACTGTATGTTTTATTTCCCTAGCAATTGGCCCATTTCATTTAGATTTTAAATTTTTTTGCATAATATCCTCTTGCTATATTTTCAATGTCTGTGTCATTGTAATTTATCCCCCTTTTCATTCCTGACACAGAGATTTGATTTTTCTCTCTATTTTTCTTGCTCAGTCTTGCCCAGAAATTTGTCAATTTTATTACTCTGTTCGATGAACCAGATTTGCTCATCATTTACCTTTTTCTACTTTGCTAATTTCTGGGCCACTCTTTATTTTCTTTGGATATATTTTTCTTCATTTGTTATTAATTTATTGAGATAATGTGATGAATAGCTTCTGTCTGCCACTCCAGATCCACTCTCCAACCTGCTCCTTCCTGTCTGCTGAGGCCCATCTGTACAGACTACATCAACATGGCTCCTGGCCTTCTGACTTCTGGCTGATTTTGGCCCAATGGGGAGACATGGCCAGACTAGAGGAAGGCAGAGCAATGGGTTGGGTTATTTATTTCCTTGGGTTTCCCCTGGCAAGGTTGCTTTGGGCTCACTATATTCTTTGACTGAAGAGCAATGCTCCTCTCAAGGTGTCCTGCTCTACATGACTCTGTCTCCTTCCCGGTTCTAGAAACTTCCTTTCGGCCCAGGAGTGCTTATAACAACACCACTACTAGCACGTTCTCTGTGGTTTCTTTCACTCCACCCACACCTCTGTAATTTGTTCCTTTGTAATAAACCCTCCTTGACATATCCTAATTTGAATATGACTTATTTTCTATTGGGACCCAACTGATACAGGTGGGTACATAGTTCATTACTTTCTAAGCTTTTATTCTTTTCTAATATGTATATAAATACACATACTATTATAAATATAGATGTATTATTAAAATATATTATAAACATTATATTTATTATATTATAAATATTATAAATATACAAATATACATGTAAATATGCACACATAAGGCTGTAAATTTCACCTTAAATACAATTTTACTTCATCTCATAGGTTTTGATATGTAATATCTTCATTATTTTTCAGTTCAAAATATCCTAATTTCCATTGATTTAGTCTTTTACCCATGGGTTATTTGTGGATATATTTTTTTTCAGAAGAATATTTCCTAGTTTTCTAGTTGTATATTAGGATTTTTCTAATTAGCTTTTCTTATGGTTTCTAGCATATTTTAATTGTGATCAGAGGACATTCTCCATATAATCTCAATCTTTTGAAATGTATTGAGGTTTGCTTTTATGATCCATTATATCAACAACTAATGTAATGTAAATACATAGTTACATGTATGCTTGAAAAGACGGAATATTTTATACTTTGGGAGATAGGATGCTGTGGTATATTCATGTGTGTGTGTGTGTGTGTGTGGTGTGTGTGTGTGTGTGTATCCATTACATTAAGTTTGTTAATTGTGTCATTCAAATAGTCTATATTCTGTTTTTTTGTTTTAGTCTGTTCCTCATATTAATTAGCAAACATAGATTTGTCTATATCTTCTTATATTTCTGTCAGCTTTTGCTTTTATTTTTGAGGCCATGTTATTAAGTGTATGCAAATTTATAATTGTAACATCTCCCTGTAATATCAAGACAAATTGACACCGTTACCATCAAGAAGTGACTATCTTTATCTTGACTAACGCTTTTTGACATGTCTATTTTTATCTGATACTAATATAGTTACTTCCGTTTTTTTCGGTTAGCATTTTCATGGTAAATCTTTTTTTCATTCTTTTACTCTTGAGCTCTCTGTATTCTTATCTTGTAGATAGGTTTCTTGTGAACAGGATATACAGTATTTCTTCATATCTAGGAACTCCAGGAGTTCTTTGACAAACTATTTTTCATATGCAACAGAGACAGATAAAATGTTGCCCATTAATCTGTAATACAATGTTCTTTGAACTTGTAATTATTACTTTATTGATACCATCAGAGCTCTTTCAGAATTTAGATATAGATTTTTATCATATTTTATACTTTTTTCCTGTCTTTTTGTGCCATTCAAAGCAACTTTTGGTTTCAGTGCTGCATCATAACATAATCTCTTTAATCTCTTTAAGTTACTTTACATGACAATTAAATTCAATGTGCATACAACTAATGACACATATAACTCACCTGAAGACAGAGTTATATGAATGGTTATGACCAAGTGCATGCATAGGTAGGCAGTAACAATTATATCTGACTATTGTTTGACTGACAGCAATTGTACAATGTCATTGATTATATTTCAGAAATGCAAAAAGTAGAAAACTGTGCATCTTAGAATCAATGAAATATGAGAGATTAATTACTTATCCAGCCTGGCAATCTTTGTCATTTAATGGGAATGTTCAGTTGATTTACATTTAGAGAAATTACCGAAATATTTGGATTTAAATATCATCTAATGTTCACTTTCTACTTTTCCCATATGCATTCTGTCCTTTCTCAATTTTTATTTTGCCTTCTTTTGGTTTGATAAAGCACACATTTATTATTCATTTTTCCTCTCTATTAATTCAGGTGGCATATACTGTGGCAGCCAATGTTTACAAATATTCTGACTCTCATTTTCCTTTGGGCACATGTAGGGTGACATTCCCTGTCCACTTGAAGTTAAGTATGGCCATCTGACTTACGGGATTACTTTGATGTCTTCTTTGCCATGCAGGATGTAGTCAATGACCTTGTAAAAGTTGATTTCCTAGGCAAAAGAGAGAGAAATATGTACCTTCACAATCTGAGACAGAACTTTAGAAGGATGTGTCCATGACACAGGCCTTGTTCTTTGCTGTGTGCCCTAGGGTTTTCCAGAAGCACTAGCCTGAATTTCTAAGGTCGTGTCCCAGATGCCTCTGAAGATCAGTCTGTTTTCAGCTAACTCTTAGGATTTTGTTTGCTCCTTAGACCCAGCCTATAGTGGCCAAGCAGGGGCTGGGATCCAGGGCAGGAAAGAGGGATAGGAAGTATTCCAAGGGTATCTGGAGTTTGAGGTTCTTGTCCCATTCAGAATCACTGTCGACCCAGCCATTCTCCACGTAGGACTCAGCTCCATGGTTACAGTGTCTTCTCAATCGTGCCTCATGCCTCCTAACTCACTTTCCAACTCTTTCATTCTTCCCACTCCTCACACCATTAAAGCTCTCACTTTATTAGAATAAATCTGTTCAATGACATGACTTCCTAACTGGTAGTTCTCCATGGAAAATTCCATCACCTTATTTGATCCTTTGAACTCGCAGGAGTGAAAGGCAAGTTAGCAACCATGAAAAAAATGGGAAAAATGAGACCCAGAGAGAGGAAAGGACTCATTTACAGTGAGAGTGAGCCAGGACCAGAACCTTAACTTTTATATTCAGTGCTCATTTTGCAATGTCACTTAAGGTTAATAGCTTAAAGCAGTGTTTTGCTCTCTGCATCACTCTCACCTAGAACAGAACTATTTAAAGTGTGGTCCCTGGACTGATACCTACATGCAAATTATTTGTGGCCATTCCTTGATGAGATAAAAATAGACATTGAAAGTTGGCATGTAGACACTTTTATAGCAGTTTTACTAAATGAGAAGACATGTTTTGTATGTCTTTTTAATTTTTTAATTTTTCATTTTGAAAAGTACCAGTCCAAAGGGATTAGAAATTAAAAACAAACAAACAAAAACAAAAAAACAAAAAAAACCCTATGTCTTTACTACAGGTGTTCTGAGAATGCTCTAGAGATTTAAATGTAGACACCTACATTTAAATCTGCCTCCTGACTCAGCATCTCCACAAATTCCTGATCCAATCAAAGTTATCTGAGGGTCCATTTGGTTGACAGGAGATAATGACTTTCTTCAGGTCTATGCGAGAGAGGCTCTGCTCCTCAACAACCAGCATTGGCAGCAGCTGCGGTGACTGAACTCTTCGCATGAAGACTCATGCTCTACTCTTGGTCTTACCATCTGTACTCTCTGGGCCTCAGTTCCCCCAGCTGCAAAATCAGTGGTATTCATTGATGCTGTTAAGCAGCAGAACTCTTTCCCCAAACAAAGCATTTGATCTAATCATATAAAGCGGATGAAAGCAGAACCGCCCTAGTGGCAGCAGAGTTGGGTGCATAGGGACCCTCATCTCTATTCTTTCCTTCCCTTTTCTGTCTTCCTCCTCTCCCATTAACCTCTGGCCAAGGCAGCCATTGTGGAAGTCTAGGGTTCTAAGACAATCAGAGATTTTAAAAAATTGGGCTAGATAATCCCTAAAGCCCCTCCCAGCTATAATTCTGAGATTGTACTTGGACGGTTGGAAATATCCCTCAAAGATTAAAATGCGCATATTCTTTGACCAGTAATTCCACATTACAGTGATGGATCCTATAGATATACTCCCAAACAGGTAAATGTGTCATTTGCCCCATCTGGGGGTCTCAGCCAGACTGCTTTAAAAAGCCTAGAGACAATGTAATGGCTATCATTAGGAGAACAGTTAAACAAATTGAGTGACTGCATGCAGTGGATATTCTGCACATCTCCGAAATGATGAAGCCATATCTATGCTGATAGGGAAGATGTCAAAACACAGGCAGGTGGGAAAAGTAAGACACGAAATGAAATCATCGCATTTGTTGAGGGTGGGGGTAGTCGAATTCATCTACATATCCAAGAGTATCTGGATACCCACAGACTGCTAACCTGCCTCAGGAAGCTGGATTTCTGCGTTGTTCCCTTCTGTATAGTGTGAGCTTTTCACTGTGCTCATGCATTACTTTTTCAATAAATATAAACAAATGGTGCTAAGAACACTTTTTAGTAGTGAAGTTATAACCTGTAGGCAGTTCTAGAAAGCAAAGAGACCAAATTATCTGCTGGGGCTTTGGAAGAGCTAAGTTCCAACCTTGGGAGGAGGAGGAGGCTGACTCCTATAACCTTCTCGACCTTCTTCAGGTCTTTGTGTTAGGGCCACCTGTCTTTGGGCATGGGATGCTGACTGCAGCCCCAGGCAAGCTGCCGGCTCCATGGCCCTGCAGGCTGCCCTGTCCAGGGGTAGTCATGAGACTCTTTTAGAAAGGTTAGAAATGAACATTTTTTTTTTGAAACCCGCAGGAGAATCAATTTGCTTTCACAGAAAGCACAAAAAGGTCAGTGTGCTTTAGGTAAATAGGGCTTTTTTCCTGTATACTGTAGCTCAGTCAAGTTGCCATCAAGGCCATATTAATGTAGGAATTCATCAGCCTTCGGAAAGTCAAAACTGAGCCACCAAAGGCACTTTTGTTACCTGAGCAGCTAAGGCTGTAACACAAGGGACTTTGAAAGAACCATGAGTACAGCCCTAGCCAAATCACCGTGCATGGAAATATACTAGTTTTAAAATAAGTGTTATTTTTTTTTCACCAAAAAGCCTAATTAGCCTGTATAACTTTTTAATAATTAAAATACACATGTAAAACATTTTATTTTTAAGAGGAGATAAAGTGAGGTGCAGCTGCTATTGTGGAGCTTTAAACCCAAGATTTGGGGAGGTTAATTGGTCAAAATTCAGACAAAAGCTGTATTTCTAATGTGAATGTGACAGATAAAGTGTGAGAGTGATATCAGAAGGCAAAGGGAATGTTGAAAAGCATGACTGTAATCAGCTACCAGAAAAGAAAGCATCCAAGGTTTGAATTTGTGCAAATGATTTGACCCCTCCATACCTCAATCTTCTCAACTATCAAATGAGGGAAAATGAAGATGCCTCCTTCACAAACAGAAGAAGAGCGAATGGCATAATCCAGGTAAAGATCCCAGCAGAGAGTGTGATTCAATCCAGTCTACTGTGTATCAGCATGTAATTTCCTTTAGTTTCCAGGGCACTACTAGGTCAGCTTGATTACCCAGGCATTACAGATGAGGAAGGTGAGGCTTCGAGAGGTTCCCCAAGGTCACATACCTGGCTGGTAGAGCAGGGACGTGAACTCGGGCTTTCTTCCTCCAAGCCCATATTCCTTCCAGAAGATCTGCTTTTGGCTAATCCTGTCATGCTGTGTCTGGCCCAAGCTCAGGCCTATGTGTGTTTTCCTCACTAGCTGTGTCCTAAACCTGGAACTGACCTTGGAGATAAGCTCAGTCACAGTGCCCCATAGATGAGAAAGTCAAAGACCCAAGGGGTTATTTGACCAAGTTCATCCTACGAGTTAAAAACCAACCAAAACCAAAGCCCTTTGCCTTCTGGCCTTTTCTGTCACAATGTAATGCCTCATACTCTTGCAAGGACTGTCTGAGCTCTTACCACCTGAAGGGGAGAAGGGTTTGGAAAAGAAAAGTCTTAACCATGAGTGTGTCAGTCACCTCAGTAAACCAAAACTTCTTGAATTGATCAAATGATGGGCAGCTCTTCCTGGGCTGGCACTCAGTGAGAAAAGGTCCTATTCAGTTCAATCTTAAAGACTGGGGTGCTCGAGGGTGAAGAGACAGATTAGTTAGAGCTCAACATTTCTATGGCTGTCCTGGAGTTCGAGGTGACCTCTAACCTCAGCAGCTCGGGAAGCTGAATATCAAAGTTGCTAAGGAAGTTGAAGTTAATTGAAGTTGGTTGTGTCTGAAAGCTATGGTGATCTCTATTCTAGTTCTTCCCCTTATAAATTTCAAGAAGATACATGTTCAGCTCATATGGTAATTGGAGAAAAAACTCAGTGGTAACATGTTAGCACTATCAACATAAAAAGCTGTACTTCAAAAGGAAAGGTGTCCCCAAGTTGTTTTTGACGGTAGCGCATGATACACTCCTTGAAGAGTCAGTCTTCCCAAATGCAATGACAAAATTGTGTGGGTAAAAGAGTAGTTTAAAACAACAACGGCAGGTTATAAAGGTCACTTTGGATAAAGCACAGCAGACCACGTAGATTCCAAGGTTAAAATATTTTCGGGTGTGTGAATGAAGCTCATAAGCAAGGATTTGAATTAAGACTAAATAAAGTCTATCACACACACACACACACACACACACACACACACACACACAGAGCCCTTTATTTGGGGTGAGGTTAAGGTGGGCTGGGTGGAATCAAGCCTCTTAGCAGAAATTTCAGATAGGCTAAAAGAGCTTGTGGGGAAGAGCCCTGGACCAAAACTCAATTCAGGGGATGACTCTGCTGCTTACTTATCCTGTCTGGTCTCAGGTAAGATCATTCAGTCATTCTACGGGTGCTACAGGCCATTTGAGTGCTAAGTCTTTTTACCCTGCATCATCATCACATCCCCACCTCTATTATTTCAGCTTCTCTAAAGTGTTTATGCTCCACCTTCAAAATGAAGCAATGGTATGAGACCAGAGACTACAAACTCAAGTGCTTATAGGCCCAATAGAAACATAAACAAAAGCGGGGGGGGGGGCCGAGTATACACAAGAGGGAGTGATGGGGACTGTGGCAAACTAGAGCTCAGGCCACATTCCAAAGAGACAGCTGATACTCAGCTCCAATTGAATTATCCCTGCGGGATTGTGGGTCCAATTTTGACAGATTTTATACCTTTTTAAAAGAAACTGAGAATATATATATATTTATGGGAAATATCTTGATTTTTAATTGCTAAGCTACCAATTCAAAAATTTTTTAAGTAAAAAGATAGATTTTTAAACACATGGAGCCAAGTTTATCTATTGGCTCAAATTGACCTTCCGGCTACCAATTTATATACTCTCAATTAGATATTAAGGATATTTCTAGCTCTAATTGCCTATAATTCTGAACTACTGGGTGAATTCTTCAGCTATTTTCTCTTCTGTGGAATGAGAATAGTGATTCCTTCTTGGTCAACCACACCAGGTTACTGTGAAACTCTGGCAAGATATTAAAAAAACAACTTGCAAATTACAGGGCTTGACAATTGTAAGGAATTACCATAACTTCAAAGGAGAAAACCCAACCCAGAGAAAATAAATAGGCGATAAAGAAACATCGGCAGGGTCTACAGTGTCTGATATTTTCATTTCATTCAACATTTGATCATGCTGAATCCGCCAGAGAGAGACCTACCCTTCCATCTGGAGTCCTGGGACCAGTGTAAGGTGGAGCCTCACCCATCAGGACTGGCCAAACGTCAAAAAATTCCTAAGAATTAGAAAAACAATAATTACATGTCGTGAAAATACATGATTGAAGGTTTAGCTAAAGCAATGTTCCTTGCAGTATCATTTATAATAGTAAAAAATTAAAAACAACCTAAGTGTCTAATAAGAGGGGACTTAATAAGTCAATTATGATACACCTAATAATGATGATGCTACAGATGTTTATGCATTGATTAAAAAGTTGTCCATGATACACTGATGAGTAAAAAATGTGAGGTGACAAAAAATTATAGATCGTGTAATCTCAATGTTTAACTATACATAGAAAACGCTCTCAAAAATTCTCAACAAATCATTAACAACTGATTTTCTCTGGGTGATTAGAATAAGACTATAATTTATTTAGCAACATTTCCATAGTAAATTTTATTGCTTTCATAACCAGGAAAAAAAGATTTTTCCCAGCAAAGAAAGAAAAAAACAATAGTGCCAAATATGGACAGATAAACTTATATTTGAGATCCAAGAAGCAAGGATGATGCCTAAGACAACTGGCAAAGACACAGGTGGAGAGAAAAGGGTCAGCGAGGGTGTGGCACTATCATGCAGGCCCAGGAGAAGAAACTGACTGAGACGGCGCTTGGGCTTTTCCCTGCTACTTTTCCGTTGGTTCTACTGCTTGCAGAGCTGCACAGCTTGTGGTAGGTTGAGCCTGGGCCTGCAGAGGAGGCCTCTGTCCTCCAGTGTCTGCTCTGTTCATTCGTCTGTTGGTGTTTGGGGACCGGGATCAGTTAGCACTGGGTTATAGTAGGTAGGATGCCAGACTTTCCTGTTCTTGGTCTCTCTCTTGTTTGAACATGTTTGCCATGGTAGGTTGCCTATTCTAATATCATCCAGAGAACAAGGAGGAGGGAGTCACATAAAATTCAGATTTTTCTTGACTACTGACAAAGGGAAGAAATTCTGGGTGAAAATGTGAACTCAGGGCCTACCTGAGCCATGCTAGATATACTGAGATGGATAAGGCACAGTCTGTGTCTTGGGGGAATTACTGTCTCATGGAGGAGACAATCCAGTACTCGAGTAACTATAGTAAGGGAGATGGGGTAAGAACCAAAATAGAAATGGAAGAACGCGAATGTTAGAGGAGCCCAGGAGAAGGAAAAGTACTTGGTGCTGACACCATCTGTGTCATACACTGAGTGTCTCTGAAGATTGATTGTTCCAGAAGGAAACAGAAGTTGTCAGCAAGGGGTTGGGTGGAAGGTGGGGCATGTTTATGGCCTGCCTTCCTCTCTCTCTTTTCTTTCTCATTTTACTTCTTTCTTTGATTTTTAAACAGCTTAATTGAGATATAATTCACATGCCATACAATTCACCAAGTTCAAGTGTATAATTCAGTGGCTTTTATCGATTTCTTTCATGTCAGTAGCTCAGGTAAGAGCTTAGCTTCCCCAGGGCGGGGGGAGGGAGTATAGGTTTTTAGAGCAATTGGAGGTAGCCAGCTTGCCTCTAATTGCCAAGTTGTTCCATCTTTTTGGGATGACTAAATCAGAATATTTTTGCTGAAATGCGACTTTTCCTTTCGAAAGAGAGTTCAAAAGAAACAGAGGGCAGAACCTTGCAGCATAGAGCTGCCTGGCATCTGGGGGCAGATCATTTAAGGTACAAACTGAGCACCTTAAAATGGAGTTTTTTTAATTTAACTACTCAGAAATTCTTTTGGTTAAAGAAAAACAACATTCATTTGTATGGATTCATTCATATGCTACTTTCTGAATTAGTGTGAAAGGGCTTATTGATGGAGTTAGCAATATTTGGCGAATATTTTAAGAGTATGGAAAAATTAAATGGATGACCGCACTAGAACCGGAGGCTTCCTGAAATCAGTATATGGCCCAATCGTACCAGAATAGCTTAGGGAGCTATTTTAAAGGCAAAAATGAGAATAACAGACCCATGAGCATATGGAAGTCTGGTGTATGATAAAATGGCATATCAAAATTGTGGCATTTCAAAACAGTGGAGCAAGTGTAGACTACTGTTCCACTGAGAAAATACGGGGTGGGGGGACAGACTTTCCCCTACCTCACATCATACTCATATATTATTTCAAGATGGATGAAAGATTAATATAGAGTAATCAAAACGATGAAACACTAGAGGAAAACACATCATATTATTTTATATTCTCTTTATAATATTGAGGATAGAGAAGTTTGCTTACACAAATCCAAAATTCAGAAGCCATAAAAGAAAATTTAAGTCTTCTGTATGATGAAACATGCCATAAACAAAGTTAAAATATGATCCACAAGAAGGGAAAATATGGTTGCAGCCTGTGTGACAGATATACAACCTCCATCATATATAAAGTACGCTTTTAATAAGAAATAGACAATTTAATTTTAAAGGTGGAAAAAATGATATGTCAAAGGAATACATGAAGAAAGAAAAATTAAATTACGAATGAACAAAATATATTTACTCTCACTGGTAATCAGTGAGAAAACAATCAGAAGTAAAAAGCAATAACAATTTTTGCTCATTCAGATAGGAAAAATAAAAAGATGTATGACATTCAGAATTGGTAGGAGCATGGGGAAATGGAACACTCATGAAGCGTGAACACAAGTGTAAAATAGTACAGCCTTTAGAGAGAAATTTGGGGAAAACAAAATAAAATTTGTCTCAATACTTCTACAGCTCTGTTATATAGATATTCTCTGACCAAGCGTGTAGAGATTTAACTCCATGATTGTTTGCTGCAGATCATCTTTAATTGCAAGACTGCTTAAAAATGATTTAAGTGCCCAGCAATAGGAGAAAGAATAAATTAATATGGCATATCCATACTATTCAAAAGAATGAGATAACTCCATGTGGGCTAAAAACACAGGGAGAGGATTTCTACTTTTGCTAATGTGACTCGTTTGTTCCAGACCAATCCGCTGACTGAGAATAACTATAAAATCTGAACTGCGTGTATGTGTGTGTATATGTATAAATATTTGAAGGAGTCGTGGAGCTAGCAAGGCAGCAAGGACCTGATAGGCCAAGATCCTACAGAAAAGGGAAGCCTGCTGTGTGAGCCCAGCATTGGATTCAAGTTTTCCTTTTGACCCCTTGCTAATATCAAAGATGATGTGGAGCAGCTAGGAAGCTAAGCAAAGCTTTCAGCAGATTCATGGGCTAGAAGAACAAAACTGGAATTTAGGGTCTGCCAAGTAGGAATACCTTTGAAAACATCCCAGATTTTGGGCTGGGATCTCCTCTAAGGCTTATACTCTAGGTATAAAAGTGAACCAAAACAGACTAGCCCTTGCAAAGTGTTCCAACAAAAATAATAGATATATAAGATAAGAATTAACTGAAAAATCGAGAGGGAAGCAGATTATGGGAACAGAGTCATAGAAGGTATCTACAGATATTACAGTCATACCCAGACTCTAAGATAACTGATTATGTCCAAGAAGTCAAATATAGAATAGACAATTTTAGCAGAGAACTGGAAACTACAAAAAGAATGAAATGGAATTTCTAAAACTGAAAAATACATGAAATTGAGAACACAATAGGTAGTTTTAACAGCCAATTAGACACAACTGAAGGATTGGTGATTAATGAAAGATAGATAAGAAGAAATATTGAAACTGAAAAACAAAAATACAAAAGGAGGCAAAACACAGGCATGTAAGACACATAAAACATGTTGAAAAAGTCTAATATATAATAACAACAGACCTAGAGGTCTTTTTACTAGTGAATGATATCAAGACATTTTATAAAGATAATGTAATTAAGACAGTATGATATTGCAGAAGAATAGATAAATATACCAATGGGAGAAATAGAGAGTCCAGAAACAGACTCCATATATATGGACACTTGATTGTTGATAGAGGTATGATAGAGAAAGGCAGTCTTTTAAATAGAAGAATGAGGAAAAAGGGTTTTTTTCAATAAATAGTACTGGGTCAATTGGATAGCCACATGGAAAAATTAATACTGACCTCACACTATACACTTTAAGTATTCCATGTAGACTGTAGAACTCCATGCAAAAGTTAAAACAATAAAGCTTTTAGAAGTTAAGTAAGTGAATATTTACATCACCTTAGGGCACAAACACCAATAACCCTAGAGGAAAAGATTGGTAAATTGGCCTACATTAGAACTCATAACTTACATTCATGAAAACATACTATTAAGAGAAACAAAGCACGGAATGGAGCAAGATATTTTCAATATGTGTATTTAACGGGAAGACCCATATCCATAATTTGTAAATAACTCCCACTAATCAGTAAAATCAAAAAGGCAATAGAATTTTTTTAATGGAGAAAAGACTTGAACAGGTACTATGCAAAACAGGAAATCTAAATGGCCAATAAACATGAAAAAGTGTTCAACCTCATCAGTAATTAGGAGAATGCATGTCAATAACCAAAAAGATAACACTACATGCTCACAACAATTAATAAGACTGGCAATACCAAGAACTGGTGAGGAACCCCTCCTACATTGCTGGCAGGACGGTAAAATGATACATTCATTTTGAAAATCAGATGGACTATATCTATTAATATTGTTACCCAGAACTTCTAATCCTTGGAAAATGCCTAAAAGAAATGGATTCTACTGTGTACCAAAAGATATGTATTAGAGTGTTCATAATAACGATATTCAGAATAGCCCAAACCTGAAAACTTAGATGTCCATCAACAGTAGAAAAAATAAATATTTTGTAGATTATTAATATAATGGAACATTCTGAGGGAATGAAAATGAATGAACTAATGTTATGTGGAGTAACAAGGAGGAGCTTACAACCAAAATGATCAAAAGAAGCTGGACCAAAGAGCGCGTATTTGTGTGATTCCGTTCATATGGATGTCAAAGGTAGGCAAAACTGACATGGCATTAAAGGTCTGATAGTTGTTACTTTCAGACAAGAGTATGTGGAAGTTACTGCAAAGGGGTAAGGAAGGGGCTTTTGAGGGGTTAGAAATGTTCTATTTTTTTCATCTTATTGGTAGTTACATGAGGATGCGATAAATTATTAAACTATTCGCTTGTAATTAGCGCTTTTCTCTGTGTATATGCTATATTTCAACATAAGACTTATTCAAAAGAATCTATGTATACTGACGTGGAAAGATATTCACAAAGCGTTAAGTATAAAAAGCAGATAACCAGGAAATGTAGCCCAGCAATTTTTAAACAGTTCCTCAGAAGATTCTGATTTGGGAGTCTCTGCATTAGATCTGAGGTCTTTTCCAACCCCAGATCCTGTGATTCATGTATTCATTCAACCAAATATCTGGAGGGTCTTCATTGGTCTGGGCACCACACTCAGCATGACAAGGAGTACAAAATGAAACTGACAGGCATCCTTGACCTTGGGTCTTTGGGATAGGAAATCACAAATCTAGGTAACTTTGGAAATCTACTCCAAGGCAGAAAATGATTAGCCTCAGGAGCAGAGATAGGGAAAGAGCAATGGGAGTGCTGGTTTAGGAAAACCTAGCAAAAAACAGAGCTAGAGTCTTTCTCAGGCTCTGCCTCCCTAACCAAAGCATTTGGGGTAAACCCAGCCCCTGAGCATTCTGATGAAACTGACCTAAGTATCTGCCTCCACTTCACTTGCCTGGGTCAACACTGGGCTCTACAAACCATAGGAAAGGTTTTTGCCCACCTCGGAGTGCATTTTCTGAGAATTCCTGAAGTTGGCAACTTCCTTCTTTCTGGACTTTTCCCCACAAAGAAACTTCTTTATTACTCAACTTCACCACCTCATCAAGCCTGCTCACATGTGCTTTCTTTTCCAGCTGACTAGGGAAGATACGGGTTGTTTGTACTCACTTTGCCCTATATTAGCTTTTCTCTTTTAAAGTATAAAACTGTGAAAAACTTTTCACAACTATCCGCATCCTCCCAGCCTCATCTCTGTGCAGCTAAATGGGCAATACAAGCCTGGGCTCCTCTCAGAGGGTATGTGACCCGCTCTTGGAGAGGTACGCTCCTTTCTCACCTTCTGCTTGGTCATGTCCAAGAGCCCCACGGAGTATCTGTCACAGTTGAGGAAGGCTCGGACTGTGTACAGGGCTTTGTGGAACTGTCTCTCGATGTCCGTAAGCTCTTCAAAGACTTTGCTCCCAGACCACAGCAGTATCTGAAAAAACACAAAAACATCATCAAAGTTTTTGAGGCACAAAGCAGAACTCACTAGTGAGAGAATAACAGCAACCCCTTGTCTTGGTGAAGCTTTCTAGAGTTTATCTCATTTAATCCCACAACGACCCTGAGATAGAGACAGGATAATTATCCCATTTTTATGGATGGAGAAACTGAGGTTCAAGGCGGTGAAGTAACTGGCCAGCTTGCAACTCTTTCCATTTGTTTTATATCATAGTTTGTTAAAGAGAATAATAATAACAAACATTGATTAAGTATTAGTGCTCTACACACATTATTTCACTTACTATTGACAATAATCATTTAAGAGTGGAACCATAATTATCTCCATTTTTCAAATGGGGAGACTGAAGCTTGGAGAGGCTAAGTGATTTGCTCAGGGTCTTAGAGCTGATAAATGGCTTAACAGGGATTCAAATCCAAGCTGTCAGACTTGAAAACTTGTACAGGTAACAACTCTGGAATATAACTTTATATATATCCACTACCTCATAACACTGGAGATGGTGCAAAGACACTTTATGCTGATTCCCAGGCTGCCTTTCCAGCCTGACCACTCCAATGCTTCAGTAAAGGCATGCGTCCAGTCCAGTCCCTTGAGCCACCCCCTTACCTGGCCACGCCGGGTCTCACAGTTGTGCAAGTAACTCAGGTGGAACACCTTCATGATTAGATTTGCAAAATTTAGGTACTTAAGAAGAATCTGAAAATCAAAGAACATGAGAGGAAAATAGATGAGAAGGAGAAACCCTTCTTGTGGCCACTTCTACCATCAGCAAATGTCTGAATATTTTTAAAGCTTCATCAGAGACAATTTGAGCAGATAAGATTATGGAACGCTGACTCGACTCATAAAATATTACATTATAAGAGTATAAAATTTGCAAAATGTAGGATTTTGATAGGGGTGTATTAATGAAAAATAGTTACTATTTATTGTTTTCAGTCCCTGTGATGTCATTTATATATGTTATCTGATCACCACAATTACCCCAAGAGATGGAGACTGTAAAGTCATCCCCATTTTAAAACTATATGTTAAAGCTCAGGAATCATACACCAAAATAGGGAAAGACCCAAGTAATTATTCCTCATAGATAAGAAAACAGAGGTTCACAGAAATTAAGTAACTTATCCAAGTCAGCTAGATATTAGCAGAGCAGAACAGTCATCTCTACATTCTTGGCTCCAAAGCCCAATGTCTGAACCATTATTCTGTCCTGCCTCCCTCAGAGAGCATCAGACTAACCCCCTTGTCTTATAGGTGGGAAAACCAAGGCCAGGCAAAATAGCAAGGTTCAGAGGACTTAATGAGCTGGGAGAACGTGCTGGCATGGCCACCCAGCAGTTTCTAAAACATTCTTACCTCTTCATCTCTCTTGGTGAAGTGGGGCCCACCCACTTTATTCACAGCCATGATTATGGCCACCACATCCTTCCCATTCATTATGGGAGAAGCCAAGATGTTCTTGGTCTGGTACTCTGTGAGCGTGTCCACGAAGTCACAGAAATGTTCATCCTGAAGCAAGGCAGAGATAACCATGCATGAGCGAATGAAGAGCAAAGACAATAAAACAACCCCAAACCCCAGGTGCCCATGGTAGGGAGTGGGATGAGGGGGCTCCTTATTCTCTTGTTGACAAGAGAATGAAGACATTTTTATCAATTTCCCTTCAGCAGGAGCAAGGCAATCAGAGAGGATTTCTACCTTGGAAGCCTCCAGGGTCCGGGTGAAGAAGAAAGTCTGAGATTCAGCCTACTAAGCACTATGTGAGCAAAGCACTGAGGGGGTCCTAGGAGTGGGGGATAGGGGTGTTGACTTTGCTTGGGTAGGAAGGTTTAAAGAAAGCTTTCTTGAGGTGATAACGATTAAAACCAAAATAGAAACTCGAGTGAGGAGAGGTCCTTCATGAGTATAATAATCACAATTGCTAGCGAACATTGTGCCTGGCGCCTTACTCACTTTAATCCTCTCAGTAATCTATGAGATGGACACCATCAGTCGCCCATTTTCCAGAAAAGGAAACTGAAATTCAAGGTTAAAGTTACTTGTTATTTGTACGTGGGTGACTCCAACATCTGCCCTCAGAGAAGCTGCCTTTTCAGAGAAGACTGGTTGAGGTTAGACCTGGGTCAAGGTCATTGAACAAAAGAATATATTACTTTGAGCTTTTTTAACAATCCAATTCCAAGTCAGTCCAGTAGACATCTCCATTCCACAAATATAAGAGGAGCCTTACCATGAGTCAGGTCTTATGCTAAACACTGGGGGTACAGGGGAGACTAAATTTCAGGCCCGCTCACAGATAATCAATAATAGTAATACAGGACATTGTGGTTGGCTCAAAACTGTGAGAGTTCAAGAGAAGCACACACGGGGAGGCCATTATAGGGTAGTGTGGTCCTTATGGTCAGAAAGAGGAGTCAGATCTTGAATTACTGTCTTAAATCCAAAAGAATCACCTTTCTGTTTCCTGGTAGCAGTGTAAGGTTTCCCAACCATGAGCTTTGCTTGGGACACAAGCCAGCCTAGATTTTTCACAGTTCATGCTGTTCTGAGAATGGAAATGTATTTGATAGAGCCAACTCAGAGAGCTCTGCCAGAAATGAGTGTGCAGAATCTTTCCCATGATTCAGAAATTCAGTGTGATGTTCTGTATCTATGGATTTCTTCCAGCTGGACTGGGATTAAATAAATTGGCAACAGCATTGTTGTGGATGAAGCTGTCTCAAACCAGGTGAAGGGTAAAGGAATTAAGAGAAACCTGTCATGCTGTGCTTGAATTAGCACTGGAGGATTAAGCAAAATCTCTAAAGAGGCATTAGCCACAAAGCATTTTTCCATGTCATTCTCTAAGGACACCGATGAATCCCCAAACCTGGGTCTGGGTGGGGCATGCTCAGATTCATTTCATAAAGTCAGATTAGTCTTGCAAAATTTATCTCTACCAAGGAAAGCAATATTTGAGTTTCACTTGCACCTGAGGCAGACGTTACTAAATCCACCACAACCCTCCTTCCCACTGAGTTCTCAGCCCTGGAACTCCCCTCACGAATCATACCACTATTAATTGACTGGCATTTGCACCATCATTGTCATCCTTGTATTTTCAGCATATGAAGTCCTCTATATAACTGTGTCATAGAACCAAAGATCAGAGACAGAAGGGGCCTTAGAAACCACGTAGTTCAAGCTCTTTGTTTCGAAGCCCAGGAATCAGATGCCAGCTAGGGAAAGCCCCAAGTCATTCATTCACTCAGTTAACATTAACAGAGCGCCTTCTTTAAGTATGGTATGCACTGTTCCAAACCCTGGGGTTACAGCAATGAACAAAAGGGGCAAAATTCTTTCCCTGGTAAAATGGGAAAGGCAGACAAATGGAGTAGGCACACAAAAAGCAGGTAAACAACAAAACATTCTCTCTTCAGGTTGTGGCAACTGCTTTGAAGTAGATAAACTGGACGATGCCATAGAAAGTGATGGAAGGGATGGCAGGCCAAAGCTACTTTAGTCAGTCATGGCAGCCAGGGATGATTCTCTGAAGTAGTAATGCTGAGAAGTGAAGCATCAGAAGAGCCAGGCATGTGAAGCAGGGAACACAGAGAAGACAAAGGCCAGGAGGGGCAATGATCTGAGAAACAGAAAGAAGACCAGTGTAGCTGAAACACGGGGAGGGAGGGCAAGGAAGGTAGAGAGGCAGACAGGACTGATCCTGCAGAGCCTTGGAGGCCATGGTAAAGGGTTTAGATTTTTATTTCCAATGCAATGGAATAAATGCTTCTCATTCTCACATTCCTCAATTCCTCTTTCAAACATTCAGTTACAAACCCAACGTGTCTCATGATGAAATCCACTGTTTATTGAATAATAATGATGTATTAGGCCCGGAGCCAGATGACTTACGTATATTATCTTATTAACTCTCATGTCAGCCCTGTCATATACAACTGTCACTTTCCCTGTTTTATAGACAATTCCCTTGCTAGCAAGTGGTATCACTACTTCATTCATTCATTCATTCGTTCATAATTACTGAGCACTGGCTCTGTGAGAGGCACTGGATATGCCAAGACCAGTAAGAAAGATGAGGCTGTCCTCATTGGGTTCTTACAGTATAGTGGGGACATCATGTAAAACATGAACTTGCAATCCAAACCATAATGTAGGAAACCCCTGTAGGATAAGCCATACCCTGAAGCCCCAGCTAGGGAGTATCCTCTGAGTGGCCTCAGAGGCCAATCAAGTACATTGTCAGTAGTTGAAACCTCTCTGGGCCTCAGTTTCCTCTTTGGCAAAACCAGAGTATTGAACCAGATTCTCTTTGAGGTTTCTTTCTGGTCTAGAGCGCTGAGTCCCAAGTCTCACAGGAAGAGCAGGAGAGCAGGAGAACAGGATGATGGCTGTGAGAGTCCGTGGAAAGACAACCCTCTCAGGTTCAGTCTTCAGAAATGGGATTTGTTGGTGTCTAGGAAAAACTCACTGTTTTCCTTGACTCGCCCCTTACTACCACATTTCTGACACCAGATGTGTGGGGAATTTTTTCCAACACTGACCAATTCTCCAACACCAGCTGAGTGTCCTACAAATCAGTTCTTACACTATCTACCTGGAGTTAGCATTCGATCCCACAAGTTAGTGGTTCAGTCTCATAAGAATACCCCCACTACAGACCCCAATAGCAAGTCCCAGGTTGTCTCCTGTGTTTCTGACTGATCAGCTGTAAACTGGAGTTCCCATGATCCCCTCCTTGGGTTGGATAATTTGTTAGAACAGTTCACGGAACTCAGAGAAACACTTATGCTCACCAGTTTATCACATAATAAATAATACAGGTAAACAACCACATAAAGAGATACACAGGGCAAGGTCAAGGAGGGTCCTGAACACAGAAGCTTCTATCCCTATGAAGGTGGGATGGGCCACCCTCCTGGCATGTGGATGTGTTCACCAATGCAAAAGCTTTCTGAACCTCATACTTTGGGATTTTTATGGAGGCTTCATTCCACAGGCATGATTAATTATACTCCATTTCTAGCCCCTTTACCCTCTCTGGAATATGGGGGGGTGAGGATGAAAGTTCCAAGCATTTGATCATGGCTTGGTCTTTCTCATGACCAGTTTTCATCCTGGTACCCACCAAGGGTTCCCTCATTAGAAGAAAAACACATGTACCGCCTAGGAAATTCCAAGGGAATTTAGAAGCTGGTGTCAGATGCTCCTATCACTCAGGGAATTACAAAGGTCTTGGGAGCTCTGTGTCAAGAGACAGGATAAATGCTAAATATATATTTCTGATTATAGAGCACAATATCATAGTCAACTAGAGAGGGGCTATCTTTATTCATTCACTCAATAAATTATACTGAATACTTATTCTGTCCCAGGTACTGGACTAGGGGCCAGAAACTAGCAGTAAATGAGAGAGATAGGATCAGACAGTCTTCATGGACTTTCCTAATAAGTGACAGGGTAAAGAATAAATATACAAACAACTATTAAATGGCAAGTAGGGTTGCCAGATTTAGCAGATGAACACAGGATGCTTAGTTACATTTGAATTTCAGGTAAATAAAAATCAATTTTCAGTATAAGTATGTCCTAAATATTACACAGGACATATTTATGCTGAAAATTATTCTTTGTTTATCTAATAAATTTAACTGAGCATCCTATATTTTATCTGGCAACCCTAATGGCGAATCTTCCTGAGGATATCCCAAGGATGAATAGGAATTAGCCAGAGCATGGGGAGCTACATTACAACCCAGGGAAACTTCTCCATTCATGACTTCACATTTCAAAAATGTCATGATTATAACCCATTTCCCAGGTTTTTGAGGACACTCAAGGCTCAGAGGGTCACTTATCAGTGTTTTAGGGACAACTTAGACCCCGGGCTATACCATCTTCCTCCTCCTTCTCCATTCAACCCCCAGTCACTGTCAGAGCTCCAAATAGAATAAGATTTCTCAAAAGGAACCATAGGAGAGCAAATACATGCAAGTGCCAAGTACACAAGGATGGCTGGTCTGGACTGACTTGAATCCCCCAGGCCTAAATCACCAACCAGGAAGACTGCCCAAGGCTGAAAAGCTCCCAGAGAAACACAGGTGTCACTTCCAGAGTGAAACAGGACTGTCCCTTAGCGCAAGCCTCAGCAGACTCCTAGACTGGGATCTTTTAGACTTCAAGAACCTTCCTAAATCCTCAATGCCTCGACACCAGGGTCCAGAGAAGCCATTGGCACCTCTGCTCTCTGTTTTTCCCACAAATAGAATCTAAACTGAAAGCTCCAGAAGGGCAAGACTGGATTCTTTTCCAAGTCCCATGCAGAGCTGGTACAGCACCCATCCTAACAACAACAAAATAGTAATAATAGTACCAAGAAGCAGGAGCTGCCAGTATGGGCCATTCTAATTTACCCTGAACCTTGCTAGTGAGAAATAATGATCTATTCTGTCCTACAACACTGAAGGTAGGTATTCTCACCCCGTGTCATAAATTAGGAAGTGAGCCCAGACATGCCAAACACTTTGCCAAAGCTGTATTCTTAGAAAGTGGGTAAGTCATGATTCACACCCAGATCTGACCTCAAAGCTTAACATCTTACTTTTTCCATATGATCTGAAGGAGCCTTTGGTAAATAGCACCAAGTCTAGCGACCTCATTTTATAAATAAGGATGAGGTATAGAAAAGCAAAGCAATGAAGAGCATGGACACGAGACCAGAGTATCTGGGTTCAAATCCCCACTCTGCCACTTTCTATCAGTGTGACTCTGAACAAGTTACTTAACCTTTCTGGGTTTCAGTTTTATCATCTGTAAAACAGCAATAATCAGAGCATGTCATAAGACTGTGACAATCCATGTTGGTTACAATGAAAGTCTAGAGAGACTTGAAGGGAGAACAGACTCCAATCCAGCTGGATGAGTCCTCAGGAAAGCCCCCTGTGTGCAGAACCATTACCCCTACCCTTGGATGTCCAAGGGGAGATGTGGGAGAGAAAAACTCCATGGGAGGTCCCGCCCAGTGTGTTTCAAGAAAACCATTTCCCACAAAGGCCCAAGTCCAGATTTCTTATCTTGCTGAAGAACCCAAGTCAAAAAGATGACCCGTTTGAATTCCTGTGTCTGTGGATGTGAAGTCCTGTCTCTGCCTAACTCACTGATGACTTTGAGCAAGTCCTTTCTCAATCTCTCCTGGCTCCAGGCTTCTCATTATTAAATAAAGTTGGTTGGATGAGATGATCTCTGAAGCCCTCTCCCTTTTTCCCTTTTAACCATAAGACCCTCAATTTGAAATAAAGTCAGAGGTAAGGTGAGCAGGAAGTCACAAATAGCCAGACTGGATCTTGGAAATGACCAAACACAGGCTCTTGTTTGGCCAGAGCAACAATCAATGAGACCCACATAGCCTTGCCATCATGGGGCAAACATTCTTTCATGTGAGACATGTGTTAAAGGAATTACAGTTGACCCTTGAACAACATGGGTTCAAAGTGCATGGGTCCACTTATATGTGGACTTTTAAAACCTACTCAATTAAAAATTATGTTGTCCAAGGGTCAACTGTATTGAACAATTACATGATTATGAGTCTTTTACACAAAGTGTTTACTGAGCATTTGCTTTGTGCCAGACATTGCTCAGTCCTAGGTCCTGGGATAAAGTGGAGAATAGGGCAGGCATGGTCCTGGCTTCCAGGGCTTATTGAGATAACAGGTTTTAGGAAGGAGACTGTAATAGAGGGATCTGGGGTGAACTCCCTGAGGAAGTGACCTTTAAGCTGAGATCTGAAGGATGAGTAAGACTTGGCCCTGGCAGAGGCTATGGGAAGAACTGCATTAAGTGATTTACCCTAGGAGATAAAAGAGGTCTTTGTCAGAGCTGCCAGTGGAATCCCACAACCACTGGCCTCTTAGAAGTAAGAGCCAAGCACTGGCCCAAGTGATGCCGTGAACACTTGCAGTGATGAGGCAGACTGCCATCATGTCTCCTGATGTAATACACAAAAAAACCCACCATGCCACCTCCATGATATTCCTGTCAGAAACATAACCTGAATCTAATCATGAAGATATATCAGACAAGCCCAAATGGAGAGATGTTTCTGCAAAATATTTGGCCTGTACCCTTCAAAAATGTCCACATTGTGGAAAACAAAGCCAGACTGAGGAACTCTTGCAGATTCATGGAGACTGAAGAGACAGTGCTATACGGGCCCAACTGGGATAACCAGCAAAAATTGAATATTGACTGTTTATTAGATAACAGTATTGTATCAATGTTACATTTCCTGAATTTGATCATTGAACTGTGGCTATGTAAGAAATGACTTTTTTTCTGGAAATACACAGCAGAGCACCTAGGATTAAAAGGGCATGCTGTCTGCAAATGACTCCTCAATAGGTCAGAAAAAACGGAGACATAAAGCAAATGAGGCAAGGTGTGACCAACTGGTAGGTTTAGATGAAAGATACACAGTTTTTTGTACTATTTTTAAACTCAACTGTTAAGTTTGATTTTTTTTTCCAAAAAAAAAAAGTTATAAATAAATAAAGAGAAACACCAAGTCACCATCAGCCCAGTCTTGGTGGCCAGCAGCTCCCCACCCTACTTGTACCACAGAACCCCATGGAATAATGCCTCCCTGCCCTCCCTCTGATGGGAAAGAAGATACCTCTTCTGTGTTGGGGACGTTGACAATCTTTTTAGAGTGTGCGACATGGCCCACCACGCCCATATCCAGGGGGAACACAATCTCCGAGTCAGGCACCACCAAGCAGTCCTCAAGAACAGCATCTTTGTGGACATTAAAGAGTCGCGTGGCTAGCTCCGCGATGCCATTTCGGGCCCTGTACATGAAAGGCTCATGCGGTCTGCCTGCAAGAGGAAGCACAACTTCTTCATGACGTTGAAGATGCATTTCTCCGCCTGCAAATTCTCCTGAAAGTCCCGCAGAAGGTCAAAGATGATTTCACTCTCTTCTACGCTGTTCAGCGAATGGTAGTTGCTGAAGTCTACAGCTGCCTCCTTGGCCCCCAGCAGGTCTGAGATGACCTTAGCCCGGTAGCGGAGGTTGTAATACTGTTTGGCAAAGCCAATATTCGAATCCAGGAACTTCTCCACCTCCTCTGCTGTACTTCGCCCATGGCTGGGAAGTCTACTGGCTGCTTCTGTGGTGGGGCTGAGGCTGATCTTCTGAAGGCAGTTTTGCTGTCTGTGGCAAAACTGAGTCAAGAGTGTTCTGCTCCACCTGGATTTCTCTGAGTCTTGTCTGTAAATCTCACTGATATGGCTGCATAGGAGAGGGAGTGAGCTTGGGAGATTAAATCATTAATATTCCCCATGAACAAGGATTATGAGGATCAAAGCGTTCCAGATGCTGCTGGGCTCCAGATGGGAGGTGAGAGTTCTCTTTTCACCTTGGTCCCTGAATAGCTGAGAAGAGATTTTTGCACAGAACAGGAAGTAAGTCCAACTAAAAACAAACAAACAAATAAAAAACAAAACACTAAAGCAGAGGCTACAAAGTGGCAGCACAAAACAACCTACCACTGTAGATGTGTTTTCTCTGCCCAGTATGGTGTTTCTCAAGGTTTGACATAGAATCCTACATTTACTGCTGAGATTTGTTTGGCTTCTCTTAGAGAATTGGAAGATCTAACAACTGTGTTCACTTTCCTCCATAGCAGAAATGGCTAGCGTTGCGTGGGACTGCCTACCCAGCTTCCATCCCCTGGCCCCTCGCCCCACCCTTCCGTGCTCCCTTCTCCAGGGCTTCCCCAATTCGGGACTTCCCTTTGCATGCTCACCACTTAGCCTGCTTCTTTCATATACGTTATGAGTCTGGCACCTATGGGCCCCAATCTCACAATCTCTGCATCAGTCTTTCCCAATTTTAGATTTCAAAAATTCTGTAATTTTAGAATTTGAAGGGCTCTCATAAATACACTTTTCATAGTTCTTCTTTTATTACAAAATATGGGTTCATTGTAGAAAATAAGCAAAGAAGACCATTAAAGTCACTATAACCCTACTCAGAGGTAACCTCCAGTTAACATTATAGTTTTCTGTCCTTTCCATAGAGGCTTAACTTTAAAATCTATTGCTTGTCAAGTTCCCTGATTTTTCTCTTGGCACTTTAATGTGCTTTTTCTGGCACAGTCTCTACTTTCTTGGGTTGTCAGTCAACATCTAGACATAAGAGTCTAGATGTTGTTGGCTCCAGTGAATCTCCAAACACAAGAATCCTCACCAGGGGAGAAGAACACTTTCTTTCTAAAATTTCTATGTACTAGAATTTCCCTGAATGTATCTGCTAGAGCCCAGCATCCCTATGTTGTAAACACTGAGGAATGTAGGATTATAGCCCATCGCTGGTACTTTGAACTTCGTAAATGAAATTTAATGGAAAGTAGATTACTTTCCTTATTGTAGAGTGTGATAAATTCTTGGGAAAGGTACTGCACCCATTCGGCACTGTGTGTACAGGTGACCCCCTGGTCTGGGCAGGCCATGCAGCAACCTGAACTTCTTCAAACACTCCCACCACGATTGACGTGAGCCCTCTGTCTAGAATGCTCTTCCCAGCTCTCCATACACCATCTCCTTTTCAACCTTAAGGTCTCAAGATCTCAGTTCAGACTAGTCATCCTTAGCTGTCTTATCCCAAGTAGCCCCCAAACACCTCTTCCTGGTTCCTGCCTACCTTGTCATTCTACTTATTTTATTTATTGCCTTTAGTACTATTAGAAGGTATCTGGCTTGTTTTTTGCTTCCTTGTCTATTGTTTGGCTTCACTTTTTTCCTGTGAGTTCTGTGAAGGCCAGGTCTTATCAGAGCTGATTCCCTAGCCTTGCAATGCTGCCTGGCATATCCTTGATGCTTAGCAAATTTTTTCTTTCTTCTTTTTTAATTTTTTTTTTTTTAGATGAGGCAACCCTTGTTGACCTCACAGATTACAAGGACCTTTTCATCTTACAATCTCTTATTTTTTATTTTTTACACTTACAGCACCTGGTCTTCCTAGGTGGTCTCCCATATAAGTACTAACCAGGCCTGACCCTGCTTGCTTCCGAGATCAGACGGGATCGGGCTTGTTCAGGGTAGCATGGCTGTAGACAAATTTTTTCTTTTAATTATAAGTCTATGATGGTTAATTAATGTGCCAACTTGACTGGGCTAAGGGATGCCTAAATAGCTGGTAAAACATTATTTCTAGGTATGTCTATGAGATTATTTCCAGAAGATATTAGCATTTGAATCAGTAGACTAGGTAAAGACCATCTTCACCACTGCAGATGAGCATCATCTAACCCACTGAGGGCCTGAATAGACCAAAAAGGTGGAGGAAGGGTAAATTTGCCCTCTGCCTGAGCTGGGACATCCATCCTTCCCTGCCATCACATTGCTGGCACCCCTGGTTCTCAGACTCACACCAGGAGGTACACCATCAACTCTGTAGGTTCTCAGGCCTTTGGACTCAGAATGAATTAGATCATGGCTCTCCTGGTTCTCTAACTTGCAGACAGCTGATTGTGGACTTCCCAGCCTCCATAAATGCATGAACCAATTCTCTGAAGAGCCCTGACTAATAGAAAATCCAATATATTCTGGCTAAAATTTTATTAAATACAGGAAGGCAAGAGATTGTCATTTGTGCACAGCTGTGCCATTCTATCATTCATGTGCATTTTTCTCATTAAAATGTATACTCAAAAAATAAAAAAGACAGGAAGACATACAGGAAAAATTAAAATCAAACATAATCTTAGATATCACCAATTGTCAATATCTGGCACATATTTAAATATTTTCCTGGAGAATATGTGTATATGTGTGCGTATTCTTAATCTTGGCACTGCTGACATTTTGGGCCCAGTGATTCTTCATTGCATGGGGCCATCCTGACATTCTAGGATATTTAGCAGCATCCCTGGCCTCTACCCACTAGATACCAGTAGCACCCTCCCTCAAGTTGTGATGACCAAACATGTCTCCAGACATGTCCAAATATCCCTTGGGAGCAAACTCACCCCGGTTGAGAACCCCTGCTTTACAGTCAGATTTTTAGGTTGTTTCTAATTTTCTAGTATTATAAATAATGCTCTAATGACCATCCTTATATTTCTTAGTAAAAATATCTAAAATTGAGCTTGCAGCTGTCTATCTAAAGATTTGGATAAATAGTGTTAAGTTTGTTCTCCAAGCCTATACCAGAGTGTACAAGAGTGACTGTCCTTACCCCCACCCCACCCCTCAAATATTTAGCAACTTTTCTTAATCCCGGCATTAACAGCTTTCCAAAACTTGGCCCCAATACATCTTCTTACTTTGTTTTTCACAATTTCTCTACGTATACTCTAAGCTCCACCTTAATGTTTTTCATTCTTTCTGGCCTTTGCACCTTCATTCTTGCTCTGCCCTTGGCTTGTCCCTTATCACCTGGCTCTATTGCCATTCCCCCATGGATTCTTTGATGTTCTAACTAGACTCTTTTTCTACTTGGAACCCTCAAATGATTGGTTTCCTTCTATGCCTGTGGGAGTTTCTGCATTCTAGGCTGTACTATTTCTGTGCATCTATACTCTCATTAAAATTAAGCTCTTTGAGAATGGGTGTAAAAAACCTTCACCTGTTTTTAGAAGTCTCCAAAAGATCCCAGCCCAGGTTCTTTTCCATATAGTATGCCCGCCAGGCTTAGATCTGGCAGAGAACATAGGCAAACATTTTGCAAGAAATCTACTTTCACCTCATTTTCCAATATGCCAGAATGAAGAAGGCAAGCCTTTTGAAAACTTCCATCCTAATTGTCGGGTACGTACAGATAAGCTGATGTTTGCAGCAGGTTACCTCCTAACAAGCCTGTTAAACGGGCCTGATTTCAAACATCAGTGGAAGGAAATCTAGCTTCTTTCATTGGGAGCAGGGGCTGCCAGGAGGGTTAAAAAAAGATCATTGTGTGTAATCTAGTTTAGGAAAGTACATGTACTACTAGGTAGAAGAAAACAGGATTGGAGGCCTAACTATGCCACAGACTCATTCTGTGACCTTAAAAGTTTGTCCTCATTCAAGGCTTTGGATTTCCCAATTAACAAAATAAGAGAGTTTAATAATGTGTCTCTAACACTCCTGGACACATGACTCCAGATGGGTTTAGAGTAAGGGAGGACTGTCCAGGAATGGCCGACCTCTCCATTTCTTGCCTTGCTAAAGGAGCCTTATGGAAGAATAGCTGGAACTATTTATTTGGAATGATCACTGCTCCAAGATCCAAATTTCTCAGATGAGGAAACTGAAAAGCTTTGAAAAGTTAGGTCACTCAAATTACAGGTGAGTTTTTAAAATTATTTTTATTGAGATATAATTCACATTACAAAATCACCATTTTAAAGTGTGCAATTCAGTGTTTTTTAGTATATTTGTTATGTTGTGCCACCACTAATCTGTTTTCTCATTCTCTCATAACCGCTAATTAATTTTCTTTCTCTGTATGGATTTGCCTATTTCAGACATTTCACATAAATGGAATCATACAGTACATGGCCTTTTGTGTCTGACTACTTTCACTTGGCATAATGTTTTCAAAGTTCGCCCATGTTGCTGCATGTATTATTACTTCATTCTTTGTGTGGCCATACAATATTTTATCGTATCGATATATCATAGTTTGTTTATCCATTTATTAGTTGACGGGCATTTTGGTTATTTTCATTTGGGGACTGTTGAAAACATTTATGTAAAGTCTGTGTAGGCATGTTTTCAATTCTCTTGGGTATATACCCAGGAGTGGAACTGCTGGGTCCACAGGTGATTTTAAGACTGAGCTTAGAGGTAAAGATGAAGGACTAAAGGGAAAAAATAGGACCAAATAAGGAACCAACTGGGTCAAGGAGACATATTTTGTAAGGCACCTTTTTAGAAAGACCAGACTCTGAAATTCAGGACCTGCTCAAATGGGAATGGGCTGATCAGTCTATTAGTGGCCACCACAAATTCAAGTGTTGGGTGTAAAGGTCTCCACAGGCTCCCACCATTCATCACTCCTGCTAGTGGAATGGTGAAGGAAACTGGGAGGTGGGGAGTGTGCCAGTTTGTTCAGAGGATCCAGAGAGCAGGACAAGCCAGCAGGACAGAGATTTGCTATTTAACAAAGGCAGTACCCAGCATGCTTTAAGAGGTGGAGCTTGGGAGTTAGACCTGGGACTGAGTCTGGGTCTGTCATTTGCTATCTGTGTAAATTATTTATTTTCTCATGGACCTCACTTTGATTATCTGTAAAATTAAAATTATTTTACATGGTCGTCATGGAGATTAAATGCGATTATATATTGTATAGTGCAAAGCTATGCACGCAGTGCCTACTAAGTTGAACCATGTGAAATTGCCCCTACTGACCTCTTTTGTGTCATATAAATGGCCATTTTATACTGTTCGATTTAGGAGTTATTTAATCATTGTTAGTTATAATTATCAAATTAACTGGATTATCCTAAAGATAGTGAGCTCCTTGTCATTGAGGCTATATAAGCCAAGGATATAGCAAAGAGGATTCAGACATCAGTATTTAAGTAGAAAGTTGAATCTGAGACTAACAAGTCAGTAAGGAAGCTGTTTCAGTCTTCCCGGAGGAATGAGGAAATGGCCTAGGATGGAGGTTGAGAGAATGGAGAGAGAGGAGTGGGTGTAGAAGCAAGAAGACATGTTGGCTGACTGGGATATGGAAGCAAGAAGACAATGGTTCAGCCTGGGTAATTTGTGCATCATCGGGCCCCAGTAGGAAACTAGGCACTGAGCATCCCCCTTCAGGACATTTCACTAGTGTAAAATATTATTTAGCTTTCATTTCCAGATTAAAGGCCTTTTCCTTTCTGGCTTGCCAAACCCCATGTTCTCTGTGAAGCCACAGAGGGAAGACAATCTTCCTGGCCCCATCGGCTAGCCCTTAGAATTGAGGGAACAGCCTGGTTGCTCTCCACCCTCATATTATGCTACCTTGGTGCACTCCTTTGTTTCATTTGCTCTTACCCTAAATCTAGATTTGATATTAATTCTTAAATGTCCAGCCACCTGTCAAATTAGTGACTTTATTCATCTACTTGGGTTTCCTGTGAGGTCTGTCTCTGGAGCTTGGCTAGTTTGTAAAGTTCTCTTTGTTTTTATCTTGAGGGTCTAACCTAGGTCAATGCAGTAGCCACGTAAAAGTTTGTCTTTATGTGCATTTTTTGAAAACTCTGATTCTGAAAGGGATGTTTAACTCACAAACATTTAGGCTCTTTGAGGAACTCTGAAAAGTCAGGTAAACATAGGTCCTAAAAACATGCTTGGTGACCATACTAGTAGAAAGGCGACAGGTATAAGGGTAAACTTGAGCTTTGAAACCAGAGTGAGCTGAATTCTAATCTGTAATTTACAAACTTTCACAATGGGTGAATTATTTAATCTCTGGTCTCAATTTTGTCATTTGCAAATAGTGGATAACAATGATACTCATTTTATAGAGCTATTGTGAGGATTAGAGGCAGTATATTAAAACAGTTCTCAATAAATGTAGCCATTAATAATGATAATGTAAGCTGAGTATGAGGCACATTGATATTCAGTAGAAAGCAGAAGTAATGCAAATATATCTATTTTCCTATTTTTTAAAACCAAATCTTTTATGATTTTGCTCCTTTTAAAGTAACAAATCTTTGTGTTGTAGAAAATTCAGAACATTCAGGTAAGTAAAAAGCACATACGGACAGTCACCACTCAGAGAAACATTTTGATACACACTCTTCTTTTCCAATTATATAATTTTTAAAACAAAACTGTGGTTGGGCAATATTTATTTTGTTTGTTTAATGATATATGTAAACATCTTTCTATGTCATTAAATAGTCTTTTACCACATGATTTTTAATGGCCTCATAGACTTCTATTGGGTGGCTGTAGCATAATTTAACCTACTTCTTCACCTGTTGGTTATTTAGACTGTTTCTAATTTTTTAATATTTTTAATGAACATCTGTGTAGTTAAATCTTTGCACACTTCCTTAATGATTTGATCTTCTTAATAAAATACTTGTTCAGAAAGGCAGAACCACTTCACTACTAATTTTTAAAGAGATTGTCCTGTCTGCTCAAAATACGAGATTTTAAGTAAAGACATAACGGGCAAGTCAATATTTTAATGATCATTTCCTTTTTTTTTTTTTTCTTGGTGTCTTGCCTTTTTCTTTGCCTTCTTTATTCAAATAGTGATTGGGAGAGAAAGGGTAGGTTCACACAGATTTAAGAATGCTTATTTCTTCCTTCACACTTACTTTACATTGATCAGTACTCCGTCATATGGTTCCACCAAACTGTAAAGGAGGCTGAGGAATCTATTCTTGTTGAGATAACATTCCCGGTTACTATTTGTTTCAAGGCATTTGCTTTTGACCAGAAATTTCATTTCATTTCATTTGAGTTCATTCCATTACATTCCTATGGTAGCTCTTATGCTCAGATCCCATGCTCAAACATGCTGGTATGCACTTTGGGTGTTTTTGTTGAGTTTTAGATATTCAGCTTATTGTTGTTTCAAGGGGAGAGATCTGGGGACATCTCTCACTCCGCCATGTTTTTGACGTCAGACTAGATCATGTTCCATTTTGAATGACCATCTCCCACAGCAGCTAGCTCGTATCCCTGAAAGAACGAATCTGGGATGCTGGGGCTGATGGTTGCCATGAAATGTCAAACAACAGATCACTTTCTGTACCTAAATATTTTTAGCAAAAGTGACTTGTTCTCCTTCACCCTGGGTGTAAGAGTCACATTTCTTTTCTTTCTCCAAATCAAATTTTATGTGTTCCAAGTTTCCATCCCACAGTGCTGGCAGGATATTCAATCCTGATAATTATTACGATTGCTGCCTCACCCCAGGGCCATGTGAATATCTGTTGGTCTAACTCAGTCCAGCTAGAGAAAAGCCTGCTGGCCTTCAGTCCACACTGCTACCATGAATGTGCCCCTCATCCAAGTTGGTATGACCGCTGAAAAGGCAACATATCTGCTCTCCACTGGGGCTCAGGGTCCTTGTTGTGGCTCTAGCCCAGGGCCACCGACAGCTAACCATGTAGGAAGCCTTCTCACCTGTCCAGGGCAGGGAGGACCCAGATCCTTGCCACTTAAGGAACCTGCAAAGCTTAGCACTCTGTTTCAATCTTGGGGGAGCACTTTCAAAAATCTCCTTTCCCCTACTATTTGGCTGCCCATTTTTCCCCCCTCTAGGACAATTTACCTAATTTCACCTAAAGGCCCAAAGCAAGAGGGGATCTCTTCTTGAGCTTATGAATAGTTACTTCCTGCCTTGCTACACGGTGGCCCTGAGAGAAAAGAGATCAAGAAGGGCAAAGCCTCCTCTAGGGACTGGAGGAGAGGGGGTAGAGGCAAAATACCTATAATTGTTCAAAGTATTATTTGTAATATTAACAGAGTGGAAACAATATAAATATCCCTCAATGTTTAAATAAATGATGGTGCACTCAAACAGTGGAATACTACGCAGCCATTGAGGCCAAAGATTTCCTGTCCTGCATGTCCTTCTTACAATGTGACTTTGATACTTCTCCCTTTGAGACTTGGGGTCTACTGCTTTTCCTTAATTTTTATGACTTACGACCAACAAAGTGCAATAGAAGTGAGGCCTTGTGACTTTTGAGGCTGTACAGTGTCCAAAGAGCTTGCTGGAATGCTGGCTCTTGAAGCCTTTAGCTGTCACTTACACATGGACTGCCCTGAAAGTACCATGGTGTGAGGAAGCCCAAACTAGCTCACACAGAGAGAGACGCAGGAGAAGTACTGAGACACAAAAAGAGATGTCCAGATGGCTTTCAGCTGCTTCATCCCCATCCTCTGTCCCAACACTAGCCACTACCTGACTATAGCTCTATGAGAGACCAACTCAGTCAAGTTCTTACAAATTCCTGATCCACAGAAACCATGCAAACTTACAAAATAATTATTGTTTTAAGCCACTTAGTTTGGAGTGATTTGTTACTCACCAATATAGCCAGAAAGCAATCCTTTATGCACTGATATGGAACAATCTTCAAGGTATAATATTAACTTTTTAAAAGTGTAAAAAAGTGTATATTATATGCCCCTTTGTTTAAAAATATATATATATAAATATAAATATATATATTTAAGTCTCATATCGATCACTAGTTTGCCAAACATAGGTGTGCATTAAATCTCTTGGGAGGAGGGATCTTTAAAAAAAATGTCTATACACCAATTCAATCATAATATCTAGGGATGGGACCTGAACATTGTTATCTTTTAAAAGCTCTCTAAGAGATTACAATGTGCAGTCAAAATGGAGAACTGCTGGTATAGAATAACCTTGAAGGTGACACAGAAAACGTGCTGTGTTTGCTTCCAGAAAGGGATACTGGGGTAAGAATGGTAAATCTGGGAGGGAAATTTACTTTTCATTGTAAACTGATCTTTTTTAAATGTTTACTTGGACATGTTACCTATTTCTGAGAACAATCAAATTTTTAAAAAAAGTAAAACACCTGTAGTAGTGAAAGTGAATCAGAATAGCAAATGGGGAATAGCTCATTCAATAATGGGACTCAGGTCAGGGCCCACTATAGTGGAGTCTCAGAGGAAGTGACCTGTCCTTCCTGGGCATAATGGGAATTCAGGAAGTGCTGAGGAGGTGAATGCTGAAGTGGTTTCTGACCTGAAATGACTTATTTGCTGACCCACAAAAACTCCACTTAACTACATCATTAGTTACTTGTTGAAAAGCAGTTTGGGACAGAGTAATGCCTAAATAATATGTTGGCCTCTGGCTGCCAACCACCTCTGTGAACCTTAGACCAACAGGAGGAAAAATGCCCAGGCAAATGGGAGGGGTAAAGACATCTGGGTTCTGGCTGGCTGGGCTGCTGATCTGCTGTTATCAAGGAAAAGCAGATTATTAGCCATTCTCCATTAGCAGTGATTTCGTTATTTGTTTCACCTCTTATATTCCCACTGCAGGGAATTGGGTGGGGCATTGATCAAGGTAAGGTAGAAGGGCAGTTCCATGGGGCCCCTGAGGAAGTATATGTGGGGAGGTGGGGAGATCATGACATTAAATAGCCACCTGGGACGCTGAACTGAAAGGCAGAGAAGCTCCAAAGGCTGACCTAAAGCTTCTTCTCTAGAACTATCTACCTGCATTGGGTCAATGTGTTCTTGGGTTTTGGCATCTGGCAGCTCCTAGTTTGAAAGCCCACCTCAAAATCCACTACTTGTCAGTTGCATGACCTTGTTAAGTAATTCAATATTCTGAGCCCCAGTGTCTTCATCTGTCACATAGATTAAAACATATGGAATAAGAGAAAGTAATAACCATTCTTAAATTAAGCCAGTGTTTATTGGTGTCATTCCACACAAAGATGGCGGTGAATTCTTACATTTGACTACAGGTGAGTGTAGTGGTTAAGAGTGGGCTTTGCATCAGATGCAACTGGTTAAAATCATGCTATTGTCACTTATCAATGAGCCCTAGGGCAAGTCGCCTAACATCTCTGAGTCTCATTTCCCTACCTCTAAAGGGAGAATCATAATATAGTACCTCCTTTTGCAAAAGCTACTGTGAGGGTTAAATAAGATAACCAATGTGAAGAGTTTTGTGCATCCCCAAATAAATATGCAAATCGGCAGCTTTGTCATTCTGCTTGTTTTGCAGCCTATTAGGAGCTGACAAAGTACTTTACACCCAGAGTTTTACTTGACCCTCTCCAGGACTCTGGGGGCAGGCCATTAACTACCCTTTGTAAGGTGAGAACATTGACCCATTGGGGTGAGGTGATTTGTCTCTAGTCATAAGAGGCAGAGTCAGGAGTAGAACCCAGGTGTTCTGGTTTCCTAATATAGCTTGTGACTCTGGAAGCTCTGAATCTGGTGGGTAACAGAAACTTGAGGATCAACTCTGGATAGGAAAGGGAATTCCTAAAATGACTATGAAGAAGTTCACTGGAAAAGGAAGGAAGTTAATATTTTGCTTCCTTCACAAGTCCTCTTTCATTCCTATCTAGTAGGCCCCCACAGGCTATAAACAAGAAGAATGGACAACTTAATATATACTCAATATCTAAATCAAGTCTAAGACAAGTTTTGAGCCCCAAATTTAGAATGCCATATCTATTTTTAAGTTTTAAAAGCAGGTACTCTAGGGAAAATATCATAAAGATTCTTCAAAGAAAAAAAATACTCTAGTACAGTCTTGATGAAACATTGAAAAAGACCATCAAGCTGAACAGCTGACTGATGACAACCCTAGTTGTGACGTCTGTTCTTAGCTATATTTTCAAAAGCATCAAAGTTATTCTGCTATCTCCTAGCAAATTGTCAAATCAGTCAGGAATTACTGTTAGGTTCCAGTCACAACTGTCTATTCGTTAAAATTTTAAAAACAAAAACAAAAAAACTACCAATAAACTTTGGTCTTTAAATGAATTCTCATTAAAAAATTAATAATAATAAAAATATCAGAGGGTGGACAGTTCTGGCCAATGATTAAACCAAGATGGCATGATAGGACGTGACTGGCAGAGAAGGCGTCACTGAGAGGTCAGGCCTTTAGGCTGGCACCTGAGAGACTAGAAGAAACCAGGTAGCCAGAAGCAAGCAGTTTGGTGGGCAGAGGCCAGGAAGAGTGGAGAGTGATGAGGGCGGGAGAGATGCGAGGTGGCAAAGGAAGGGCCAGGGCCTAGACCATTCAGGGCCTTGAAGGCATAGGGAGAGATTTGAGTTTACCTATAAATGTCACTGAAGGTATTAGAGGATTGGAATTGTATTTCAAATTTATTTTTACATCTTATTTACATTTTTTAAAATGCCTCTGGCTCTTGGGCCCTTCGAATAAATTCCACTAGGGCAAGAGCCTCTAACTTTCTACGTGACCTTTCACCATCTAAAAAGGGAGGTGGGAGAGAACGGGGTCCCAAGGAGTCAGAGATAAAGACGATGTCCCTCGCAAACGCAGAGCACTTTCCAGGCTCCAGACAGAGCGCTTCCGCGTCGTTCTTGATTCCTTTTCCTTGCTATACTCTCGGGGTTAAGGTGGAGAACCCATGAACCGCCCACTTATGATTCACCACAGCCTGAAGCGGGAGAGGAACCTAGTCAAGCATCCTGGAACGCGTGGCCCTTTCTGCCCAGGACAGCCTATCGCGAGGAGGAAAGCGGCCAGGGGGCGGAACTCCTGGCAGTCCCCGCCGAGTCACTGGCTAGCAGCCGCGTCGCTCGCTTACCGTGCCATGTGACTGCCACATCCCAGGCGTTTGCTCTAGGTTCGCTTTCCGCATCTCTCCGTGGGTACCTTTTCTCCGCGCCCCTCGGTCCCGACCGGGCGGGTCCCGCCTCCTCCGGGGACGGACGATGGGCGGGGGAGGAGACGGACTGGTACAAGACAGGCCGGCCCAGGGCCGGGCCGCCTCTGCCTGCGCAGCAGTGTACCCTTATACCTGCACAGCAGAGGACGCGCCGCGGGACCTCTTCGCGCCGGACCAGGGAGGTGAGAAGAGCCGAGGGGACGCGAGAAGGGGGAAGGGAACGGTGCCAGCGCCCCCGCCGTCCGTGGGCCCCCCTTAAGGTTGTCCTGGCCTGTGCCCCAGCCGTGCTGGGAGGAAGCTCAGACCAACGGTCGCCGCGGATGTCGCGGCCTGGCCATGGATGGTGGGCATGCATTGGGGATTTTCCCTGGGTCGGCAGGGGCAGAGGCTGGGCAAGTGTCAAAGCCACACTCCTCCACCTCGGTGATCCCGGTTCAGGTCCTCGGACTGAGGGCTGCCCACCCTCCAGCCCACGCATCACACTGAGTGCCTCCGCACCTCGCAGGTAAAAAAAAAGTACAGCTCCTCTGACCAAGTCTTTGTCAAACCATCTTTAACCCAGATATCTTGGGAGCAGTACCCAGCAATATATGAGCTGCCACCACACCCCCGCTACCACCCGGACAGATGAAACTGAGGCCTGGACACCAGAGAGGACTTGATTATCTTGGTTTTTAAAATCACACGACTGGTTAAGTACAAGTCAGGACTTGTATGTAATTCTTGAAGATTTACAGACTATGTTGAATTTCTTTCACTGGATAGATGGGGACACTGGAAAGACATAGAGAGGACCAGGGCCTTGCCTAGAATTACACAGCAGGTCATTTGCAGAGCTAGGACTTGTACTCCCAAACTTGTAGAATGTCATGCTGGGCCCTTGCACAGACTGGGACCACAGTGGGTTAGAAGCATTAAGGACTTTAACTCTTTTCTGGCATCCAGTCTTTTTTTCTTCTTGTCCCCAGGGCTCTTTATGTGAAATCTGGTACTAATGTGATAATCAATATTGGGTTAAGCAGAAGTCCCTATTTTTGAAAATTGAATCAATAAGAAATGGAGAGTCAAACCTGTTGGAAAGAAATGAGCTTTTTTCCCCTCCATGAATCTCAATAGACAGAGACTGGTAGCTATCATTTACTGAGCAAATGCTATGTGCCAGGCATTGTACTAGGTACTTTACTTGTGTAACTTTGCAACAACTCTGCAAATTAGGTGATGCGATCCCCATTTTACAAGTGAGAATGATGTTGAGTAGAATGAAGTTTTTCACCCAGTGCCATGCAGCTGTCGAACAGTGTAGCTGGGATCTGAACAGAGATCTGTCTGACTCCAGAACATACCCAATGTTTCTCCAAGTTTGGCCCTCAGCTCAGTATCATCCAGGGAGCAGTCTTAGATCTCACCCCTGGATTTGTCTGAGAACCTACCTTTTAACACATCTCTAGTTTAATATATCATTGCACATACTGTAAGGTGCTGCCTCCAAGGGGAAGATCTAGACATGACACATTCAGGTGATTTTTAAGCATTCACATAACTTTTAGTGGGCATACCGCCCCCCCCCCCATCCCAAGGCAGATGCTTGTCAAACTATGTAATTTCTTGCAACAAGCTTAGTTATGGTATGTGGGAGGTAGAAGGAGACCTCACAATATTTGTTAAGCACTTATTCAGGAGATACAGCTGTGAACAAAACAGAGCAAGTCACTGCCCTCATGGGAAAGACAACAAGAAAGTAAATGTATAGTATGAGATCGTGAGAGGGCCAGGGAGAAAAGTAAAACAAAGGAAACAGTGCAAGGCAGGGAGGGGCCCAGGAAGGAGGCATGGCGGCCGCAGTGCTCTTTTATCTATTGTGTCTAGGAAGGAACTGATTAAGGCAGCATTTGAGCATTCCAGTTAGAGGGGCAGCGAAAGGAGATGGAGGTAGAAGCCTTCTTGGCTTGTTTATTGTCTGGGATACAAATTATTCTATGCAGCCACAGAGGTAAATTTTATATTATTACTCCTAATAGAAAAAGGAAATGAAAATGTTACCAGTGCATGTGTTTAATATGAAAGATAAAATAATTTCATTCTTAATCCTTTTACTAGACCCCCTTCAAGCTGTTTGTTACCATCACCATTTAAAATTAATAAAAATGGATTGAGAACTTGGCCACAAAATATTGCTTTGAACTAGTTCCTAAGACCTCTTAGCAAGGAAGCAAATTTGGGTATTTTAGAAAAAGAGCTAAGCTTGGAAATTGGAAGATGAAGTTTGAGAATCTGGTTCTACCAGTTGAACAAGTCACTAAACTGATTTTTCTCATACGAGAGACAGGAATTCATACGCTGTTCTCAGATTTATTGAGGAGGCAGGTGGGAGATATATGTGCAATCTTTATGAAAGCAGTGAATTACTATGCAAGGAACTACCTATTTGATCATGATTTTACATTAAGTTATTTTCCTTTGGATATTTTATTATTTTGTCTTGTATTGGGCTTTATACTAGAAACAGTATGTCATAGTGTTTGCAATACTGACGTAAGCGTTATGGTGGTTCTTCTTTTTTCATCACAGACATAAATGAACATGCTAATCATTTGTGTTAATGGAAGATAAGGAAGATTTTTTTGTCTTCATTATATTTACTTGAAACTTCACCTATTTGTTCATTTTAATACACATGTATATAGCTATACATACCAAGTGTGAGGCATTGTGTTACACTGGATTATGTGGAAACAAGAATGACTTGGTGTCTGCCCTTAAATGTATAGTCTAGAGGCATGTAAATTATTTAAGTGCCAAATAGTTATAGGTAATATGTTGGAGAAGCATAGCCCAAGAAGTTTCAGTCAGTCCCCTTATCCTATGGCATTTGAGGTGAGCCTTAAAGGATCAGAAAAAGGACCGAAATGGAGAGAGAGAGAAGGAAAAGACATCTCAGACTAAAGAAACAACATGAGCAAAGGTTCAGAGGAGTTAAGGATGCATAATATAGCATGGATTGGTGACTGGAATACTGGTGCGTAGAAGGAAGCAAAAGAAAGGCAGTTTTAGGCTTGTTCACAAAAGACGGTACTAAAGTTTTTAGACTGTATTCAGTAGGAGGTGGGAAACTGTAGATTTTTCAAATGTGTATCCAGTTGGTTTAGTCTTGTGTTGTTAATGAATGCTTCTTTTGAAGAAGAGGCAGCATAGCATAGTGGTTAAAAAATGTTTGTTCAATTACGTGTTTAAAGCTAAAAAATGTCTGCAGCTTTCAAACAGTTTAGGGGAAGGAAGAAAAAAAACAAGGAAACCCATGTGTTTGAAGAGACTGCAAAAGTGTAGAGTAGCAAAACTGGTGAATTCTTGAATTGGTAAATAGGTGAATTGTGAATATACCTGTGTTCCTTTCTTTCAATTCTTTCGGAGATTCAAGAAGTTTCAAAATAAGCAGTCTAGAAATAGTGAGCAGTGTGAATACTGGAAAATTATTTCCAAACTACACAGTCCACACTTACTCCAGCCTTTTTCTAATCTAACAGATTTCTCCATATAAGAAAAGAGACTTTGGGTAGATGACTTGTTCACATGAACAGCAGATTAATGTTAAGATTTCAAGGTTTCCACAAACTTTAGATGTAGGTTATTTTATATGGTTTCCTATTTATTTCTCCTCTTTTTTTTAGATTTTTCAGTCTTTTCTATGATTCTATTTAATCTTCTTTGTGTTATATAACCATCACTACTATCTTTTTCCAAAATTTGAAACAGAAACTCTGTACCCACAAAGCAATCTCCATCCCCCCGCCAGCCCCTGGTAACCAATAATCTATTTTCTGTCTCTATAAATATGCTTATTCTAGATATTTGCTATAACTGGAAACATACAATATTTGTCCTTTGTGTTTATCTTCTTTCACTTAGCAAAATGATTTCAGAGTTTGTCCATGTTGTAGATGAAGAGTATCAGAACTTTGTTCTTTTTTAGTGGCTGAATAATATTCCATTTTATGGCTTATATCCTATTTTGTTTATCCATTCATCTGTTGATGGACACTTAGGTGGTTTCTACCTTTGGCTATTGTGAATAATACTACTATGAACATTGGCATACAGGTATTTGTTTGAGTCCGTGTATTCAATTATTTTGGGATATATACCTAGAAGTGGAATGGCTGGCTCATATAGTAATTCTTTTTGAGGAACCACCAGACTGTTTTCCACAGTGGTTTTACTACTTTTCATTACCACCAGCAGTGTATCAATTACCTTTCAAAGAAACAAAAATCCAATTTTAAAAGTCAAAGCTAATTGCTTTTTGAAAATTTTTTGTTGAAATAACTTTTTAAAATAAAAAACAATCTATCCACCAAAAATTACCTATTAAGTGCCCCTGTGAGATAATTCTATGTGAGGTGTCGTGAGAGTACACAAAAGTATAAAACATCTCCCTGAAAAATTTTAAACATAGAATGGGAATTCAGAGAAGAATGAGATACCATTTATGTGCTGATGACCTATATACCCTTCCCCACCCCATTTTTCCAATTTTGGCTTCTCTCCTATGCTCAAGACCACCCCCACCCCCACCACCATTTCTGACTGTTTACTGGGCATCCTCATTTGGAGATCTTATAGGAAGTTCAAACTTATGAAACCTAAAGTCAAACTTTTTGTTGTCTTGTATGTTTCGATTTTCTCCTCCATATTCCCATTCACCATCCTTTCTTTTGTGTGATCTCCCTCAGAATTCATCTTCAATTTGTTCATTTCCTTTAAGTACCAGAAGATGTAATAATTATTTATCAAATGAGTGATATAGTGATTTTTTTTTTCTCAAAAACCTTTAGGGCCTATGTTCTACCTGCAAATTAAAGTCCACTTTTTTCAACCTGCCATACAAGGGCCTCCAGAATCTTCCTCAGATACCTTTGCAGCTTCTTCTCCAACTAATCTCCCATATGCACTGATACTTTAAACATACCATTCTTATTTCTGATTCTTTTCCTCCAACCTCAGAACTATTGCTGTTTCTATTTTCTTCTCCCTTACCGGTTTTCCAAGTCCTTATCTTTTCAACTCTGACTCAGATTTTAGAGCCCAGGTGTTCTTTCCTTGAAACCTTTCTAAACTATTCTGGCTCTTGCAGATTTCTCTCCTGCTTAGATGCTATGATAATAGTTGGCAGCTTCAGTTTTACTTAGCAGTGAGGTTGTGGCATACATACACAGAGCAAGGCATGATGATGGAACCACTGTGTTTCAGAGGCAGATTTTTCCTCTGAAAACTATCACCCTCTGAAAAAGGATTTCCGTTTCGTTTTATGCGCACTATTAGATAAAAATTAGATGTCATAATTACTTACCAGAGGTAGACATTGTTTCGCTCATATCTGTAAATTTTCTAATAGAAGTTGGCTGACCACCATCAGGCTTGGATCAGAGGGACGTCCACTGCTCTTGGACTCTTAGTAACTCACATGTACCAGTGCTGCTGTTTAGTCACCTGGGTAAGACTGCTTTCTATGTAGTCACAGCTGCACATGCCTAGTTAAAAAGAAAATATAGAAATGTCTTTTGTGTTAGCTAAACTACCATTATACTTTAATATATGCATATATAAATGTATTTTTCAATATTATGTTTTTTTCCCCTCCAGTTTCTGCAGGGTAATATGGAAAGTTTCAATGTCTTCCTATGGAATCTATTCTCAATTATTGATGTTAGTATAAAAGGGGGAAATTCACCTATATGATACAGTAGTTTATTGAAATTCATGGAACATGTAGTTTTTATTCTAACCTTCTTAAGATGAAAATCTGTCTGTAGAATATATTCTAAGGATAAACACTGTAATTTCTTAAATTTTCATTAGTAATTGGTAAACTATAATTAAATCAGTAACGGGCTTAGGGAAGTGAGAGGATTTTTGTGCAAAAAGGAATACTTGAGAAATATGTTCCAAATTAGATATTTCCACTTGAAAATCAACAGTACTTTATATCCAACTTTTTTCTGTATTTAAGTTATTTTAGTGACTATATTTGTTCCTATTTTGGAAAGCATACACCTGGACACTTTCAAAGATGAACCAAAATGAAGCTTGCTTTCAAGGACCTTAATTTGTATGGAGGTCATACCTACAACTTTACTTAAGATAATTTTTAGTGGTTTTATATTGTTTTGGGTCTTAACATAGATTTGAAAAGGAAATATAGTTTTGAGGACAATTTTCGGGGGTGAGTAGGATAGGTAAGAAGATTATAGAAAGCTTTTGGGTTGAGACTGATGGCAGAATCAGTTTCACTTCTAGGACTTTTTGTGTTGAATACCTAAGTTTTTGAGAGCTAGAGATGGGAAAAGATCATGTAGATATCAGTGCTAGATTATTTTAGATAGCAGGTAGGTGAATCTGGGATATGTAAGGTAGTTGAATTTTTAAGTGTTTAGAAATACATGAACTTTGAGAAAACTCATTAGATAGGAGGTAGGAATAGTACCATGCTCAAAAAAGAGCTATTCTTGGAGTCCTAAAATCTGGATTTTATTACCTGGCTATGTCACTTACCAGCTAAATAGACTACTAAATTGCTTTATAATCCGTGCAAATATTTAAAGTGGACTTCTACAAAAAATAAAGTAGACTTGTTCTAGACAGCATATAGTTGGGGGTTTTTTTTTCCCCCCAATCTGAGAGTCCTGTCTTTTAATTGGAATGTTTAGACCATTCACATTTTTTTTATGTTTGGATTATTTATATGTTTGGATTAAACTCTACCATCTGCCAGCAGTTTTCAATTTGTTGTATTTTTTTTTTTCCTTTTTCTGCTTTCTCTTGGGTTGAGAATTTTTTATGATTCCATTTTATCTTCACAATTGACTTATTATGTATATCTTTAAAATTTTTAGTGGACACCTTTGAGTTTACAATACACATCTTTAACTAAGCAGAGCCTACTTTCAAATACGATTGTATCATTTCACATCTAGTGTAAGACCTTGCAGTCCCCATTTATTGTGCTATTGTTTTCATACATTTTATTTGGTATATACTATAAACAAAATGCATTCCTACTTTTACAGGCCATCCTGATACCTTTTCTGGAGAAAAAACTGCAGGGGGATCCAGGCAGAGATGGAGAAGAATCCTTGAATGATTTATACTCTTGAGAATTACTATACTCAGTGAATTATTTGTTTTGACTTGGCTGTTTATGGTCTGATTCTTTTTTTTTCCCCCTGACCGAAACAAATGAGGTTCAACTAAGGAAAGTGAACATAAGATACCTACCCCAAAACGTAACTCTCATGAATGACAAGTAGAACTGTTAAAATGTGTGAGCACTAAGACTTACTTAATCAGTTAACTGAGGTGTTTTCTCTGGGGTAGAAGGCTGAAGCATCTATCTCCAGAAATGTCTTCAGACAGTACAGAGAAACGTGACCTTCCACCCAAGGACTCAGTTGAAGGAAATGACCAACACACTCATCCATCTAGGATCCACCTGGAGCTTGAAAAGGAGTCAAGTACTGACTTCAAGCAATCTGAAGCCAATAATGAATGCAGACATTATCCTAGGATCCACGTGGAACCTCGAGAAAAATCAAATACTAACTATAAGCAATTTGTCATCAAAAAACTACAGAAGAGTTGCCAGTGCAGCCCAGACAAAGCAAAAAATATGATTTTGGGTTTCCTTCCTGTTTTGCAGTGGCTCCCAAAATATGAACTAAAGAAAAACATTTTAGGAGACTTGATGTCTGGCTTGATTGTGGGTATCTTGTTGGTGCCCCAGTCCATTGCTTATTCGCTCTTGGCTGGCCAAGAACCGATCTATGGTCTGTATACATCTTTTTTTGCCAGCATCATTTATTTCCTACTAGGGACTTCCCGTCACATCTCGGTGGGCATTTTTGGAATACTGTGCCTTATGATTGGTGAAGTAGTTGACCGAGAACTAAACAAAGCTGGCTATGACTCTTCCCATATTGCCCCTACTTTAGGAATGGTTTCAAATGGGAGCACATTATTAAACCATACATCAGGCAGGATATGTGACAGAAGTTGCTATGCAGTTAGAGTTGGCAGCACCGTGACCTTTATAGCTGGAGTTTATCAGGTAAGAAACAATAGAACGAATGGTTGCTTCTGGCAAAAGAAATTGCTATGCATGAAATCTCAGATCTGTAAGGAATCTTAAATATTGTAATATTAAAACTCATTTATTGAATGCTGAAGATACGTGAGGAATCGAGCCAGAATTCGAACTCTACAGATGTGATAAGGCTGCTGCTCTTTTTTTGAACCCAAGGCTGCCTCTTAACCAGTACATTTCATTCAGCCAGATTTTAATTATTTGGTTGTAGAAATTTAGACCAGAAAGGGACCCCAGACCACCCAGTACAGCTCCTTAATTTTTTATGTCAAGAAACATTGCTTTGCTTGAGACTATGGGTGGTTAGTTATTGGCAGAGTCAGCATTAACAGTCAGAGGGGGGGTAACAGAATGGGGGGTGGGAGAGGGGGAGTTTATCAAACTATAGATGACTACTCCCCTTCCTTTAGAATTGCTGGTCTGGTAACTCCCATCAGAGATAGTTCTCTTGGACTATTGGAGAGGGATAAAGTTGGGGACCACTATTTTATATTATCAGCCAGGAGAAAAGATTATAAATGAAATTCTTGAGTTTCCTATAGAATCTTCCATTATCATCATGCCTCTGCCTTTTGGCCTCCAGGAGTCAGTGCCAGCACTAAATCTCTTCTCTATCATAGGCATTTGGAACCAAGGAGGGAAGGGGAAGAGCAGCTCACTTTATCTGGTGTTTGGATGAAGGGGGGTGGGGGATGCAGAAGAGTTGTGCTCCTCAAAGTCCATTTTTGCTTTTTGATTAGTGTGCCTCACCAAGAATGAAGAATAGAGCAATAGAATTCTGAGGAATTATTGGAAAGAGGAAAAAGTAAATTAAAACATATCTTTGAGGATGTAGAATTAATATGGTAAGCAGTATAACATAAGTACATATATACTGGATGAGAATAGTTTCTCAGTATGAGGTTAGATTAAAGAGAGTTCTATAATAATTTCAAAAGCGTGAATCTAATTTTTGGTTTTCATCAGTTAAAACATCACTTTTATGGCAATGGTTTGTAATACATGAATTTTTCTAATTTGAGTTTTTATGATTTCTTGTGGATCCTTGAGAATTTTTTCTTTTTGAAAGAGTTCTGAACCTTATTCAAGTTTAAGAAGCATTGTACAAGGTAGGGATCCTAAGTTCTTGTCTCACCTGGGCTAATGAGTAACAGTGTGCTTAGCCCTCTGAGTGTCAGTGAAATGAGCCCTGTCTCTGTGAAATGAAAGGACTGATATGTGATTGCATTTTTTCTAGCTCTGACAGGCTGTGATGCTTGATGGTATGTCACCATGCAAAGGGGTGGGAGGAGCACGTGCGTGAGAGCACGTGAGCTGGAGCAATACAGGATTTAGAAGCTCTTTTCCGTTTTATTTAACACTTGTATGTCCTTCTTTCCAGGTAGCAATGGGCTTCTTTCAAGTGGGCTTTGTTTCCATCTACCTCTCAGATGCCTTGCTGAGTGGATTTGTCACTGGTGCTTCCTTCACCATTCTTACATCTCAGGCCAAGTATCTCCTTGGGCTCAGACTTCCTCGGAGTAATGGTGTGGGCTCACTCGTCACTACTTGGATACATATCTTCAGAAACATCCATAAGACCAATCTCTGTGATCTCATCACCAGCCTTTTGTGCCTTTTGGTTCTTTTGCCAACCAAAGAACTCAATGAGCACTTCAAGTCGAAGCTTAAGGCACCAGTTCCTACTGAGCTCATTGTCGTTGTGGCAGCCACATTAGCCTCTCATTTTGGAAAATTAAATGAGAAATACAATACCAGTATCGCAGGACATATTCCCACTGGGTTTATGCCACCCAAAGCACCGGACTGGAACTTAATTCCTAGTGTGGCTATAGATGCAATAGCTATTTCTATCATTGGTTTTGCTATCACTGTATCACTCTCTGAGATGTTTGCCAAGAAACATGGCTACACAGTCAAAGCTAATCAGGAAATGTATGCCATTGGCTTTTGCAATATCATCCCATCCTTCTTCCACTGCTTTACTTCTAGTGCAGCTCTTGCAAAGACCTTGGTTAAAGAATCAACAGGCTGCCAAACTCAGCTTTCTGGTTTGGTGACAGCTCTGGTTCTTTTGTTGGTCCTCCTGGTAATAGCTCCTTTATTCTATTCCCTTCAGAAAAGTGTCCTTGGTGTGATCACTATTGTAAATCTCCGGGGAGCTCTATGTAAATTTAAGGATCTGCCCAAGATGTGGAGGGTTAGCAGAATGGATACAGTTATCTGGTTTGTTACTATGCTGTCCTCTGCACTGATAAGTACTGAAATGGGCCTGCTTATTGGGGTTTGTTTTTCTATGTTTTGTGTCATCCTTCGTACTCAGAAGCCAAAGAGTTCATTGCTTGGCTTGGTGGAAGAGTCTGAAATCTTTGAATCTATGTCTGCTTACAAGAACCTTCAGGCTAAGCCAGGCATTAAGATTTTCCGCTTTGTAGCCCCTCTCTACTACATAAACAAAGAATGTTTTAAATCTGCTTTATACAAAAAAACTCTCAACCCAATCTTAGTAAAGGCAGCTCAGAAGAAAGCAGCAAAGGGAAAGATTAAAAAGGAAACAGTGACTCTCAGTGGCATCCAGGATGAAGTTTCAGTACAACTTTCCCATGAGCCCTTGGAGCTCCATACCATAGTGATTGACTGTAGTGCAATCCAGTTTTTAGATACAGCGGGGATCCGTACACTGCAAGAAGTTCGCAGAGATTATGAAGCCATTGGCATCCAAATTCTGCTGGCTCAGTGCAATCCCTCTGTGAGACGTTCCCTGGCCCGGGGAGAGTATTGCAAAAAGGAAGATGAAAACCTCTTTTATAGTATACATGAAGCGATGACCTTTGCAGAAGAAACTCAAAATCAGAAAGGAATATGTATTCCCAACGGTCTGAGTCTTTCCATTGATCAACTGAATAAGGAGATGGAAGGAAAAAGAATGTCTAGCCAATAGCAACTTGCACAATTGAAATTTCAACCTATTGGTGAGACATTCTTTCTTTGAAGCTGATAGCCTTTGTAGATACACAAATACAGTAGAACTCGTAAGGCAAAATTGAAAAGAAGAAAATACGCGATTTCAAGCTTTCTTGCAGCTGTGAGGTATTCTTGGGAGTTAAATATCTATTGAATTGAACTGTGAAGTAGCCCTACAACTTAATGACTATTCTCTTTTAGGAGATATGCATTGGGACTCTTAATTCTCCAAGAGGTAAAAGGGTAAAGTTGGCACTTACATGAAAAGTGCCAGAGCCTACATGATATGGCTCTTTGGAGGGAGCCTGAAAAGGAAGCAGGGAAAGAATATTGTGCCTGCTCTCAAGCAGATCAAGGGGCTTCTGGAACATAAGGTAATAACTAGACAAGTTTGTTCTTATTTGTACTTCTCCATACCCAGTCTTTGCTCCCCGGATGGCAATAGGATCTCTGACTTTTTAATAGGAAAGCACCATTCCTTTCCTGAAGGCAGGGAACCACAGGCAGAGTCTCATCAAGAGTCTGATGGCTGGGCCTGTTTGTGAAGTCCTACCAGCCAGCTTCACATTATATAGAACACTCTTTGTAATCATTTGATGATTTCAGTTATGCCTTTTTTTCTTAAGTAGGTAAGCCAAGAGCTTTTCATAATCAGGAAAAATAATGGGAATCCTTTTTGTCTTTTCTGTGACCTCTGTCTCTGTTTCTGAGTATTTCTCTACTGTATTTAGTGTATTGCCCATGGAAACTGCTATGTCTGATTACTGGTGACAGGCTTGCTAGATAAAAAGCAGAATGCTGACTCTGCAATTCTACACAGCATTTTAAATGAGCGTGAGGCAAACTGTTAAAGATAGATTGCACATGGGAATGATTAACAGTTCCCCTTAAGAATTTACTTAATAGTGATTTTTTTTCCCCTTTCATGGCATTTTAGCAAGGGTTGGCTAGGGATTGACAATCTTTCTCGAATAGAAACTCCTGTTCCTCTGTTAGAAAAAGTTTATTATAACCAGTGGAAAAGAATACACAGAAGCTTCCAAAGGAACATCAATAATTAATTTATAGATGTTGTAGTGAAAACAAAGCTAAAGCTTACTGCCATGTACCCTATTGATTTATAATAAATATTGATGACAGTGACAGCTTCTAACAATTTGGACTACCTAAACTATTATCCAGGAGGATTTAGAAGCATCACATTCAAATAACCCAGTTATTTATGTATTATTTATGATAGCTGCATTTGATAATAGGATTTGATCCTTTACCTGATATTTCTCTCCAAAGGTGGATATAAACAATTCTGGAGCTTTATGTAATTAGCAAATTCTTGAATTGTGTTTTGGTTTGTACCTCTCCCATCCAAACAAACGAGAAATTCTGTTTTTTGATAGCCAGTTGTAAAAACATTTAAGATTTCACTAAAATTTAAATCTCATCCTCTCTTTTTGGGGTGAAGTCTGTCTATACCCACATTTAAAATAATTTTTGGTTGCTGGTATTTAAAGAAATCAGACCTGAAAACCAAAGCCTAATTCACCAACAAAAAATGTGTTCATTTGCTTTCATACTGAAGGCCATGGACTTTTAGTTCATTAGGTGATATTTTACAAACTTTATTGATATAAAAATATCTTGCTTACTCTAATTTGACAAATGTATAATATTTTGAGTATCTTGAAATAGTCATTTAATTGAAATGTAATGTGTATACTCTTAACAGCTAAAACTTTTACAACGCTATTTTTAGATTTGTTATTATTAGGGGTGGAGTATGCCATGGCCCAGAGAGACTAAGGATACTATTCAAGAGAGGGGTGAAGGAAATAGACTCTCTAACCAAACAAGGGAGAACACAGAGAGACTCAATTGAATAGGATCCAAATCCCTCGTTAGCCCCACACAACAGTGGGGAGATCAGGATTAGGAGCCAATCTTAGTTTGAGAGCAAGGTCAAAACTGGGTTCTGTTTTTTCTGGAAGGGGATGGGGCACAGATTCACCAAAGATGAAAGAGCTGAGGGGCATGCAGCAGCCAGGGTTGGGGCAAAAGTCTAGGTTGACCTACTCCGGAGCACTAGTAAGTGTAGTACTATCTGTGCCTTGGATGGTGGTAAAATTGACAGATGTCTGGTTAACAATTACTTTTTAAGATTGTTAATTAGGACCAAAGGGAAACAAGATTTGGGCAGTCTGACTTAGTTTTAAAACAATAATAGACACTGAAGCCAAATTTGTTGAAAAAATTATTGTGTGGTAAATGGTCATCTTTAGAAGTATATCATATTCTCTTAGTAATTTGTCATTTAAGAATATATTGTCTGGGTATTAGCCCTGATCTTAATATAAAAATGAGAAAAAGGCTAAAGTGAATTTCTTGGGAACTTAAAATTGTGTCTAGGAGTTATAATGAAAAGTTCAAGGTCTGTGATCCTTATTAATGTTTTTAACGAATTATTTTCATCTATGTAGTACTATCGATGAGCTATAGGTTCTTTTTGCATCAATGTAGGTACTATCTCAAATACTTCCTGAGGATCTATGCAAGAGTCTAGGGCTCTGTACCAGGTGCTAGACTCTGGTACTAAATCCAGTAGGTGGGTGTATAGTAACTCCCCTGGGTGACACATAGGGACACTTGGAGGTACTTTATGGAGGAGCTGACCTCAGCCTGTACTGAGGTCTGAGCAGGAGGCATGGATGCCTCCAATCTATTCAGGGAATGATTCCAGTGACACAGTAAAAACCCAACCGATAGGATTTAGACTATGCTTAATTTTTGTTCTTTAATGTTTCATTTTTTTTCCCACTAATGTTTTCTTTATCAGTTCTAGTGATGCCTAATTCGAAACTGGGCTTAAAAACTACAAAAGGAGGATTGGATCTTGAAAGCTTTTAGGCTCTGAAGTAATTTGGCTTTTTTTTTTTTTTTGTACAAAGGTTTTAGATCATTATGAATGGAATCAATAATTTGAATGCTAATAATAAGAATCAAAATGATAATGTAACAGGCCAAAATAATACCCAGCTGTTTTATCATTGCCTATTATTAAAGTAACATACAATTGAAAACTGTAAGTTAAAGGTACATTTTAGTGTTGTTGTTTTTTTTTTAATTAGTAACAGGAATGGAGAATTTAGATGTGGGAGTGGGGGAGATTTATTTTTATAAGGTAATTTTTATCCTATTTTTTTAAAAAGTGCTTTGCACTTAAAATTGTAAAGTAAACATGTTGAATACAGTTAGGAAAGTTAAGTGAGTATTTAACTTATACTAAGTAGTGGGGTTTTCTGGTAATTTCTTTTTCTCATCGATGTAGAATAGGAAGGAGATACTAAATCATGAAAACGGGAATGACTAATGGAGGACACTAAATGCCTTTGCTGGAAATACCATGTTTAGAAGTCTGCACTGGAATCCTGTGTAATCTTTGTTGGACTTGAATTGTGACTCTGAAAAAAGGCCAAATAATTAACAATCTTATTACAAAATACCAATCACTAAATTTCTAACTGAAGGTTTTTTTTAGTTGGCAAACAGACAAGCAGCCTAAGCTAGAAAAGATCTTTAATTGCAGGTTAAAAATCACATTCCCTGCCCCTAAAATAATAAGATACTTAGAGTCAAACACCTGTTGGCTTTTCAATTCAAATCAGCTGGGAAGTTACTATTTGAATTCTGATGCTGCCGTGATTTCTCAAAAATTAGTGTGAACAAACCAGTCTATATAAAATGCAGTTTTGTATATAGATCAAGACAATATCAGGGTGACAGGTAAATGAACTCAAAGTCTCAGTCTTATCTATTCACTAAAAAAGTACACTGCCTTTCAATTATTAAAGGTCAATGACTTTTAGAAACATTTTATACCACATATTTTTTTTTTAATTAAAGCAAGTGCCTTGATGCTAGTTTACATAAATCATGCTAAACCTCTGTGGGATGAGGATGAGTTGTTAATGGATTGCAGCCTACTGCAGAAGAGGGGAAGTTGGTTAATAGCAGATCTTTTTCTTCTGGAAAGATATGTTCATGATATTTACTATGTAAGATCCTACATGTGTTGAGATCTAGAGGTGTCATTTCATTTGTTTGCTAATAAATTCTTATGCTAATAAAATATTACTGTGTCTAAATTACTTAAATGCAACGGGGTGGTTCTAACCTAAATGTAAGAAACACATTTAGGTCACCAGTGAGCTTTAAAATTCCATCTTTTTACCTTTGGAAGAGTAATGCAGTCATTAATTTTTCCCAAGTGTAACGAAAGTATCTGTCCTTATAGAAAGCCATAAAGCACAAAGAAACCCAATTCTTTCCTTTTTGCTTCGTGGTCCTGAGGAGTCAGTTAACCCTTTGGATAATCATTTTTTTATCAGTGAAGAGGGGAGGAGGCCTACACTGAGGACCCTTCCAGCTCTTACGGTGCATGACTCCTGTTACTGAGTTAGAATCAGAAAAACCAAATCTGACTCATGTTTTTCTACTGTCCAACCTCTAAATTTTGTTTTGGTAAGTGAATTTTGAGCCACATTTTTTTCATCAGTAAATGAAGGCTACATCTTGTACCGAATGAAAGAATGGGGAGTGGAATTCCTACCTACGGCACAACAACCCTTCGTGAGGAACAATCTGCGCCCACACCATCTCCCTATACCTTCGGCAGAGCCTCTTCCTAAATGTGCTCGCCTTTCCACGTCTCTCAACTCTGAGGAAGTGGAAATATGGGTAAAAGACAAGAAGGATTAAAGATAGTTTTCAGTCTTTCTTTTGCAGTACTTAGCTGTCTTCCGTCTCAATCTCTACCATGTCAGAGAAATTACAAGCGGCTGCTCTTAAGGTTTCTTCAGTTGGCTAAATTGTCTCCCTTACATAGTCCACCTCTGCCCTCTTGTGGCCAGAATATACTACCACATTCCACTGAAAAGAAATACGGCTTCAAGTAGCACAAACAAAAAAAGTTCTTTAACTGGTCTGCAACTTTGGAATGATACCATCTGAGCTTATTCGTCCTTTTGTATTGTAATTTCCTGAAAGTATTAGCTGAAACAATGCTTGAAATATAATAAATAACTCTGAGCTTCCTTTTTAATTAAAGAGCCCTTCTTAGGAACCAGGTAAGGAAACTCCTTGAATTTTATCTACTGATCAGGCTGGGTGGTTCTGGAACACTGAACCCCAAGATCTGTTAGTAGAAGAAAGGGCTGGTAAGGGAGGTCCCTGTCTCTAGGTGGTATTAGTAAAGTTCTAAATAGGGGTGGATACTAATCACAGATACACCTTTTTATTCTCATGACAGCACAATTGAGGTAGTGTCTAGTCCCAGAATATTGGCCTACAGAGTAGAATGGTTAACGGGGGCAAAACTAAGTCCTCCAGTGGGTTTGGAGAAGCCAGAGAAGTCTGATGAAGACAGCCAGCTAAGAAGGAATAATATCAATCTCTTAGTTTAAAAAACAAAGCATCAAACAACAAAAACCCCTAATGTCCAATAGAATCAAAGGGTTAGCCAATTTAAACCAGACTACAGAAGCTCACTCTTTGGGATATTATTGCCATCTACTGGGATCTAATTGATATGCTAAATGAGCCAAGAATGTGAGATTTAAAAAAAAAGTTTAAGCACATATTTACTGAATACTACTATATGCAAGGCACTTAGAAAAAGCTTTTCATGCTAAAGTCTTGTGTGTATAAATGGAGAATCCCACAATGACATTCAATGGAAGGAAACAAGTTTACACATTAGAATTCATTATCAAAGGACAGGTTATCCTAGACTGGAATAACATTTGGAGCAATGATATTTATGGGAAAATTTTTGCAAATCCTTTTAAATAGAAGACAACTCTACCTTAGCTCATTTTCTAGTACAATCAATGCTTCATACAGCTTTAAAAGGTGGCTCTGACACATTATGTGTCTATCAATGTATACACAAATGTTTATTGAAGTGCATATGATGTGCCCAGTACAGTGCTACACACCATTAAGGTAACACAAGGCTGACTGGTCCCTGCTCTCATGGAGCTTACAGTCTAGTTAAAGAGCCACAGAACTTGATAAAAACATTCAAGTGCTTAACTGAGTGATAGAAACAAGAAGTACTGAGGAGCTGAGGGAAAGAAATGTGGTGAGTCTTCAAGAAAGGGTGGAAGAAAGAGGACTCCAGTTAACTCCTGAAGAATGTGTAGGGCCTAGCTTGGCAGAGAGCAAGACGAGGCATTCAGGCAAAGGCACACTAGCAGACATGGGTATGGAGTGAAAGAAGACAATGGCTTATTCTGGGGTGGCGCACACACTGGACTGTACTGAGCAACCAAGTTGGAAATGCAGGTTGTAGTCGACTCTAAGTGTGCTAAAACTCCACTGAAACAAATTTAGTCTGATTTTCTAGGCATTTGAGAACCGCCACTGACAGGCAGGGGAAACGGTGTGATCCCAACAGATGAATAGATTAACATTAAGTACAAAATGGACATCAGAAAACAGACATAAGGAGAAAGGTGAGGGAATTGGCGGGTGGGGGAGAGCAGTAGTCCTGACACAGATGAAAGCAATTAAGGTGCTGACAATGATATAGAAGAACCCCAGGACTTAGCCAGAAGACACTGTTTTCCTCTCCTAAGTGTTAAAAATTTTAAACGTGTAGTACTTTTAATTCAAATTATACTATTTCAAAAGGAAAAATATCTAAATAAGCTTTCCAAAACATCCATTTGAACATCTGCTGGTTTTGTATGTGTGTGTGTGATTATTGTTGTTTTGTTCCATGTGGAAGAACTTTCTACGACTAATTTAATGTGGAAGCAGAACTTTCTACAACTAATCTGCTTTATACAATTGTTTAAGTAACTACAGAAAGAAAAATAACCGAATTGCTGTGTTTCTGAAATAGCCACAAAATTAACCTGAAGGGGGAGAAAAACTACACTACAACACTAACATGTATTGTGTGTACCTTCCAAAAATGAAACTGGCATTTATCTGACTTATTATACGAGAGTCATAAAAGATATTAAGAATGCCTTCTCTACAGGAGACAAACTTTAATATAAATTTGATTACAAACTTAGAGTTTGAAATAATTTAAAATCAACTCTGCTCTAGCAGACTTCTCCAAAGAACAAACACAAAGGAATAAAGCTTTTTTATGAAGTAATTTTAGTGAAAGCAAATGTCGAGTGCCCTCATCCTTATAACATGGTCTAGGCTGGATTACAGGTGTGGCGAGGAAAAGTGTGAAGAATCCAAATAGGGGATGATCCAAACACTCTCACACAGCCATCTCTCGCCAAACTTTCCTCTTACCTTATCTAGAGAGAGGTGCACTGGGTTATATGTTCTCTCCCTTGACCCTGACTAAAAGGATTCTCTGATATTATACTCTGCCTCCCAGAGCATATCATGTCTCCTCTTTAATGCACCTTATTTCACTGTACCCCAACTCCTTACTAATAATAAGCCTGAAGCACTACAATAAGTTTTAATAGGCTAGATGGCTCCTGTTAATTCTTTGGGCACAGATGAATGTACCGCTACTGAATACCTGGCTAACTGGCGAGGCAGTCAAGAGAACAGCTAAGAAGGTTCTAAAGTATACAGGTAGCCAGCCAGCTGAAGACAAAAGTGCTAGATCCCTGCTAGACAGTGGTCTCAAAGTATGGATCCTGAACCACATCAGCATCACCTGGGAACTTGTTAGAAATGCAAATTCTTGGGCCCCGCCTAAGACTCACTGAATCACAAATTCTGAAGGTAGAGCCCAGCAAGTTGGGTTTTAGCAAGGCTTCCAAATGACTTTGAAGTGACGTGAGCTAAAGTTTGGAAACCACTGAGCTAGACTTATTGGGATAAAGTTGGTTCCAGGCTCACAGTGTGTTTCATCTTCTTGTGGTTAATCCAACAGTTTCCAGACTTTTCTGTACATATTGAAATCACTTGGGAAGCTTCAAAATATATTAATGTCTGTGATCCATCACCAGAGATTATGATTTAATTGGTCTGGGATATGATCTGGGCTTTGGACATTTTTTAAAGATCCCCAAGTGATCCTAAGGTGCAGACACATTTGGGAACCATTGGATTAATCAAAAGAGAACATAAATATCAGTCAAATTTAATTTCTAACTTCCATTCAAGAAAGTTTCCTGATTATTTCAGAGGACAGGAATGTTGTCATATAATGTTTAACATTTAAGCTCCATATCCTATCTAAAGAAATCTAAGAGATTTAAAGATTCTTGTAAACTGCATCTTCCAAAGTAAGAGGCAAAATAATGCCTACATTATTTTGTTTGAAGAAAATCTGTAATTTTAGAATCAACAAGAGTTTGTGTCACTCTTCTCATTAAATATTCATCTATGCCATTTAGCTGTCCAAAAATGGCATCAGGAACACCTACACAAGTGGAAAGGAACCATCTAAGTTTCTGTACACTTGAGATGGCCTCTGTGATGGTGATTTTTGGCTGCTGTGGTAAAGACACCTCCCCTTCGTCTTCACTTCCAGCTTCATCAGTATTTTCATCAGCCACCGTGTTCTGAATGACTACTGGCTCCTGAGAGATGGTGAGGTCATCATCTGCGGTGACAAAGTCCTGGAATTTCACTTCGTTTGGGACACACGTGGCAATAGCCACTGAGTGCCACAACTTTTCAACAGCAGTATCTGTTTCACTGGCTGCTGTTTCTTTGTCAGAATCTGTCAATTCCATAGGGACGATGCCTGCCTTCTGCCAGCATGTCACCACTGTGGACTGCTTGACTGACCACCATGCCGCAGCGATCATGTCAATGGCCTGCTTGATGTCTACTTTTCTTTGGTCCTCACTGCTGTTGAGCTTGAGGAGGATTTGTTTTAGAAGGTAGCTCCTGTACAGCATTTTCATGGTGTGAATTATGCCAAGATTCAGTGGCTGCAGGACGGCAGTACAGTTTGAGGGCAGATAACCCACCTGAATCCTTTCCAAGCGTGGAAGCATATTGTGAGCAGAGCAGTTGTCAATCAGCAGGAGGATCCGGCGCTCTGCCTGCTTCATCCTGGCATCCATTTGCATCAGCCACTCATTAAACAGATCCTGTGTCATCCATGCCCACTGGTTGGCTCGGTAGTCACAAGGGAGGGAATGGACATTCTTGAGGCACTGTGGGTTGGCTGACCTACCAACAATCAATGGTCTCATTTTTTCAGTCCCTGAAGCATTGCAACAAAAGAGTGCTGTCAATCGCTGCTTAGCTTTCTTGCCCCCTCTACAATGGTCTCCTTTAGCAGCCAGCGTGTGCTGGGGAAGCAACTGGAAAAACACTCCTGTCTCGTCAGCATTAAAGATATCATCTGGGCTATAGTCAGCAATCAGTTTTATAATTTCCCCTGCATGCCATTCGTTAACCTTATCTATTCCTAGACCATTCATTAATCTGTCACTATCCTCTCTACAGACTGCTTTCAACGCAATTCCGTGTCGATCTCTAAATCTGTTCAGCCAGCCCACACTTGCTTGAAAATTGTCATAGCCAAGCATGTTGGCCAAATTTAGTGCTTTTTTCCGAATGACAGAACCAGTCACGAGAATGTTTTTGGCATGAATTTCTTGAAACCAAGCAAAAACAGCCTTATCAATGTCGTCATAGAGAGCATTCCTCATCCTTTTCCGCTGTGGCCCCACGGATGCCTCCCGCACCTTTTCTTCAAATTTGGCACGATCTTTTAAGAATGTAGACAAAGTAGAAGGGGTGATTCCGAATTCTTTGCCACGTCACCTTTCCTCTTACCTGAGTCTACAGCTTCTACAACTTTCATTTTCTCCTCCAGGGAGAACTGCCGACGTTTCTTGTTCCCCTTGCTTGCCATATCTGCAGAGTGAGGGCTGGGCCACAACTACCAGGGATGTGTTCACTCCTTCACGTGCTTTGTTTTGCCACAGTGTGGAAAACTGAGAAGACAAAATGGAGTACCTATCAGGAACCAAAGATAACAAATTCTCCCTAAAAGATGGGTTCAGATTTTTTTAAATCCTATTAGGAAATGAGAAGGCCAAAGTCAAGAGAAGATAGGGTTCATGCTACTGACTTTTTGTAGAGATTACTCAGACTCACAGAATGTTTGAAGTAGAACAGATCTTACAAATAATCTAGTTTACTTATACTTTCTGAGCCTCTGTAAAAATAATAATGTCTGCTCTGCCTACTAAGAATATATTAAATAACAGATAGTAAATGAGTTTTGCAAATAGCAATGCACTGTATAAATTCAAGGGTTATTATTTGACTCATATTATAGATAGATAAACTGAGGCCCAGGAAAGGGGCATACCCAGATTCATACAGTTCAGATTTCTTGACTCAGATTAGTGCTATTCCTGCCACTCTATCATCCTGCTTGAAATTCCATCAAAATGAGATCTTCTAAGCTTTATCACCATTTGGTTGGGAAGGATGTTCACTGTGGATATATGTTTCTGGTAGCCATACATTCATTTAATGAATATTTACAAGAGTTAATGTGGTAAAGACACAGTGATGAACAACATAGTCAGGGACTTGCCCCTACGAAATATATAATGAAGTGGGGAGAGATAAACAATAGTGAACAGATAAATTAAAGTATGATATGTACTACGATTAAAATAAACAATACAGCAGTAGCAGTTTGGGCAATTGCTTGCTTAAACCTTATATCATGAGAGTCCTCAAAGGACAAGAGAAGCTGCTATAACCTTATGCTGTGACTGTCTCTTCCAGAAGACTGACTTCTACCACCACCTCCACACATCTGTCTGTCTATCCAAGGCTTTCTCTATGTGCTAAGTACTGTGCTCAATGCCAACCATACAGAGATGAATGGGGCGTGTGCCCACCACTGAGGAGATTACCAGGGAAGAAGGGAAGACAAACACTAGTGTATGGAATATTATGTGTGAGGTTACAAAGTACAATGAACTAGAGCATAGAAGTAGGGATGATCAACTGGGGGGGGGGGTGCGGGGAGCATGGATGGAAAGTGCACTCCAAAGAGGAAACAGTATATTAATGTTGGGCCTCAAAGTATAAACGAAGAGGAATTCAGCGATGGAAAGAAATATGTGTAAGAGCAATGACGTACTACAGAAAATTAAATTGCACAGTGAAGAAAAATATAGGTCTTCAGAGAAGAAAACAAGGGCGAATCACAGAAAGACCTAGTCAGGATTTTAGCCTGATTTAGGGACAATAAGAGGCCTTTAGAAGTTGACTTTTTGTTTTCTTTGAATAACATGCTTAGATTTGTGCTTTGGAAAAAGTCCTTTGATTGCAAAGTGGAGAACCTAGTGGGTTTCCTAAGAGGTGGCCCTAAGTCTAAAGATAAAAGCAGGTTAGTCTAGTATAGGCCATATACAACTTGGATACATTGAGTTGGTAGGAAGCTACTGAAAGATTTTAAGCAAAAAAAACGTGTGAAGAATGGAATCAAAAGTGTTAGGGGAAAAACAGGGAGACTAGTTATGAGCTGTTGCAGGAGGAGTCCAGACGGGGGATAATGGTGGCTGGGATTAGAGTAATAATGGAGATAGTAGGGCCATTTTTGCATATCTTGCTGATGAACTGGATGTGAGGTGCAAAAGGAATCAAGGTTAACTCCCAGGTTTCTGGCTTGAGTACTGAACAATCAGTGGATTGGTTCTGAGATGAGAACCAACTATGAGGATCTACTTCTTAATATAATTTGTTACTCTACATGCTTAATACAGCTTACATGTGGCAGGACTGTAATTCAAACCCAGGTAGGCTCACCATAAAGCCAGTGTTCTTAACACTACAGAGTGCTATATAGCTTGTTCTGAAACTATCAGTATTGAGAATAGGCATGGGAAGAGAGTGAAGCAAGAGTCAAACCTGGCTTATAGGTCAAGCTAAGAAGTTTGAATTTTATTCTAAGTGAATGAGAAGACACTGGAGGTTTTAAGTAGGGAGTGACCTAATCTGATTTTCAGTGCAAAAAGATCTGGCTGTTGTGTGAAGATTGTAGAGGGACAAAAGTGGAGGTGGGAAGAAATTACATCAGTATGTTGGTGACTAGAATATTGGCGACAGTGATAGAAAAAAAAAAGTAGGTAGATTATAAATATATTTGCAAGATAATGAGGGTCGTGCAGGGACTTGTACAAATGTAGGACAATCTGTGACATCGGCAGGAAAGGACAACACAATCCTTATTTGATTCTGGATCCTCTACACATGGTTATTCAGCTCGGTTTGAATTACTTCAGGAACTCACTACCATTACTGTGTTTGGGACGGTATGGGCTGAGGGCAGACCACTGGGGTGAGGCGGACGGCTTGATGCGGTGCTGAGAAGAACCCTACCCTGAACGAGCGAGGACAGACCGAGAAAGGCTGGGATCAGGCCTCGAGCGCCGTTCTTAGAGAGTAGTAGTTCTGGGGCTTCCCAAGGCCCAACGTGGCTCTGAAAGGTTAGGCGTGGCCTCGATTCACCATGCTCGGCACAGCCCCGCCCAAATTACCTGAACGCCCTACGTCAATGGGAGCAAAGCAGCCAGGGCGTCCCACCGCGGGTGGCCGCAGCTTCCTCCTCCTCCCGAAACCTCTGGCCGGAAGCAGTCCGTCCGCCTTAGCAGCCCCCCTCTAAGCCTCTAAGCAGTACCTATGTGCCCGCCCCTCAGCTAGGGCTGGATTGCTGCGCCTGCGCAAAGGGTTGCACGCAGTCACGCGCGACAAGCCGCTTCCGGTGCGCCGCGAGGGCCGCCGGGACGTGTCTCCCAGGCGATCCTAGGTGTGTGCTGGTGCTGCTGCTGCTGCTGCCATCGCCGAACCGGTGCCGCGGCGACGCCCGTGTATCTGCAGTCTTCCTTGGGCTCCCCGGGGCTTGACCCCCGGGGCCCTCGGCAGGCGTTGGTGAAGAGCCTGCAGAGCCAACCTGTCCTCCCACACCCTCCCTCCAAGACCCCATATCGCGACTCCAAGGTGCGAGAGCGAAAGGGGCTGTCGCGACTCCGCACCGTGTGTCGCTGGGCGGGGCCGCGGGGCCGGGGTTCCTCCAGCCCCCGGGATGCGCGCGCGAGCTCTCGCCTCCACTTCCTTGTTGCCACTGTCACGACTGGAGCCGCCTCTCGCCGACAGCGGGGAGCGCAAGTGCGCCGGCCAGCCACCTCGTCGAGCCTCCAAGCGGGGCGCCTCCGGGAATGTGAGTCGCGCAGTTTGCTCGCTCCTCGGGGTAAGTCTGGTCCTTGAGCTCCGCGATGCACCGCTTTCCGACCAGCCGGGCGACCTCGAACCGGGTGCTCTCTCTGAGCCCTATTACAAAGTAGGAGCTGTGAGCGTTAGTTTCCTCCCGCATTCGTTACCTTTGGGACATCTGAGACCCAGAGAGAGAAAGGAACTAGCCCAGAGTCAAACCGTGACCCATAACTGAGCCGTCAAAGGCAATCTCATGAGGTCGGGATGAGAATCTGATGAGACAGTGCAAGTGTCTCATAAATTTCAAATACTGTCCCTAACACTCCGTTACGGGTGAGAGAACTGAGACTTAAGAGTAAGTAGATTGCTCAAGGTCATAGAGCTCTGCGGGTGCTGTTAAAATGAGTAAATTAGAACCCAGATCTTCTGCCCTCCAGAGCCCTTAGTTTTAATATTTATCTTGTCCTGTCTTTTTTTTTTTTTTTTTTTTTTTTTTGCATTTCTATATTGAGGATCTGAACACAGTCTTGGAATCAAGCTTAAAACTGGGTGGTCTAACAAACAAAAACCCAGGTTAGTCTCTTCCCCCCCACCCCAAGGCGGTTCTAATGCTTTTATTTCCTATCTTGTTTTGCTCTCAGTTCTAAAACCCTGTATGCCATTCTTTACAGATACCCGCTTGTAGTTTATTGCTTTTCTCCGCAAGACTCTGAAGAGCTGAGAAATCAGTTGTTAGGGGGAAAAATGTCTTGATTTGAACTCTAGATTCCCTTACCCAGTGAAGACACTGGCCTCTTATCCAGCCAAGTTGTGGGTTATCTCCTTTTCCAGGGTCGCACTATGACAGGATGGGGTGGGGAGGGGGTGGTGGAGAGGGGTGTGTGTGTGTGTGTGTGTAATGGGAAGGGAAATCATTTAGAAATGACAGAGCTAGAAATAATCTTGGGAATAATGTGTTCTTTTCCTGGGATATATCTTTTAAAATTATAGGTGAAACATTTTTTTGGTCTGCATTTTCTAGAGGAAGATTTTTAGCTTTCATGACATTCTCAAGAGGATTCTTGCCTCCCTAAAATTTAGGAGCCACTGATTTTAGCCTCTATATTACTTGAAATTTAGGGTGGGAATATACTTGTCAGAGGTCACATGGTTTGAGTTCAGACTTGGATCCAGGTCTCCAGACTCAATATGCAGTGCTCTTTTTGTCATTGTACCCCTCACACCTTATCATTTGTGTAGTGAGGTCTAAATGAGATGCAAGTGGGGTTTGTAATATACAGATCAGTCCTGTCTTTACTACCACAACTCCCTTTTCCCAGAATCCTTGATTCTATCAAAAACTTGACAGATTTTTAAGAGCAAGCATATCAATCCCCTGTCCTAAAATTCAGGTGGTTTCTGGGAAGCTTTTTCCCTCCAGGGATTCTGTCTCATGGGTAAAACTCTAACTTAGAATGTGGCCACAAGTCAACTAACTCTTCTTGAATTAGTCATTCAGTTGTATGCCTTTCCTTTTTCTAGGAAAAGCTATTAGTAGATTTTTTGTTTCTCAGGCTAGTGGCAGAGAGCTACTGTTGGGCTGTCAGATTACTCTTCACACCTGTGCTATCCAATATGTAGCCACTGTATGTGGTTGTTTAATTACAATTAAGCAATTCAATTTTTAAGTCACGCTAGCCATATTTCAGATGTTCAGTAGCTATAAATGGCTACCATAGTGGAGGTCACGGATAATAGAACATTTTCATTATTGCAGGAAGTTTATTGAACAGTGCTGGTTTAGAGGGTTGCCAGCAGAGATGGGGGAGCAGTGTAGTATAATGAACAAAGGCTCAGAGAATTGGATTTTCAAATTTAAAAAATTTGTCGTTCAGGTCCCTATTTGGTGTGGTGGTTTGGGGCAGGTTGGTAAGCATCTCAGCTACAGATTCATCTTCCATAATGAACCCTTTCTTTTATATAGCACTTGACTCTAATAGTTATGTCTGTGATTTTCTTGAGCCTTGGCACTATAAATCTTTATTTTATATACATGAGAAAATTGAACCTAAAGCAGCTGAAGGTCCTGCCCAAAGCGACACAAGCCACAGAAAAGAAATCTCTTATATATAGGTACTTTAAGTTTGAATGAATGACTGAATGAATCAGTGAAGTAGTTTGCTTCAGGTGATGAAACATGAGGGAGGAGCCAGAACTTCTATCACCTGGCCAAGTATTCTTTTTACCTGTTACCATATGGAATTCTTGTAATGTGGGTCTAATACATCTTCAAGTTGAAGGATTATTGTATTTTATGAGTGAATATAAGTGAAAGGTCTGTCTATGCTGGTGTTGCTACACTTGTATGGTCAAAAGAATCACCTGGGGCACTTGTTAAGCATGCAAATTTGCATACCTTTTAGAGATTCTAATATAAAAGGGCTGAGGGGGAACCTTGGAGTCTATGTCTAATAAGTACCTCCCAGGTGCTTCTTAGGACCTGCTGAGTTTGGGAGATGACTCAGTCTTATGGCCCTGACAGAGATAAAGGATCATCTGCTGTTTTCTTTAGGGTGGATTCTTGAAACATGTTTGTGTTTGACTTTCTTCTAGCCATGGATGCATCATATGATGGTACTGAGGTAACTGTTGTGATGGAGGAAATTGAGGAATCCTACTGCTATACCTCCCCTGGGCCACCCAAGAAGAAGAAAAAGTATAAAATACATGGAGAAAAGGCCAAGAAACCCAGGTTAGCCAACATGTTTTAGTAGCTGGCGTTTATAAACAGTAGCTGCTTGGAGAGCTATATTGAGGAAGACTGGGTCCAGGTTCACTGAGAGTGCCGTGTCAATTGTTGAAGTCTCAGGATGGGCATTGGGGTTGGAGAGAGAAGGAGATGGTGATGAGGGTTGTGACAGATTGGTGCCAGCATTTGCCATTGTTGGCCATATTGTAGACATATTTCCAGGTTATCAGTAGAAATTGTACCATACAAATGGTGGAAGCTGTGTACAGTAGGTCTTTGAATGACATCGGTTTTTTCAACATCTTTTTGTTAAAACGTTGTTGTGATGTTGTAGAAATTTAACTCTTGTTTATATCAGTTAGCCTATGGTAAAAGTGGTTTAATTATACATTGTTGTGCCACAATTCCAAGAACCTATCAATGATATCGAGTGAAGAGTTACTCTACAGAGGAACTATGTTATTTTATTTAGTATTACCGTTGTTGTTATTTAAATATTTAAAATAGTGCATTAATAACAATAAGATTATAAATAGTACCAATGATATCTATCAAGAATATCCAAATTGTAGTTCTATTCTGTGGCTTAACCATGAATGCTCCAAACTTCTTGCTCTGGTTCTCAGGTGTAGGTCACTTTGATAGTTCTGCTTGCTTCCCTCTCTCAGCCCTTGGGAGGTGCTGTTGGCCAGTGAGATGACCAAAGTCTGTGCGGAGGAGTAAAGAGTATGAGTGACAACCAGACTATGTAATCAGTCCCCTAAGTAACCTTTCTGAGAGTGGAATGACAGGGCACCCGTATCTGTCTTTGCCCATATTGAATTTTAAAGCCAATCTTCTTTTCAGAAAAAGTCAAAAACTGGAAAAATAAACCTGACTTACCAAAAGTAAGCCTTTGCCTCCAGGCTTCTGAAAGGAGAAACCTCCTATATGTCATCTGCGAGAATTATTTAAATGTTTCTTTGTTCTACTTTCTATTTAGTTAAATGCTTTGAAATGAAAAGTTGAGTTTTGTCTCTACCTCTTCACTACCCAAACTGTACCATTGTAACATTTACTGGTCGAATGAGGGCAAACCTTAAGCCATTGCTTCTTCAGGTCGGCATACCTTCTATACTATTATGACATCTACTTGAAAGTGCAGCAGGAGCTCCCACACCTCCCTCAATCTGAGATCAATAAGAAGATTAGCGAGAGTTGGAGGCTTCTCAGTGTGGCTGAAAGGAGTTACTACTTGGAGAAAGCCAAACTAGAGAAAGAAGGTTTGGATCCTGTAAGTAATTTTTTTCCCCAACTAATTTCTCCACTAGGTCAAATGGCGAAAGCCTTGGAGAGACCAATACCCCTGTTTTTCTTGGGAAAACTTTGAGTTGAGTCATTTTTCTTTCTTGAGTCTGATATTGCTGTTTTAATTTGGATGATGCCCTCCACTTTCTTATCCTCTGGTTGCAGGAGTATGTGGAGCTGACATTTTTTGAGTTATCTGCAGTGAGCTCTAGAGTCTTTTTCTGGATTTTAGCATTTCTTTTCTGAATAAAGACCCCTTTATCTTTGTGGGTGGTAAATATTATTTTCCTTTAATATTGTAGCTTATTTAGGCATTTCTCCTACATCATGAGTTTTCATGTTACAAATGTAATTAATTTGTGTTGTCCTGACTACTGTCAATTATAACATAATCAGCAATTAGGCTTTGTGTTTAGAGGTAGATACAGTTGCTTTGTATAATGCCACATTCTTTTCGTCACCACTGGTAGTTGTAAACTATGCTAGTAGCAACAATGCAAGGTGAAAGCCCAAGGTGATGGAGGAGACTGAAGCTTTGAGTGCGTGGATTAAATAATAATCAAGGAGCAGTTTAGGTTTGTGTCTGTTAGCTGTTTTGTTATTTTAGTTCGCAAGAACAAAATGACTGATGACTATTAATACACCGTATTTTTTTTTTAACTGAAATTCCTACAGGAAAATAAACCGTTATTGCAAGCTGAAACCTTTTAACCTTAAATTCATTTTTCAGTTGAAACACTTGTCTCTAACATCCTTTTTTAAAATGTAGAGCAAAGGTTCCTCAGGAATTCAACCACTGTTTATAGCAGAATAGGCTGGAGTTTTTTCCCCCTTAGTGGGTTCTGTCTGCCACTGCCATTTAGATATTTTGTCCTTACTGGCTTGGTGTTCCTCTTCAAGAACAACTTTGTGTTACGTACAGTTGGAGTGCCACTGTGTACTCCTTCCCCTGGACGATGTCTTTATAAACTGTGAGTCTGGGAAACAATACCTGTTGGAGGGAGAGAAGGCAGAGTCTAGGAAAAGTACACATACTTTCTTTGGTTTCTCCATTATAAAGTCAACAGTCTTTTTGCTCTGATAACAAAAATTTCCCTATCCTAGAGTGATATGATTTTTAAAGGTAGATACTAGTGTAGGTCCTACTGAAGACTTTTTAAAAATTTTAATTAATCCTCTAATGATTCTTCCTTATCCATTGTAAATATATATCTACCATCATTTTACAACTCTCACCACGAACATGATGAATAGATTAGCTCTGATGTAACCTTGGAAGACCCACTTAACCGCTGAGTGTTAGTTTCCTCATTTATAAAATGGAGATAATGGTATCTATTCACAATGTTTAAAATAGATAATGTGAAGCACCTAGCCGAGTTCTTGCCACATACTGACTTGGTCAATAAATATCACTCTTTAGTAGATTAAATATTCAGTAACCATATAATAAGAAAATGTGGTATTTAATGCACATCTGGAATGCGCTAAAACTGGGTGAGGCTTTATGTACTGTGTTTGACCTCTCTCAGGTTGCCTGGCATGAAGGTGAGACCCTCCTGCTTGCATACTTTGAGAGCCTGTTAGAGCCTTTGTGTCAGGCTGTTTCCTCTGCAGCCCCTTGGCCTCATGCCAAGTGGCAGGGCCCATGGTTCCAGTGTTACTCCATCTCAGTCTGTAAGATGACTGTCATTTAGGCCATGTTGGTTTCTCTGTACTCAGATTTGTTGATTAAGTCCAGACCATCCTGTGCATTTAGTTTTGTTCTCCTGACCTGTCTGCTTCAGAGGGTGACTTGAGAATGTCATGTTTCCATTATCTCTTTAGTAAAGAAAAGCTCCATAAAGGATTTGGTGTCTGCTTTCATGTTTTATCAGAGTGCTTCCTTTGTACCCTAAGTAGACTCATCAGCTACTTGCTTTTGATTTATTTAAGGATTTTCTTGTAATTGACTTAGTGTTCCTTTTAAAAGTTGCTTCTGAAATAATATTTTTGCTCCATTTAATTTCATTTCTCACTTAACTGTTCACTTTGAACTTTTCTCTTTTCCTTATTGTGTAACTTTCAATTTAAATTTAGGGTCAAAACACAAAAGCACCTTTCTCTGGTGCCAATTAGCCATGCTGGGTTGTGCTTCTAGTACCTAGTGTCCTTGCATCTTAGTAGACCTGGCATGGAGCCCCAGCTTTACTACTTAGTAATTTTGTGTTTTGGGAAAGTTTACCTCCTTGAGCTTTCCATTATTTCAAATGGAAATAATAATAGCACCTAACTTAATAGTGTTTTTGTTTTAAGATCAAGGAATGATTTTCTAGACCTGAAGATCCTCGGTCACTGTTAATATTTATATTCTTTTCCCCACCCCTAATATATTTAGGCCGTTGTCAGATAACCTCTCCCAAATGCACTTTCTCTTAGCTTTGTGATCCTTTCATCCTGTTCTTTTTAAGACTGGGAGAAACCGGTAATGTCAAAATTATTGCTGCCTAGGTTCCAAATCAGCCTGTTGACTAATTTAGGCTTTTTGGTTTTTATTACACATTATACATTCTGCTACTTTGGAATGCTAAAGTATCAGAGCTGGAAGGGCACTCACTAATAGCCAGATTCAGCTCCCTCATTTTACAGTTGGGGTAGCTAGTCTTAAAAAGGGGAAAGGATTTGCTTAAGACTTTGCCACACCTGAGATTCCCATTCACAGATGCCAAGATGAATGCCCTTTGCAGAGTCAAACCCATGTTATCTGTCTCCTTTGTGAATGAGTGAGGAAGCTACATTGGCTGAAGTGTGATTCGAATGAATATGACATTGCTGTTACAGAGGCTGATCCTAGCTAAGTCTTAGGTCAAGAGAGTAGTGCCTTTCTAGTCCTTTGTGCAGGGGGAAAAAAAGCTCAGAAGTGTATATCCATGTGGCCTTACTCCATTTATCTCTGCTTATCTCCCCTTTTTTGGCTTCCTCATCTTCAGAACTCTAAGCTCTCTACACTGACCGCTGTGGTTCCGGACATCCCAGGTTTCCGCAAGATCCTCCCCCGCTCAGATTACATCATCATCCCCAAGAGCAGCCTGCAAGAGGATCGGAACTGCCCTCAGCTAGAGCTGTGTGTGGCCCAGAACCAAGTGTCCCCCAAAGGACCGTCTCTTGTGTCCAACAATGCCCTGGAAACAGTGTCCAGCCATGCAGGCATGGCAGAGCAGTGCCTGGCTGTGGAGGCCCTGGCAGAGGAGGTGGGAGCCCTTGCCCAGCCAGGTGCTGTGCAGGAGCTCACCACCTCAGAGATCCTCAGCCAGGATGTGCTCCTGGAGGAGGCTTCCCTGGAGGTCGGAGAGAGCCACCAACCTTACCAGACAAGCCTGGTGATCGAAGAGACCTTAGTGAACAACTCACCAGACCTCCCCACTGGAAACCTGGCTGTCCCTCACCCCCAGGTTGGGGAGAGCATGTCAGTGGTAACAGTCATGAGGGTAAGTGGCTTTGGTACTGATGTTTTTTGCTTTCTCGAATTACAAAGAAGGCAGCTAGCACCACGCAGTGTGATTCTGGGGCAGTGGTTTTTAAGAGTGCTGCTGATGTAGCACTTCCAGCAGGACTACAGTCCTCTCAAACCTTTTGCCCTTGGGTTTGCTCCAAAGTTATTTTCAGTTTTTCAGGCAGTCTCACAGCACCTTTTGCCCAGTGTAGCTGGAATTTTCTTTACATGATATAGTACATAATACATTAGAAAGAGGGGTAGAAATATTTGAGCTATCCATGAGTTTAAAGCCACGATCTGGCAGGTTATTAGTATCGGTCAGGAGTTTATGTTCTCTGAAGTTTTTTTTTTCAGCAAACACATGACCTCTTGAACTGTATAGGAGAACTTTCAAATGGTCTTCCTGGGAACAGAGTAGGTAGGAAGAAGGAAGTTCTCTTCAAGGCCAGTTTGATTGGACTGATAGCTGAGAAAGAAGCAGCAAGTCTCCAGAGCTTAAGTGGCATGCCCCGTTGAAGGAGAAGAGCAGTTTCAGTGATCACACAGCCTGGCCCTGGAAGTGGGCAGCTGCCCACCTCGCCCTACCCGGGTAGGGTGTCAGAATATTGAGAGGATCAGCATACTGCAGCCCCTGTGACCTGGACAGAATCTGTGCCAGGCCTAAAACCATTTTATTGATTGTTGCCTCAGTGCTTTTTATGATAATGAAGCATGCCACTGTTCAGGTCAAGGCAAATTGATAGGGTGCTAAGAACATTTGACAGGGTCAGAGGGTTAGGTTCTTTCACTAACTGTTTATGTGATCTTAGGAGTCCTAAGTCTGTTAGAACCTTAGTTTTTTTCATCTGTAAAATGAAGGCTAGCACATTCTCTCTGGTAATGGGTTTTCTCAATCTTTCTTTGCTCTTAATTAAACTTTATTTTGAGATCATCGTAGACTCATTTGTTTTAGATGAGCACACTTTGGTTATTGGACTTGATCTGATCTTACAGCGTTGGGGGAGGCCCTGTTCTTCCTTTGTCTCAATAAAACTGTTCTTCTCTCCCTGCGCCCACAGGATTCCAGTGAAAGTAGCTCCTCTGCGCCGGCCACACAGTTCATCATGCTGCCTCTTCCTGCATACTCAGTTGTGGACAATCCCACCTCCATCAAACTGGTCAGTGTGGGATATGATGGAGATTAGGGCCCTGTAAGAATTCTCTTCCATGTGGTTTTCTAGAAGTCTTAGAACCTTTGGACATTGGGACTGACAGAGTTCACAGAGATTATCTGGTCTAGGTATTCTTAACTGGGAGGGATGGGTGGGTCTGTGATGGGGCTTTACAGGCTCCATGAACCCCCTCAAGTTACATACAGACTTTTCTCCTTGAGAATATTTTCCTGGAATAGGTTCCATGGCTTTTATCAAATTTTCAGAAGTGTACATAATTTACAAAAATGATAGGCCACTGATCTAATTCAGTTCTATTATTGTACAGATTAGGAAAATGGCCCAGAGAATTCTTTACATGAGATAGTTCATAAGTACACTGTAGATTTATCTGTTTCTTTTTGCAGTACTGTTAATTTTATATCATGTATTTCTGTTATTCAGTATATAAACATTTTGAGTTATGTCCTCTTGATAAATTGACCCCTTCACTGTGAAATGACTTTATCTCTGGCAATATTCTTTTCTATGAAACCTAATTCATCTGATATCCAGCTTTCTTTTCATTATTGCTATAAGTAAGGTATATCTTTTTCTATCTTTTTACTTTTAACCTACTATTGCTTTGTATTTAAAATAGTATTTATGTAGGCAGCACATAGTTTGGATCTAAGAGTAAGATCTATCAGTCTCTGCCTTTTAATTAAGGTATTTAGGCCTTTTATATTTAATGTAATTATTGATATGGTTAAATTTACATCTGTTGACTTGGTACTTGTTTGTTTATGTCATGTTTTGTTATTCTTTCTTTTGAATTGAACATTTTATGAGTTTGTTTTATTTCCTTTATTGACTTATTAACTATTAACTTTGTTTAGCTTATTTTAGTGGGTTCTTTGACATTAATACTACACATCCCTAACATCTTTAACTTATCACAGTCTGTCTTCTAAAACCTCTCCTATGGATAAACAATGTATTCTTAGCTAAGAAGTTGTAGTATCTTAAAACAGGAACAACCACTGCAACCTGATTCATGAGAAACTGCTTATTTCTCCTGAGCCTTTGTTCTCCTGAAATTACTATTCTTGCATGGTCAATAAGTGTCAGCCAAGCTTTTCTAGAAAAGCTGAGGAAAGAAACATGAGCCTTAAACACCAGCATTTTTTCTAGAGTTGTTTCTGTAATCTAATATTTGGGAATATTGCCTAATTTATGGTAAATTATGTATTGAACTAACCTAACTTAAATTTTCACTCTGCTTTCTGGGATTTTCAGAATGATTATTCTGTATGGGGCCACCATCTGAGAAAAACTAAGGGATGTTTTATATCCCATTAATTACAGCATTTCACAAACCTGTAGAATCTTTACAGTTTATTGATGTTTACACATTTATTACACATTTATTACACATTTGCTCCTTAAGATAGATCCATGAAGTAGGAAGAACAGATGGTTTTACAGAGAAGGAAACCAGGACCCAAGAGCTAAGGTGACTTATTCCCAGGTCATTTACTATATCAGTGGCAAAATTGGAACCCAAAGCTTGGTTTTTTCCCTTGGTGTCATACCACTTCACACTCATCCTTGACCTGCTTCTACTATCATAATCACCTTTTCCTTAGGCGCCCTGAAAGAGATAGCCTAGTGGCAGCTTGGTGTTTCCTCAAGGGGTCGGGCGGGAGGGGTGGGTTGCTTTTTTGGCCAGGCTGGGGACACTAGAATTAATAGCTGAGTAACCATTTCATAGGTGACAGGACAAATTTGACATGGAAATGTTTTCTTTGAAATATCATTCTAGAAATGGATGATGGCTAATTTCTATTTGTAGCTGAAATGCAGTAATCCATTGTAATATATTTTGTTCAAAGGGGAATCAGATGGTAAGAGCCAGTGACTGAATATATTCATATGCAAATACAGTTGACCCTTGAACCACAGGTAGCTAGAGGCACCAATGACCTGCACAGTTGAACATCAATATATAACTTAAAGAAGTCTACCTCAACACACTTGGATTCCCAACCAGGAAATTAAAAGTAATTAAATTCTGTTGAGTGTCAGAGGATCTGGTTTCTACTGAAATTCCTCTCATTTTTTAGTGACTGTGGTCTGTTTTTTTAATCTCTGAACTCTAGGCTCTCTAGTTTTTAATAAGAATAAAGGTGAAGCTTATTTTTTGAAATATTCGAGCCATACGGTACAACTGGGTATATGGAAGGACTCTTGAACAAAAGTCAGAGAGATCTGATTTCTAGTCTAATCTAGCTCTGCCCTTGAATCATTACAATTTGACAAAGCATTTAACCACTCTAAACCTCAGTAGTAATACCACCTACTTCATAATTGCTGAGAGCATTAAATGGAATATTTTGTAAAGTATTCAGCACTGTGTGGTACCGCACTCAATAATAGCAACTCTTCTCATCATTTAAACAATTGTAACTATGTATATGATGGATATTAACTAGACTTATGTGATCATTTTGTAACATACCAATATTGATCATACACCTGAAACTAATATAATGTTTATGTCAATTGTATCTCAAAAAATAGCAGCTATTACTATCTTTATTTTCTGCTACTTAACTGTGTAACCTTGGACAGCTATCTTTTCTCATTTGAACCAAGTCTCCATTTCTAAAAAGTGGACTGGTTGTATCTTAGGACCTTTTAACTTGACCTTTTATGATAACGTGAATTGCCTGTCCTTCTGCAAGCTGGTATCCTCCTGGCATTCATGTGGTTATAATGGTCATCAGCACCTGAGAGGTTAGGCTGTGCGGCTGATTCTGATTCACTCTCTTCCTTACAGACTACTACATACACCCGCCGGGCCATGACATGCACTAGCCCAGTTGCTCCTTCACATATGTCACCAGGCACAAGCCACCTAAGTGCCCTACCTGTGGTAACTTCCTAGGAGGAAGTGGATCCCAAAGGTAAGGCCATTGCCCATTGCTGCTTTGGAAGCCTCACAAAGTAAGCTTCCTACTTCCTTTAAGAACAGATAACTTTAAAAAATATTATTTTCTGGCTATTCAAGATAAGTCAGTTTCATTGTAGACTGTTTAAAAAGGAAAGAATAAAATGTTATCTATAACCTTATGACATTCAAAGAAAAAGCCATTATTAGTTGATATTTTGGTGTTTTTTTCTGTGACTGTATAAGTTCTGTATCTTGCCTTTTTTTATTTAGCATATCATGCCATTAAATATTCTTCAAAAGCATTATCTTTAATTGCTTCATAGTTACCCATGAATGACTATACCATGTTAATTATTCATTTCCAGTTAGGGTGAAATTTTTACCAATCCATTCTCTACACTGACTGCTTAGTTATTCAGATGTATAGTTCACATCTTCTCACTCCTTAGTTCAAAGTCCTTTCAGTCCCCTGTAGCTCCTATTAAATGTGTAGGTTTTTAACCTAGTAGTCAGGGTCTTTTACAATATAACTCTGACTTCTCAGTGTGTACCGCTGTCTCTCACCAAACAAATGATGCTTGACCAATAAATGAGCTTCAGAACTGTGTCCCTGTGAAGTTCAGTTCAATACATTTTTTTATTACCTGTTTTATGCTTGGTACTGACTATATAAATCACCCATACTTGCCACGTTCTGTGAGACTATAAATTATTTTGGCCAAAAGGACTAGAATAGTCAGGGATGATTTTATAGAGGAGGTCATCTGGATGATCAGTAGAATTTACGTAGTTAAAAGGAAAGAGGGCTTTGTTGTTGGTGATAGCTTAGGCTAGATTGTATTTGTCATGCATTTAACTCAGCATTATCCAAATTTATTTTTGTAGAAAACTTATATAGCTGTATACTTACTAAGTTTCGCTGGGGCGGTTTACACAGAACATCTCTTTGAGAAATACTGGACTGATGACTTTTGCCCTCTGACTGAGTGTTGGAGTTCAGGTAGCACCAATTGCAGAGACAGAATAGGATAATATTTAGAACACACTTTAGAACACAATTCTGGAGTCAGCTTCCTCAGTCCAAACCCCTGCTTTCCCAAGCTGTGTAACCTTGGGCAAGTCATTTTATGTCTCTGTTCTTGGTTTAGATTTCATTTCATTTGTAAATGAAGCTAACAATAGTACCTACTTCATTAGAGTAGTTAGTGAGGTCAAGTGAGATTATCCATGTAAAGTGATTATACATTCCTGGATACATTAAGTCCTTAGGGTTTACTGCTGTCATTATTGGCAGCAGTATAATTATCATCTCTATTATTGCTAACATGATCACTTCAAGGGGAGGAAGACCTAGTGCTAATGTATCTCAGGAGTTTTTGTCGAGTTTCTTATCCCACCTCTGTGTGCCTCTGTGCAGCTATCAGTTTATTCCCACCCTAATTATTCTCCCCAAAATGTACTTCTCAGCTACAGTAGGGAGATTGGATCGGTTAGTAGATCCAGATAGTCAGAACCCTCTTTGGCCCTTCTTACTCATGCACGGCAGGTGTCTAATGACCTTACTTCCTGTGCTTTTGCATGGAAAAAAGTCTAATTGATCCTGTCCTTGATTCATTCAGATTATATTTTTACTGTGGCTTTTCTGTTTTATATTATATCTACCCAGCCCACCCCATTTGATTGAAATGACCTATGTTTCTCTTTCTGAGATCAAACTCATGACATGAAAACAATTTTTTTCTTAGCAACTTGTCCCCTGTCTTAACTTGCCAAGTCAGGATTTTTTGCCCCCAAAGGTTTTTTGTAAAACTTACTATGTAAAGAGTAGATACTATAATTTCTAAATCTCATAGGAACGGAATAGGTGAGTGTGAGGAGAAAAGGTGTGACATTTTAGCATTAATGCACTTAGAATTTTAGAGATAAAAGTGACTTTGTTGGCTAATTCAACTCCAAGTTTCCAGCTGAGGAAAAATAGATTCAAGGGAAGTAACTTGTTAAGTCCACTAATTATGCTAGTGCCTTTTCTACTAAACACACTTTTCTGCATTGCTGTGCTGTTTAGCTGCAGAATCTTAAGATTTCTTGAGTACTGATTTTCAAAACAAGTATAAATAATTTTAAAAGCTCCAAATATGTTCATGCCAGTCAGGAAATGACTCACCTTTTCTTGTATTGTTGTAGACTTTATACTGACTAAAATTAGCCCAAGAAACATGTGGCACAGTTCCCAATAAGTTGAATGGAACAAAAGATAGTATATGAGGTTCTTTAGCTCAGGGCCTCACTCCTGTGGGCTCTCTGATAGTGTTAATTGAGGTCTCTGAGTGGGCGCTAGTACTTGCCTTCCATTTTGAAAGAAACGTGACATCTAAAAATGGTAGGCCGAGTTAAGGAAATGTGAGATCACCAGCTAGAGTTTTTTCGCTGATTGCTTAAATTATCCCATCTTCCTACAAAGGCTTTTTGTCTAAAATAGCCTACGTAAGTGGGCAGTGTTTTACTCAAAGATCTCATCTCGGGTTTAGTTTAACTTGTCTCCTGTTTTTCTCTGACTTTTCCCTCTTTAGCAGTCAGTAAGCCCTGTGCAGTTTTCTTGGAGTTTTTCTGTATATTTACTCTCCTCATGAGCTCGTGGTGTTAGAATCTGAGAATGCTTTACTGGAGATTTCTTAAAGGTCATCTTTGCTGGTTCTTAACTATAAGCAGCATGGCTTGCCCAGGGGGGCTTTGGAAAAGGTTAAGGGGCTTTTTGGTAGTCAGTGTCTGGGAGATAATACTGAAATTTAATGTCAGCCATAGATGCTAATGCAGGAGAAGGCGGTCCTGCACCATGAAGAACTGGGCCACCTGAAAGGCTGTCTTGTTGCTGTTGACAAATGCTGAGAGCCCAAACCTCTCTTATTTCATAATGAGGAAGTGAGGGTTCAGATGAAGCTTGCCTTGGGTCACTTAAGTAATTAGGAGTGAAGCTAAATGTAGATAGAACCCAGTTTTTATGTTTTATGTCTCCTAGTTTATAATGCCTTTCACTATACACATGAAAGGAAAAAACCTTTCTGAGACCTATCCCAGAGACAACCATTATTAAAAAGAGAAACTTTTAAGTATGTATGTGTATATAAATATATGTATGTGTGTTTATATGTATATATAAATAATTATATTTCCACAGCATTGCTGATTAGATAAAAGCTAAGGCGTCAAGAAATTTTTTAAAGTAGGTCTAAGATAGCAGCTGGTATTTTTAGTGAGTTTGAATATTTCGTAGGATAATTAATATGTATGAGTTAATTTGACCCAGTGAGAAGTTTGTAGCATATGTGTATGTCAGCCTTAAGACTCACCTGAAAGAATCTGGGCCAAATGAATTTTCCTCACTGGAGGTAGAAGCTTTGAGTCTATACTTGTGAGATTGTAACCACATTGGGATTGACGATCTCGAAGGGACCACAAGATACACAACTTAGGGCTTCTAGGCCCAGTGTGGCAGCGTGCAAACCTCTTTCTAGATGTAAAGTAGGCCTTGAACAATCCAAGGTCAAGGTAAAAAATGCCAGCATTTGTTTGCTGAAACCTCAAGAGGCATGCCAATAAGAAATTTATTAGGAGGAAAACAGCTTTATCCTAACTCAGGCATTCCATACTGAAGTGAAAGGGACCTAGAGTCAGAAGTCTTAGATTCAGACCAGTTTTATACTTGAGACCTTTTTTATCAGTTGCTTAAGCATTATTATAAGGATTAAATACTTAGGGATGTGTTGTTAGCTATAAAATACCATATGCATACAAAGTGTTTTTTGTTTGTTTGATTTTCTAGGAAAAGCCAGCCAAAGTCAAAGTGGAATTGGCTTCCAGTGTCTCTTCCAAAGGCTCTGTGGTTAAAAGAACTCAGCCTGTCACCACTGAGCAAAATTCCTCCAAGGAAAATGCCTCCAAACTGACTCTGGAGAACTCAGAAGCTGTAAGCCAGCTCTTAAATGTAGCTCCTTCAAGAGAAGTGGTGAGGAGAATGAGTGGGAAGAAGTGGTCATCTCAGATGCCCATGTTTTGGTCAAGGAATCTCCTGGGAATCGTGGTACAGCAGTCACTAAGATGCCAGTAGTCAAGAGTGTTGTGCAGCCTGAGGTCTCTCTAAGGACATCTGAGAATGACAGTCCTGGACTAGACATACCACCACCAGCCAAGGGGACGAGCACCACCAGTCTGCTCCCTGCTCCTAAAAAACCAACAGGGTAAAACAATGTTTCTGTATTACAGGATTGCATTTACGATAGCAGCTTGGGAAATGCCTCATGTTTTGTTCCAGTCTTTATAGTGTGTCTGAGAGGTAGCAGAGCCATTAATGGCTCCTAGTTTAGAGCTACAGAAACCAAGGCCTAGAGACATGGGATGATTTATCTTTCCTCCTATACTCTGCTGTCCATGCCCTGCTGTCAGATTCCCTATACACTCTTATTGTCAGTCTCCCTAAAGCAGATGTAAGGGTCTTTCTGGTACAGGCCGTGGGCAATATTATAAACTAGTATTCAGTCCACTGCTAGATTTGGAAAGAAAACCTTATTAAGACATCTTATAGAAAGATTCCTTCCTGTCTTGGTAGTCAGAGAATTCAGTTTTGGTTGTGACTGTGTCCCTGGCTTTCATTTGACCTCGGGCAGAGTCACTTCATGCCTCTTGTCTTATGAATAATCTAAGTTGGTTATTGAAAAAACCCTCAACCTCGGCAGCTGACCATACAGACTGAAAAAGATTGTGTGTCTTGCAGATAGGTGAAGGTCCGTAAGTGTGGGCTATCTTTCCCTCCTCTTTCCCTCTTTAAAGGCTTAACCGGGTTCTCCAAGTAGCCCCTTCCCAGAAGTAGTTGTGGGCTTGTAAATGAAGACCCTTATTTGTTTATATCAGTGGTTCTGAATGGGGAACAGTTTTGCCCCCAGGGGACATTGTAGCAATGTGTAGAGACTTTCTTAGTTTTTACAACTGTGTTGGTGGACGGGGTACTACTGGCATCTACTGGGTAGAGGCCAGGGATGCTGCTAAATATCCTACAGTGAAAAATCTGGCCCAAAATGTTAATACTGCCAGGTTCAGAAATTCTGGTTTATGTTGTTAAAATACAAAAATTTTTATTATTGAATAGGAAATATATTAACATAGTTAAAACTCAAAAGATATAAGGAATATATCCTGAAGAGATCTACCTTCTGTTCCTTCGGTCATTCTTTTTCATTTCCCAGAGATAATCAATAGTCCCACCTTCCTGTGTTTCTACAGATAATTTCAAGCATATACACATACATAGGTGTGTATGGCTCATTTTAGAGCTACAGAAACCGAGGCCTAGAGACGGAATGATTTACCTTTCGTATGTATGTATGTGTATATGTATATATTTTTTCCTCCTTTTTCTCCTACATCTTGCACTTTTTTAAACAATATACTCTGAGATGTTTCTGCATTCTTAGAGAATGAAGCTGTGCGCTGTAGACCTTTTATTTTGGGCACGCGAACCACTTTCGCACATGTGTATTGAGGCCTTCGATGGTGCAGGCTCTCTGCTCAACATGGGAGCTACAAAGATGAAAAAACACATTGTTCTCCTCAGTCAAAGCCACCTTCATGTGGAAAATAAATACACTTCAAATATTTGCTCTAATTAGAGGCAGCTTAGATATTATAACTACAACTGTTACTATTCTGTACTATAGGCACTGTTTTGCACTTTTTTATTTTCATAATGACCCATGAAGTATACGTAATTTACTATCCCATTATACACATTAGGAATTTGAGATTAACAAAAAAGTGAAATTAATTGCCCAGGGCCACACAGCTACTTTAAGGTTTCATTTGAACCCCATCTGTCTAAAGCCTCACAGTTTAACCACTTCACCTTCCCTCCAATAAAATTGCTATTTTAGAAATTGCTTTTTGTCTTTTTCCCTGTTCATCCTGAATTTCTAGGAGATATCCCTTCCTGATTTTTTTTGTTTGTTCGTTTTTCAGAATTGACCTCAACCCTGGGCCTAGGGCCCCAGAGCTTAAAGGCAGAGCACGGGGCAAACCTTCATTATTGGCTGCAGCAAGACCTATGAGAGCAATTCTTCCAGCCCCAGCTAATGTGGGCCGAGGCAGCAGCATGGGACTGCCCAGGACCAGGCAGGCCTTTTCCCTGAGCGGTAAGGGCTGGGACAGACCTGGGAGAAGGGGCTTTCTAATGGGAAGGGGTCAGGAGTTGGGACTTGAAATGGAAATGAGAGACTTAGGGAGACTAAATGTACTCTTAAGTTACCATTTGACTCCTGATTGTCTTAGATAAGGCTCCCTCTGTGAGAACTTGTGGCCTGAAGCCAAGCACTCTGAAGCAGCTGGGCCAGCCCATCCAACAGCCATCTAACACTGGTGAGGTAAAGGTAAGACCCATTCCTTTACCAGAGTGGGAGCTGTTATGGGAGGTGGGGCACTTGGCTGCTCTAAGAGTAGGGCTTTCACTTAGTGGCCCAAAGCCAGAGGCAAAAAGCAGACCCTCATTCTTATTCTGCAGGGCCTCTGGGAGGCGGTTTAGCATGAATAAGTTATCTGTTTTTTAATTCATTTCTTTTCTTGTTTTAAAATAAATGCATGCTTTTAAACTTTTTATTTAAAAATAATTTAAAACTTAGAAAAACTGTTCGAGTAAAATTGACAAAAACAAAGAGCGCCCATGTACTTGCTACCCAAAGTCACCTATTGTTAACATACTAATCCATTTTGCTTTATATTGTGCTCATGTGTGCCCTCCCCATGTATATGTATGTGGATATGTATAAAATATACATAATTTAAGGGTAAGCTACATTATCTTTTACTCCTTAATGGTTCAGTCTGTATTTCTAAGAATAGGGATATTCTGTTACTGAAACATTGATACAGTGCTATGTAGTTTGTATTCCAATTTTGTCATTTTACTAATTATGTACTTTATAGCTTTTTTCCACTTCAGTACAGGGTCCAGTCTAAGATTAGATAGTGCATTTAGTTGTCATGTTTTTTTAGCCTCCTTTAAAGAAATGAATGTATTGTTGCTCTAGAAAATATAAAATTCAAATAAAGCAGAAAGAAAATAGTCCCTTGTGATTCTGCCACCCAGAACTAACTACTGTTAACAGCCTGGTGTATGCTTATTAGCCTTCAGATCCTTTCTGCATTTGTGTGTTTATTTTTTAATGAAAAATTTAAACCAAAAAACATGGCTCTTGCTCCATGTACTGGTTTGTAACCAATGCAATTTATTCAGTTTCATGATATAGCTATTAAAGATTTACCAGGTGTCAAAATTCCATGTACTCAGCACACTTATTCCTAGATTTTTGTGTTTGTGTGCCATATGTGGCTAGAATAGTTATGATCAAAATTTCCTAAAATCAGCATTTTCTTTTCTTTTCTTTTCTTTTTTTTAACACCTACAGCACCTGGTCTTCCTAGGTGGTCTCTCATCCAAGTACTTACCAGGCCCAACCCTGCTTATTAGCTTCTGAGATCAGATGGGATCAGGCTTCTTCAGGGTGGCATGGCGTAGCTAAAATCAGCATTTTCACCAGACGGCTTTTTTTTGACCATGACCCTCAATAGGAAACACTTTTTTACATCACAGCCCAGTAAACTTATACATACACATTAAACGTTTAATGAAGCTATGCCCATATTATGTGCAGCCACTTGGTATTTTCCATTTCTTTTTTCGAAGTGCTAGTTTCAGCCCATTAAATTAATTTTACAGCCCCTCAGTGTATTGTGGCTTGTAGTTTGAAAAGCCTATCATGGACCAAATTGGAACAGGAAAATCGGTCTTCCATCTCCCTTGCCATGTGCACTGTGTCAGGTAACTTCCTTTATTTGATAGTTCTAAATTGACTACAAGAGTCATCAGTTGGCTTTTACTTTGAAGGCTGATCCGTTTGTCGCAGTTGAGCGCATGTGTGATCTTGGGACACAGAAGGATGAATCTAGTCTGCAACAACCACTCTGTACATTTCCAGGCCTTAGATTCCCTTCACTTGTGTAAACTCCCAGTCTTCTCTGTAAATAGTTTCCTTTTGTTTTGACAAATTGTGATGTCTTAACATAAGCCCTTTTGCCAGTCTTAAACCTGTTAAGTATGTGAAATCTTATATTCTGAAAATCAGCTTAAATTCAGTATTATGGAATACTTTTAATTTAGAATGCTTTTTTAAAATCTTTTTTTTTTAATTATATAGATAATCTCTACATTCCATGTAGAACATTTGAAATTTGATAGATAGTGGTAAAAGGGGAAACAACCATGATCTCTTCACGCTGGGTATTTTAGTGAACAATCGGTCAGACTTTTCTATGATGTTTTAACCACATATTTGTATATATAGCTATTATATGCTTTTCTCACTTGTTGGGTAGTTTCAAATCTGATTCATAGTGTTTTTAAAATGCAGTGTTAGAAGCTACACAGAAGAGTGTGGCAACCCATGAACTTGAAAGGGACACTCAATCTTTGGTGGGCTGCTGACTGCTGGCTAGCATGTGGGGGCTCATGTGGAGTATAGCTCCACAGATTCCCTGAGAAACTATTTCAGGACACAGGACCTCAGGGGTTTGAAGTTCAAAAGCACTAAATAACTTGTTCTGATCCACAGCTACCAAATGGCTCAGCCAACAGGACATCTCAGTTGAAAGTTGTAGAGGTCAAGCCTGATATGTTTCCTCCATATAAGTACAGCTGCACTGTCACACTGGTAAGTGCAGCCAGGTGATGGGTTGACACGGCGGTGGTTTGATTTTGTGGTTGAGGACGAGTAGGAGTCTAAGGTGGGTGGGGAGTGGTATTTAAAAATGAGAGTAGGGTCGGGGTAGATCATTGATTCTGAAGATCTCATCACTGATACAATGGTAGCTACTGGGTGAATCAGCTCAGTTTGTTGTTGTTCTAGGTAAGATTTATAAAGCTGAGATCAGGATATTGCTACTGAAAGTAATTGGAGACGAGAATCCAGTGTGGCTTTAGCATTCAATAGTCTTTGGACCTTTTAGCCTCTAAAGTGTACTCCACAGACAAGTTTGGGAAATGTTATATATTTCCTCCCTAAACCCAAGTTACATTCAATACTAGTATTTTAAAGGGTTTGAGAAGTGCTCTAGTAAAGCATCTTATCTTGTGTAGTCACCAAGGTTTTCCCTCTCTCTCCCTTTTATTTTTAATATAATACATATTAACATCCCAATAAACAAATATGTGTCTTTGGGGTCATCCTTTTAAAGGATAAGCAGCATGGAACAGTGGCATTAATACTTGATGTCAGAAGACCTAGTCCAAAAGTGGCTTATCTGCTAGCATGCCATGTGACCTTGGGCAAGGTTCTTTCCTTCTCTGGTCCTCAGTTATCATCTGTAAAATGCTGCATTGGTTTAGATATATGTTGGGGCTTCTCTTGCTCTTAACATTCTCTAATTTTGTTGATCCTTAAGCTATCAAGCAGCCAGATATCTTTTGATGGGTTCTCTGGCTGAGTTGCGTAAAATGTATTGATTTTGAGAAAGCAGCTTGATTTTTGGCAGTTCTTACCTGATAAAGGTAGCAGGTGAAGAGAAAGTCATTCATTCAAAAAATGATTTATTGAGCACCTCCTCTGTGCCAGGCCCTGTGCTGGGGATTCAGTAGTGAACAAGACAGCACAGAATGTTGGGTTAGTACCTAGGATGGCCTGATCCTTAACAAGAATGTGTCTCTTATCCTCAGATCTACTCAGGTTTCTTTTTCCAAAGACCTAGTTACTACCTTCTGCATGCCGTGCATACTCTCACCACCTCCTCCCTCTGGCTACAGTAGGCCACCAGGTGGAAACTGCTCAGGACCTTTTCTTTGGCTGATTAGACAACAGCTTGTCATAGGAACCTAGATGCCAGAGCTTTGCGCTTAGATGGTTCAGAAGTTACAATCCCTTTTAAAAGGCAGGGACTGAAATTTTTAGTTTACTTGTCTATTACTCTTTATTAGAACAGGCCTGCTTCACTCTGCCAATTGCCTGGACCCAGAAGGCGTTTGAATTTCTGACCTTTGACAGTCAACTCACTTGTTTCACAGCTGGGGAAGGACTTTCCAAAATTATACAGGCTGCATTAAGATTGAAAGGGGATTACTGCAGAAAAAGATCTTGCTTCAAAGCTACTTTGGAAGTTAGTCTAAAATCTGGTATTGCAGTTGCCACTTCTCTGATTTACTGACAGCTGGTCATCCTGGCTCTTGGTTCTGCCTAGGTATAATTCAACTTTTGAAGAATTGAATGTTGGTCTTACTTTTTTAGGATTTGGGGCTGGCTACTTCAAGAGGCCGGGGAAAGTGCAAGAATCCCTCTTGTAGCTATGTCTATACCAACCGGCATAAACCGCGGATTTGTCCCAGCTGTGGTTTTAACCTTGCCAAAGACCGGACTGAGAAAACCACCAAGGCTCTCGTGAGTTCCTTCCCCAAACACGTCCCTTGGCCTTGGGTTGGGCTCTGTTAGTGGAATAAAAGGATTTCTTAGTACATGACAGTAGTTAGAGCACCAGAACTGGAACCAGGTTATAGGTTCTGAACCTGGCCAAGTGCCTTTTTTCTGGGCCTCCTTGTTCTCAGTGCCAAGGTGAGGGGTTGACCAGATACCTTGATGTCTGAGAACCTTCTGGCCAAGTGAACCAAGAGGTCATTCACCAAAGAGAATGGTAACAAAGGCCTTAAATAGGATTCAGAAGAATGGCAGGATGGAAGGGTTGATAGAGTTTTTTTAACTCTGAGGCCTGATAGAGGACCCATAAGTAGTGTTTGGTAAATCGTTAGAGAATGGCAGTCCCCAAGCCTTTATACAGTAGATCACCACTTCTCCCATCTTTTGCAGAGCTTTTGGCCAATCACAGCTTCACTTCTGGTGGGCTTGGCAAACCTACTCTGAAGTTGGACCAAACTATTTGGATAGTAAAACACATTCTACTTGGCTCCTTAGGGCTCGCTTTTTATTATTAGAATGAGGAAAATTGGGCTTTTTCAGAGATCCTCTGAATTTTCACATGTGAGTTTTTTTAAGTGACTAGAAAGTGACAGCATCTGAGGCAGCAAATGAAATAACTAGGATGAAAGTAATCAGAGAAATGTCAACTGATCTGCCTTGGCACACAATAGGTCAGTATTCTTAATGGAGCCTGGCCATGCCAGACCTAAGGTGGACCTTGCAAATGGGCAGGATTTGGATGGAAAGGGAAGGCATGCCGTACTCAAGGACAAGTATGAGCCAAAGGGAAGAGGCAGGGAGTTGCTGGGTGTTCCACCTGGTGAGCAGAGAGGGCGTATGGGGTGGAGTGTAGAAAATGGGTTTGAAAGACACAGCAGGGCCACATCATGGAAGATCTTTAATGTTGAACTGGGTCCCACTTGAGCTAAGAAGAGGCCCAGAAGATTACATGAGGAGGAAGGTTTGTGGAGGCTTAGGAGTGGACAGGACTGAGAGGTGGACAGAACTGCTTCAAGCTTCAAGGTTTCTTCACATGTTGGGAGAGGCCTTTCTGGCAGATGAATCTTGTACCCTGGTCTGCAGGTCTGTTTCTGTGCTTAAGGTGGTGCTCTGAGGTTATCTTTGTGAGACAGGAAAGTGGGACTAAAAAATGTGGGCAGTGATGGTTTAAAAGTGGGAAAACATTGGCGAGACCTGCCTGGGGCAACCCTGAGCTGGAAGCTTTCTGTCTCCTGAGTTTTTGTTTCCTTGTCAGTAACACAGGGTGGTGAAGTGGATTAAATCCGGACATTTTATTTTCAGGGCCATGAGCCCTACAGAGACTCAGGAATCTCTAAACCCCAGAGGTTGCATATAAATGGGTCTGTAGCATCCATCACATTCTTCTGGTTTCATCTGATGCCCTCTGCTGACAGTGAGCTTTCTTCCTGGATTCTCCACTATTTAGTTGCTTCGTTTCATCAGCAAGACCACACACCCTGTCTTGACTCCCTCTTTTAGCTCCCTATGTGACTATAATCTCTTTCTAATCCTGGAGCCTACATACACAACATAATAATGTGTTGGTCAGTAATTATGGATGAAACTGTTGTGTAGGTAGGTACTCTGAACATACCTTTCACCTTCTGTAGCTGTTAGTATGGTTTGCAACAGGGAAACGGATGTTGGTCTCTCGATCTTGGATGATGAGGTGACTTAATTTTCTAGGCCAGGTGGGAATTCTAGGGATCCGTTGCCAATTGATTTCAAATTTCACTTTTACTTATATTCTTCTGTCTTTTGCTAACTGGTGGCTGTCTACCCCCAAGACTCCCATCTTCAGACATTCCTTCACTTTCCAATCTCCTGAATTTTAGGAGAAATACAATTTTATTATTGTTTTTCACAGGGTAAAACACAGGTTGGAAACCCAGGGATCTTTGTGTGTATTACTCTTTGAAGCCCCCTGGTGGCCATACATTTCCTTTGTGGTTTGTCTTTGGCAGCTATAAGACAACATCTCTGAACTGGAACAGTCTTCATTCCTTTCCATCTTTAAACTGTGGCTCAGAGCCAAAGGGTATATTCCTGCCAACTGATCTTCCAGCCCATGGTTCAACACGGTCATGACAGGGAACATGCAGCCTCACCAGGGCAACTCAATTCTAGTGTCAGCTCTTCATCCATTCTTTCTTTCAGCAAGCATATATTGAATGACTACTATGGGTCAGGCTTTTGGAGATACAAGGGTGAGTGGAACATGACCCCTTTCCATGAGGAACTTATATTCTAGCGTTAGAGAAAGATACCTACCAAAATATTATAGACAGTGAAACAAGAGTTGTTATAGGTATGCAGAGTTGATAGAAGCTCCTTATTAAGCACGTAACTTCTGCAAAGCAACATATAATATGAATTAGCATCTTTTGTGTACCCTGGCCTCATGCTGGAATTGGGACTCATTAAATAAGCAGAGACCTTATACTCACTGAAGAGGCAGGACAGTCATATTTACCAACTGTGAGACAGTGAATTCTGCAGTAAAGAAATGGACTCTGGGATCATGAAGGAGGGAGTAATTCAGGCTGCATTTGCACAAGGGGTCATGGAGGAACCTCCGTTGAAAAGGGACCTACCTAAGAAGGACCTTTTTTTAACGAGCATTTCAGAACCTTGTTCCTGGAAGCCTCTGACTAGTGTATAAAGCCTCTGACTTTGTGCATCTTATACCTAGATGCACAAAGCATTGAAGATAAATAAGCAGTACATATATTTATTTTTCAGAACTTCTATTCATAGAATTTTCATTGCATCCCAGGCACTGTGCTAAGTGCTTTACTTAGAATATCTGGTTTACCCTGTACTAGTATTTTGATCTTCCAGTTCATAGGTGAGGAAATTCGAGGCTTAGAAAGATGAAGTAAGTTGCCTTGGGTCACACATACACAGTTGTTGAGTGGCATGTCCAGACCTAAAACCCAGGTCTGTTATCCTCTTAACCCTATTCCTGGTGAATGGGAGCTGATACTTGAGCCAGGGAGAGGCCTGTGTAGAGTCTCGTTTTTAATAGAGAAACTGAGCACCAGAGGGAGAAAGCATCTGCCATGAGTCACAGAACGAGTTATTAGCTGAGCTGGTTGGGAACCTAGGTTACCCATTTGTCAGTCATGGGCCCATCCCTTTGCCACGCACAGCCTCTTGGTCTTGGATGCTTGTTGATGGATCTGTTCTCTTTCCAGGAGGCGAGTTCACCACTCCCAGAAGTGCTGAGTGCCACAGAGCCCCTGAGCACAGCCCAGAGGGAGATTCAGCGCCAGTCTACGCTGCAGCTGCTGCGCAAAGTTTTGCAGATTCCCGAGAATGAGTCTGAGCTGACTGAGGTCTTTGCACTGATTCACGAACTCAACAGCTCTCGACTCATCCTGTCCAACGTGAGTGAGGAGACAGTCACCATCGAGCAAACCTCTTGGTCGAATTATTATGAGTCTCCATCCACGCAGTGCCTTCTCTGTAGCAGCCCATTATTCAAAGGGGGACAAAAGTAAGCAGCCATTTCAGATTTACCCTGTCCCTAGCTGCCTTCTCTCACTTGGCCCAAGATATAACCTTTGAAGATTTATTTTCTGCTCTTCTTAGGTTTCTTTTACTTTTCCAATTGCTAATTAATAATAATAATTAGTAATTATCCATTATTTCCATTGGAAATGCCTGAAAGTGTTTGTCATCAATTTAAAATTTAGGTTATATCCGGACTTCCCAGCATAATGTTTGGATTTGGGAGTCCAGTGAGATTGGTTGATTTGGGCAGGAAATTGAGTTATATTAATTTAGGAGGTAATTCTACAGACCAGATTTCAACAAAGTTGGAACACCCACTAGAAAATGGTGGAACACAAGCTCCAGCACCTCCATTTTCCTGCTGCATTAAAGTCTTGAGAATTTTTACTATTCATCACTGACCTCTGGATGTTGTTTAAGTATTAAGAGGTTGATATCCCTTCTGTTTTTGTTCGTGATGTTTTGGGTACTAGCTCCCTGGCCGGGCCCCAGGAGTGCTGGCTGCTGACAGCCAGCCGGCTGCAGGTAGTGACTGCCCAGGTGAAGATGTGTCTCAATCCCCATTGTCTGGCCCTGCACAGCTTCATGGACATCTACACAGGTGAGTGCTGGCCTTTCCCCAAAGCAGGCTTGATTGAGAACAGCCTACGTGGGTCAGACCTCTGGTCTTTTGAGTATTGGGACCTTCCCTCAGATGGGGCTTCTGAAGAGGGATTTCTCCGCCCCAAAAGATTACATTTACCTTATAAGTGTAAAAGCAAGGACTCTATTATCCAGTACCTTTAAACAAAAGTACTTTTAAAATAACAAATTTTCATTGTGGAACAAGTGGAAAATGCTGACAAAAGAGGAAACTAAACATCAGTAGAAATTTTGCCAAGAGATGAACACAACATTGTGCTCTCTGGTCTTCCAGATGTGGCATTCGTCCGTGCAGAATATAAGAATGTACGGAAGGATTTATAGGTTTATTGCTTCTCTTTCAACAGAAATGTGGTTGTGCTGGATGTTATTTTGGAATGTGCTTTTTTTAACTTAGCAGAAAACCATAGGCATGTTCCTATGCCAGCAAGTGGAAAAATACATGGCCATTTTAAAGAAATATGTGGTACTCCATTTTAGAGTCCTCTTTGTAATTAATTTTTTTGTGTCAGCCTTAATTTCCTTTGGGCAAGTGCTCAAATGTGGAATTGCTGTATATTCACCTGTTTCCCCTCTACTCATTCAGGAACATCAAAAATTTATTGGCCATTAACCACGTACCAGCCATTCTGAGAATTTGAATCTTGAGTTGTATATGTACACTTGGGTGCTGAAGATTAAAATTAGAATATTATGATCCCTTATTTTGAATCTATATTTTTAATTTCTTATATTGCCAGATTGAGTTTGTACTATTTTATATTCCTGCCAACAGTTAATGAGAATGCCATTTCCCTGCAGTCTATCTAGGCCAGTAGTACCTTCGGATTTTGTGTGTGTGTGTGTGTGTGTGTGTGTGTGTGTGTGTGTGTGTGTGTGTGTGTAATTTTTTAACTTTAAAATTTACATACAATAAAAATTTCTTTGTTTAGTTTGTACAGTTCTGACTTCTGACAAATGCATTGAGTTATGTAACTGCCACCACAATTAATATATAGAACAATTCCATTACCCCTAAACATTCTCTTGCACTGTTCCTTTGTAATCAAATGTACCCCTCACCCTTAACCTCTAGCAATCTTTTGATAATGCTCTATTTCTCTATTTTTTTCTAGAATGCCATGTAAATCCAATTATAGCATGTAACATTTTGAGTCTAGCTTCTTTCACTAAGCCTAATGCCTTACAAATTCATCCACATTATTTTATGTATCAATAATTTGTTCCTTTTGTTGTTGAGTAGTTTTGCATTGGGCGAACTGCCACAATTTATCTGTTCACTTGCTGAAGTTGAATGATGTTTGGGTTGTTACCAGTTTGGGGCAGTTATGAATAGAGCAGTTATAAACATACATGTGCAGTCTTTTGTGAACATAAATTTTTATTTATTTTTGGTAAATACCTAAGTCAGATTATTACTGGGCTATATGCTAAGTATATGTTTAATTTTATAAGAACTTGCCAGACCATTTACCTAAGTATCTATCAGTCATTTTGCATTCCTCCAACAATGGCTGAGAGTTATGCTTTGTTCCAGTTGTCAGCACTCAGTATTGTCCATTTTTCTGTTTTTGTGTTTTAGCCATTCTAATACATATGTGTAGTGGTATCTCATTGTGGTTTTGATTTGTATTTCCTCAATGACTAATGATGTCGAGCATCTTTTCTTGGCCATCTGTATGTCTTTAGTGAAGTATCTGTTCTATCTTCAGCCCTTTGAATTGGGTTGTTTTTTTTTTTCTGTTAAATTTTTAGAGTTCTTTATATATTCTGGATACAAGTCCTTTGTCATGTAAATGATTTGCAGATATTTTCTTAGAGTATGTGGCTTTTCTTTTCAGTCTCTCAACAGAATCTTTAACAGAGCAAAAGTTCTTAATTACGATAAAGATCAATTCATCATTGTTTTCTTTCAGGGATTATGCTTTTGATGTTATATCCAGGATCTCTTTATCTGGTAGAAAATGATAAATATTTTCCTTTGTTTTCTTCTAGAAGTTTTATAATTTTATAGTTTACATTTAGGTCTGTGATACATTCTGAATTAATTTTTGTATAGAAGATGAGGCCCATATCAGTTCCTTTTTTGCCTATGGATGTCCAGTTGTTATGCTACCATTTGTTGAAAAGTAATCCTTTGTCCAATGAACTGTCTTAGTTCCTTTGTTGAATTCAATTCATCATACACGTGTGAGCTGATATTTCCTCAGTCTTTTCTGCTCCATTGGTTTATATATTTATTCTTTTGCCAGTACCACACTATCTTGATTACTATAGCTTTATAGCAAGTCTTATAATTAGGAAGCATGAGTCTTCCAATCTTGTATTTGCCTGAATTGTTTCAGCTATTTTAGTTCCTTCGTGTTTCTACATAAATTTTAGAATCAGCTTGTCATTGTCTACTGAATCCTGCTAGACTTTTAAATAGAATTATATTGAATCTATAGATCAATTTGGGGAAGTTTGACATGCTTAGAAATATTAAGTCTCTGTTTATTAGGTTTCCTTATTTCTTTCATCAGTGTTTTATAGTTTTCAGCATGTGTCCTGCACATATTTTGTTAGATTTATACCTAAGTATTTCATTTTGTTTAGTCCTGAATGACATGTTTCAATTTCTAGCTGTTCAATGCTAGTATAGAAACACGGTTGGGTTTTATTTATTGATTTTGTGTCCAGTGACCTTGCTAATTTACTTAATAGCTTTAAGGAACTTTTGTAGATTAATGTAAGCTTTAAAGGTTATCAGTTTGACAGGTAAAAACTGGTATGTCATTTCTTAATTCGTTGTATTTCTTTGATTACTAGGAAAATTATATGTCTTTTTTGTGTTTTTTTCTCCTTCATGAATTTCTTTTTGAGAATTTCCATTCTTATTGGGGTTATTTTGTTGACAGATATTTCCCAGTTTTTTGCCACTGTGGATGATGTTAAGTGAATTTCCCTGTTGCCTCTTCTTAACCTACAGGTCTCTTTAACGTGGGGAACAAGCTACTAGTGAGCCTGGACTTGCTTTTTGCAATCCGAAACCAGATCAAGCTGGGAGAGGACCCCAGAGTGTCCATCGCAGTGTTCTAAAGTCAGTGCAGGAGCAGACAGGTAAAGATTGGTTCCCTCCCTTTCGCAAGGTTAATCTTAAGGTCCCTGGGAATTTTCAGTGATGGGCTTTGGTCTAAAGGGCCATCTTAGAGGAGAGTCTGATATTTTGAAAAGTAGATATTCTTGGCTTCCTCTTGAATTTTACAAATGTCAAACTAACTTTGGAAAGCATGAGTCTGTCCATGCATCCAGGCCCCTCAGCATGAGATTAAACTGATTTTTAGGAGCTCTTCCTTTGATCACAGGTAGACTTGGCTTCACTGCATGTTAATCAGACTCATTTTGAATGTACAGCTTCTAGAAGTCTGCTACCAGTCCCAGGGTGGGAATCACCTCCTTACTATTAGAAATTATTTTTTTCCATTCTCTCCTTATTTCTGTTTGTTCTTTTCCCATTGCATTCCTGCAGACTAGTCCCCAAGCACCTCTCCTGCTACAATGTCAGATGGAGTGGAGCAAAGGTTCTAGAGTCAGACAGGCCTGGTTTGAGTCTTGGTTCTGCCACTTAGGGCAATGTGATTTTGAGCTAAGTTATTCTCTGTGTCTCAGTTTCTCCAGTTACAAAATGAGGATAATAATAGCTCCTAGTTCATAAAAATGGGAGAGTTAAATGAGATAATGTATTTGAAGCACTCAGCACAGCATCTAGTGCCTAGTAGGTACTTAGTACAGGCAGCTGTAACTCTAGTGGAATTGCTCACTGGATTGCCACTTGAGTACTTGAAGACCAAGGTGCTTGACCCTCAGGGTGGTTAGTACTTAGGGGGGAAGCCATCTTGCAGAATTGCTGTTCTTGCTGGCTCATCTCCAGTAGCCTCAGGGTTTTCTTCTTTGACCTATTCGTAACTCTTGCTCTTCTTCCAGAGAAGACGCTGACCTCAGAGGAGCTGAGCCAGGTGCAGGAACTGTTGTGCAATGGCTATTGGGCTTTTGAGTGCCTCACTGTTCGAGACTACAATGACATGATCTGTGGCATCTGTGGTGTGGCTCCCAAAGTGGAAATGGCCCAGAGGAGTGAAGAAAATGTGCTGGCACTGAAGAGTGTGGAGGTAAGTGCCTCTCAGATACCATAGGTGACCTTTAGAACTGTGCTCACACTTTGGCAGCCATCTGCGTGCATGATGTCCCCAGGGTCAGATGGCTCCAGTCTTGTCCTATGTGTGGAGAGTGGCTTTTTCCTGCCACTGCCCAGGTTTTCGTCTAAAGAAGGTCAGATGGAAATAAAGACATTCGTTATTCATTCAACATATTTATTAAACATAAAATACGTGCACTTTTTAGACACTTAGGAAATGGCAGTTAAAAAACCCCACAAATTTCTGTGCTCATGAACCTCACATTCAGGTTCAGGGAGATAGGAAACAAATATTAACAATTATGTTAGTATATTAATATTCACATGTACATAATGTATGAACTAAGGGGAAACAGTAACAATGAAGCAGGGTGAGGAGAAGAGAGCGTGGCGGAAAGGGGGATTCCTGTTTTATAGAGGGGCAATCGGGGATGGCCTCTCTGACAGGGGGCATTTGAACAGAAATTGAAGCCCGCGTAGCTCTCGGGGAGGAACATTTCAGGCAGAGGGAGCAGCAAGACAGGGTCTAACGTGGGTTTGCTGGGCATTGTTGAGAAAGAGCAAGGAGGCCAGTTGGCTGGAATTGTGTCAACAATGGAGAGAGTGGTAGGATACGTGAGATTTGAGAGGCTACGGGTAGGCTAGACTCTACATGGGGTTTCCTGGGCCATTTTAAGGACATAAACCGAGTGAAATGGAGAGTCTCTGAAGGGTTTTAAGGACCTGATCTGACTTAGGTTCTTAACTAGAAAATGTTCACAAAAAGGTAACACCAAACTCAGGTGGCTTAATACATTAATTCTAACAAATATGCAAGTAATATATGATTCCAATCATAGAAGAAAGCAAAGGCAGGTATATTTATTCAACTCATTGTATAAAGCCATATAACCTTAAAAACAAAACCAGACATTCAATATGAGAGAAAAAATTAGGGCTGATTGGGCTGATTGGGGCTGATTGTACTCATGAATATAGATGCCAAAATCTTTAATAAGTAATAGCGTATCACCTCTAACAGTGAGTAATTAATTTATCACGACAGAGTTTATCCCAGGAAAGCAAGATTGTTTCAACATTAGAAAATGCACTTATGCAGTTCACTACTTAACAGATTAACGGAGAAAACCCATATGATTATTTCTTTAGATGTGAAAAAAACTTAATATTATTCAATACCTATTTATGATAAAACTCTTAGCAAACTGGGAATAATAGGGAATCTTCCTTAACCTGACAGAAGAGTTCAAAAAACCCCATAGGTTGATTAACTCACAGTCATGCTGAGAGGTCTGATCTGCATGCCTAGGTGTGCTAGGTGTGGAGTGCCCATGTGTGAGCTCTCCCTCTCTGAACTCTACACCGCTCTGACCAAAGAGGACTGAACAGAAAGTGAGTCTTTAGGCACCGGACCCGCAGCTCACCTGTTCACCGCTAGGGAAGTGCGGTACTGGAGAAAAGCTTTGGTGTATTTTGACATGGCCCCTAAGCATATTAGGGATTTAATGCATAATCTCTTTTTCTTCTCAAAAAAAAAAAGTACATATGTCGATTTAATATTTCTATTTGAGTAATAGTGGTATGTAACCAGACATACAAAAATAAGCATAATGCTTCCTGGAGCTTTCTAAGTATTCTTTATAGATAAAAAGAACTATAAAAATTTTTATTTCATGTGTTATCTCACCAAGAGACTTCCAGAGTCATTCGTATCTGCTTACTTAATGGTAATTTAATAGCAAGCAGCTATACGATTTATTGAGTGTTTTATTGTACATGCCCATTCTTACTCTGTGCTCACTGCTTTATATGACTAATTTCCCGCCCCAGCCCTGTGAGATTTGTGTAGATGAAGGGACTAGAGTCCAGGGGACCTTGTCCAAGCTCACCCAGCCAGAAAGGGTAGAGCTGGGATTGACCTTGGTCTGGCTGTCTCACTTCTCACTCCAAGTCTGAGCTTGTAAGTACTGCCATGCTCACCAGTACCTCTTAGGTCTCTGAGCTCTGGTTTTCTAAACACATCTGGCTACAGAGACCTTTTGGTTGCCAGAAAAGACAGAAGCCCACCTCCCTACAAAGCTCACATGTCTTAGTCCTACCTGGCACCTGCCTTGTCCTGATCAAGGATCCTTCCTCATGGAGTTATATCCCCTCCATTCTCAGTATGCATGTCTCAAACCTTCTGTGGTACTAGCTATTTCTTTCTAGAGACCAGAACTTATTTTATTTTTTTCCCCTTTGTGTGCAGAGTGGTACGGTGTGTGGGGAGGAGGGGATGGGAGATATTCTGAAGTCTGAAATAAAACAGGAAGTTACTGAAAGAAACTAAATGTGCAGTTGTCCATGAGGAGACTGGTTGCCCTCCCATCAGGGACCGTGTAGCGGAGGACCCTCAGGACTAACAACAGCCTTATCAGTTTGTGCACACAGCATACTCTGTTGGCATTTCCTGTCCCCTGTTCTTTGTGGAAAGGGTGGGCTCAGTATCTTGTGAAATTGTGGTGTGAGGCTTGTGGCATTTGCTCAAAAATGCACTTGTGCCCTGTGCGTTGGGAAAGGAAGGGTGAGATGCCTTGTGTAGAGCAGTGGTCCTCAGATTTTGTGGGCATAAGAATTACATCAAGCAGCGATTCGCAAACTCTTTAGCGTTGTTGGCCCAACCACAGGGTTTCTGATTCAGTAGGTCTGAATTGGGGTCGGAATTTGCATTTCTAACAGGTTCCCAGGTGATGCTCATGCCATGGTGCAAGGACCACACTTTGAGAATTGCTCACATAGGACATCTTTTTAAAATGCAAAGTTTATTAGTTTATATAGATTGAGATGTGGCCCAGGTATCAGTATTGCTAAGTAACATGAATGACTCTGCTTTAGGTAGTAGGATCGAGGTAAACAATGGTATATAAGAAGAAAAATCGATCACACAAGTCCTAGATGCCTGTAATAGCTAAGTAAATGCTGCATAAAGTAGAGAGGAGATAGCGTGTGCTGGCAAGGTCTGGCAGGGCCTTGGAAGTCGGTAAAATGTCACTAAATTTTATTCTGATGGCTCCTGCCAGCGGGAAAGGGATTAAGGGCGTGGGCTTTGGAACTAAACCTTTGTTCAGACTCTTGTTTTGTCCCTTCATCCAGTAGTCTCACCTCAGATACTCCCAGGCGCATATGGTAGTAATTAGACAGAGTCTAGCATATAACAGATACTCAAATGGCAGTTTTCCTTTCCTTGCAGGCAGGGAAAATGATATGAATAGTTATAGAAGCAGAAGAGGCTTAACGACTGTTCAGGTCTTTGGGAGTGCTATAGTATAGGAGAAAGGAACGTGGCCAAAAGGCAGTTTAATACTGAGATGGCAGATCTGGGGGCATCTCAGCAGTGCATGGCTTTCAGACCTCCCACCCCAGCCTTGGTTGCCCCGTGTATCAGTAGGCTATTGTGTTGCTAATATTCTGTGGCTCCTACAGTTTGACCTTTTTTATCCTGACCTTTTAGTTCACCTGGCCTGAGTTCTTGGGCTCTAGTGAGGTAAACGTGGAGGACTTTTGGGCCACGATGGAGACAGAGGTGATTGAGCAGGTGGCCTTCCCTGCCAGCATCCCTATCACCAAGTTTGATGCCTCTGTCATTGCCCCCTTCTTCCCACCACTCATGAGAGGAGCTGTGGTCGTCAACACTGAGAAAGACAAAAACCTGGATGTGCAGCCAGTACCTGGTAAGGCCACCTGGTGGCTGACTGGGGTCAGGGAAGGGCCCAGTCAAGAGTCTGGAACATTGTCCATGGCAAGACAGTACAAATGGCAGGGACGGGGCCAGGCCCACCTGAAGCATTCCTTCTGGAAATGATAGGACAACCTGTGACAGTCCCCTAGAGATTAAAGTCATGGTGCAGAGTTTTGAAGAGCTGCCAGCAATATCGTATACTGACCCATACAGCCCACTGTCAGCCTTTGGGGGTGCACTACACCGAACAGTGGAAATCATCTGAGAATGCTTTGATAAGGCTCCAGCCCCAACGATTTTCCTTGATAAGCATAGGGGGAGGTCGGGAAGGCTGCCTTCTAAACAGTGTTTCAGATGGTTTTGCACATGCTCTGTGGATATAAGCAGCCCTGGGCTACACGTTGAAAGCATAGGTTTCTGACAACACAGATGCGAGTCCCAGTATATTCCACGTGTGACCTCTACCAAGTCCCTTCATTGCCCTGACCCTCATTTACAAAGGGGGCTTGAGACTGCCGCCCACCTCCCGGGTGGCTGTGAAGATTAAGTGATCTAATACATAATGTAGAGTGAGAGGCTTTTTTTTTTTTTACTGCAACTCAAAATAAGAAATAGTTCTGCATCATGACCCAGCATGATACTCCCATAAATATGTATACGTGTGTATATTGGTAACTAAAACAAAACTTTCATAAAACAGTACTTTTCCTTACCAAGTGCAATATACTTTATTTTCTATTTTATTTCATTATTTAAATTTTGGAAATGACCTGATAAATTTATTTTTATAAATATTTAATACACTGTGATCCACTTGTTCTCAACAGTTCATCCTAATGTTAGGTACTGAGGTCCCACCTCTTGTTTCCTGCTTCAAGGCCCAGGAATTATTTTTTAAGACCCCCACATATTTCTGTTGGTTAGGTTCAGGAACATAATATATAAAGAACATTTTTTAAATGGGAGCTGCTGCTTCTGTTGTTTCTGCAATTGTGGTAAGCATCTGAGATCTTGGTTCTGAGAACCTTAAAAGCTGACCCATTTGAGTGTTTTTTTGGCAAGGATGCTCTCCTGGGTATCTCTCCTAGATGTTCAAGGGCAGAAAGCCACTTCTGAGAGACCCGCCTTGAGTTCGCCTCCTACAGCGCCCAGGGCACTGCTCAGGGCAGAGCTTCTACTTGCGGTTCGTAGGCCTAGTCCCCTTGTTCTCATCCTCATGCATCAGGGACTGCTTGTGACCTCTGTTGGCTGGTGGCAGTGCCCTCCCATCAGCACCGTCATCTCTTACAGGCAATGGCAGTGCCTTGGTGAGGCTGCTCCAGGAGGGCACCTGCAAACTCGAGGAGGTGGGCTCCTACAGTGAGGAGGAGCTGCAGCACCTGCTGGGGCAGTGTGGCATCCCCTTTGGGGCAGAAGACTCCAAGGTGAGTGTTGGGGCAGCAGTGGGACAGGGCTGTTGGGAGTAAGCTAGTGGTCCATTTTTCTGGGCAGGGATGGGCATCTGTGTTGATAGAGGGCGCTGGCAGTCAGGGAGGCCTGGGAGATGGCAGCCAGGTCATGACATGCATGTGAGACCTTTCCCCCTGGTCAGTTCCCCTGTTGAAGGTAGTGGGTTCAGACTCCGGCTGGAGATCCTGGATCTCCTACCTACTGTGCATGACCTTGGATAAGCACCTTGTATTTCTGAGCCTCGTTTTCCTCATTTGCAAAGTGAAAATAACCAAAATACCTACCTCACAAGGTCGTCAGGAAGGCACTTGGTACAATGTCTGATTGTCACCTATCCAGGCTCTTAGAAAATGGGTGCGGTTGCAATTCATTGTGTGTGTCTTTGCGTCTGTGTTTTAGCCATATGTTTATTTTCCTTCATGTTGATGAAAGCCATTGAAAATTTTAGGCTTCTTTGTTCAGACCAAGTGTTAGCATCTCTTTGAAGCTTTCCCTTCCCTGGAAAAAGTAGGAAGAACCCAGGCCTCAGAGTGGCCTGGACAGAGTGACAGTTTGTGTTCTGACCTTTATGCGCCTCAGGGTCCCCATCTATACCTAGGGACATTGGGCTGGTGAGGCTCCAAGGCCCACTCTGGCCTTCACAGTTTCTTTTGCTTTAAGTGAGCGCCGGTGCTGTGCACCATTACTGCTGTGTTTTTAATCTTATTCTTCTGCTCCAGGACCAGCTCTGCTTCTCCCTGTTGGCCCTCTATGAATCTGTCCAGAACGGAGCCAGAGTTAGGCAGCCCCCGCCTCATCTCACAGGGGGTAAAATCTACAAGGTGTGCCCCCATCAGGTAAGGGGATAGCAGAGAAAAGCATGGGGCTGAGTCTGAGGGCAGTGCTGGAAGTCTCCACCCTGACAGATCAGAACTGCCCAGAAGATCATTCGTGTGACTGGGCCATCGCATGACAAGCTCTTGACAACACAGGGACAGATGTTAGAGCTATAGGTCTCAGGGCTGCGATGTGGGGGCCGTATTACTTGGCGGCAAAAGCCAGGCCTGGTGGGTATAAAGGTGGAAGGAAGAAGCAGAGGCAGAATTTCCCAGTGTCCGCCCAGCAGTAGAGGGGCATTTGGGGACCCTTCAGTGGAGGTGTTTACTAGCCTGCATCAGGCTGGTAAGGAACTGCACAGAATACAGATGCTTGGACCCCACCCACAGAGGCCGACGCCTTCACTTTGGGGTGGGGCCCAGGAACTTCCCATTTTTAAGCAGTTCTTAGCCACCAGGGCTGTGCAGCCGGGATTGGCACTACTGGAAGGGGGAGGGGGCGTTAGAGCAGATGCCCTGTGGGTATTTCAGCCTCAGCTGAGGACCAGATGCTCCCAACTCCTCTTTCAGGAGGGCAAGGATGAACTGGTGACTTTAGGTACAGAAGTAGGAGGGAAGCAACATGTCATGGACTCTGCAGGATGGCTGTGGCTTCAGTCATGAAATTTGGTTGTTCATCTACCTGGGAAAAGCCAGTGAGGACTCGACTCTATCTGCAAATCAGCTTCTTACCCTGTGTATCGTCCATCTCTACCCCCAGGTGGTCTGTGGCTCCAAGTATCTGGTGCGGGGCGAGAGTGCCCGCGACCATGTGGATCTGCTTGCCTCTTCCCGCCACTGGCCGCCCATCTACGTGGTAGACATGGCCACACCAGTGGCCCTGTGTGCTGACCTCTGCTACCCAGAGCTGACCAACCAGATGTGGGGGCGGAACCAGGGCTGTTTCTCTAGCCCCACAGAGCCACCTGTGGTGAGTTTTCTTTTGAGGACCGGGAATAAATCCTGCAAGCCAAGCATGTCCACCCTCGGGTTCTTCAGGAGGGCCTTCTGGGAGCTGTCTCCAGCATCTTTTTTCTCTCTTAGCATTTTGTCATGTTGCTCTGGAAGCAGAATTTACTCCACAAATTTTTACTGATCAACCCCTGTGTGTGCGAGGCCACAGCGTGTTACTTAGTGTGCCCAGGACACACGGTATCTTGAGGGTTAAATGGGTTGCCTTCCAGGTAAGCCTAGGAAATTGACACCTTTGAGAATCATCATGTACACTAACATCGTAAAGGCCCAGCCAGCCCTGTCTGGGATTGACTGTGAATGTACTGCATGGCATGTCTGTTATGATCCAGAGGTACAGTGGCTTAGAAAACGCTGACCCTCCAGCCCTCTCTTAATAAAAGGAAGTAAGGCCCCCAAGATGGACTTGTTGGGGCCCCCCCGCAGGCTAGTGGCAGAGCCCTCGTCTCTGTGTCTTGGTACATGTGGCAGGCAGTAGTTCTTACCAGAGGCATGTGCCCTCAAGGCCATCTGTGCCCTTTGCAGGAAGAAACATGAGGATTGGTAATGGGAGGGGTGGGACATCACCGTCATCATTCACCTTTTCCTGATTCCCTGGGGCTCACTGGTTCTGAGCTTTTCTGGGCACTGCAAGAGGCTTCTGAGCCTCGGTGAGAGTCACTCCCTTCCCGCCCCTCTCCGGCCCCAGCCTGAATTGACCAGGCGTGTTAATAAACAGTGGGGGCCCAGGTAATCTAGCATCCACTCTGGTTGCTCTCCCTGATATCACATGAGGAAACTGAAGCACGGAGTGGGAGGAGACGGGACTTGCCCCAGGAGACATGACAGGTGGTGATATGAGGATTTAAACGGCTGATGACCCCACAGCCTTCACTCTCACCACCTCATCAGTTGGCTTCCCTCTCTCTTCTAGAGTGTGTCCTGCCCAGAACTCTTAGACCAGCATTATACTGTGGACATGATGGAGACCGAGCACTCCGTCCAGCACCCTGTCACCAAGACTGCCACACGGCGCATCGTCCATTCAGGCACACAGCCCAGTCCTGCTGACCCCAGTGCTGGGCACCACTCCTTGACCCTGTGCCCTGAGTTGGCACCCTACGCAACGATTCTGGCCTCCATCAGGGACAGCAAACCAAACTGTGTCCGCCAGCGGCCCATTGCCTTTGACAATGCCACCCACTATTACCTCTACAACCGCCTCATGGACTTCCTCACCAGCCGCGAGATTGTCAACCGGCAGATTCACGACATTGTGCAGAGCTGCCAGCCTGGCGAGGTGGTCATCCGTGACACCCTTTACCGCCTTGGGGTAGCTCAGATCAAAACAGAGACAGAGGAGGAGGGTGAGGAAGAGGAGGTGGCCACAGCAGCAGAATAAGCCAGGCTCTTATACAGGGACTATACCATCTCTCAAGCCATAGTGAGGCCCTTGCCCAAGGCACATCTATTCAGGGGACCAGCAGGAGTGTTCACCAGTGTCGAGGGCCTCTGATGCTGGGTGTGACCAAAGAGCTCCCATTTCCTGAGCATGGTGGGGCCCGGGGTCCTTCGTTCTCAACCTTCCGGAGGTTGGAAGAAGCACCGATACACTCCTTACCAACCCCAAGAGCACTTGGGACACACAGTGTGTCCAATAGAGGGGTAGGGAGGCTGAAGGAAGGCTGCTAGCTGGTGGCTCTCCTGGGACCTGCTGCAGGTCAGGGCGGAGGTCTCCGGGCCGGCTAAGGCAGAGGCCAGCACTCGGTGGGCAGGCTGCTGAGGTAGCCCTGCCCATGCCCACAGCCACAGGAGCAACTTAGCCTGTTGCCTTTGCCTCCGGGCCTTGGGGGTCTCGTGAGCTTTCGGGGCCCCTTTGGGCTCTTGGTTCTCCCAAAGGAAGAATGCACTTCCCTCCTTCTCTTCCTGCACCCAAGGCTGGGGATAGCTGCGGGGGGGAGAAACAGTCAGCCACAGCTCTTCCAGGACTGTCTTATGCCCAAGCTTTGAGGAAGAGGATCCCCCTCTTCCCTTTCCTGGCCACTGCTGCTGCACCCTACATCCTCTCTGGGCCCTGGACCCTCACCACAGAGGAGATGTGGCCCACAGCATGACATAATCTGGCAGCAGCAGGAAAAACTCCCTTCTGTGAAGGGGAAGCAGACTGGGCTGTGGGAAGCAGCGGGACTGGCTCAGGTGCCCAGGGATTGCTTAGGGCACAGGAGTTGGCCGTGTGTTATTTAATTTATTGAGAGGAGTGGAGTAGGCGGCTTTTTTTTCCCTCCCTCTTCCCCCCAGCAAGAATAAAGTTTATTAAATTATCTGGTTTTGGTGAAGCAAGAATCAGTTCCGTGCTCATTATGTGGGGTACAGTGTGGTTGAGCTCTGGAGGTGCTGAACCGGGCACGTGATGTGAGGAGGGATGGCAGGAGGCGCCAGGAAATCCAGAGGCCTTCATGAGACAAAGAACCAGAGGTGCTGTGTTAAGGCTGTTAGTTTAATGCTGACAGAGACATCCCGCAGCGTGACTGTTAGTTATGATGAGTCAACTTGGGGAAGTGCGTGCTGCTTGCTTGATGTGGCCAGCCACATGTATCCCCTGCCTTCCTGCTCAGGATGACAGGGGCCTGGGCAGAACACCCTGAACTCTTAGCTGCCATCTGGCTCATTATAGCAGTACCAGATCCAGGGCCGGGTAGGGCTGTGGAGGGAAGGGCCGAGACTAGGAGTTCTAGCTAGATTCTTACAGAGGAGCCACCCTGCTCCAAGGGGTCTGAGCCAAGCACAGCCTCCGAGAGCCGTCCACTGTCACTGTTCCACTCGGATAGAGGGTCCCTCCACTCTGCTAAGGAGCGTTGTTTTCTCAGTGTTAGGGCAGCTCCTGGGAACTTCATAGGTACAAAACTAGTCCATTTCCATTGCGACGTGAAGGGGTGGGGGTGGGGGTCCCGACAGTGGGAACAAGGTGAAGAGGGTGAGCTGGGGATTCTCCCAGTCGGCATAGCAAACGTGTGGCCACAGTGCTGAGAACAATGGGCGGGGAGGGGCTCAGCCCCAGCCCCTGACTGGCAGTGATGGCCCAGGTCTTGGAAGTGGGGTCCTCTCCGGCCTCTCAGGGGTCCCACATTCCTGAGTTTCAGAGCTGGGCCAGGCTGTTCCGTGACACGACCAAGGGCGGAGTCTGTGTTCTCCGCATGGCGCCCCATCCACAGAGGAGTCGAAGCTTGGAGGAGGAGAGAGGCCGTGCTTCCCTGGCCCCTCAGCAGAACTGGTAGTTGTTAGGCTGCAGCAGGGGCTGGGCAGCGTCCCCCTGAACACAGCAGGTCAGCTGCTCACTAGAGCTCTCCTCCTCCGGCTCACTGCTGCTGCCACTTGGTAGGTTGGTATAGCCCTGCAGGAGGGGGAGGCCAGGGGATGGTCAGTCTTGATTGATCCGGCCCAGCCTGGCCTGCTGTAGCCTCCCGCCCACCGGGAGCCTGGCCTCACTCACCCGTTCTCTGCTGTCCTCTTGGGCCTGCTCCTGAAGAAGGGAGCAGATCTGCTGGAAGGTGGGTCTGTGAGTGGGCTCCAGGGCCCAGCAGGCCTGCATGATGCTGTATCTGAGACAAGACAGGTTGCCTGTGGGTCTGGGAGTCATGACACACACACATCCCCTACAGAGTCCTGCCTGGCAGAGGTCCTAAAACCTAATCAAAGTGAGCTTAGCACAAGACATGAGCTAAGCCCTTGGCTTATATTATTTAATCTTCCCAGTAACCCTTGGAGAAAGGTCTTTTGACAACTGAGGGAAGAAGTTCAGAGATTCTACGGTGAGGCAGCTCAGAGGCTGTACCATGGCTGGCCAACACCGTAGATCACCTGGGCAGAAGAAATGAGGGGACCCTTCTTTGCAGTCGTAATAACAGAATCCAAGTCAAAAATCTATCATTTAAGTTAGGACCAGCCCGGTTGAGAGCCCTCTTCTCTGAGAACATCTCCCATGCTGCCTGAGAAACCAGTGGTAACCCTGAACTTGATAAAAGGGGCTTGTTATTTAGCCCACTGTGAAGGAGAGGAAGCCTGGCCCTGGAACATTGTGGACAGGGAAAGACTAGGGCCACATGCCTTTCCATCCCCTTCAACCGAAGGCAGGGCGTCCCTCCTCCCCGAGGTCCTTCACTTACATGTTCTTTGGAGCAAACGCGGGCTGAGCCATTTGGTATCCATCCTTCACCAGTTTATAGAACTTGCTGTTCACCAGGATGCCAGGGTAGGGGTTCAGCCCTGCAAAGGTCAAGATCATACCATGCTCAGTGTTCCCCACTCTACCCACGCACATCTTGGAGAGGCTGGGGTTCCACAGTAAACAGGTTGTTGGAGGAGTGCATTGAAGGGCTTAGCCCAATGATCCTTGCACAGGTGCTCAGAGCTCCAGAAGTGGGAGCTGCATCTTCAAGGATGTGCACGCTTCAGGTGAGGAGAAACAGCATTCAAGGAAGCAGCAATTGCGCAAGCAGGCAGACGGGGAACAGCCCAGAGGGAGTGCCTGTCAGGGTGGAGGGTCTGCCCAGCCCACGCAGGAGCTGCAACACTTGGTTTTAAGACTCTTTGCCATTGCTTCTTTCCCACCAGCCCTTTCTCTACCCTGAGCACCAAGCATCCTCGAGACATAAGACACCTCAGGTAACCAAACATGAGTCAGTCTCTGGGCTGAGCCTGCACTGGGCCAGCCACTCACCGAGTGAGAAGATTTCCCAGAGGAGAATGCCGTAGGACCAGACATCACTCTGAACCGTGTAGACGCAGTCGAAGATGCTCTCTGGAGCCATCCACTTCACGGGCAGGCGGGCCTGACACAGCAGACCCCAGTCATCTTGGGCCCTAGCTCACCACCCCCTGCCCAGCCTGACCCGCCCCTTCCAGAACTCACATTGCCCTTGACGATGTAGTTGGAGTCATTCATGATGTCCCTAGCCAGCCCAAAGTCCCCGATCTTGGCCACACGCCCACTGGTCAGCAGAACATTTCGGGCTGCCACATCCCGGTGGATGCACTGAGAGGAAGCACTGTGGGGTTAGTCCCAGCCCCTCCCCTACCTGAGCCCAAGATGCAGGAGGAGCAGCAAGAGCCACAGAAGGCCTCGAGGTCCTCGTGGAGCGTGTGGGCATCAGTTTTGGGCCTGACCATGAGTTCCTGTCCCTATCTTCTACCAGGGCCCAGAGTCTGAGAAAACTTAATATGGCCAGATCATTCAATGTTTAGAAACTACCATCATTCTAGCCTTCTGGCCCCGACCAGCAGGAGCTGACTTGGAGCTAGGAGGTCTGCTTGGGCCCAGAAGCAGTGAGCAGTCTCTTGCCCTCAAGTGCTCCTAATAACAGCAGCTGCCACCTTCAGGGCCCTACTGTGCCAGCCCTTCCCTACGCATCCGCACGCATTGTAACCCTGCTTTGCCCTCAACCCTGTGAGTGCCATTTTTATTGATACAGAAACCAAGGCTCAGAGAATTTTAGTTATTGCTCAAAAAGTCACATATAAGTGGCAGCCAACAATCAAACTCAGCTTCCAAGTCATGGTCTAGGGGGCATGGTCACAGCTCCCATTCCTGGGGCACTTCTTCCTGGGCTGAGTGTATTGCACATGGCATCTCATAGCCTCACGACAACTCTGGCGGGGACGGCGGGGGGCGGGGAGGGGGCGGTTCTATTATCCCCATGAGACCCTGTGCTTCTCAAGGAGATACAATGATTGTCTTGTGCACACTGTTGACTAAAAATGAAAGAATAATGCCTGTTCTTGGAAATGGGACCCTGCCGCTTGCCGGGGAGACGGGTGCTGCTCAGGCGGGGCTCACGCTCTCCAGGCACAGCTTTCCCCGCCTGCTCCCGAAGCCCTTTGGGGCTGTGGCCCAGAGGCCGTGTGTCTGCTGCCTAGTTGCTGGGTGGAAATTTGGCTCCTTCCTTGTCCCTTCACACTCTCCCCTTTCTTCCCCCTCATCGTCACTCCTCGGGCTTCATGAGGCTCAGCTCCCCTTCCCGCCTTCCTGGGTTCCCAACTCACGTTCTTGGAGGCGAGGAAGGCCATGCCCTGGGCCACCTGGCTTGAGAAGTGGAGCAGGTCCTGCAGCTCCAGCGGCCACCCATCCTTGTCCAGGTCTGGCGTGGAGAGAGATGTCAGGGGAGCCCACCGTACCCCTGCCCCTCCCTGCCCGGCCCCCAGAGGCCCCTCCCCTCCCCGTGCTACCTCCTCACCTTGCTCAGAGAAGGAGTCATTTGAAGAAGTGGAGACGGGCCTCATCTCCACATAGGCGTCTACACCCTGGCTGGAAAAGCCACTGTCCCTACATAGAAGAGAGGGCCGGAGGCCCGTCACCACACTGTCTATCTGGCTGCCAGCCACTCAGCAGGGAAGGGAAAGGACCTTGGGGTCAACCGAACATCCCTTTCTGACAAGGAACCCCCCGCCATATTCTGTCTGAGTGATCGTTGATCTCTGCTTGGATGTCCTGCGAGGGAGCTGAACACCTATTCTCTTTGGGTAGCTCTGCCTGTTAGAGAGTTCTTTACTATTCCTAGTACCAGTCTGCCCCTGGGATTTTCCTCCTCCTCCTGGGCCTTGCTCTGCCCTGAAGGGCCACAGAGAAATGAGCTCCTCCCTCTTCCCTAGAACCACCCTGCATGGATCTGAGCATATCCTAGGGCCCCTGCTTTGAGCCCTCTCTGTCTAGGCAGTGGCTTTCACCCCTGGCTTCACAGGAAGAACATCTGAGGAGCGTTTAACACTCCCCATGCCCAGAAAACTACAGAAACTCTAGGGGCAAAACTCAGTCATTCCCACTTTTAAATCTCTCTTTGCGATTCCAGTGGGCAGCCTGAGTTGAAGCAGCTGGCCTAGAGCAGTGTTTCTTAAACTGTAATTCATATGCACAGAATTACCTGGGCAATCTTCTTTAAATAAGGATTCGGACTCAGCAGGTGTGACAGGCCTGAGATCGAGCCTTTCTAACAGCTCTCTGGGGATGCCTATGAGCCCTGCTTAGGATGGCAGTTAAGTACGAGAACCAGTGCTCTAAACTGACTAGCTGCTACGGCTTCTACTATCCCAACCAGATGAGTTCTGGACCACTCATCCTCCTGTCCCCTCTGTGATGGAGATGCGTGCCTTGGCAATGCCCATACGCTAGCGTTCCCAGAAAGAAACCTAGTGTTTCATTTGTGGACTGTTCATGGCAAATATCCCCTACCTTGACCTAGAAACTATACTTCTGTTAACGTAGCCTGGGTTCGTGGTGGCAGGATTAGTTCACATACCATTTGCCCTTTAACTCGCCTGACTCTGTGAATCCTTTCCCCACCTGTAGGTTTGAAGATGGAAGCTGATCCTTTGGTTCTCATTTTGATTTGATCTGGCCTGGGGTTCTAGCCTGCAGAGGCCCTTCGTAAGTCACCCTCTCAGAGGGGTGTCAGAGAATCAAAAGAGGAAGTAGATTCGCCCCCATCTTCAAGGACACTGATGAAGTGAAATGGCCTCCTTCCCCTTTTGCCTCCTCAGACGTGGCAGCTGACAATGGCCAGTATCGGGGCCCGATATACACCCTTCTCATTCCGATCCTTCCCTGGCCCCCCGCAGCCTGGTTCTGAGGCCCCTCAAGCCCCAAGACTCAGACTCCAGGAGAGCAGTGTGGCTCAGGTGAGCACCTGACCAGGAGTTAAGAGCAGAATCTAGCCCAGGCCCCACCTCTACCCCTAACTCGTGTGTGACACAAAACTGGCCACTTCCTCCCTCTGGTTCCCCCTGTGGCCCTGTCCATCTGCCTCTGGGTGGCTTCTAGGGCTCATAGCATTACAGAATGACGGGGCAGGAAAGACGCAGAGAGATTCAACCTTCTGGCCAGCGACCTGGCACAGTCATGTGCTTTGGCCCCTTTCGCCCACCAACCCACAGACTCTGTTCCCCACTTCTTGGTGGTGATGCGGGGATTCAATGTTGGCTACTAAGCAGCACCTGCTCTGGGAGAAATAGGGTGATTACCCCCAAGATCTGCCCATCTCTGGCTAGGACCCCAAACGGTCTTGGTTGATTTTTTACATACACGTTAAAGTGAGCATTTCACTAATGCTTGTCTCTGCCAGACTGTAAGCTGCTCCTCTTTGCCTCAGTATTTCTAGGATGTAGTAGGTGCCCAAATGTTTGTTGGAGGATGAGATAGTAGTAGAAAACCTGAGTTGCCCACCTAATCCGGAATGGCTGCTACCCATGGTGCAGATGGGGATGTGAAGGCCGCCAGCCACCCAAACCTGAGTTGACTTCGGGGACAGACCCGGCCCCCACCTCCCAGTCGGGGCCTCCTTCCTGTCCTTGGCCAAGGTAATACCTGCGGACATATTTCTTTTCCAGGTGGATGTTCTTGTAGCCAGGGTCCTGTCCAGGACTCAGGCTGGGTCCCAGCATGGCCTCAGCCTTCCTTCGCAGAAAGTTGAGCAGGTCACCATAGCAACAGTACTCAGTGATGACCAGGACAGGGCCTAGAGAAGCCAAGAGAATGGGGTGCCATGCACCCCTTAAGTCACTCTCTATGTGAACAGGAACATGGGATGGGGGAAATGAGGCAGCCTGGACTGGGACCCAGAAGCCCTATCAGTCTAAAGCAGAGGACTCTCAAAAAACAAACAAACAAACAAACCTAGCCAAAGAATTCTTTCCTTGGAGAAAAATCTATGGCAGTTCCATAAAGGTCAAAGCTTCTACAGAAGAGGATGAAACACACGTGGAGTCCCAACAGGCCCTTGGGCATTTCTGGGGACCCTGTGGTTAGTGTCCAAGTGTCTTTGGGTAGGGGCTTCTAAAATGGTAGATTTGGGGGCTTTACTCCAAGCCCACAGAATCAGACTGGCTGGAGCAGGGCCCAGGGTTTGCCATCTTAGCTCCCTCTCCAGAGGCCCACTTTCGTCTGAGAGCCACTGCCCAGGGCTCCCAGAACCATTGCCATCCGTAGGCAGCTTGACCAGTTCGGGCATCTGGCCCAGGAATTTAAGAGAGCTGATACAGAGATCCTTCCTTCCCTTGGAGGAGATGGAAGAGGAAGACGGAATTAGGTGGCCCTGGGGCCCTCAGATACCTGAGAAGCCCAAGGCCACGGGTCCCCGTACCCGCCAGGGCCCCTCACCTCCATGAGTGCAGGCTCCCAGAAGGTTGACTATATTCTCGCTGGCCCAGGTGACTCATGATCTTCAGTTCTGACATGAGGGCCTCCTTCTCATCGGTGTGAGCCGTGGCTGGGAGATGGGGCCACAGGTCCCACAGACAGGGAGAGGATAGGACATGGAGAGCCATACAGAAAGGACACACCCCGGTAAGCAGGCCGGGGGTATTCAGACCCCCGAAGCCATAAGCAGCCAAAAGAAGGCGAAGGAGAAATGCGGACACACAGAGGGGAGTTCAAGAGAGGGGAGAGATGGCCAGTCACTGAGCAGGTCTCGGGTGGCAGAAAGCCACGCTGTAGCCAGGCCATGGCCCAGGGTGGCTTCTGTGCACCCCAGCCTCTTTGGGGCTCAGTCAGAAACCCCTCCACACCCAGGAGTTAGAGGGAGCCAGGAGCTCACAAAGGAATCCAGGAGTCCTCACTGCCAATCCCAGGCTCTGTCCCCCAGGCTCTGACAGGTTGAAAATGCGGGTAATGCCTCTTATGGTGACCTGGCAGGCCCTCCCCCAGCATGCACCACCTCCCACCCACTCCTTCATATTCCCAGGTTTCTCTCCCTTACTCACACTTCAGCATCTTCACAGCCACCTTCAGGACCGCATCTCTCTCCCTTGACCAGAACAAGGCCGTGCCTCTACCACCTTCCAAAGGCTCCAGCTCCAAGGGTGCTTACCTGCAGCACATACAGACTCCTTAAGATCCCTGGGCACCAATGGGCCCTCTCTCTAGGGGCCCACGGCACCCCAAAGCCCATGCTGCCCTGTATTCGAGGGCCTGGTGGGCTGAGATTCATCTCACCAAACTGCAGGTTGTTTCGGGGGAACTCCACTTCTCATTGTAGGCAGCTGAGTGGGAATCGATGAAAGTGTAGTTGTTGCCCTCATAGCTCTCAATGATCTTCCAGCGCACCCGGTACTTGGGCTTCTGCAGAGGGACAGGGAGGAAGCACGTGTCAGCTGGGGCCTGGCTGGTGGATCTTGGATCTCAATCCCGACTCCCAAGGGCAGGAGGAATGGACAGTCCCAAGGCTCTTGGAAGGAGGAGGCGGGACGTGGCCTGGGACATGGTGAGAGGGGCCGAGTCTCCTCATGCCCACGGCACTGAGAGCCCTGTCCCTTCCTGGTCTGGCCTCACTGTGCAACCTTCCTTTCCCCAAGCCTCAATTTCTCTCCCTGTGCATTCAAAGACTTGGACAGGATCACCTCCGAGGGCCTTGATAGAACTGATAATTTGGTCATTCCTGGGCCAGGGGGAGGGTGGAACTTGAGATCTGTCCATCCATCCATCTATCCTCCCATCCAAATATTGTTTGTTGTTATTTTTAATTGTAGTAAGACGCATATAACATAAAAGTTACCACCTCGACCACTTGTGAGTATGTAGCTCAGTAGTGTTAAGGACATTTACATTCCTATGCAACTGACGTCCAGAGCACTTTTTGTCTTGCAAAACTGAAATGCCACACTCATAAACAACTCCCCATTGCCTTCTCCCTCCAGCCCCTGGCCACCACCATTCCTCTTAGCTCATGAACCTGACTATTCTAAGTGCCTCACATAAGAGGAGTCATGCAGTATTTGTCCTTTCGTGACTGGCTTATTTCACTTAGCACAATGTCTTTAAGGTTCATCCATGTCATCGCATGGGACAGAATTTTTTTCCTTTTTAAGTCTAAATAATATTCCCTTCCAAAGAGTTCACTGAGCACCTATTTGTGACAGGCATTGCTCATTCAGAATTGAATAAGACAAAGTCCCTGGCTCATGGAGTTGGCATTCTAGTGACTGAAACAGGCATTCACCTCAAAAAAAAATTATGTGTATGTAATTTTCAAACAGTGCTGTGAAGAAAATAAAGCAGGGTAATGGGATGGAGAATGATGGATACAACTGAAGTAAGTCAGGGAGGCCCCTGAGGAGGTGAGAGGAGCCAGCCGTGTGACCCTGGAAGGGAGCACTTGGCAGTCTTAGTGAACAGACAGACGGAGGCCTGACGGCGAGAAAGGTCTTGGCAAGTCTGAGTGATCAGAAGGTGCTCATCCATGTGGCTTGCGGGGAGCAGGGAAGGTTCTAGAGTCAGGAAGGTCATGACAAGTGAGAGGCCCTTTCTGCCCATAAGGCAGGGAGTATCTGGGGACCTGAGTTCCTTCCCGGGCTTTACATGCTCTTACGGACCACCAGCTGGAACAGAGCTGTCTCTAGGAAGGAGGAGCAGCTGCCTCTCTCTTTCCTGTCCAGGGTGGCAGCTGCTCAGGGGCACCATGCCAGGGGCTGCCCATAAGAAGTGCTGATGGAAGACAGAGTTTAGGTAGAAAGTGGAAGCTGGACTTGGGCAGTGGAGGACACTGAGGCCTTGGGTCAGCAGTCCAACTCTCTTTCCTGTCAGCCCCCTTGGGGACAGGGACCAGCTGGGCTGTGCTTAGCAGCTGGCCTCTTTCATGGGCACCCAGGCAGGGGGTTGGGGGTGGCTACAGGTTGTGTGAGTGGGTGTCGGGGAGGGAGGAGGGTGGCCTGTGGCTGTAAGTCTTGCTGGGTTAAGAGACAAGACTCCAGAGAGCCATAGGGAAGAACTTCCAGATGGTATAGTTTGGGAGAACAGACTGCACTTAGGTGTAAGGAAGAGCTTCCAGGTTCTGCCTGTGGGGAACACCACAGGTAAACTTAAGCACTCGTGTTGTACCTTAAGAGGAGAGTCCTACATGGGACAGAGGAAGAACTTCCTGAGTCTCCGAAGATTCAAACCTTGTGTGTGGTGCCTCCCCAGCCCAAACAATGGAGACAGAGCCAGGAGGGGATTCTTGGACACCCCCCCCACCCCCACCACCACCACCTCACCAACTCCTCGGCCACTTCTATCTCCAGGAGACTCTGTGGCCAAGGCCTCTTTGTCTCCTCACCACTTCTCCTTCCTGTCTCCTGCAGCTGGGCCTGAGTCAGCCCCCTCCCCACCACGGCCCCCAGCCAGACAGGGGATACTGGTGAAACGGAGGTGAGTGCAAGGAAGAAGAGGTTGTCTGGACCGGAATCTCAGATCTCTGGGTCCCGGACTCTGTACCTGGAGGAGGGAGCGGCTCTCTCCCACCTGCCTCAGGCATCCCTGCCCCTCTTCCTGGCACGCGAACCCCAGCTTTACCAGTACACCACCCAGGTCCGGGCCGCTGCCATCCTGGAAAGGGCTCGCGTGTAGCTCCCAGGGGCTTCTACCCAGAGGGCCCCTCCTCTGCAGGGAGAGGCTGGGCGGGGCCACCTCAGGCCAGATTCTGTAGTGTTGGCGGTGAGTGCTTCTCCAGCACTTCCTGTGAGCAGGGTGCCAGCCTACGCGGTTCAATATGCGTCATCTCATTTATTCCTCAAAACAGGCTCAGGCCCTTTGCCTACCCCTAACTTCCCCTCGGCAACCCAGGTGGACAGGAAACATCAAAGTTACTGCTACCCTCCCTACTAGGCCTGCTGGTTCTGGCCAGGTGGTCTCTACCTCAGGAAGGTAGAGACCTCAACAACTCCCATTGGATACCTTGAGGACCCTCCTGTCTATCCCGAGTTTGCCCCTGGGTCCCACACCTCAGTTCTGACTCCCAGAATCCCAGCCTTCCCAGCGGCCTCCCCATCCCCTTCACTCTTCCCTGCCTCATCCAAACTCCTTGCCGCCTGCTGACTCCTGGCCTTTCTCTTCCCCCTTTGCACCTCCCTGTGGTATCTCTGAGGGGCAGAAAGGTGATGACTCAGCCTGAGGCAAAAAACGCTCCTTCCCCCAGACGAGGCCACCCTCCCACCAGGCCTGGCTAGTGAGGCCTGAGTCCCCAGAGAAGGGCCAATGAATCCCAGGGGACAAAACAGAGACTTGGACTGCAGGCTTTGAGACAGGGACATGACCATCTTGATCCCCTTAAGGTTTTGTTCCATGGGATGCCCTCGTTCTCTTGGTCTTGAGTGGCCTCAGGGGACAGATGAATTTCCGGGATGGAAAATAAGGTAATGGGGAGTACATGTTCTAAAAATGGTCCCACAGAGAGAGGGTAGGGTGTCCCTAAACCGCGGCCAGCCAGTGAGGCTGGTGGCCCGAGGTGGTGAGGGTTGGAGAGGGGCAGAAGGGGGAACTAGGCATTTCTCTGGAATCTCTGCAGGCCGCCCTGGGCTGAGGAGGCGGCTCTGTGGGGCACTGGGAGGCAGTTTTCAGCTCCATATAAGGAAGAATTTTGCAAGTCAGAGCTGCTCCAAGAAGGAACAGGGAGGTCACGGAGTGAGTGAGGTCCTATCCCGGGAGGTGGACAAGCAGGGCCCAACACCATTTTGGGTGTGTAGTCAAGGAGATGCCCAACCTCAGACACCCCTCCAGTCCCAAGAGGTATGAGCTAACTTGGGTTCCCCAGTGAACTTCTTCCTGGAACAAGAGTGTGCAGCTTCCACTCTGAGCCCCCTACATGAATCCTCAAGACAGCCTGATGGGGTGGCCTCCATTATTAATGCCATTTCACAGATGGAGAAGCAGAAGCTTCGCGACACCAACTTTCCCAGAGTCTCCTAGCCTGAGATGGGGCAGAAGCAGGATTGAGACCCAGATTCATCCAACTCGCACCCCCTGGCTGGTAAACCAGACCCTCAGCAGGCTCGTGGAATGTCAGAGGAGGAGGCCTGTTGAAGGCCACCAGTCCCACGGGACAGGGCGGGAACCTGTTTTGAGGTCGTATGGCAAAACAGGGTCAGCGCTGGGCCCAGATCTCCAAATCCTTGCCTTGAGGCCCTGGTTTCTCGGGGGCTGCACTCTGAGCTGCCTTCCCAGGCTGGGGGCTGGCATGAGTGTAAAGAGGCAAACCCATGTCCCATCCCTCCTACCTACTCCGAGTCCTCTTCTCACACTGAAACCCCCACGGTAGGTGTGGGGTAGAGGTTCTTCTCCCCTAAATCATATCACTCCCTTATTCAAATACACTGATGGCCCTGAGCCTACAGGAGAGTGTTCAACCCTCGGATCCCCAACCTATCTCCACTTGCATCTTCCTCTAGGTACCAGTGTATCCGGAACTCACCTTGGTCTCCCCCCACCCTTTTCACACATCGCCCTCTCCCCAGGAGACACCATTTCCCTGAGTTTTCTCTCTCCTTGCTGCACCCTCCCATTATCTAAGGCTTTCCCCTCCCATGCCAAGCCACCTCCTCCAAGCAGTCTCCCTTCCCCACCAGCGAAAAGGATCCCTCACCCGCTGGCCTCCACAGCCCTCTGGCCTGGCCCTCTCAGCATCTGATCACACCGGACACCATCTTTTGTGCAGGCAGGCAGCTAGGCCAGGTGGGGAAAGCCATGGGTCTGGTGTGGGAGGCTCCCAGAACCCTTGGTCAGAGTCTTCAACCTTCCCAAGCCTCAGTCTCCCTATTGTAAAATGCTGACTGCCACAGTCCCTGCCTCCGGGTGTTGTGAAGGTAAAATAAGATGACTCAGTGTTTTGCATAATGGTTAAAAACATGGCCTTTTAAAAACCAGCCTCTGCCACTGACCAGCTATACACCAGAGCAACCGTCTCAGCCTTTCAGAACCTCAGCTTTTAACTCTTTTAACTTAGTAATACTGTCTACGTGCCATGGCTGTTGAAGGCCTTACACGGGAGGATGCAGGCAACACAATAAATAAAAAATGCCCTTAAAATCGCTATCACTGATTGTGACGGGCAGCACTCCAGACATCACCGTGCAATAATAAATGGTAGCTTTGAATAATAATATTCACTAACGAAGAGGTTGAGGATAGCCAGGCCTTCCTCCTCCACTAGACCACCCACCAGCTGAGAGTGAGACACAGGCCTGGCCTGTGATGTCCTCTCTCTGTGCCTGCAAACTTCTGGCTGGGACAAGATCCATGCTTCCGCTCTCCCTAGAGCATCTTTCGCACTCACTCTTCTGGTGAATTGATGAGCGACTGTCTCCTGCACTAGACGGTGACATCAAGGAGGGTAGAGCTTAAAGCTCCAAGTTTTAGCCCACCCAGCCCTCACTGAAGAGCTGTTGGCTGAATGACTGGCTGACCTAATGAGTGGCTGTCCAGGGCCTGAAATGGGGGTCCACGTGGCCTGGCGTTGCTGTCCTGTGGTCTGGCACACTCGGGGCCTGGCTGCCCCACCCTGCCCAGTCTCACCTGCTTGTACTTGTAAAGAAGCAGCAGGAGCAGCAGCAGCAGCAAGACCATGACGGACACACAGGCGACAAGCACTGGTGTGAAGAGGGGCTCTTCAGGGGGCTTTGTGCTGGTTCCTGGAAAGGGCGGGACAAAGGAGTGAGTGGCAGGGGGCCTCTGCGGCCCCGCTCCCCCCACTGAGAATAGGCAAGTGCTCTGCCTGGAACACAGTCAGCACTCAATAAATGCTTTGACTGAACAAAGTAGCCTCTCACCTAGAAGCCCCCAGAGCCTCAGGGAGCCTTCTCGCAGACCCTCCCCATCCAGGGGCAGGGAGGACTGACCCTCCGGCTCCGTTCTTGCTCAGTCCCAAACCTGGCAGGAGTCATAGCCTTTTGCAGCTCGAGTCACACAGTGCCACACCTGCCAGGCCAGGAGCCCCTCCGCAGCAGCCTGTCCTAACACCTTGGCTTGCACGCACCCCTGGTGACAAGGCTCACCACCACACGTCTGGGTAGCGAGAACAAAAAGACTAGATGGGAATCTGCCTTCCTGGCCATTCCCTGCTGCTCTGTGAGTCCCCTTTTAGAAACACACAGCCCTCCCAAGGGTCTGCAAGCCAGGCTCTCAGCCCCTGGGTCTCCTCTTCCTGGATCAAGAACCCAGGTCCTCACAATGTGTTTTGAACAGCATAATTTCCATCACCTTGCTCAGATCAACAGTGTAGGTCTGAGGCCAAATCTCACCGGCCACGTAGGAAGTGTGTGACATCGAACCTGTGACTTCTCCCTAAGCCTCAGGTTCGTCATCGCCAAAGTCGAAAGAAAATCGTTTTCCCTTTCTCGGTGTGCGCACATTCATTTACAATGCCTGTGAAGAGCTTAGCGCAATTCCTGACACGGTGCAAGCCTTCAATAAAATGCAGCTTTGTTATTTCTAACACTTGACCACCAGTAGTGAGACTGAGAGCAGCCATGGGCAGCTGTGTGCGGAGTCGGGCCCCGGCGGCAACTGCTCCCAGGCCAGCAGCTGGGGCACCGGAAGGCCACGTCCGAGTCAGGCAGCGGCCCTTGCTCTGTCTTCTCTGGGCCCGGAGAGCCTTGCCAGGCCTGGCATGCAGGGGTGCTGAGACCTGCCTGTGAGAAACTGTGGGCCTCTGCACAGAATCTGAGAACTACCCACACAGAGCCTTTGGGGACACAGACAAAGGCATCCTTTCCTCTTTGCAAATGTAGCCTACATTAGTGCCCAGGGCTGGACATCAGCCTCACTCTCGGACAGCGGCCCTGAGAGGCTGGGACTATGTCCCCGGTAGGAAGGGATTCAGAGAGGGATGGAGAAGGCCACCGAGGCTGGCCCTGGGGTGGGGTTGGACTACGTGCATTTGTCATTGACTGCCTCCCTCACCAGCCTCTAAGCTCCATGGAGGCACGGCTCCCCTGCGTCGAGTGAGTGTGCCTGGCACACAGCAGACGCCAAATACGTACTTGTGCATTAATGAATGCGTTAAAGTGCAGGAGTATGATCAGAGGGGCCAGTTAGGCTGTGCTTGCTTCCAGCTACTTTACATCTGTACCTCAGGTCTGCTTCCCCTCCACCCTTCTGCCCCTGCTGCTAGTCCTGAGAGTTCTAGACTCTCCCATCTGGCTTCTTCGGGAGACCTTTGCTCAGGAGGAACCTGGAGTGGGACCCACAGAGGTAGGACACAGTTCAGCTGGGATCTGCTCCACGTCAGAACTCTGGCTTCCTGAGCTGGGGCAGTATCCTGGGCCCTCCTCCCTACCCGCCTGGAGGGGCAGGTGATTGCTCACCTATAGATATGTGGGAGAAGGCCTGGGAGCTGTTCCCCGCACTGTTGTGGGGCCTGCACTCATAGGTCTTGTTGTGCTCCAAGGTCCCAGGGACCAGCAGGCTCCGGACAGTCACTTTGTGGAAGGGCTTCTGGCTCAGAATCTCAGGGTGTGGGTCCTCGAAAACCAGTGTTTGGGCCTCGTCACATCTGGGAAGAGCAGAGTGGGGCTCAGAGTGTCAGGGTGCCAGCACCCGCCCCAGCCTCTAAGTCTAAGTGAGGAGAGGAGCCCACTTACCTATCAGTATGGCACTGCACCCATGTCACATTGGGCTGGGGGTACCCAGAGGCATCACAGAGCAGGGCGCCAGAGCCATTGATGGGGTTCCATGCGACCCTTACCTCCGGAGGATCTGAGGAGGGAAGGCAGAGCAGAAGAGGGAGAGATTAGTCCAGAGGCCCCAAGTCCCCGCTCCTGACCAGCTTGCCCTGAACTTTCCCTCCCAGCTTGTCTCTCCAGGCAGCCCCGGAGACCCCACATCCCTAAGCCCCGCTCCATCACTTACATTGAAGGGTGAGATTGAAGGTCAGAGCATCCTCGCCTCTGGCGTTTCTGGCCCAGAAGGAGTAGCGGCCAGCCTCATCGGGCTTCAGGCGAGGCAGGTAGAGGGTGGAGGTGTACCTGTGTGAGAGGAACAGGACATCTGGGGTGAGCACCAGCCCAGATATGCCCCCGACTAGGACAGTGGGCTCAGACAACCACTCTAAAGAACTTTGTTTTACTTTTGGTAAAGTGTCCAGGGCACAAGGGCCTTGGCTGAGACAGGAACCCAGGGTGGGTGCCATCGAGATATGAGAAAACCATCGACCTAATTTCCTCAATCGGTTGTCTAATCTGTAAAGCAGTTTTGTTCTGTGGTTTAGCAGAGGTGATGTCTGCGGAGCGCCAACACTGGGAGGCACATCACAGGCCCCACCGAATGTGCCTGCTTCCACCACCATCACTGGGCTAAGCCATCCCTGCCAAGAACGCTAGCATCCAGGTCAGCTGCCATCCCTAAAGCTCCAGCCCTGCCCAGGGGGCCTGTGAGAGGGATGAGAAGCAGGATGGACCATGAGGTTACAGAGACCAGGGTCAAGTCCTAGTGCTGCCATTTCTTAGCTGTGTGACCTTAGACAAGTACTTAACCTTCTGATCCTTTACTTCCTTATCTGTGAGGGCAGCACTGATGGTAATGAACTCACAGGCTGGGCCTGAGGATGAAGGAGATATGTATTCACAGTGTTTGACGCCAAACCTGACTCACTGTAGGCGCTCAATTTAATGGTGCCTTTTATTATGGAAAACGCCTGGAAGCAAATGCAAACAATAAAATTTATCCTCGGCTGATTTTAGGTGATTTTTGAGTGTTTCTCTTACTCTCCATTTTAAAATTTATCCATAATGCATATGCATTGTTTATGTAATAAAAGTTATGTTTTTAAAAAATAAATTATAGTAAATTACCAGCTCTTCTTCAGAAAATGTCTGCAACCACTACCAGACTAAAATCCCATTATATTTAAAGGGTATTCAGACCTTTGGCGTACAGAACTTTTGAAATAACTAACATTTGCCTCTTAAACTGAAAGAGTTCAGTGCAAAGTCACCATTATGAACAGCATGCTCATCACATGAGGTAAGTTTGGTGGCTATTTGGCACATAGGCTTATCTGCCTTGCGATGAATGGCCCCAGACTACGTTTGAGGGGTTCTCCCTGGTTCCTTTCCACAAGGTCCCTGTTGCTTATGGACCCCTGAAATCTGACTATGGACCAGGCTTCCTCCCAGGGGTCTGCAGACTCCAGATTCAGAACTTCTGTTTTAGATGACAGGAACCTAGAAATCCTGGCCAGAAATGATAGGGAATTGGAATAAGGAAGATGAGGACAAGGGAACATCCTTGTTGATTCTAATCATCAACAAACAAGAGTTCAAGAGCCAATGAGGTTTGGGCTTCAGGAGCTATAAAGAAAACCTCAGAGATGGTTGAGAGTTGGCAGGTGTCTAAGGGGTTATCTAGCCCAGGGATGGCAAGCAGGTCTGCTCTCCTGAGCCAGTTATGATGGAAATACTGTCTGGAGAGTGCGTCGAGGACTCTGAGTCTGCATCTAGACTCTGTGGGAAAGTGGCTTAGGGATACCTGTCGTGAGTGTGGGAGAGGAAGTTATCACATGCACCACATGTTCACTGTCCACGATGGAGCTGTATGCTCTCATTCAACTAGAACAAGGTAAAAAACAAACAAACAAACAAACTTTCTTAACCCCTTTTATTATCAAAGAGGTATCAGTGCTCCTCTTAGGGTGGAGAAACTCTCTTAAATAGAAAACTGCCTGTTTGGGCCACTTTGGATGGAAAAATTAGACCTTGAAGACATAATCCATAAGGAGACAGGAAAAAGAGATGTCTAAGATGGTATGCATGTGGGAAAAGCAGGATTCTGGGAGAAGAAGGGATGTAGTCAGACAGCACTTTATGAGAAGAGTTTGAGCCTCTGAGGGGGTGGCCAGTGAAAAATTCTGAGCTGGGTGACCACACGCCTTTACAGAACCTTTGGATGTAGCTGTGATTGAGTGGTGTTAGTTCCCTCTGCTCTCGCCCCTAAACTGTGTGTGGCAGACAACCTCGTTATTAGGAGTGTATCTGCAAGTGGAAATCACGGGGCATTGTCTTCTACCTTTGGATTGGCCATGAAACAAAATAATGCATGAGACTGGGAGTTCTTGGGTGACAGTGAGAATGGATATCCCACAAGAAATGGTAGAATTCTTGAAGAGGGCATTGGATTTCCCAAGGATGTGGGACAGAGGGGTATGCAAATTTAATCTAAATCTCAATACAGATGGCTGAGATTGAAGTTCTATATAGTCAGGGAAAGTGAGACCCAGAAAGGAGAAGGGACTCACTCTAGGTCACACAGCAAGGAAGGTTGAGACATGACCCAAGTGTCCCGTCTTCTGGCTAAAGCATTCCCCATCTGGTTAAGGGACTATGCAGATGGGAGCTGATAAGGTGGTACCTGTATGTGTCCTCGATGGTGGCAAAATTGAGCTTGGACTGGTGGTTCGAGAAGGGTCCAAGATAGGTCCAGTTAAAAACTTGTAGGCCTGGGTAGGCCTCTACTGTGACTTGGAGGTTGAGCTTCTCACCCACGGCCACCTCCTGGAGGAGGCTCTGCTCAGTGGTCAAGTTCAAGTAAGCACTCTCTGGAAAGCAGAACACATAGAGATCTGGCATTAGTGGGAAGATGTCCTGGTTTGTTGATTTGGTCATCCATCCATGGATTGAGTCATTCAGCTGGGCCCTGGGTGCCTTCTGTGTGCCAGGCACACGGTTCCCGTCCCTAACCCAGATTTGCCCTCTGACATCTCTCTTTCCACCACCTACCACAGAAGCCCAGGGCTTCAAACGCCTCTCCTCACTGAGTCCCTGGGAGAACCCGAGAAACTTCCTATTCTCCTTGATGTCCCCACCTCCTTTTTGTATCATTAAGAGATGGGTTACGTCTTTAGTTATAACTTTTCGAAAAAAATTTTAGCAGTAAACAAAACGTCTATTGTTTTTTTTTTTTCATGTGCCCCCATCCGTTTCCTCTTCCTCTGGTAATAGTTCAATCCACGCGGCTTCCACATCCAGCATGTAATTTGGGCCAGCCAAGAAGAGGAATGCGTCCCCCTTGGGCCAGCGATTGGTTTGGTAGAGGCATATGAGTCCGTGAATCCACGACACTCATTTCCATGATTGTCGTTGGAACTCTGGGAAGAGAAGATCTCATTCCACTGGGGTTGCCATGCCTGGTGCTACCAGGGAACACACACACAAAATGGATAGCTGAGAGTTGGGAAGGAACAGATTCTTGTCCACATCATCTGAGCACCTAGATCCAACTGTACCTGAAGTTCATATCTATGGGCATTTTTTTTAGCTATAAGGCCAATAAAATACTCTTTCGATGAGGTTCGTTTAAGTCGGCTTCTGTTAACTTGGACCTGAAGGAGCCCTGACTAGTTTCTTCCAATGAAAATGTGCATAAATGAAAGTCAAGCGACTCTGGGGGGGGTCTGAGGAGGAAAAGAGGAAGGGATCAGCTCCAGAGGCCTCAAGTCCCCTTGGTGTTCTCAGGACACGCCGTGCTTCCCCCATGATCACACTGGGTGAGCACCGTCTATTCACATGTGTGAGCGACATGAAGGTCTTAGGCAAAAATGAATGAATGAATGAATGAACAGTGAAGTCCAGTAGGAAGCTACTAAACATCGAGCCCAAAACAGAACAAAACAACGCTAAACAGAAATGCAGCAATACGCTATAGGAACTCCAAGGACGGATAGAGGGGTTCTGGGGGAGGATCTGGGAAGGGTCCCAGAGCCGTGGCTCCTACCCAGGCCTCGGATCAGGGAATTCTAGCAGAGGTCTTCTTAACAGAGTCTTCTTCTCTCCCGTCAGCTCCCTCCTTCTCAACCCTGTTACGTACCTCCCTCATCCCAGAATTCCTGCCAACTTCCCCCACCACCCTGATGCTCACCTACCACCCGGAAGACCATGGAGGTGGAGTGGGTGCCCTGGCCGTTGGTGGCCACACAGGAGTAGTTGCCGGCATCTTGGAAGCCTACTTGATCGAGGCTGAGGGTCAGGACTTTTTGGTAATGGTTATCGTAGAAGTCGGAGTGTTTAGGGATTGTGAGCTGCAACCAGAAGGAATGAAAATGGTATATCAAAGTTGTTTCGGGATTAAAAAGGTTTAGGTTCAAATCCTCAGCCTTTAAGGATTATCTTCCTTTCCCTGGATGAGGGATTGACCTCTGAGCCTCAGTTTCTTTATCTGTAAAATGTGACTAATACCGGCCCCATGCTCCTAGGGATGCAGTGAAGAGTAAGTAAGACATTGCATGCAAATGGCATAGGACTATGTCTGGCACGCAGTAGGCACAGTGGGAGGGGAGAGGGTTCTCAGAAGCAGCCTAACGCCATTTCCTCCTGCCAACACTCCCCTTTCCTCCCTCTGTATCAAAGTCTTTCTGAAATAGCCTTATGCCCCTGGGCTTCAAAGGTGGCCTAGGAACGCCTTGCTAAGTTAGAAGTGAGCTGAAATCTGGCTCTTGTCTACAGGCTGGGGCAAAGGTCATGGGTGAAAGAGGCAGAGTGCTACCTCCTCTACCTGACCCACAAGCTTCAGTGGCATGAGCCTGAGACGAGTTTTCAACCAGCTACTGACTGGCAGTGATATCGCTGGTGAGTCTGCTCGCTTCTCTGGACCTGGGCTGTACCCTCCGCCCAGAGAGCCCCCTTGCGAGGCTGGGGGCTTCATCCTGCAGAGCCCGGTGTACTGGGAGGATGGGTAGACTTTACCCTGCTGCCTCCCCAGGGACTGACCTTAGTGTTTCCTCGTTGCAGAAAGACATCAAAGTGGACATCAATGTTGCTGGCTGAGCACACAATCTGGGCGGCCTCTCCACGAATCCGCACTAGTGCTGCAGGCTTCAGCGTCACAGTTGGGGGCCCTGGGATGACTGAAGCCAGGGGAAGGGACCCATGAACACTCAGGCCAGAGCTACTGCTCTACTCCCTGCCGTGGGTCCCCACTATGCTCCCATCCCAAACCCTGGAGGCATCATCAATGCCTCAATTTTCCCCGCAGTAAGTCCTATCTCCTAAATAGACATTGAAAAGCCTGCTTCCCTCCACCACCACCACCTCTCCCCAGACTCAGACCCATCCTCTGCTCTGGGCTCCTCCTGCAACAGCCACCTGGAAGGCCTCCCTGCTTGTCTCTCCAACCCCACCTGGACCCCTCAGAGCAGCCAAAGTGAGCTCTTAAGAAGGTAAATTGGATCATGACTCTCTCTCTCTCTTGTGCCAATATGCAATTTAGTGGCTTTCCTTCCCTCTCAAAATAAAAGCCAAAGTCTTTCCCACAGGCCCAGGCCCTGTTACTGACCATCTGAACACCTGCCATCCGACGCTCACCGCACTGCAGCCACACTGGCCTTCGCACGGCAGCCTTGCACTGGCCCCTTGCTTCTGGAATGCTCTCTCTCCCACACTTTGAATGAGTGCCTGTTCTCACCCTTCAGGACTTCTGTGACCAGTTTAGCTGAATTAGCCTCACACCTCCCTCAATCCCAAACATACACACACACCACACACACACACACACACACACACACACACACACACACAGGTATCCAGCTTTCCCTGCCTGGGTTTCCCGTTAGTCACAACTGGCATGTTATTTACTTTCTCTCTAGTCTGTCTTGCCAAGTAGGGTGGCAAATCTACGAAGACGCTATCCCCAGCAGCTAGCCCAGTGCCCGACGTGTAGCAGGCACTAAATTATTTGTAGCTATTGCTGTGGTTGAAAGACAATCTAAACCAGTGTCCCAAGGTCCGGAGACACTAAAGAGCTCATCCAAGGTCACCGAGAACCAGGACCCAGGGCAGCCCAGAGCCTCGCAGGATGAAGTTCAGGGAAAAACGCCTCAACGGCCTCCTCTGCCCACAGAGTGGGGTTTTTTCACTTCCTTGGCGGGTTTCGTGGCCTCACGCCCATGCTGCTCTGACTTCATTACAGGGACCTAATTCTCGTCTCAGGCCCAGGTCCTGAGCCTGGGGCCTCCTTACATATCAGTCCTTCCAGAAACCGGAATCCTGTCCACCAGCCCAGCAGGGGCAAGCTGGAAAAAGAGCAAGACCGCGCCTCCACCGCTCCCCACGTCCACCCACAGTGAGCGCCTCTCACGTGGCCACCATCACCTCCCTGTCACTTCATGTGCCCAGGGCCCAAGCACCGAGGGGAAACCCACCTCTGAGGGTGTCGGAGAACATCCGGAGCCTCTCCCCACCTCCTGACTTTGTCCCTGCTGTTCCCTCTGCGGAAGTGTATCTTGGCAGGGCCACCTCTTTCTCATCATTCGCATTTCGACGCAAATGAAATGTCACCCTCTCAGCAAGGCTCCCTCACTCCCTGTCCCCACGCACTCTGCTCCATCACCTCATTTAATGGTTTTCCTAGCACGTTGCATGCTCTGAAGTGATTCTGCCCATCGAGTTATTTTCTTTTTTGCATGTGGTCTGTCTCCCTGCCCACCTACCGACTTGTCCTGCCACAGGAGGTGAACCATCGATGACTGTAGCGTCATTGGAAGTAAGAAATGAGAGAAGGGGCACACTCATGCTGCTGTCTCCCACGCGGCCCGGACCCTGCCGCCATTCGCATGGCTGCCCGCTCCCATCCCTGGCCTCTCCACCTGGGCCGCCCATCCCTGCCCCACACACCTTTCTGCACCTCCAGCCGGATGCCATTCGTCGTCACCGTCCTGTCGGCTACTTGAGCGCTGCATTGGTAATCCTGGCCCTCAGTGAACTTGGCCTTGTGGATGGTGAAGCCATGCCGGGGTGAGAAGGAATAGTTGGTTTGGCGCAAGACAGGCCGGTTCCGCACCCGCATCAGGGAGACTCTCGGCTCCAGCTCGGGATCGGTGAGGAGGCAGGGCAGCAGCGCATCCTCCCCCACGAACACTGTCACTTTTTCAGCCAGCACATTCCAGGGCCGAGCCGGGTCTGGGGAAGAGGGAGGGAGGGAGGATCACAACTGCCCTCTGTCCTCAAGACCAGGTGCTCTCTGGACGTTGGTCATAGGGAGGCTCAGATATGCTGATCGTTTGCCTGAGGTCACACAATACCAGGGAGGTTCAGCTGATGCTTCAGAGGGGCGGGGGGCGGGGCTCTGGAGCCAGGTCCAGTCTCACTACTTGATGCTGTGTGACCTTGAGCAAATAGATTCGATCCCTCTGAGCCTCTGGAAAATGGGCATCATCACGAAACCGACCTCACAGGATTATTGTCAGGACACTTTAAATTAGGAGCACAGTTCCTCGCTCATGGCAGGCACTCAGTACATGTGGGCCCGTTTTTTTCATGGTTGGTAATATTAAGGCCCAGCCCTCCTGCCCATTCCCGGTGGGGCCTGCTAGGCCAGGCCTCTTGGGTATGGGCCCGGATTCCTCACCTTTGACATAGAGGTGGATGGTGGCGCTGCCCCCCAAGGGGTCTCCAGGCTCAGTGCAGCGATAGGTCCCGGTGTTTTGGAAGGTGGCGTTGTTTGTGGTCAGGATGCTGCTACGGCCCTCAAGGCCCAGGGTCCAGTATGGGAAGGAGAGGGGGCCATCCCATTCCACGCTGCCATTGCCCACACATCGCAGGGTCACTGTCGTGCCTGGCTTCACGACCAGCTCAGGGCCACTGGGTTCTATCACCGGTACCCCTTGAGCTGGTGAGGGGCAAAGAGCAGACAGATGTGAGGTCTGAGGCTATGCTCTCTGGGCCATCCCCTGCCGCTGAGATGGGTGGTGTCCTGGCAGGGGGGATGCTGGTGCTAGGGTTCTGCCATGACTTGCAGCATCACCTTTAACAAGTCTCTGCACTTTCTGGTCATTTGCTCAGCCCCCCATCCCAAGCTTACTCAGGGATGGACTGAAGTCTCCAATGCCTAGCAGGCCCCTCCTCTGAGAAAGGGGCTGGGAGCTCTCCCAGCTTCCCACCCGGCCACGGCCCCATAGGGGGCTCCCCTGCCCCATGCCTCAGTTTTCCCAGCTGTGAGTGCATCATTCCTCTCCCCAGGAGTAGATTCCTTCAGCCTCTTGGAGTAGGCTGCATCCTTTGTGTGGGGGCCCAGGGCCTGGTTCAAAGCAGGGACTTGAACAAGCAAAGGAAGAGGCAGATGAATGGAATGTTCATAGCAAAGTCATTCAACTTAATTCATAGGGGGAAGGAGAAAGAGGCGTAGGATCTTGGCCCCGCAGAATTAGAAAGGCCCTGCTGTGCCCACCCATCGTGAGTCTGTAGCACAGTGGGTGGTTCAGAGTCTCTGTGCCTCAATCTCCTCCCTATGAAATGAAGACAATAATTATACCCATTTATTGAGAGGTCAGGACATTTAAATACATGGAAAACCTTTAGAACATCACCTGCCGCCAAATAAATACTCGGTAAGAGTTAGTCATTGTTTATTATCTAGTCTACCCCAGCAGCCCACCCCGACTCCCCAGCACTGCTTTCTTTACTGGAGAGCCAATCTCTTTTAAGGAAAATTTTCATGAAGGAGAAAAGAGGACTTGAAACCCACATTAGGCCCTCCGGGAAGAAGACCCGTTGCCTCTGCAGAGTCAGCATTTTTTCCAAGGCCTAAAATAGGGGCTAAGGAGGGAAGTGAGAGCTGATTCAAGGCCTTGGAGGGGCCGCCAGGCGCCCTGGCCTGTGTGGGAGGAAACACATTGCTGGCGCCCAGCCTGGCCCCCATTTCCGCTCTGCCCGCGGCCCTTCTCCCCGGGATGCTCTCACTTCTGTTTCCTGACCCTCCTGACCACTGTCCCCTCTCCAAGGGAGAGATTCCCAGGAAAGGAAGTGCCATCTTCTGGACATCAGAACACCCTGGGCCGCGGAGCCTGGCTCTGTCTGCCACCGACCCACGGGGTTCCCCGCGAGTGCAACCCCTTGGTTCTGATAATAGGACGCTTCAGCCCCAACACGGGTTGAGTGAATTCAGGGCTTCTCCACTGTCCTGTATGCAAGCTCCTCAAACGAATCTATTCAACCCCACCACCACCATCGACCCCAGAGTCCAAAAGATCTCTGTCCAATGATTACAAGAGGGCTTAACTTATGTTTTTATTTTGTGCCCCTCAAAGGCATGTAGCCTCTCTGCCTAAGCTTCTGATCGGCATAAAGGATCGAGTGAACTGGCGGATACTGCCAAGGCCAACACGGGGGCAGGGGCTGCTGTAGCCCTTCTTTGCCAATGTGACCTTCGGGGAGGGGAGCAGCGTCATTTCAGGCAGGCTGTCTGCAAATAGAGCTGGCACTGCCCTGCTACAGCTGTAGTGATGTGGGCCCCCGGCGTGTTCCTGTAGAGAGGAGTTTGGACTGTGGGGTCATACCAATGTGAGCCTGAACCTTGGTTCTCCCCTATTGGCTGGGTAGGTGCCTTCACTTCTGTGACCCTTAGGCTGCCCTCTCGTCCAGTGGCATAATCCGCGTTCCCACCTCTGAGACGTCCTGAGAGGACTCAGTGAGGAGACACACAGCTCCTAGCTCCGTCATCTGCTCCTGCCCGGGGCTCCTGCTTCCGTCGCCACATTTCTAATCTCCTTTCTGGTCCTGACATCCTGATATCTAAAGTTTTTAACTTTTAAAGATCAGAGTCTGTGACTGTAACCCTCACACGGTCTTGGATTCTGTGTTCCGCTTCTGTACCCACTTGGTTTCACAGGAGCCTCTCCCTTCCCCTCCCCTGCCCTGTCCCTCTAGCTCCTGCCTTGGCCTCCTGGAAATGTGGTCAGAGAGAGGCGGCTGTTCTATTTTGTCGTGTCCTGCTGTCTAGATCTTCATGCAGAACAAGACTGATACCCTCAACTTCTGCCCCCAGTTTCCCGGCACTGGCAGGAGGGGAAATCCTGCTCAGGACTTGTCTTCCTTGCAGTGGGCACTGGGGCACGGTGAACCCCGACCAAGCCTCTCTCTGAGCCTATCCAGTTTTCACCCTCTCATCTCAGCTTCCCAATTCTCTCCATGCCCCAAACCTCCTTGCCTCCCACTTACTTAAAAGACCCCTTCATCATCAGCTCCCAGGACATCCCTCAGCCCCACTCCTCTCCCCTAACACACACACCCTGGCCTGGGACACAGCCCCTCCTCAGCCTAGGATCTTCAAAAGCCTCTCCCCATCTAGGATGCTCGACTCCATCCTGGACTCCTCACAGTAACACCCCCACAGCCCCACTCGCTCCCCTCTTATCTCTCCTTCCAACCTCTCATCCCAGTCCCCAAGGAAGGACCATTGCCCCTTGGGGCCTTTCCAACTCAGGTCCTGCCTATAATCAGTGAGCTGGCAGAGCCCTCAGGGCTCTCTGCAGCCTCTCTACTCAGGGTAGCTATGGACCAGCAGCGTCGGCATCTTTTAGGAGCTTGTTAGAAATGCAGAAGCTCAGGTAGCACCTGAAATCTACTGAGTCAGAATCTGCATCACAGTAAGATACCTAGGTAATCCGTGTGCACAATAAAGTTTGAAAAGCTTTGCTGTGGTCTAGTCCCTCGCCACCCCCACTGCCTGCTGTTGAATAGATGTGGGCACTGAAACCCTGCGAGCGAAAGGAGCTTGTGCAGGACACACTCAGTAAGTCAACATCAGAGCTGAACTTATCCACAGCCCAAGGTGGGGCCTCCACCCCGCTCACACCCTCTTTTCCCTCCACTGCCTCTCCAGAGCGGATAGCCACAAGCCTGCCGTCCAGGCCGAGGAAATAGAAACGCAGTGAGGGGCAGGGGCTTATGGAATCCTTACGCAGGGGCCCCTCCGTCACATCTCCCCCAACCCACGCCCGGGGCCCAGTTCTGCTCTTACCATGCCGAGCTGTGGCCACAAGCAGGACCAGTAGAGCCCCTGGGCCCATGGCCTCGCTGGGGAGGCGGCAGGCTGATGCCGGGCTGGGGGCTGGGCAGGCACTGGGTCTCCCAGCTGCTCGCTTTGCAGGGACCAGGGACCAGGAACGCTGCCTGGACAAGTTCCTCTTGCCGCACCGACTATTTGTCTTGTTTCCCTCTTCTTCCTCCTCCTCCTTGTGCTGATCCCCTTCTTCCCCTTTTAGCTAAGCAAGGCAACCACAGAGTTTGGAAATCTTGGGTCTTTAGAAGAAAACAAAGCCATGACCCCCAGGGGAGGAGTTGGGAGTCAGGGGCAGGGCCAGCCTGAGCCTGGGGGAGAAGTTTGGGGCCCATCTGAAGCCACCCGTGAAGGGTTCTGTCAGAAGAGACACTCCCAAGGTCAAGCGGTCAGTCAGGCAGGAGCACAAATGGGGTTCTTCAGAGCGGCCAGGTGGCTTTGGCTATGCCAAAAGGGGTTGGTCTGGGAGAGCCTGGTAATAGCAGCAAGAAGCCACCATTTATAGGACACTCACTAGCCAAGCCTCTGACATCCAGGATCTCCGTTGGTCCCACAAAAACTGAATGTGGTAGGTACTGTTATCATTTCCATTTCACAGATGGGAAAACTGAGGTTCAGAGAGATCACACGCTTAAACTTGTCCAGGATTATAGTTTCCGAATGGCAGAAGTGGAATTTGGATCCAGGCAGCCTGGTTGTAGAACCACCTTTTTGTAGATAAAGCTATTTATTTATTTGTTTGTTTGTTTGTTTGTGTATTTTAATGAAGCGTCTAATTGTGCTGCTAGGTTTCTTAAGAAAAAAAAAATAGCATTCTTCTGCCCCTCCTTTCCTGGAGGCAATTGCTTTTACTCCTATTAGTTAACTCTCTTAGAATTTCCTTTCTTGTTTCTAAATAACATGGTTGTAAAGTCACTTCCTGAAACTAAAAAATCCCAACATAACATTGATCCAGGAAAATGATCATTCTTATCACGTACTGAGATGTATTTCACGTATACATTTTTTTTTTTCAGGAAAGTTTTTGGGCCTTTAGTAATCATGAATTCCAACGAAAACTGACTCAAAAAAATCTAAATAAATATAACTAGCAAAAAGAGTAAATAATAGTAAAAAATCTCCCAATGCAGAAATACCCAAGACCAGATAGCTTCACTTGTGTGTTATACCAAACGTTTTAAAAATAATGAATCCCAATTCTTCTTTAACTCATTCAAAAAATAGGAGATAAGGGAACACTTTTCAACTTGTTCTATGAGGCCAGTATTACCTTGATCCCAAAGCCAGACAAAGATATCACAGGAAAGAAAACTAGACCAATATCTTTTACAAATATAGATGCAAACACACTCTACAAAATACCGGCAAATCAACTCCAACTGCACATTAAAATGATTACAGATATGACCAAGTGGGATTTATTCCAGAAATGCAAAAAGGCTTCAACATATAAAAATCAATCTAATACACGAGATTAATAAAATGAAAAAAAATCTTACATGATCATCTCAATTGGTGCAAAAAAAAAAAAAAAGCCTTTCACAAAATCTAACATGCTGCCGTGATAAAACACCAGATAAACTATGAAAAAAAGGCAATGCCCTTAATATGGTTAAGGTCCTATATAAAAAATTCATAGCTAACTCAATGGTGAAGGATTAAAAGCTCACCTCCCTCAGATCAGGAAAAAGACAAGGACGCAGTTTTCACCACTTCTGTTCAACATCGTACTGGAAGTTCTAGCCAAAGCAATCATGAGGAAAAAGAAATAAAAGGCATCCAAATTAAAAAAGAAACGTAAAACACACTCTATTCACAGATGGCATGATCCCACATATAGAAAAATCCTAATAGATTTACAAAACAAAACAAAACAAAAACCCCTATTAGAGCTAATAACGGAATTCAGCAAAGTTGCAGGATACACTATTAACACAAAAGACTCGATTGTATTCCTATACACTAGCAATAGGTAATCCAAAAAGTAAATTAAAAAAAAATTATTTGCAATAGCATTGAAATGAATAAAATACTTGGGAACAAATTTAACCAAGGAGATGCAAGACTGAAAAACACAAAACACTGCGGAAAGAAATTAAGAAGCTTAAATAAATGAAAAGACATTTCATATTCTTTTGGAAGATTTACTGTTACAAAGATGGCATACTCCCCCACAGTTATCTACAGATTCAATGCAGTCCCTATGAAAATCCCAATGGCCTTTTTTTTCAGAAATGGAAAATGTATGACACCAATACTACTGATTCTCAAATACATATGAAATTTCAAGAGACCCCAAATAGCCAAATCAATCTTGAAAAGAACAAAGTTGGAATCGCACCTCTCAATTTCAAAATTTACTGCAAACTACAGAAGTCAAAACTGTGTGGTATCAGCATAAGGATATATCTATCTATCTATCTATCTCCTGAATCAAACGGAGAGTCCAGAAAAAACCTTCACCCTTCACATCTATGGTCAATTGATTTTCAACAAGGGTGCCAAGACCATTCAATGTGGGAAAAAAAAAAAGTATTTTTGACAAATGATGTTATGAAAACTGGATAGCCACAAATGATGATGATGAACTCTTCTTACTTCATGCCATACACAAAAATTAACCCTAAATGGATCCAAGATCTAACTATACCGGCTAAAACTATAGAACTCTTAGAAAAAAAGCATAAGGGCAAATATTCATGACATGGACTTGGAAATGCTTTCCTAGATATGTCACCAAAAACACAAGCAGCCAAAGAAATAAAGAGTATGTTTGACTTCATCAAAACTAAACATTTGGTGCGTCAAAGGACATTGCCAAGAGACTAAAAAGACAACATGCAGAATGGGAGAAAATATTTGCAAACCATATGTATAAGAGTTAGGTATCCAGAATATATATACACACACACACACACGCACACACATACACACACATACATAAAGTGTGTGTGTGTGTGTGTGTATATCTTATACCTCAACAACAAAAAGACAACTCAAATTGAAAAGCGAATCAAAATGTTGAATAGATACTTCTCAAAAGAAGATATACAAAAGACCAACAAGCACATGAAAAGATGCTCAAGGTCATTAGTCATTAGAGAAACGCAAATCAAAACTACAATGAGATACAACTTCACACCAACTAGGTTAGCCAGAATAATAATAAAAAAATACATCAGAAAATAACGAGTGTCGCCAACGGTGCAGAGAAATTGGAACCCTTGTACATGGCCGGTGAGAATGTAAAATGGTGCCAGTGCGGTTGTAATCAGATTGACAGTTCCTCAAAAAGAGACAAATAGAATTACCATATGCTGCAGCAATTCCGCACATAGGCATACCCAGAATAATTAAACAGGGACTCAAATACTTGATAATAAATGTTTTTAGCACAGCACTATTAACAATAACCAAAGAGGTGGAAACAGCTGATGAATGAATAAACAAAATGTAGCATAACCATACAATGGAACGTTATTCAGCCATATAAAAAGAGTGAAGTACTGATACATGTCACGACACAGATGAACCTCAAAAACATTATCCTAAGTGAAAGAAGCCAGACACAAAATGTCACCTATCGTATGACTACATTTATAAGAAACATTCAGAACAGATAAATCCACAGAGACAGAAAGACTGGTGCTTGCCAGAAGCTGGGGTGTGGGTGAAATGGGAAGTGACTGCTTGATGGGGACGAGGTTTCGTTTTGGAGTGATGAAAATGTCTTAGAACTAGATAGAAGTGATGATTGCACTACGCTGTGAATCTACTAAAGGTCACTGAAATTGTACACTTTAAAATGGTTGACGTTTAAATTTTTGTTATGTGAATTTTACCTCAATCTTAAAAGAAGAAGGCATAGACTTTCTTAGAAAAGCAAAAACGGAGAGAATTCTTTGCCGGCAGACCAGCATTACAAAAGAAAAAATGTTAAGGGGAGCTCTTCAGGCAAAAAGCATGATACCAGGCAGAACTTGGATATACAAAATAAATAAATAAATAAAGAGTGCTGGAAATGAAATAAAAGTAAATATGAAAAATACTTTTATCTTGCTTTTTATTGCTCAAAAACATAACAGACTGTCTAAAACAGACATTTGCAAATTATTCTGTAACTATCCAGATTTAAATATTTTAGGCTTTGCGGGCCATAAAATCTGTTTTGCAGCTACTTAACTCTGCCATTATTGTGCAAAAGTAGCCATAGACAATACATAAACCATGGAATGTAGCTGTGTTCTAATAACGCCTTATTTATGAAAACAGGTGGCAGGCTACATTTGGCTCATGGGTTATAGTTTGACAAGCCCTGATTTAACACAGAAGTAGTCGCAGTGTACTGTATGTTTACAGCATATGTACGAGTAAAATGTATGACAACAATACCACAAAAGATGGGAAGGAAGAAAGTACAGTATACTGTTGTAAGGTCCTTATACTATATTTGAAGGGCCACAATATTATTTTTTGGTAGACTTTGCTTAATTGAAGATATATATTGTCAACCTAAAATAATCACTAAAAACTTAAAAGGTATAAATTATAAGCCAATAGTGGAGATAAAATAGAGTCATAAAATATACAGAAAAGAGCAAAAAAGAAAGACCAACAAATAGAAAACATCTAACAAGATGGTAGATTTTAATCCAACTGTACAACTACTGACTTAAATGACAGTAGTCTAAATATAATGACTAAAAGATAGAGATTGTCAGATTATATTTTAAAAAGCAAAACCTAACCATTTGCTATCTACAAGAAATCCACTTTAAATTAAATATAAAGACTTAAATAGGATAAAAGCAAAAGGATGGAAAAAGATAGTTTATGTAAACAGTAATTTTAAAAAGCTAGAGTAGCTCTATTAATATTAGAGAAAATGGACTTTGGAACAAAGAATATTTCTAAGGATAACAAAGGTCATTACATATGACAAAGGAGTCATCACCCAAGAAGATATAATAATTCTAAATGTATATGCTTCTTAGAACAGAGCTTTAAAATACATAAACAAACCAATAGAAGTAAAAGAAAAGAGAGACAAATCTCTGGTAACACTTAAGTCTCAGTAATAGTACAAATAAAGAGAAAATCAGTAAGGATATAGAAGACTTGTAAAAACTATCAACCAACTTGAACTAATTGATATTTATAGAATACTACATTTAACAACAGCAGAATACACATTCTTGTCAAGGATACATGGAACATTCACCAAGATATACCATATTCTAGGTCACAAAAACCCCACAAAGCATTTAAGTAACTAAATTATATAAAGTATTTCTTGTACCATAACAGAATTAAACTTGAAATTATTGACAGAAAAAATATCTGGAGAATCTCAAATATTTGAAAATTGAACAACAGAGACAAACAAATCATGAGTCAAAGAGGAAAATTACAAGGAACATTAGAAAGTATTTTGAATTGGATGAAAAGAAGGAAATGATCTGAATGTCACCTTACGAAACTAGAAAAATAAAGAACAAATAGACCCAAAGCAACTACAGGGAAGGAAACAAAGATAAAAACAGAAATCAATGCAATCCAGAACAAAAAAATTTAGGGAAAAATTAATAAAACCAAAAGCTATTTCGTTATATATATATATATTTCCAGGAAAATATAAGAATGACACAAATTACAAATATCAAGAATGAGAGAGTGGGTATCTTTGCCAAACCTACTGAATCTAAAAGGATAATAAGGGAACTATGAAGAATTCTAGCTGCATAAATTTAACAAGTTTGAAAAAAGGAACAAATCTCTTGAAAGAAACAAACTGCCGAAGCTCACTCAAGAAGAAAATAGATAAAATTAATAATCCTATATTTATAAATAATGTAAACTGGGGATACTCATTTCTCCAGGTTGAGCACTCTGGTCCCTTAGGAGTCCTCCTACAACATGGTCTCCAAACACATTAAACTTACGGTTAAAAATCTTGTAACACAACAAAAACATTCCAGGCCCATAATTTTGCTGATGAATTTTACCAAACAAATAGAAAGAAATAAAACCAATTCTATACAGACTCTTTCAAGATGCAGCAAAAACATCATTCTACAGTCCCATTTGCTTTCCCACTCTTCTGTTTAACACCAGTGCTCACTGTACGATATTCATAGATAAAGAGGATCTAGCACCCCAAATGGAAGTCCCCCCAAATCCTTTCCTCTCAATCACAGCCCTTTTCCCAGCAACAGCCATTGGTAGAAGTTATGTTTGTACCCTTCTCTGATGTGTGCCCTGCATGTACAGCCTCATTCATGTATCCCATCCAACCATCCATTATCCATCCATCCATCCATCTGTCCATCCATCCTTCCATCCTTCCTTCCATCCATCCTTCCTTCCATTTATTTATTTGTCCATACTTTATCATATGCTATTTATTGCACTATTATCATTTAACAACATAGTTTAGAAATCTTTCCCTATCAGTTCATAGGCATCTACTTTGTTTTTTAAATCGCTGCATTGCATTCATGGTATGAACGCACTATAATATATTTCACCATTCCCCTTGTGAGTGAATTTAGATTTTTTTCCCCTTGTAAACAATGTTGCATTGAACGTCCTCACACATGAATCTTCGTGCAGGTGTGCCATCATTTGAGCAGGACCCAATCCTAGAAGAGTTTTGCTGGTTCAAAGGGTAGGTACATTAAAATGCGAACATTGTTAAATTACCCTCCAATAAAGGCTGTGTGAATGCTCATTCCCATCAACAGTGTGTGGGAAACACAGCTTCACTATATTCTTGCTGACATTGGATATTTTTGATCTTTAAAGTGTTTCCCAATCTGATAGAAAAACTATTATTTCATTGAGATTTGAATATGAATTTCCCAGATTAGTGGTGAAATAAGCTTTTTTTCACATGTCTATTGACTCTTTAGCCTTTCTTCTACAGATATCATTTGTCCATTTTTCTGTTTCTTATCTTTTTATTGATTTGTTGAGACTACTTATATTCTGTATTATGTCTAGTAACCTTAGATTACATAAGTTGAAAGTATTTTCCATCCGTCTACCACCTCTTTTTACCTTTCTTTTAATTGGTATATTTAATTACACAGAAGATTTTACTTTACTCATAATCGAATCTGTTGTCTTTTTGTTTCTGGCTTCTGAGTATTGTGTCTTGCTTAGGAGGGGTGAACCATTTATTGTTTATAAAGCACTTTCATTTCTATTTTCTCATACAGGCCTGGGCCACATGGGCTCAGTAAAGTGCATATTATCTCCATTGTGGAGATAAGAAAAGGGAAGGTCAGAGAGGGTAAGTGACTTATCTCACGTTATGCAGCTACTTTGAGGAAGACTCAGAACCAGAATTAGGATTCTCAGGGTCTCAGACTTAGGTCACCACTTCCTGCTACCTGGGTCATTGGACCAACACCATTCCCCACAGCCCCATGGCATCTCAGGAAGGTCACCTGCGTGCCTCCTGTTGTCAGAAAGCTGGAACCCTTGCTTCCCTGCGGGGGTACAGATCTGCTTGTCACTCCTGGCACTGCGTTCTGGACCCCTAGACAACTCTGTTTCCTGTCCCTTGATAGGCTCCCTTGATAGTGATGTGAGGTATTATGTGGTTCTTGGGGGGCATCACTTTTCCACATGAGCACTCTGGTCCCTTAGCAGTCCTTCGAGGACATGGTCTCCAAACACATCTGGTCATCCTCACTTTCATCAGATCTTCAACAATGTGTGGCATCATTAATGTGACATTAACTTTTTCAAGTTCAACCTGTTTAAAGGGAGACTCTTCCTGTGGTGACAGGGTACAACCAGATGCAATGAGAAGACAGAGGATAGAGAGTCTGCCAGGGCTTCAGAGCAATGGCTTTAGAGCTGAGCCTTGGAGGAGTCCTCCAGGCAGAAAAGAAATCCAGGAAAGCAAGGTGCATGGGGACAGAGGCGGTGAAAAATCAGGGCTCCCTGTGGCCAGCTAGAGGAATGGAGCAGAGCAGAAATGAGAAAAGGTGAGTTCCAAGTACTCAGGGTCCCTGACATCTGGCTGGGTGCTCAGAGTATATCCTGTCGGTCACGGCTCTTAATGGGAGCCTCTAAGAGTAAGGGACCTCCAAGTGCAGTCCAACCAAGACTCCAGCCTCAGAATCACAGGGGTACCTCTAAAATGCAGTTTTCCAGGGCCATCCCGGGCCTGCTGAATTAGAGTGGGAGGCTCTCTAGGGGATTCTGATGTCTAGTCATGGCTGAGGCTGCTGCCCTCAAAAGCTCACAATGGCTCAAGGAAACTTAAGAATCTTTAACATATAGGTAAAGTTTCTCTGATATCAGGGCAAGGCGCTCAGCTTTCATGCAATTCTCACAAATCCCTGGCCCAGGCTGGCAGAGACCTCCCTCAGGTGGAAGGTATTGAGGGAGAAAAGAGGTGTGGCCAGCGAAGGAGGTGAAGGCATAGTGCTCCTGAGGGGTGCCCTAGACCACCTCAACAGAACCCGTCTTTCTCTCCAAGATCAGAGGAAGCTTCTCACCCTATTATTTCTGGCCACCCAGTGAACTCCTAGAGCTCCCCAGCTCCCTACCTCCAGGAGGCTTCCTGTCCCAGCCAGATGAGCAGGTGTCCTTTCTATGCAACCCAGTCCCTCCCAGCCTCACCCTCACTCCAGGATTTTCCTCACTTGGCAGGCCTCAGAGCTGGATCATGTGCTCGCTGGGTGTCAGGCAGCGTGCCAAGCCCTCTTTGGAGTAATCTCATTGAATCCTCAACCCTTAGAGGTATGTGTTGTTATTACCCCAAGACTCAGAGAAGTTAAGTCACTTTTCCAAGATCACACAGCTGGTGAGGGTTATGTCTGCCTCTTGAGCCTGAGGAATGCCTGGTCATTCTGACTCACTAACTTTAGATGTCTGAAGGATGAATGAGTCAGCGAATGAGAGCTGCGAAGCTCTGTGAGGAGGAAGGTAACCTTTTCTCCGGGAATATGGCGTTTGGAGGCCTAACATTGTCTAAGTGTTGTTTATGTGCCAGGCACCATGCTGGGCTCTTTGCATATTTATCTCACTTAATCCTCGTAACCAGGAGGCTGGTTCTATTCACTGTCTCCATTTTGCCGATGAGGAAACCAAGGCTCAGAGAGGTTAGGTCACTTGCCCAAGGTCCCAGAGCCAGCAGATGCCAGAGCTGGTAGCTAAAGATCACCATACTGCACAGGATGACCCTGGGTCTTCCCCAGCAGCATGTCTACTAATCACCAGTGGCCATGGGGTCAAAGTGTCCTGGGGTTCGGTGCAGTGACCCCCTGCTGAGGAAGCTGAGTGATGCTGCCGGGATGGTGACCAGCAGGAATCTTAGACTGACATCACTCTTTCCTGGGACAGAGGAACTCTGAGAACAGTTTACATGTCAGCCCAAGGATTAGGAAATCCTGAGGCGACTATATGGGTCGTGTCACATTTCTGCACATACTGAGGGCCCAGTCCTCATCTCCCTGCCTGGCTCCTGGCTTCAGGCCCCATGACAGGGACAGCTTAGCCCCACTCTCCTGACCACTCAACCGCAGCCCCATCCCAAGCCCAGGGAACAGCCCCCACTGCCTACTGTTGGATAGATGTAGACTCTGAAACCCTGAGAGCAAAAGGAGCTTGTGCAGGACACACTGACATGGATTGATATGGACATGATTTATTATCCAAAGAGGGACCTTTGAAACCAAAAGTGGTGCTATTAATAATTGCACTAACTCAGGGGCATAAAAATGGACCGTTTTGAGTCACCCTGTCCGTCGGTGCCCTCTCTTTGCATCAGTCTCTGGACTAAACTTTTTGCACAGATCATCTCATTTGGTCCTCACAGCCACCGTAGGGGCTAGTCATAATCATCCAATGTTACAGATGAGGAAAGGCAGATTCAGAGATGATAGGTGTCCTGCCCGGGGTCACACAGCTGATAAGTGGCAGAGCTGGATTTGAACCCAGGAACTTGGCCCCAAAACCCATGTGTTTTACCACCTGCCTTCAGCAATGGGCTCTCAAAGGTCAAAGTAGAGGGGATTGGCTTGGGCTTTGGAGCCAGACAGGCCAGGAATGGCATTCCCCACTCTTAGCTGCGTGACCACAATCAGGCAGGTCCCTGGCCTCTCTCAGTTTCTTCATTTGTAAAATGGCAGAGGGGTTACTGGCTCAAATCCAGTGAGACCATAAAGAGGTGAAGTGCATTCGGCAGATATTAATTGAGCATTTACTCTGTGCTTGGCCCTAGGAACACAGTGGTGAACATGGCAGGCATGACCCCTCCCTTCTGGAACTCAAAGCCTGGTGGCAGCGCCAGGACACAGGGGGAGTTGCAGGATGTCCTGGGAGCACCGAGGAGGGAAGTCAAAGAAAAGTCTGCCTCAGCTGAGGGGGAGGTTCAGGGAGGACACACGGTAAAGGCCTAGAGGTGAGAGAGTTCATAGGACATCCAGGGGCTGAGGATGTCAAATAAACATGAAGGCCCATCAGAGGCACAAAGGACTGGGAAGAGAAGCCACTTCCCGCCGAGAGATCAGGAAGACTTCTTAGAGGGCGTGGCTTCACGCGAGGCTGGGTTTTAGGGGGAGAGTTTGCCCTTTGGCTGTAGAGGGCTGGGCAGCATCAACAGAGGTGCAGAGGTAGGGCTTCTGCACAGCAAAAGAAATGGTCAACAAAATGAAAAGGCAACACACAATGGGAGAAAATATTTGCAAATCATGTATCTGAAGGTGTTAAGATCCAAAATATGTAAGGAACTCATACAACTCAATTAAAAAAAAATCCAATTAAAAAAGGGGCAGAGGAACTAAATAGACATATTTCCAAAGACGATATACAAGTGACCGAGAGGTACAACATCTCTAATCGTCAGGAACGTGCAAATAAAAACCACAGTAAGATATCACCTCACACCTGTCAGGAATGGCTATTATCACAAGGACGAGGATAACAAGCATTGGGGGGAATACGGAGAAAAGAGAACTTCGTGCACTGTTGGAAGGTTGGCAAGCTTGTGGTCCCCACAAGGGCAGACAGGCCTTGGAGGGCAGATGTGGGAGAGGCAGCCAGAGAGGCCAGAATCAGGTCAGGGAGGGCCTTAAAGAGCACACCAGGGAGTCTGGACTGTTTGTTGGGACAAGGGGAGCCATCGAAGGTATTTGAGCAAAAGAGAGCCAAGGTCATAGCAGGCTTCAGGGAGATCCGTGATGAATAAGAGACACTTTTGGGCCTGGAAGCTTCCATTTTCTCAAGGGCAACAAGCACTCTGAGAATTCTGTGATTTTAAAGAAGCTTTCTAACTTCCCTGCGTTTGTGACTTTTTTGTTGTTTTTTTAATTTTGCTTCTTCCAGTGATTACTCATGAAACCCCAAACCAGAAAGAGACTATGGAACTGCCCCCAAGCCTGTTCAAAGGAGCAGAGCCCCAAGGGAGTGACTGGAAAGGGCAAGCAGGCCAAGGGGGGCCCAAGGCGAGGGGCAGGGGCTGAGCCAGGGGAGGGGTCGCGAAGAGGCAGTGTGGCTCCTGTGCTGTCCCTGAGGTCCTGCCAGATGCTGAGATGAGCCAGGCCCCTGATGCAGGCGTGGCGGATCGCATTCTGAGCTGTGGGAATCCGTCACGCCCCAGAGAAGCCCCAGAACCCTACTCCAAGGGGGAGCCCTCCCCCCACAGAGAATGCAGGAGCCACACCCTGAATGGGTCATCAGCACCCCGACTCCAGGGCCTCGCCTGCTTCCCCTGAGTCCAGGAAATGGACTTACAGACTCCCTGAGCAAGACAATAGCAAGGACACCAGCTTGGCAGGCAAAAGCCTCCACGGATCTCCCTGACGCTTATTTTGACCTTGGCTCTCTTTTGCTCAAATACCTTCAATGGCTCCCTGTGTCCCAACAAACACAGTCCAAACTCCCTGGTATGACCTTGGGCGAGCTCTTAATGGCCCTGAGTCTCAGCTTCCTCATCTAAAACTCATCTTCCCATGGCTTGTCTCATAGGTTTATTGTGACCATCACATGGGACAACACTCTCTAAACTGTGAGGGACCAGGGCAGAGCCAGGGTGTGAGGGGATGCTGGGTTGGCCCCTCTGGGTGGTGGAGCTGGGAGCCCACCAGTGGGAATTGCATTTCAGGAAAGATTCTGCTTCTGCAAGTCTTCAAAGCCCTCTGGTTACTCCAGGAAGAAAGTCTCTGCTTGGTGCACTCCTCTCTTTAACTTTTTTTTACTACTCGTTCGTGGCTTTTTCCCAACAAACAGAAGAGTCTCCACACTTCTTCCAGGAGGCCAGAGTGCCAAGCTAGAATTAAGTTATCTTGTGTTCATCATTTTATGTTTGACTTTCTTAGCCTTACAGAAATTCTATGATTTTGTGTTTTTTAAGGGAACTGTTTGACTCCAGTAATGTTTTAAATGTTTATTCTCTTCACTCAGCAACTCTGTGTCCAGATATTTATCCTATGGAAAAAGATGCTTACATAAATATGCAAATATAAATGTACTTTGCAAACAATGGCCATTGCAGCATAATTTATAACTCTGAAACACTAAATGTCCAATCAGTATGGGACCGGTTAAATATTTTATGGCACAGACATGTTTTTAAATTATGTGCAGCTCACAACATGAATGAATTAAATCTATAGGTACCACCGAACTGTGAATGTGTCCATCATGTATTGTTAAGTGAAAAACAAGAAGTTGCAAAATAGTAGTGGTAGTTTTGTTTAAAATTATAATTATATACCTGTATACATAGCTATAACTACAAAGTATAAATATTAGTATGGGTGTATGGAGGGGACCTAGAAGAATATAACTAAATGATTAACAATGAGGACAGAATTTCCATAAGATAAATTCCTACGCACATATTTGTCGAATAAAAAAGATAAGCATTTGAAATGTTACTGGAGTCTAAAATACAAAATACACCAAGACTTCCTCTTTCTGTATCATGTATTTTGGTAATAGATATCTCTAATGATGGCGAGAGTTACATAAATACTTTTACAAAAGTAATTTTTAATTATTATGAAGATGAATAACTTTTCATGACTATGAAGATGAATAAGAAACTAAAATAAAAGAGGCCTTTTGGAGACAGTGCCCTAAATCAAATAAAGGGCATTAATGGAGGGTTGTGGGGTTCCTCTCAGCTCAAGTTCAGAGCCTCAGGGGCAATCGCTTCTTTTAGTCTTTCCGTCTTTTTCCAGGAACGAGCTCCTGCTATGAATAGGGTGGCGGAAGAATAGTGTCGTCCGAGTGGCTCATCTGTCTGGGAGGAAAATTCCAGCTCAACCATCCGGGCCTGACTGAGTGGCACGGTTGGGAGGCAGGAGCCAGCTGAGGCTGACCTGTAGTTACCTTCTCCGCGGACCCCTCTGCACAGGAGGCTGTGAGGTCCAAGCTCTCCACCCAACTTTTTCAAAATTATTTTTATCTAGCTTTCAGGTTCACATAGCTCTTTCCTCTTACTGGCACTTTCCTATGCTTTCCCTTGGGGACACACAGCACCACAGAGTTTCAGAGTCAGCAGACAGGGGTTGGGGACCCAGGCTCCCCAACTCTGCAGCCTTACAGCCTTGGCTGGGTGCTTTACCTCCCTGAGCGCTGACTTGGGAGTTAGCCAGGCCCAGGTGCCGATGCCAACCCTGCCATACCAACTAGATGACCTTGGGCACGTCGCTTCACAACCTCCCTAAACTGGTTTCTCCTTTGTAACATGGGAACAATTGTGGTACCTGGTTCCTAGGGTTGATGTGAGGGTCAAATGAGAAAATGTGTGTGAAGCAACAGGACAGCCTTGGTACATAGTAACTGCTCAATAAGTGGTCCCCGGCGTTTTATCTCATCCTTTATCTCTTTATAGCATCATTAGCTCCGTTCACTGCCAAGGAGATCGAGGCCTGCTGAGGTATGATCCACGCAGGGTCCAACATGCAGCAGGCCTGAGGTGGAGGCAGCCAAGGTCTCCTGACCTCCAGACGGAGGCTTTTCCCATGTGTGAGGATAATCCCCGTCTGGAATGTGGTTGTTTATTCTCTTTACAGGGCAGATCTGAGTATTGGCTCATTCATCTTCTTCCACAGCCAGGAGAGAAGGATTCATGGGCTCTGAAGCCAGGACCCCGGGAGGGTGGGCTTGGCGGCTTGGCGAGGCTCGGCCTTGCAGCGAGCGGGGCTTCCCCTGGCCTGGCTCAGCTGCTCCTGAGCTGGCGGCTGGGCCTGTGAGTCAGAGCCCCACATCTCCATTCCTCTCCCCACTGGCAGCCACAGCCCCAGACTCCTGGAGGCAGTCCAGGAAGGTCTGTGGCTTCAAAAGAAGGTGCCTCTCACCCGGAAACAAACCGAGATGCCCCTTCCCCAGCTCAGAGAGAGCAAGGGATAGCCAAGTTCACGCAGTGAGGTATGACAGAGCTCAGGCTGGAAACTGGTTCCGCTTCAGGTGACCCCTCCCAGGAAGCTCCAACCTGGGTCCTGGACCTTTTGCCTTGGCCCCCTGCCCCTCTGGCCCTTGGCCTTGTGCTGCTGTCAGGGTCTCCCAGGCCTGGGCTGGGCGGTGGAGCTTATGACCAGTACTGAGCTAACGAGCAGGCACCAAGATGCCTGGCTCACACCAGCCCCACACCACTGAGCTGCTGCGGCCATAAGGTGGGCCTGCCAGGCTTGCAGTCCCCTGCCCGGCCTGCCAAGACTGCTCTCAGAGCCACGGCCAGGCCCGTTTCCTTCCCCTGGCCTCGCCCTGGCCGCACACCCCTCTCTTTCCACTTTTTCCAGCTCTCTGCCTCCCTAGGTGCTGTGTACACCCTGTTCCTACCTGGGACCCGACCACTACTCACCAGGGCCTGGAGTCTGGGTTTCAGTGGACGCCTCTCACAAGCCACACCAGCTTCCATCTGGCCCGTAGACACAGGCGGGGGGTAGGGCAGGCAGAGTCAGCTTAAGAGCCAAAGCCAAAGCACATGGGGCGGAGTGGGGTGCGGTAGGGGCACCAGGAGGGGCTCGTGCTCTCGAACACAAACCTGTGAACGGTTCTGCCTGCCCCGGGGCCAGACCCTGCAGAGCCAGAAGAGCACTTCTCATGTCCCCACTAGGGAAACTGAGGCCCAGTGTCCAGGTCACCCGCTACGAGCAAGGGGCAGCGGCGAAAACCCTCATCTTCCAGAGGGAAACCAGACTCAGAGCAGAAGGGACCTCAACCCTTGTGCGGAACCCTCATCATCTCTACCCGACTCCCGCCACCTCCCAGGCACGAGGACTCAAACTCGTGAGACCACGATGTCCGTGAGTGAGAAGCACCAGGTTTAATATTCAAATCTTTCCCTTAAAAAAAAAAAAGAAAGAAAGAAAGAAAAGAAAGTACACGGATAGGAAATTTTGATGGCATACAAAATAGCACTTCTGTTGTATAAATGTGAGTTAACGTGAGTCCTAAAAATACTTGTAAACCTAGGTGATTACATCTTTGGTACCGTAGCGAGAACCACTCCTTCTCCTCCACCAGGCTTTGCAGGCCCTGGGGCAGGGAGGTGCCAACCAGCATAGGGGACCGACGCCCAGAGGGACTGATCTTCCCTCTCCCCTTTCCAACCCTCCCCGGCCAGAGGTCTTGGCCACAGCCCTCATTCCCCTGGCACTTCAGTGCCCACTGGGCTGGCGTGTGGCTGGCAGACACAGTGAGGTGGGTGGACCTGGGCAGTGACAAAGCCAGACCCCATGAGTCCTGCCTCAGGAAAGAGGCGGCTGGCAGGTGCGAAAGCAGTCCTCAGGGCACCTCCCTCTTGTACCCCTTCCTCAGGTTCCCATCCAAGTCTTCCTGTCCTTTTCGGGGCCCCCCAGGGGCTCTTTTGTCCATTGTGTCTTCGGGGCAGACTTGGAGAACAGGCGCTGGAGTGGGGGACTGTGTCAGGTGGCCTGATTTACCCTCTCTGCCTTCTTGGCTCAGGGTAGCTCCAGAGGTCATTGTGGGTACTGAAAGGTGTCCTATGATCTTCCCATGTCCCTGGGGCAGCTGCTGAGGGCTTTTCAGGACACTGGCTGTCACTCCGAGTCAAGGCCTGGGCAGCTGGCATTTTGGGGACTTGCCAGGGGCCTGGGGAAGGGGTATGGTTCCTGAATGCCTAGAGTATGATATGTGGTCTGGAATCTCCCCAGACCCAGTTGACCCCCAGGCCGGATGGAGGTTTGGCTTCATCTGGGCAAGCGTACAACCCTTAGAATATTCTAGAATGTTAGTGCTGGCAGGGAACCAAAAGTCAGTGAGTCCAACCTGCTCATACTTCAACAAAGAAAACAGGCCCAGAGATTGGGCAAGGGAATCCTGCGAGGTCTCTTAGAAGGTCCAGAGCACAGAAGGGCCACACGCTGGTCCACACATGTGGCCACTGTGCACGGGCATGTCAGCACACTCATCAGGGCATGGGCCCGCCTGGCCCTGGACACTCTGGTGTATAGACTAAGACTCGCAGTGATGAGGAGAATGGTCCCAGGACTCACAGGGCCAGGAAGACACAGACCCAGGCACTTTTTGTGGGCAGGTGTGCCCCGAGTGCCTGAGGCAGAGGCTACAGGCCAGAATGTCCTCGACTTGGCTCAGCCCCGGCACTAATTAAGCATGGATGGCCCCAGACCAGCCTGGGCCTGGGAAAGCAAAGACTAGCATCGAGGGAAGAAGGCTTCCGGATGAGACGACACTGTCCAAGGCCGGGCCCCAGCTCAGCCAGGAGCCAGGGATGTCAGGGTCCCTTCCCCCACTCTTGGGCAGACAGAAGTAGGAGAGAGCTGCAGCTCCTTGAGGGGTAGCTGGCTGAACAGGAAAAAAGTTCATTTACCACCTGATGAACCTTGAGAATCTCCCCGTGGATTCCAACCTCTCCACCTGTCAGCCAGAAGAATCCCAGACTGTGGGTCACCACCTCCATCTTACAGATGGAGAAACTGAGTCCTTTGGGGGAACCTCGGCTCATAGTCACGTGGCCTCCCCAGAGGCAGAGGGCCGGTCACGGCCCCTGCAGTCCTGCCGCCTCCTAAGCCAGCCCCAGGGGTTGGGGTGCAACATGCCAGGGACCAAAGCTTTCCGGAAGGGGATAGCTGATGGGATCAGCCTTGTTGATGGAGGGCCAGGCCAGGCCAGGGGGCGCGGGGTGCTGGGAGGTCAAGGGGGAGCTTCAGTTCAGGCAGGGCAGGGTGGGGGCCAGCCCCCTACAGGAAACTCTCCTCTGCCTCGGCCCGAGGCCCAGGGCAGCTTGAATCTGGTGGCCACTCCTGCTCCAGCTCCGGCCCTGGCTCCAGCTCCGGTTCCACCTGGGGCTCGGGCTGGGGCTCTGGATCTGGTTCCTCTTGGGTTCCAGGGGGCTGTCACAGGAGATGGTAGAGGAGGTGTTGACTTCATTCAGGGTGGAGCTAGAGGGAGAAGGCAGGTGCGTGAGAGGCTGGGAGGAACCACAGCAAAGTCACAGCATTAATCAAGAGCTTTCGATGTGCCTGACTTGTGCCACGCACCTCACACACTTCGGCTCACTTAATCCTTGTAAAAACTGTGCAAGGCAGGCACAGTGGGGAAAGTGTGGCTCAGAGAGGTGACATCACTGTCCTGTACCACACAGTGGGTAAGTATAATGGGAGCTGGCACTTCACAACAGATCCAGCTTATTCCTCGCCCATCAGTGTCTCCACCTCCTGCACCCTTAAAGGCACACTATCTCTTTTAATCCTCACAACCACCTCCAAACCGAAGTGCTCTTATTGTTTTTATTTTATACATCAAGAAACGGAGGTTCAGAGACGGGAAACAACGTGTCCAAGGGCACAAAACAGGGCCAGCTTAATTCCTCTGCACAGCGTCTACCTGGAGCCGTGGAATGTTAGCTGCTTCAGTGGGGTGGCAGGGCCTTCGGGGAGCCTTCCGGGCCCTGTGTGTGCTCCCAGCACCCAGAGAGAGAAGGTGCCTGGAGTTGGAACCCAGATGGAGCTCCTGCCACTTCACCACGGGGTGGGTCTTGTTTTGTTGCGGGGAGGGTTTGGCCTTACAGGGGAGCCTTTCTCTCCAATTGAGGGAGGACCCTGTCTGAACATCAGGCCCAGGCAACAGCTAGGCCCTCCACCAAAGCCGTCCCCACACTCTAACTTCACCACATCCCAAGGCAAAGAACAGCACGCATCTGTCTCCTTCCTAGGCTGAATTCTGGCCTGAACTCCTGTGGGCACCTCTGCCTCCTCTAACCATGCTGGCTCCCTGGGGCCCTCAGGGCATGGTGCTGAAGGATAGGCCTGGGGCTAGCGATGACCCAGAGTAACACATGGGGACCAGGGATGCTAATTAGGTTTCCTTCCTCTTCTCCTTAGGGCTAAGATGGGGCCTAGAAAGAGGAGAGTATAGATTGTCTATGGGGGCTCCTTTGAAGGAAACAGCTACATTGCAGATAAGGCCCAGTCCATGCTCTCTCTTATCAGCCTGTGAGTGCTCACCTTCTGTGACCTACTTCTAAGGCAAGCCTGCTGCCAGGGACACACACACAATACACGCACACACATGCACGCACACGCACATGTACACGCACACACACACACACACACACACACACACTATTGCATGCCCCAGGCCACGGCAGCTACCTGGCAAGGCTGGGGGAACCCTCCAGTGGGCCCTCATCAGCAACCTCAGGTTTGGGGTCGGGCAGGGGGATGATATAGTCATTGTCACCCTCGTTGGGCTGCACGGCAGTGTAGAGGACTGAGCTGGTGTGCAGGGGGGATCGCAGGCCATGGAAGCCAGGCAGGCGGGCTTGGGATCGCAGGACGGCTGGGTGGTCGCTCCTCAGAAACTCCTCATCCACCTGCTGGTACTTCTGCTCCAAGGGGCCAGGAAACAGGGAAGATCAGATCAGAAAAGCCTTTAGGGATCACCGGCAGTGAGATTCTGACCCAGCCCCTCATGTCTTATGTAAATTAAGCAACTGGTGCTCAGAGAGGAAGGACAGTTGCCCAAAGCCACATAGCTGAGCTACCCTCCCACCTGGCATCTCACAAGACAAGGTGATCTTAGAACCACCCAGGGAAGGGGCAGTCAGTGGACCAGCACCCGCGACCCTAACACTTCCCCACCTTCCGATTAGATCAATGCGAGCTCTCAGCCTGCCTCAGCTTCCTTCAGTATCCCTGAATCCCAAATGCTGTCAACTCTACTCCATCTCACTGGTCCCTGAGCCATACCAGACCTGGGTGAGAGTGGGGTTAGGAGCAAGCCTAGGGAGAGGGCTGTGTCTGTGCCGAAGGGGAGGGCACCCCCTCGCTCCCGCTCCTGCTGTGGGCGGGGAGGGTTTTAAGGCCCTGCTGGCTTTATTTGCCTCCTCTGAGTCGGGACAGGGCCCAGGGTGTCAGGCCCTTGGTGGTCATCTAGCCTGGGGGAGCTGAAACCTCTGAAGAAGAGCCGAGATTTGGCATGGGCGCGAAGGCACGAGGAGGGATGCAGGGGAAAGGGGGCTGCAGGTTACCCCCACGCACACTTTAAACCAATCAGCTGCCATGTGGGATTTCATCTCAAAACTCTCTGTGCTTCTAAAGTAGACTAAACTCATAGTTCCAACCCATCCCTGACTAGTACCAGCAGGAAAACTGAGGCCCGAAGAGGACAGAGGGTGGTCCCGAAATACCAGCACGTCACACAGAGCCTTGTACCGTCTCTGACTTCTGGACCAGAACTTGCCATCACCCATCCCCACTCTGCCTCAACCTACCTTTTTGTAACCCTCACCCAGCAGTCTCTCGAGAAGCAGCACCAGCTGGGAGAAAGGGGGCCGGATCTCAAACTTCTCCTCCCAGCACTTCTGCATGATCTCGTAGCTGGGGGAGGGACACAGGGTCAGGGTTTGCGACGCAGGGTGCAGAGGGAGGGCGGCCACTGCCCCGGAGCAAGCAAGGCGAGCAAGGAAAGAACGTGGGGAAGGGAGGCGGATAGGTGCTGGTGCTCCACGACCCCACCCGCGGATTCCCTGGGGAAGCCCTCCCTCCGCCCCCAGTTCAGTGGCTCCGTGGGGGTGGGCCACATCTTGGTGCGTACAGAACCCAGGTCTGGCTGGTAGTTTTTCATCCCCTCAGCTCAGCGGCTGGTACTGACCGGACGGGCATGTGACCCCAGCTGACACTGCAACAGTCAGCTCTGGGCCTTCTGCTGGGACTATGGTGGAAGCTGGGACAGAGCCATTGAGTGGTGCCAGCCTGAATCTGAGGCTGGCCCCGAGGAAAGCAGAGCCCAGAGGAAGCAGGAGAAGCAGGAGAGCTTGCTGATGATGCCAGCCGCACGCCTAGATTTTACTAGATTTCCGAACTCATAAATCTATTTTTGGCTTAGGCTAGCGACATTGGATAGCAACATTGTTTGCACCGAAAATTCCTCCCAAATGTGCCACTCACATCTCGTCGGAGGCGTGAGCAGGCTGGGCCATGCGGTAACCTCGCTTGATGGCATTATAGAACTGCTCGTTCATGGGCAGCTCTGGATAGGGGGTGCCACCTGTTGGGGAGCAAAGACAAGAGAAGAGCTATGCAGGCTCAGCGGTGTTGGAAAAAAACAGCGGGAACCCTGCCCTGTGAAACAGGAGGAGGCGCAGCAGCCCTGGCATGGCTGAAGGGGCCTTGGGATTGGGGGACTGGGCTCCTTCATGTTCTGGACAGACTGCGATCCTCCCCAGATCAGAGGACCAGAGAACGCCAGAGCCAAGCAGCCTCTTTGATGTCGCTGCCCAAACCCCTTGAGACTCAGATGGGGCGGTCAAGAGACCCAGAGAGGGCAAGAGACTTGCCAAGGTCACACACAGCAGTGTAGAAGCAGCAGAGAGGACTTGAACCGGAGCCCCAACCCGTGTCCCAGGTCTGTTCAGGCCCCGACCAGGCTGCAAGTGTGAGAGGTCAGGGCGACTACCCGGCCGTGCCGCTGAGGACTGTGGGAGAAGAAAGCATTACCCAGGGTGAAGATCTCCCAGAGCAGGATCCCGAAGGACCAGACGTCGCTCAGGGTGGTGTAGAGGCTGTTGAAGATGCTCTCGGGGGCCATCCACTTCAGGGGCAGGAAGGTCTGTGGGAAGCCAAGGATGGCCTGAGTACCAGGAGGGGCGGAGCCCCACACTGCACCTGGGTGGGGGGAGGAGGCCTGGCAGTTCCCACCCCCAGCACTTTCTCATTCCCTAGGCCCTGAGGGCCTATCTCTGCTGGCGCACAATTCCTACACCAATCCCAGTCCTGGCCAGAGGATCAGGAGGCCGAGTGTCTTTTCCCACAAGCTGGGGACGTACTAGCTTCAGGGTCTGAGGCTCTTCGTGGAACAGACTTCCCTTCCTGACCCCAGGAGAGGTCCCCGGCGGAGGAGGGGAATGGGAGCCAGGGACATGGCCAAGGTGCTACGCAGCTCTCATCCTAGCTGCTTTAGATCTCTGTGGCCTAGTGACCATCCAGCTCTGAGGTTCTGGGACATGAGTGGGAGGCAGGATGGTCATATTTTAACCAAATACTGCCTATCACCTATTTGTCTGCCTTAAGCTGTCACCTAGGCTTCTTCCTCTAACCCCTGCCACAGGTAGGACAACACATTTGGCTTGCTCCCTCTCCAAACTCCCTGAGACCCATTACAGCTGGTCCCTTGCTCCCTGCTGTGACCAGCAAGTCTGAGCCCCAAGCCCACCCCAAGCCTCAGTATCTCTGCCCCCTCCAACCCCATGCACAGCGGTGGCACCTTTCCTGTCCCTGTACTCGTGGCTTGGCAGGCAGAGCCTGTCACTGCTGGGCAGGTCAGACCATGAGGAGCCCTGCCTGATCTACCAGGAGGGTCAGAGGCACACAGAGTGGGGGAAGGTACTCACGCTGCCTTTGGAGATGTAGTTAGAATCCCGCATGATGTCACGAGCCAGGCCGAAGTCACAGATCTTGACCAGTTTGCCCTCACAGATGAGCACATTCCTGGCTGCCAGGTCTCGGTGGACACACTGGGTGGAGAAGAGTGGGAGAGGGTGGGAGCTGAGCCCTTGGGGGCAATTATGGAGAAAGACCCTCTGTGTCAAGTGCTTTGGGAAATAATGCATCGCTGTCTAGGTGTGAGGGGCCACACAGGTGAGAGAGGCACACGGTGTGAGGGCGTTTGCTGTCCTCGCCCACCAGAGGGGACGTAGCTTCCATGTAGGTCACTCGGAGGACCGTGGCTGGCTGGGTGACCCGCCTCCCACGACCTGGATCTACCCACTGTGACCACACGTACGTTCTTGGAGGCCAGGAACTCCATGCCATTGGCCACCTGGTAGCTGAAGCCGACAAGGTCTGTGTAGCTAAGCACTGGGGATTCGTTGATCAAAGTCGCCCGACAGGTCCTCTCAGGAGCTAGGGGAGAGCAGAGGGTCACCCACCATCTTGTGTCTTCCCATGGCCCACAGAACCTCTGCTCTTTGGCGTGTGGAGGCTGAATGTCCAGGACAAGGGGCTACTGATCCTCTAAGTCTCCCCCAAAAGGAAGAACAATTTCCAAATATCTAACCTAAATCTCTCCCACTTTATCAGAACCTTCATCGTCCAGGAAAACTTTCAGCATTAGCCCTGGGCCGCCTTTCCTCAGCCTGGCCTGCCTGCTTTTCAGGGACACTGGATCAGCCTGGGGCCCGCTCCGAGCTAGGTACTCCCCCGACCCCACCCTACTGCTTCCCCTCCCTGTGAGCTGTGTGCATATGTCTGCACCCAGAAACAGGGGTTCATCTTGGGCCCCCCCCACACACACAATAGCTTTGGGCAAATGGCTGCACTCAGTTTCTGCATCTATGAAATGGGCACAAGGCCCCCCTCCTCTCAGGGCTGTTGCCAGGCTGGGTGTGTGAAAGGCTTTGAAAAGAATGTGTCGCTGCACAGGTATGAGGGCCATACAGGTGTGCGGTCACCGCGTGCACCCACCGGAGGGGACGTAGTTATCGTAAGGCGCCATGTAGTTAGAGGACTCGATGTCTGCATACTTGACGTCCCCTTTCATGTCCAGCATGGGCACGTAGTCCACCGACTCATCCTTGCTCATGTCCATGTAACCACCGTCACTCTCCCCAGCAGGGACATGTGGCTGAGCATGAGAAGAACATTGTAGAAGGAGAGGGCACAGGTTTTCCCTTCTCTCCTCGCTCCTGCCCCTCTTTTACCCTGGGGGCCCACAAGGCCTTATCACTCATGTTTTTCTTCTCTCTCTCCCTCACTCATCCTCCACTGTGATGTGAATCACCACAAAGAAAGCCCTTTCGATCAACCCATGGGGCCCTGAGCTGGGTCCTGGGGCTGCCAAGATGACATAAGACCCAGTGTGTGTCGTAATGAGCTCAGACCCAGGGGCAATTACAGCACCCCAGGACAAGGGTCACAAGAAGGGTGTGTACCAAGGCACCTTGCTGTGGCCTTTATGGTGCCATCTGGCCATGATGCCCTACGAGTGCCCGGCCACAACCCAGAGTGGGCAATGAATTGCCCTAATGCCTCTGCCTGTAGCATCAGCTCCCCCATATACCATATAAATGTGTCCTACAAGTAGCAAAAAGACTGGAAGGAAATCAGTCAAAATATTAGGGAGGACAGGGATGAGTTTTGCTGTCTCTTAATGCTTTTCTTTAGTTACTCTTGTCTCTGCGATAAATACATATTGCTTTTGTAATCAGCAAAAGAACTAAGACATTCTATTTGGAAAGGAAGTAGAAGGGGGTGGCAGTGGCCTCAAGGCACTGGAGAGACAGCTGTGCAGAGGGAGTGGGAGCTGCAGTGCGGAGCAGAACGTGGAGTCAGGCCTGCGACAGGAGAGCTCCAGGTGCTCGCTGTGGAAGGCTAGGACGGTATCACAGTGCCTCGACACAAAGACCCTCTGAGGGGTCAAGGGGTCACGTCTGCAGAGCGCAGACAGCCAGTAGGAGGCAGCCGACCCCATCACCATTATCACCCTTATGGTCATGCCTTCCTCTGGGGTGGCCGAGGCCTGGGTCTTGGACTGACTTGTGGAACAGCCCTGACTCCAGGAGCAACTCTACCCGCCTTGGCCTCTACCCGTCCTGTCCTGGACAAGGAGGGAGTGAGCAGGTGTTCCTCACAGCTCCCGACAGATGCGGCTCCCCGCCTCCGTCCCCGTACCCGGGCAGGGGGAGCCCGACGGGCAGCGCGTTGCTGTAGAGCTCGGCGCTGGCCCGGCGGCCCTTGTCGGAGCAGTGCTGCAGGAAGGTGTGCTTGTTGCGGTGCAGGTAGTCCACCAGGTCGCCGTAGCGGCAGTACTCCGTGATGATGTAGATGGGCCCTGTGGAGAGAGAGGCCCAGGGAGAGTCCTCAGACAGGCCTCAGCCTTCGCATCAGGGCCGTGAGACGGATGACAGACTACACGTGAGAGAACCAGCTCGGTATGGTGGCGAAGAGGCTGTAACGCCAGGCAAACCCGGGTTCTTTCCCTGCCTCTGCGGCCAGGAGCAAGAACTTAACCTCCTTGAGCCTCACCTTCCTCACCTGTCAAGTGGGGTGAATAATACCCACCTCGAAGGGCCGTCGCGAGTGTCCGTGGGATGATGTCTTTGTCGGCTCAGCTCAGTGCTTGGCACACAGCAAGCACACAGTGTCAGCTGCTATCGATACGTTTTTCAAACTAAAGCTTGTTTCGGAGCCCAGTGGATAAACAGGGGCAACTCTTTATTTCAGGTTACTGTTTAAATTCAAATGAAATCAATCTACTTAAAGTCAATCGGTGAGAATTTGAAGATAGCAATGAAAACAAAAATTGTGAAATGGGTGATCATCGCAGGCATAAATTAGCCTATGCATGCAATGTACTTCTGTATTTTGTTTTGGTTGCACAATACTGAGGAAAATCCCAAACCTCACAACAAGCAGCTGCAAATGGCAATAACATTGTGTGTGTGTGTGTGGGGGGGGGGGGGGCTTAATTTGCAATCGGACATTCAGATAAACACATTTGGCCAGACAGACTTAACTCCGTGGTCTGCATTAAGGCAGCTCTCAGTTAGCAGGCCGGTGGCCTCCAGTGGTGGCGATATAGTTGATCTCAGTGGTGCATAAGCTGTCATTTGTAACAGTGGTTAAAATCTATTGTGAGAATTTTTAAATGTCCGAGGACCCCTCGATTTGGGAACCGCTGGGACTAGTAACCTGAAGAGTCCTTGGTGGTGCTGTGATTCTGTGAGTTTCTAAACCCCAAGTCCATCTGGCTCTGTGAATGACTGAAAGTGCTGGACAGGATGGGCGCAGACACTCCAGCTGGATTATCTAGCTGTCCCTGGACTGAGGAGGGGGTGGAGAGGGGCCAGGCCCTGGCCTCTGGCATTTCCCAGAATCCTCTGGGCAAGTAGGATTGTACCTCCTTTGGTGCAAGCCCCAAGCAGGTTGACCACGTTCAGGTGGGGCCCGAGGTGACTCATGATCTTCAGCTCCGACATAAGGGCTTGCTTCTCACTGCTGCGGGCAGTGGCTACGGGATAGAGGGGGGGACTCAGGCCCCATCACTGAGGCCCCACGAAGGCTTCGCTAAAGCCTGTTCTGGCTTTTCTGCCCCAGTCTGTGCTATAAGACCCAGGTGGCCAAGGGTAGTAAGGCTCTACATGCAGGGGGGGGAAAGATGATGGGAGGAAGGCAGAGAGCAGAGGGAGGAAGGGGAGGAAGGAGGCTGCCAGAGGGGACGGGGTGAGGAAGCCTCTCTCCCAAAACAGAACCAGCCGTGGAGCTGGCTGCTCCATGCGTGTGACCGGACTTCTTGTGGCCAGCGAATCAGCCCTGGCCTGCTCTGGGAGTGCCTGAGTGTGTAGGGGGGGGCAGGAGAGAGGTTGGGAGTGGGGTTCCCAAGACTCACATTTCAGCATCTTGACAGCCACTTTCATTGTGGCCTGAGAATGGCTCAGGCCGTGAGCTGTGGCCTCCACCACCTGCCCGAAGGCCCCGGAACCGAGGGTGCGCCCTGCAGTAGAGATGATCCCTGAGCCCCTGGGCCACCAGGAACCTTCAGCCCCACCCTCTCTGAGGTCAACCTAGACATCCCTCCACCACTCTGCACTTAAGGTGCTCCACCAGAGGAGGCTCCCAAACTCACAGTGCTTCACAGTCCTTCCCGGTGTCTCGTCTCTGTCTTATCTGCTTTCTGGGCCATCTTAGTCCCTGGAAGCCTTCCTCCCTCCCCAGAGCAGGGCACAGCCTCTCTGTACCCCTCGGCCTCCCACCTAGACTAAACATAGGCTTAGTGCTCAGCCCATCCTCAATTAATACTTCCTCTCTTACCATGAAGGGGTCCCATCTCACAGTCATGGGATCACAGGACCTCAATGCTGGAAAGTCCCTGGGGGATCACCTTGTCCCCATTGCACAGAGGGGTAGACTGAAGGCCAAAGGAGGCAAGACATCGGCACTAGGTCTCAAAGCTAGTCATGGCAAGGCTAAGACCAGACCTCAGTCTTCCTGCACACTTTAAGTCCCCACACTGCCACATGAGGCCTCCTTGGACTGACCAAGCACAAGCTGGTCCCGTGGTAGCTCCCAGGTGGAGTCATAGGGCAGCTGCATAGGGTCCACGTAGATGTACTCGTGGCCGTCCGAGCTCACGGATTCAATCACCTTCCATCGGATCTCATAGCGGGGCTTCTGCAGAACCGAGACCAGGGATGGGTCGTCAGAGGGGGTATGGGCCTTGAGGCTCACTAGCTGTAGCTTCTTATGGGACAGAGGAGCCAGGAGACCCGGCGGCTCAGAGAGGGGCAGGGGCATAGCTGAAGTCACACAGCAAGTTATCCATAGACTCAAGGCCTTCATGGCTCAGGGGTAACAGATGCCAAGCAGTCCCAGATAAAAAAGTGGCTGAGGAGGAGCTGATGGCTAAAACCCAGCTGATTAGAACCTCCTTACTAGCTTCTCCTAGAGCCTCAGCTGCTTCTGGAAAAGAGATGGGAGTAGAAGAGCAGGTGGCATCAGAAAGTGACACGAAGCAGGGGTACGCTGACAGAGGTGGACAGCCCCTCTGCATGCTGGGGTAGTCACAGCAGAAATCTCAGAAAAAATGTAACTGTAGGGTATTGAAACCATAGGATGTTGAAATCACAGGATTGGAATTTTAGAAAGATAGACCATGGGGCACTGCAATCCTGAGGCAGAAATCGTGTTATATTTGAAGCATAGAACAGTGAAATCTCAGAACAGAACATGGAAATTACAGATCAACAGGATTAGAATGCAGTTTAGTAGAATCCTGAAGTCTCTGTGGGTAAGAGTTGGAAGAATCCTGGCGCCCAGGATTTGGGGTCTACCCCCAAAGGGTTCACGCCCCATGACTGGGATGAACAGGAATGATGTCTGAGTAAAACCCAGACAGTGGGACAGCAGAGACAGGACACCCCAATGACCTGGACCAGGTCCATGTTGGCCCAGGCTGCTGGGGCTGGAGGCAGCTGAGCTCAGACACCCAGCACCACTCTACATCATTTTACACCTGCGTTCTGTGCTGGGCCCCAGACACGGCCAGACCCTGCAGATTCAAGGACAGCAGGTGGGGGGCGGGGAGGCAGGGGTGGAGGTAGTTCATGCAAAACAATCTGTGCCAGTTTGTACGCATGAGGTAAGTGTGGGCTTACCTTCTGCCAGAGCATGATGAGGATGAAGAAGGAGATGATGATGAGGACACCAAGGCCAGGATGGCTGAGATCACCACCACCTTGAAGGGCGAGGCTGGAAGCAGAGACAAGAGTTGGTCGTAAGACAACAGGGCGCTTGGCCGTTGCTCTCCCCTCACCCACCTCTGGTACCACAAATCTCTCTCTGCCCATCCTGCCCAGAACAGAACCCTCCCCTTGCCCCCCGCTACAATCCCCTGCCACAGTCTATGATATCGGACCCTCAGCCTCTCCCTCTGGGCCACACACTTAGCCTCTCCCATAAATAGCCCATGCCCTTCAGTAACTCGCCCCAGCTCAGATCTCTACCAGCCTCCATATTCTTTCAGCCCTTGCAGGGGTCAGTCTGGCCTGTCTACCATCGCTCTAGATTAGATGCACATTCCCGGCAGCTAGGCTGTGGTTCACCTCTCTTCCTCATGCTTAAGACATGCACTATGCCAGTTTTCACGCATGCGCAGGCATTGTACCTGCATCGTTTGTACATTTGTATGGGGATTGTGTATCCACATAGATATACGTACAGACATACACTCCAGCCTTACACACGTGTCTGGGGATTGTGCAGTTTTCATTACATGGTTTACAAATCTACATTTGGAGGGTTGCACCGTGTCCAAGGATCAGGGAAGCTCAGGTACATGGCTTACAACATACACAGAGCATACACACATTAGGTATAGGGAGAAAACACTATTTAGAGCCATGGTTTACAGACATATACTTGTGGATGTACACGTGCGCCCAGACTGTGTTGTTGTGTAAGTGCACAGGAACATGCTCTGGTGGGTTTCACCGTGCTTCTGAGTGCCCGTGGCATGCTGACTCCGGCCTGCTGTGTGTGCACAGGCAGGCACAAGTATGGCACGATCTAGGTGGGGGTGGGGTTATCGGGGGCCGCTGAGGCTGGGTGACTCACACTGTGGCACCAGGGTGACTTCCTGCACGTCATGGCCCAGCAAGTTGCGCAGCGTGCAGCGCACAGACAGCGGCTGATCCACACGGCTCAGGCGCAGCATGCTCACCACCTCAAACTCCTGCTCCTCCGCCCAGTACGTTACGTTCGTCTCCAGCTGGCTCTCCTCGGAACTGTTCCCCAGTGGCGTGGGTGGCAGCTCGCGCGGACACCTGCCGGTAGAGCCAGCCAGGTCGACTTCCAGTCCCTGCCTTCTGCAGGCAGGGAAACTGAGGCCAAAAGCAGGCATCGCCACAGGGTTGTGGTGGAAGAAGGGCAGGAGCGTGTGTCGTCTGCGACTTCCCACCTCCGCCTGGTCCTGAGCTGATTCCTCCTGTGGTCCCACAACTGACCAGCAGGGGGCGCTCCTACTCCAGTACAGAGAAGCTTGGTTCGCAAAAACCATTCCCTTCTTTTGACCCTCAGAATCAAGGCAAGGAAGGAAAAGGGTCAATTTAGGCCATGCAAAGCATCTCCAAGAAGCCGTATCTTCTAGAACAGGGGTCCCAACCTCTGGGCCACAGATGGGTACCCGTCCGTGGCTTTTTAGGAGCAGGCCGCACAAAATGAGGTGAGCGGCAGGCGAGCAAGTGAAGCTTTGTCTGCATCTGCAACTGCTCCCCAGCGCTAGCATCACTGCCTCAGCTCCACCTCAGACCATCAGGCATTAGATTTGCATAGGAGCACAGGTCCCTGGTGCCAAAAAGGTTGGAGACCACTGCCCTAGAATGCAGCTCAGGCCTGGAACAATGTGCTCAGAAGAAGGGGCTGGACTAGATGACTTCCAATGGACCCTTCCAGACAGCTGTGGATACTCTGGGAGACTGAGGCCAGGGTTTTTCTGCTCACCTTTTGAGGTCACCACAGGTAGACCAGGTGAGGTGTGGCCGGGGCATGCCCCGGCCACGACAGCGGACTGTCTGCTCCCCGTTGGTAGGGTGGCTCTCGCTCAGCTCCAGCACACGGGCAGGCACTGCATAGAGAAGGCACAGGGCCAAGAGGAGGGAAGGTCAGAACAGTGAGAAAGGCCCTCCAGGAGGAGGACCTGGCCCAGAGTTTCCCCTGGGGGGAGGGGAGCTGCAGGCTGCAGGTGAACCTTAAATACCAGGAATCACTGTGTGAAAACTAGCGGATTCCCCTTCTGGGTACTTCAAAGGAAAAGCCTCAGTAGGGTGCTAGTCTGTCTTTAACACTTCTCTGATACTTGTTAATCTGCCCTTTTAACAAAGAGATGGCAGGCCTCAGTAGCAGAACCCTGGGAAGGCAAGAACGTGGAGCTAGAGTTTAATAGGGTTGTTTTGTTGTTGCAGAGTTATATTTATGAAATGTGATGCTGATTTTCCATCTACAATTGAGAGGTTAAATTCGCTTTCAAAATAATTTAATTTTAGAAAGTCAATGAACTAAACATTAAGTCACCATCGTGTCATTCCTCTGCTCAGAACGCTGCGATGGCTCTTCATTTCAATCCCAGTAAAAGCCTAAGCCCACCCAAGAGCACACAAGGACCTGACCTACCCACTCCCCATTCCCTAACCACCTGGACCCAGCTCTGGCCTCATTCCCCACCACTCTCCCTGTCACTCTGTTCTGGACACTCAGGCCTTTCTGCCATTCCTCTCATCTTTGCACTGCCTGGGATGCCGTTTCCCCAAAAGCCACTTGATCAAGGCCCTCACCTTCTTCAAGTCTTCAGGCAACTGCCTTCTCAGTGAGGCCAACCCTGATCACTGCCATTTAAAAGTACAACCCTCACTGTCCCTGCCCCCAGAACTTTCAGTCCTCCCCACCCAGCTCCTCACCCCCCCCCCACTTCACCCCCTAAACAGCACTCATTACCTTCTTACCTTCTACATAATTTGCTGGGATTTTTAACCCCTATTGTTGAATGTTTGTCTTCCCCCACTAGAACGCCAGGCCTCAAGAACCATGAACAGCCTCGCATGCTGTAGTTGCTCAATAAGGATCCATTTACTTAGTAGTATAGTATATGCAAGAAGGAAAAATCATGGCATTGGCACATGAATGCCTGAGGTTTTGGAAACACTACTTTAGTCCGATGGTCAATGTGTACAGCTGGAGAAACTGAGGCCCAGAGAAGGGGCATACACGCAGCAGTGGGTCAGCGTTGGTACTCAGCCTGAAACCCAGTCTCTCCTGAGTCCCTGGCTCCTTCTCCTGCTCCTCCTATGGGCGAGTGGACAGTGTAGGAAAGGAGAAGGAATGGGGGTGGGAGAGCAGGGAAAGAAAGCAGGGCGAAGGGCCCCTCACCGTTAATTTGCAGCTGGAAGGAGAGTTGGGCCTCAGCGTCCTCATGGAAGGCCCTCATGGTGTAGTGACCAGCCTCAGCCACCTTCACCCGCACCAATGTCAGTTCTGACACGTACCTGGGGAGCAGGCAAGGCCAGGAGACCCAGCTGTCAAAGCTGGAAGAACTCTTACGGCCCTCCCCACCCTCCTTGTACAGACAGGAAAAACAAGGCCCTGGGAAGGGAAGGGGCTTGCCAAGGTCACATATGTGTCAGTGACAGAGCCCGGACTCATACCCATAGGATTAGTCTCCTGAATCTCCCACCCATAGGCAGCTCTATTGAGCCAAGAAGGAAAGTTAGGAGGACTGGGGGCGGGGTGAAGGGAAAGCACCATTCTCCTCTCCTCCACATCTCCTTCAGGAAGGCCTCCCACTGCTTTATCCTAACAGCGTACCTCAGGTCGTCCTGCTCATCTCTAGCCTCAGGGCCACCACCTATGCATAGGTGGCAGTGGCCTGCCTGGCACCCTCTTCCCCAATCATCCCACCATTTTCTCCTCTGCTGCCTTCCGGCTCTCCCCATCACAAGGACAACTAAACGTCTCAGTGATCATCTGACCAGTGTCTGTTGTTCCCACTAGACAGGAAACTCTAGGAGGCACAGAACTGCGTGTTCTGTTCTCTGCAGCCTCCCCGGGGCCTGGCACAGCACCTGGCAGGGAGTCTGGCAGGTAGTAGGCTCTCATGAAAGACGGGCCTACGTCTGTCAAGAAGCTGAAGGCTGTGGGCTGCCTGGCGACTGCAGAGAATAATTTCAAGAATGGAGTGGGCAGGCGGCTGCTCACCGAGTCTCCGACACATTGCGCGTAGACAGGGCGATCTCGCCAGCGCTGGAGTCGCCCAGGGTGTGGTTGTCCTTGAGCCACACGACAGTGGGTGGCGGGTAGGCTTCGAACACCACCTGCAGTGTCCGGCTCCGGTGCAGCTCTGCGAATTGTACAGCGTCCAGCTCCTCTAGCAAGTGCACGTAGCCGCTCTCTGCAAGGGGCAGCTGTCAGGGTGGGTGGGGTGGGGGGGTTGCCCAGCCACCAATGGGACAGCACCTCCCGGGGCTGGGGCTTTTGGAGGAGAGGCTTCAGCTGAATGCCGAAGGAGCCCAGCCTTCAAGGGCAGGGCTTCGGCTTCAGGAACTACCGTAGCTGGTACTGAAGTTGGGACTGGGCCTGGAACCAGGTCGAATTTGGGCTGATATTGGTCTAAGGGCCGGGTTTGAAATTGGGAATGGAATTATAGTTTTCACTGGGCGTGTTCTGGCCCAGGATTGTGGCTGAGATGAGTTGCAGCCTGGTTGAATTTGGGGATGGGGCTGCCAGGGCCTGGGATGGAGGTTGGGATTAGAAATCGAAATGGGGCCTGGGTTCTGGCTGGGCAGAAGGTCTAGGTAGGATTAGGATTGGGTTTGGGGTTGACACTGCGTTTTGCTTTGGGTTTGTCCTGGAAATGGAACTTTGGGTGGCACGTGGCTAGAGCTGGACTGAAATGTGGCTGACGACATCCCAGGGTTGTGACAGGGTATGGATCCAGCTCAGAATGAGGGTCAGGGCTGCGCCCAAGTCACGCACCAACCACGGTGACGTTGATGGCCTTTTCATCTCCATGGTCGTACACACTCTCTGATACATTGCAGATATAGGTCCCTGAGTCACCCAGCTCGACACTGGGGATGTGCAGGATGGAGCGTATGTGGGAGGGCGTATCAAAGTCGGTCACTGGCTCCACCAGACGCCCACTCTGTAGGGACATGTGGGGCAAGTTTCCCAGATCAGGAAGGGGCTAAGAAGTCAGGCTGCAAGTCGAGACGTACATCCTTCCTGCCCTTCCTCCAGCCCCCGGCCCAGCATTACCTCCTTGCGGGGGTACATCCACTCAAAGTTGACCACCTCATTCCCAGTCACGATGCACGTGATAGTGATGTTCTCACCCTGGCGGACCACAGTCTGCACTGCATTCATTGAGATGTTGATGGATGATGCTGGTGGAGAGAGACTGGCTTAGGGCTGAGGCACCTCAGCTTGGGGGTAGGGTCAGGGTCCACAGAGGGAAGGGATGATTGGTGTGGAAGATTCATTTATTCAGCAAGTCTTTATTAAATATCCACTCTCTGCCACGTACTGCTCTAGGTACTGAGGCTTTAGCAGTAAATACAACAAATGAAATTTCTGTCCTCATGAAGGTGACATTCCAGAAGGGATAACAGTCTGGAAATCAAAAGTACTCTCTGGGCATCTAAATACAGGGAAAATTTATTGAGCATAACTGTGTACCAGACAACCCCCATCTTCTGTTTTATTTAATCTTCACAGTAATCCCATGAGGTAGGCACTCATTATTCCTATTTTACGGCAGAAGAAGCAGGCTCAGAGAGATGCCTTGCATGAAGCCACTTGGCGGGAAGTGGTAGAGCTGAGATTCACTTCCAGCAGGCCCTAAAGCCTGTGCCTTTGCCCAACGCAGTATACAGCCCAGCTCTGCCACTAACGCATCCCATGACCTTGGGCAAACTCCATCTTCTTTCTGGGCCTCAGTTTCCTCATCTGTAGAATGGGGGAACAGGGCCTGCCTTCCAATGGTGTAATGAGAATCCAGTGGACAATGGAGTTGCACACTCTAGATTGGAGAGGGCTCAGTGAAAGGTCATACTTGCCTCTGCTGAGCATCAGCCCAGAAAGGGAGCTCACCCTGGAGGCTGTAGACATAGTAGGCTTCGGAATCCACCTCTCTGTCCCCGATGATGGTTTTGCAGACATAGGTCTTGTCCTCAAAGGTCCCAGAGAAGCCACGCTGGTGGTCATAGGGGAAAGGCAGCGGGACATCCACTTTCTTCTCATGCAGTGTCACCACCAGTTGTGGATCCGTCACTCGGCATGGAATTGTGATCTCAGTTACTTCCGTGAGAAAGATGAATACTTCCTCAGGGTACACAGGGAGAAAGCCCATGTTGGGATCTGCCAAGGGAGGAGCAAGAATGAGAGTCAGGGGGAGCGGGTTTCTGGCCATCTCCCTAATTTCTGTGTGACCTTGAGTCGTCCTCTTTCCCTTTTCTGGCCCTTGGTCTTCCCGTTACAGAATAAGGATGATCTCGGAGGTGCCTTTTAGCTTTAACATTTGATGTGGACAGCACCAGAGTAGGAAAGAAGATAAGCCTCAGGTTGCAGGGCAACTGGTACGCAGAGAGAATGGGGGCGATGAGGTACGGAGGCTAAGAGGGAGCGTATTGGAACCAGCTGAGAATGCAGAGTTCTTGGGAGCCAGGAATGGGGTGGGCTGGCAGGGAGCAGACAAATATTCAGACCGAAGGGTGGAAGTGATACTTCTGGACTGAGCCAGGCTGGATTCCATGATTTGTCTGCATTTCTAAGCTGGCCGTATTTCACGATGTCACTAAAGCACTCTCTGAGCTTCCCCAGATGCCGGCAGTGGAGAAGGGGAGCAAGGGAGTGAGCACACAGCTCAGGGGACTTACCTGGCACAAAGATATAGAGCCGTTTTTGCTCACCATCCTCCAGCCCATGGGAGTCATTGTAAGTACAAAAGTATTCTCCTGTGTCCGACCCATTGACATTGGTCAGCGTCAGTATGCTGGAGAAGTTGCCGTCCGGGGTCTCAGTCAGTTCTTGCGGGAGCTGCTTGGGCATCATCCGTTTCCACATCACCGGAGCTGGACCCGAGCAAGTCAGAACGAAGGTGCTGGAGATATTGAGGATAATCTCTGGCTCTGAGGGTGTGATGACCAGACCTTGGGAGATCTGTGGTCCCAGCAACAACAGCAGGGGCAGCAACAGCTCCTGGCCTTTGGGAGAGGAGGCACCACGTCAGAGCACAGCAGCCCCCTCGCCTCTCCCCAGAGCTGGCCCTGGGGAGGCCATTTATGCACAGCCCTTGAAAACACACCACCCTAATCCACACATAGGCTGGAACCCACGGCTCTGAGGCCTGCTCGTTCAGCGCTCAGTCCCCAGGGACTCCTTCTGGCCTCTTGGCCTCTTCAACTCAATGCCCTTAGACACCCAGCCTTGGAGTCCTTCAGCAGAGCAGCGTTCGGGCTGTGGGCATGTTCTTACAAAGATGTCAGGAAATCCTCGGGAAGCAATTCCCAGCTTCCAGTTCCTGCATTACTTCCCAGGTCACTTTCTGGGCCTCTTCCCTACAGCTGCCACAGCTGCCCAGGTTCCGCCCAAAGCCCAGAGGTAGCCTGCTTGTGGAGGGCGGGGCAAAGCAGCTCAGAATGGAGCAGACTGGGGCAGGAGAGGTGCTGAGGCCCTGGGGAACTCAAGGGGCCTGGGCTTGGGGGATTGTCAGGGGATTGGTTCCCCATCTCCTACTGACATTCCCTGGAGGAAGATTCCAGGCCCCTTCCCTCCCCACCCCCACCCCAGACCTGTAGGTACTTGGCGAACCAATCACTCACCCTCAGGTAAGTGATCGCCTGGTCATTGTTTGCCAAAGACCGCTGATTGGCGGTCAGCTGCCCAGCCCCCGAAGAGCCCACTGCAAGGAACAGGCAGGAGCGAGGGAAGACTCTCTCAGGACTTGGGAGCTCACAGCCAATGAGGGGTCCAGGCAGGGGGAGGAGTCCCAGACCAGAAGCAGACTGGCCAGACTGATACTAGCAAGTGCTGAGAAGATATGGGAGGCTGGGGTGACTGTTAGGGAGCGGGGTGAGGAAAGCTGCTCAGGGGGCACGGAGTGTGGAGAGCCGAGCACAGGATGTGAGCGGAGGGCTCTGCACAAGCGGAGGATCCGCGGAGGTTTGGGAGCTGAGGCATGGCTGGTGGAAGGCAACTTCCACTGAGACTCACTGGAAAGGCAGGAAATTGGAGCTCAGGAGAACAGGGGTTCTCCCAGGCCCTGGTGCTAGCACACTCTGCTCCTGCCGGCTCCGGGGTCCTGCTTAGTGCCTCCCTGGGTCCCCCCGACCCCTGTCCCAGCCTACCTACCTTTGGGGACGGGAGCTGGCACGGCACTCAGAAGCAGCATGGTGTCCTGCAGAATTAAACAGGAGCCAGGGCTCAGGGTCCATCTTCACACCTGGGCCCTGCAGCGTAAGCCCCAGCCGGGGCCACCCAGCCTCCGTATGCTATGCGGCTGAAGTCAAAGGCCCCCTGCGTCCCATAGCTGAGAAGACCATCATGCCCACACGTCCCCTTCCCCTGCATTAGGCTCAGCCTCAAGGAGCCTGGACCCTGCTTTGACTCTGCCCTACCCCTCTGGTGACCCTAGCTGAACCCTGGCCTCTCTCTGGGCCTTAGTTTCTCTGCATGTACAGTTGGGGGTGGGGAACTTGGGCTGGATGGTGTCCAGGGACCCGCCAGCACTAACAGCCTGTCCTCCGGGTGACAGTTCCAATACTAGGCTCTTATCTGCCAGGACAAATATTTGGGAAAGTGTGATGAAAGGCCTGGGGTAGAAGGTGGGGGTAAGCCAGAACCCAGAGGACTCCCACAGCTCCACAAGCACAACAGGAAGTGGAGGCGGCTGTGGGAAGGGAAGCGGGGGAGTCAGGGCTGTGGAATGTGGGGGGCACCCCCACGCCTGACCCCCTTTACTCAGCCCTGAGATGCACGGGGAGGCCCAGGGGAGAGGGGCCAGGGGCTGGGCCCGGGGAGACCCCACTGTACAGGAAGGTCCTTGCAGACTACTGAATCCAAGCCCCATCCTCCCAGGGTCCAGATGGGGAAATTGAGGCTCTGAGGGGAAAAGAAGTTTGCCCGAGGTTACAGGACAGAGTGTGTCTGAGAGGCCGACAGAGACTGGGAGAGGTAGAGAGAAACAAAGAGGTGGAGAGACGGAAAAAAGAAACAGCGTTGGAGGCACTGAAAGATAGGTGGAATTGGGTGAGCCTTTGCTCCATCCCTGCCCGCGGTCGCCCCATCCAAGGATCCCAAATGACCACCGAGAGCCAGGCGTGCAAGGGTCTGCCTGCAGCACGGATAGGAAGGAGACCCGAAGCGGTGGGAGTCACAGAGCAAGAAATGTGGGAAGTAACCACGTGACGAGGCAACAAGGGGCCTCCCAGTGCTGTGTGTGTGCTGACTTCACCGAACGGCTGCCTGGCCTGGCCTGCTCCTCAGGCCACGCCCATGTCACCCCCCCTGCACACACACACCCCCCCCACCTCACCCCGTTTAGTTTCCAGTCCAAGCGCTACCTCCTGTGCCAGCACTATCTCCGTGGCCTCAGTCTCCAGCTCTCGAAATGGGATGATCCTGAGTGTACCACTTACTGCGTTCACACATCAGTGGTGGGACAGAGGCAAGGCTCCTGGCCTGTGGACCCCCAGTCTCAGCCCTGCCCAGGACCCCAATCAGCTCTCTGAGCCAATCTGCTCTCCTCCTCCTTCTCCCCATCCCCTCAGATGAGCCTGCCTGAGGGCTCCCTCCTTTCTCCCCTCTCCCCTCGCCCGATGGCTCCAAACTAAAAGCCCAGCCTTTCTGAGGGCCCCCCTCCCTCTCCGTATCTCCTGCCTCGGCCCCTCCAGCTGGATGCCAGGCCTCCTCCAGAAGGAGGGAGCAGCGCCATGGTGGAGCCAGCAGCCCCCACAGAGGCCCATCTGCCCCTTGGTGGGTGCCCCTCTGACTCCCCCCTTCCTGCCAGACATCTCAGCCAAAGAAAATCATTAGCAGCAGAGGCTGGGGAGGGAGGGCATTTCAGCCTCCCTGCCCCGCCCCTCCCAGCCTCCCTGGCTGGCCACACTGTTTATTATTCTAAAGGAGGAATTTGGTCTGCTGGCCTGGAGATGGGAGGTCACTGCGACTGGGGCTGGCCTGGCTTTGGAAGGCTGGACAGTGTGGGCTGGGCCCCCTGCGTGAGCAGCCCCTGACCCTGGCTCCTTCCTGCTGAGCCGGGGGCTGGAGGCGGCTTGGAGTCTCTGAGACTCTCATCTGGGAGGGGTCTTCTTGAACAGGCAACAGAAGCCCAGAGATGGACAGAATCATGGCCCAGCACACAGCAAAGAGGCAGAAGCAGGCTATGGGGAGAGGATGGGGGGCAAAGTTGCTCAGGGGGCGTGTAGGCACCTTAGGCAGCGTGTAGACGCCCCAGGGATCTTGGACTGGCTTCTCTCTTTATGAAATGAGCATTTTGTCTCTGGTCACAAGAGGCCTCAGACACACCTTGAAACTGAGCAAGACTCCAGCCCTCTCTGGGACTCTTGTTTCCTCATCCATCCAGGGAGAGGTTTAGATGGGTCATCTCAAAGAGCCAGGAGAAGGCTCTAGACACTATGATTCTTGCTGGGGGGGTTGGGGAGGCAGGGGCTGATGAGAAGGAGGGGGCTACATTCCCGAGCCTGGAGTCACGTGAGAATCAGTAACCCATCTCATGCCGTGGATTGAGTTTCCCCAACCATTCGGTCCCAGACTTACTGTGTGGAGTTTGACAAGGTATTTCCCTCAGTTTTTCAGGTGCCTTTCAGACAGATAAACTGGTGATATGGCCGTCCAGGAGGTAAAGGGCCACAGGACAGGGAAGCATCAGAGTGTGGCCTGGGGCACCCAGACTCGACCTCTCAAGCCATCTCGGATGGGTCCCTGACACACCCAGCTGTCCACTCGATGTCTTGTGGACCTCTTTGAGCTTCCCAGAGGCTGCCATGGATCCAACCAACCCCAGGGGAGCCCAGGCAGCTGATTTGGGGGTGGTGGGCTTATTTGTGACAACTTTCCTTCTTCAAGGGTAGGGCTAAGCTCCAGGGAGGAGCCACCTGGGACAAGGTGGGTGTCACAGTCAGAGAACAAGCACCCCCTACCTACCATACTCTCCTGCCCAGGGAGGCCCCTGAGGCAGAGGGAGGCAACCTTCAGGGGTCCCCCCCACCCCCGCCTGTGTCCAGGAAGCCTGCACGATTCCTCCTATTTGGGCCGGGTTTGGGGAACAGAGGTCCAAAGATGGGATAATTGCCCAGCTCCTCACAGTGAATCAGAGGGATCCCTTTGGGGGAGCAGAGTGAGGACCCCCAAGTCCAAGGGAGAAAGCATTTGGGGGAGGCTTTCTCAGAGCCCCAGCCTTCCCTCCTTCCAGCGCATACGCGTCTCCATTCCTTTCCCACCGCCTTAATCTAAATAAATCCCGTTCATCTTGGCCACATCCGCCAGCAGCGGCTCCCCTCCCTCGGGGTCCTGCGGCTCCCACGGCACAGGCAGGCCAGGGAGGGGGGCCTGCGTGGCTGCCAGTGGGGGAGGCCTGCGCACAGTGAGCACGTGTACACACAGCGCAGACTCCTGCCTACGCGCTCGCTCACACACACCCGTGTGCCGCGGGCCGTGTGTGCGCCTGGCCCTCACACAGGCGCTCGACATGTGCCGGCCCACACACAAAACACACATGCACGCAGCTCCCACTGTGCCCAGCCCACGCCATGCCGTGCAGACTGCAGCCTGTGTGCTCTCCACCGTGCCCGTGTGACATGCAGACATGTGGCAAATCACATGCCCAGGAAAAACCAAGCCGTGTGCGTGTGACACGCACACAGAGCATGTGCGCACGGGACCTCAACCCGCCCCCCGAACGCACGTCCATATGTATACACAGAGCCAGGCCCCAAAACCAGCCTGTGGTCTGCCGTTCTTGCAGTTGACATGTATTCGCTCGCTTGCTGCTCAGCAACTCTATGAGGTAGGTACGATCATTCCCATTTTCGATGGGGAAACTAAGGCAGAGAGCACTTGAGAAACTTGACAGAGAGAGCAGAGATTGAGCCAAGGTGGAGCGCTCTGCCGCCACTGCTGTTTACTTGGTTTGAGCTGAGGAGAGGGTGGTAAAGACTGCTAGAAACAGATGGGTTTGAGGTTTATCTAGCTGAGAACAACAGGACCTGGTGATTAGACGTTAGGGGGAGGAAGGGAGAGGTATCGTAAAGGAGCCCCACCCCCATTTCTGGCTTGGTGTGTGTATGCCGGGGGCAGTGCCAGGTTCTGAGGTGAAAATGAGGCAGAGGAGCAGGATCCAGAGCTGGGTGTGAGGGGCTGCGGGCACCTGAGGGGATAGAGGGACATTTAGTCTGGAAGCAAGAAGACGGGGATGGGAGGTAAAAATAGCAGCGAGATGAGGATGGGAGGAAGCCCTGCTTCGAGGAGGAGGCGGGTGCTTGGCCAGGCGGCCTCAGTCTTCACTCTCTGGCCAGGGATGCTCTGAATAAACAAGATACCAGAGAGAGGGGGGGTGCCTGGCCGTGGGGTCTCAAGGTTAGTCTTGGAATGTCAGAACTCCATGGCCCTCCGGGATCATCTACCTGATCCAACTCCCTTCCTCTGCCCCACTGTACAGATGAGGAAACAGACTTAGCAAAGGACGGGGACAGGTCCCAGTGTCTTGACTTAGGCAAGCTGGGCTCAGGCGGCCAGTGGGGACTGACGGCTCACCTGACCAGCAGCCCTGCTTCAGAGGTGAGTCTAGTGGCTCAAGGCCCCAGGATTAGGACAGACTAGGACGACAGCTGCTGCCCGCCCCCCAACTCCCACCCCCGCCCTGCTATACATAGACCTTTATATCAAAGTCACTTTCCCTGCACTGTCCCAGCCAGGCAGGGGTTGGAGACTGAGTCTTGAAATGAGGAATGACTTGTGAATTTGCTGGCAGAATGGGACACAGACTCAGGTCTTCCGGCCTGCAGTCTAGTCCTCTCTCTTCCACGCCAGGGGCACTTCACAGCCCCTGGACAAACTTTAGGACAGGTCCCTGCTGGGAGCAAGGGGTACATATCATCTAGCTCCTTCACTGTCACTCACCGACAGTCCAGTCCTGGCCCTTCTTCTGAGCCTCAGTTTCCCAATCTGTACACAGGGCAAAGCAGAGCTACCCTGGGACCACGTCCAGTGCTGACATGCTGTCTCTCAGGACCCTGCTCTGGGAGGCAGCTGTGTTGAGTTGGAGCACTGGGGTGGGAGTGGTGTGCTGGGGAGGGGCCCTAGCCAGGATATCAATGACTCAGCTCCGAGAAGGCAGCCAGCTCCAGGCCTGGGAGTGTGTGGGGGCAAGAGGCATCTGGGAGCAGAGACGAGTCTCCCTCCGGCAGCTGGGAGAGTGCGAGAGTGAGGGCAGCACAGGCTGGAGGCAGCAGCGAGTGCGGCCGCTGTGGCCTTACCCAAGTGGGCTGAGATGTAGGTGGACCTTGCAGCACGGGAGCCAGGCAGGAAAGCAGAGTCCGTTGGGCAGGGAGATGGTTACAGGTGAGGTACAAACTAGGAAGCGGTTGAGGATGTGGGGCTCCTACCTGCCCCCCCTCAATCCTGTGCCCCACACTTCTATCTGTTGGGAAAGGCTCAGCATCCCACCATGACAAAATGAATCTCCCCACGAGCCTCAGGATCACACGGAGGCCGGAGAGGGAAGTGGGCGAGAAACTTGGCCCAAATCCCAGTGATGCAGCTTGATCACCCGACCTCGAATCTCTGCCGTGCTGCTTCTAGAAGCAGAGGGCCTTCACATTTTCAAGGTGTCTGTGAGCGCTCCCCCAAACAAATAACAGAAACTGACTAAGCTAGGGCCTGACACAGGCCCTAGCTGTTCTGGAAGTCCAAATGGGCAGGAGAACAGTGCCACCTCCACGGACCATCTTTCGGACCCGCCCACCTCTGCCACTCCAGCACAAGCTGGGTCACCTCTAGCTGCCCCACCGTACCCCTCCTTACAGTGCCTCACCGATGGTCTGTCCTCTCCCGGCTGTTCTCACACCCCAAACTCTCCAAAACACCTGTCTGACAATGCCCTTCCCTGGCTCTTCTGTGGCTCTTCATCTGCCACCCCCCCTAGTCACAGTTTGGCTTTTGCTTTCCATGGTTTGTTACCCCCAGTCTGAAGATATTAGATGGAAAAGTCCAGAAATAAACAATTCATAAGTTTTAAATTGTGCACTGTTCTAAATAGCATGATAAAATCGCGTAAAATCCCCCTCCGTCCCACCCAGGACATGAGTCACCCCTCTGTCCAGTGTAGCCACACTGTCTGTGCTACTCGCCCATCAGTCACTTAGTAGTTGTCTCAGTTATCAAATCTGTTATCAGAGAGAGACCACGGCCACATAACTTTCATGAACAGTATATTGTTATAAATTGTTCTGTTTTATTACCAGTTATTGTTGCTAATCTATTGTGTCTAATTTATAAATTAAGCTTTATCACAGATACGTATGTATAAGAAAAGACACAGGATATATAGGGTTCGGTACCATCCAAAGTTTCAGGCATCCACTTGAAGGCTTGGAATGCACCCCCCTCAGATGGGGAGGGGCGGGGCTTCTGTAAACACCCGTTCCTTAGCCTGGCCTTTAAGAACCTTCAAGAGCCTTCATGCCCTGGCCATGCAGACAGCTCATCATAACTGAGGGAGGGAGGTTGCTGCCCTCCCTGATCCCCAGGGCCTGTGGGAGGCCCCCACACTCATCACTCACTCTGTGCTCCTCTCCCCAGGAGGCCTCCCCAGGGATGCAATGGAAAGAAATGACCTATTTTCTGGAAGTTCAAAATAAAACGAAACATCTGTCTGGACTGGAGCCAGGCTGATAAAGAACGAGCTGATCCCCCCTCCTGCCGCACGCCCCCTCACCCGCCAGAGTGTGAGCGCTTGGGGTAGGGGGCCCTGCAGGCCTAGCTACTTGGAACGATTCGTGGGAAAGCACTCAGTGTGTGTCTCAGGCCACTGGGGCCCAGAGGAGGGGACCTGGGTCCCCGCACAGGCTGGGAACCGGCCTGAGAAGGAGGTCAGTGAGGGAGGGAGGCCAGCTGCATGCCCTTGTCCACCCGCCTCTGGAGCAAGCACTTCCTGCCCCCTCAGGCACCTCGCTGGCCTCCCTGCTCGTCGTCCCCACATCACCTTCCAGGCCATATGGCCGGTCGGTGGATTCCCAGACCAGAGTCCTCTGAATCCCATCTGCGCCCCTAACAGCCCCTTCCAAAAAGAACAAGGACTTAAAAGGCCTTGGAAATGACCACAAGAATGATAATAGCTACCTGTGATTTGAGCTCGCCATCGCCCACTGCCTGGGCTAAGCTCTTTATGTGCATGATCTCGGAGCAATACATGCGGTCAGTGCTGCTTCTCCATGTTACAGTGAGGAAAGCGAGGCATTGAGAGGTTACATCATTTGTCTAAGGCCATGGAGCTTGTCAGCGATGGAGCCGGTGCTTAAACCTGGGCAGACTGACCCCAGACCTGGGCAGACTGACCCCAGACAAGCACACAGGCTCAAGACTCAGGTGACAGCTTCTCTAAGGCAGGATGACAAGCCTGTGCCTGGCACACAGGACAAGCTCAACACATGACTCACCAGCCTTGTTCTTTCACTCGGTTTCCTGACCTCCCCTTTTGGTCCATGCTCTCCTTTCAGTTGGGTGACCCTGACTTTCATAGAGCCCTGCAATCTTAGAAGATACTCCCTAGTCATATGTCCCCCACCCTCTCTGCAAACAAAGCCCACAATTGCATACCTCCCATGACAGAGATCTCACCACCTCACCCGCAGCCCATCCCATTCTTGGCTAGCTCAGGATCCTCAGAGGTTAGGCTATTTGAAAACTTTTATTACATTGAGTGTAATCTGCCCCAACGTATCCTCTACTCATTGGTCCTGCTTCTTTCCACCAACCACCGTCCCACCCCCCACCCCCATCCCAGGACATTCTTCTTCTCATTCATTGCTCTGACGCCCCATAATCTGAAAACAAACAAAAGCTCCTACTAATTTGGAACCAGGCACTCTGCTACATGAGATGACCTGGGGGGGGGGGGTTTGTTTTATCTTCACAACAATCCTGCGAGGTGGGTATGATCATTATTCTCTTTTCGCAGAAAAGGAAATTGAGTCTCAGAGAGGTTTGGTAACTTGTCCAAGCTCGTACAACTAATAAGCAATGAAGCTGGGATGCAAACTCAAGCCTGTCTGACTCCAAATTTGTATTCTTTACCTCCATGCTAGACTGCTTATCGCCTGCTCCAAAGCAGGTCTGTTCACAGAGAAACACTCCCACATGGGTTCACCCTGCCAAGGTCCATGAAGAATCCAGGCTCTCAGGGATAGAAGGATCCTCAGAAGTCAGAGTCCTGACCCTCCCCTTACTGAGGTACAGTGACCAAGGGGCCCCCAGTAATTGAAAAGTCAAGCCAGGGATAGAACTCAAAACTGTTCTGCAACTTCGCTGTAGAACCTGAAGGTTGGCACATAGGTTGAGGAGAGAAGTCCTTACAGAGGACAACCTGTGTCTGATAGGGGCGGTGTCCAAGCAGGGGCTTTGGCCTGCCTTGAGGCCTGTCTCAGGGGCCTCTGACATGGAGAATCCAGGCAGTCGGGCTAGGCGTGTGACCAGCTCTGCCACAGGCCTACTGTGCTCAGGGTCCAGGCCTGCCCCTGCCGGGGCCCCAGCACCCCCTTCCACTGTTCACAGAGGGCCTGGGCCTCGGCAGCTCCGGAGTTCCAGGCCTCCACCATCCCTCTACTGCCCTGCCTCACACCCCACCCCCCACCCCCAGAGCCTCATCTCCGGCGGTGCCATGGCAACAAAGAGCACCAGGCCCTGGCAGCCAAAGGAGCCCCGAGAGGGGTCCCGGGCTGAGGCTGGGGAGGTGGGGTGCAACAGGCGTAGACAAGCAAACCTTCTGTTCCCGGGCTGCTGCCAGCCCCACATCAGCCCTGGGCTGGTCCACAAATAGAATGGGTTCTCAGAGCCAAGTGGGCAGGGGCAGGCAGGCCTCAGGCCGTTGGTACTGACCCACCAGCACACGGCCTTCCCCCACCAGGCCAGAGCCTGCAAACCAAGCTGGGGTAGCTAGCTATTAATTGGTGCCAATTACGGAGCATTGAGATTCCCCTCAGAGCCCTCCTGGGCAGCAGAGCAGAAGGGGAGAAAGCTCCCGCGTTTCGTTTCTCTCTTGCTTTCTCATCATCTGTTCCGGCACCCAGTTCTTCAGCCATTCACCTCCTCCCTCGACCCCCAATTTTCCCATATACTATAACTCACCTTCTCTGTGGCTTGGTTTTCCCGTTTGTAAGTCGGGGTTCATCAAGGCCTTTGAATGAGTCAATACAAGTAAAATGCTTAGAGCAGGGCCTGGCACACAGCCCTCTGCTAAGTCAGTAGTCACGTTATTATTATTCTTCGTTCACTCCTGGGAGAGTAAGTCACTCACTCCCTCACTCACTCACTTGGCTTGGAGCACACAGCTGAGACCCTGCTAGGCTAGGCTTGTCAGCAAAGGGATGCGTGTGATAAATGAGATGGCAGGAAAGCCCCTCCCCAAAGGGCTCCTCAGCAAGGGGTGCTGCTATTGTCATTGGTGTTATCATCAGGCTCAGCTGGGGTGGGGGCAGGGTGTCTCCCTCTAGCATATTAAGGGAGATAGAGACCCACCCAGGGCCAGAACCTAAGTCTAATGACCCCCGGTCCACTCTTTTGTCAACGAACTCTTTCCTATACCTTTGTCTTAGTCCCTTAATTTGATTTCCCACAAATGAGGAAACCTCCTAACAATTTTGGGGGATATTCAAGTGCCTAATTAGAGATTAGGTTTACAGTCAGTGCTCAATAGATGCTTACACAGCATGAGAGGTCAAACGGTACATAGGGTCAGCTCTCTGGTCCTCAGCCCTGGGGCATCCACTGTCCCCTAATAACTCACCAGCCTGGGGAACTGGGATGGATAGGCAAGGGTGACCCTTCCAGGGAGGTGATGGGACAGGCTGGTGAGGGGGCAAAATGGACAAATTAAATCCTGATGCCAGCACACTGTGCCTAATGCCGCCCAGGGCACGAAAGTACATGGATCCCAGCCAGGTCTGGGGCAGCAGTGCCAGCTTGAAGCCACTTAATCCAGGTCTGAGTACCAGTCCTACTCTCTCACAACTGTGTGACCTCTGAGTTTAATTTCTCTGAGTCTCAATTTCCTAGAAAATGGCATAAAGAGCCCTTTTCCGTTGCTGCGAAGGTTAGAGATGATGCTAAAATGCACCCGACACATAACAGATGCTCAGTAAATGGTAAGTCTTATGATTACGTGATTATTCCAATGGAGTGGGGGTGGCCTTGAGCTAGGCCTTCAGGTTTAGTTGGGTCCTCTGGTGGATGGTGCCAGGGAAAGGTATTCCACAGGGGCTCTGTGTGAGCAGTCAGGGAAGCGGGAGATCTCAAGGTGTCTGGGAGAAATGGCAGAGACTTGTTAGTGCTCTAGAAATTAGGGCTCTTCAGCAAAGAGGTAGGTGCTGGGCAGGGAAGGGGGCAGAGGTCACTTTGGGAAAGATTTGGGGTTCTGGGTAAGAATTTGGGCTTGCCTTGGAGGCACCAGGAAGCCAATTTTCAGGGCACTGATAGTGAAGGTGGGGGTAAGCAATAATAGTGCCACTCCAAGCACGTTATGGGTGTGGGGGGGGCCTCCACTAAGGAGAGTGACAGGAGCAGGTTAGCATTTTGTGGGAGGGGTTGGATTCGAATGCGGACAGGGGAAGCAGCAAGATCAGTTTCAGGGGTGAAGCCATCTCAAACCCAGCCTGAACTCCCTGGCAGCCAGCTACATAATTTGTGAAGCCAAGTGCAAAGTGAAAACGCCGGGCCCCTTGTTAAAAAATAATTAAGCATTTCAAGCGCAGGGCCCTTCTAAACATGGAAGCCTCTGTGACTGCATGGGTTAAATGTTCTTGAAGTCACCCTGGCTCCCTAGACTAAAGGGGAGGCCATCTATCCATCTGTCCGTCCATCCATCCATTCAACCACCAAGATGTTTATCTATCTCCCTATGCCTGGCAGGGGCTCTCAGAGGCTAAGGGCAGAGCATGATGGGACCTCTGGGGTCCCTGAGCTCTTCCCTTGTCTACCCACCTTAACATAAAAGGAAATTATGGCCAGAATGGAGAAGCAACACGACCAAAGGCTCCGCGGTCCATAGAACTACCCAGGAGGGTTCCCACCCCTTAGTGGGAAGGCATATAGCACCTCTTCAGCCCGCCTGTGGCCTCACCTCAGGGGAGCTGAGCCCCTGGACGGCATAAGCGGGTGAAGATGCATCACACGTGGTGCATACAGGAAGGCCAGACCCGCAGGCTGGGGCCCAGGCTCAGTGCCATCGCTGGTGATCTGTACAACCCGAAGTACATCCTCCCTTTCTCTGGGCCGCAATTTCCCACCCGCACAGTAAGGAAGTTGAACCCAGTGACTCTCAAAGTCCTTTTGTCTCTGACCTTCGGGAACTGTCTGACCCCCTGGCCCTGCTGCCCCCACTTCCTAAGGGACAACAACTTCCATCACAGGACGGCGAAGCTGGTCCCCTCTGGCAGATGAAAGGTTTCGGGCACCTGAGACATCAAATAGCCCTGATCTGAAGCAAGGAGAAGAGAAGGTACTGATGTAGCTAAAGCAATACACTTTGATTTTCAACTTCCTGCACTGTGCTGGGGCGGGGTGCCCAGAAAGCATCCAAGAAGGGGGTGTCCTGGGGCCAGCGCCTTTTGCCTGAGGGCTCTGGGCCTGAAGCCTTGGGAAGGGTTTGAGGTGGCTTCTACACTGGCAGCAACAGTGTGTGCGTTCCATGCCCCTCCCACCAGAGGGTCTCTGCACCCACTCCCTAACCAGGGGACCCCATCTTTCATCCATCTACCTTCAGCCAAAGCCTTGCTTCCTCTAGAATCAGAGCATATGAGGTTCAAAAAGTCAGCATTGGAAGAGACCTCAAGGGTCACAGTATCTACACACACTCCCTGGTAGGCACAGCTCCCGACTCTCCTTCCTCAGTACCCCAGGAAAATGGGCACATGGGCTGTGTGAGAACAAGTCCTTGGTGCTCCCTGAGAAACTGGGTGCATTAACAGGCCACTCTAATGGTCAGAAAGTTCCTCCTCATTATTGCAGGTAACAGTTTTCCATTAGTGGTCATCGATCCTGGCCGCTTTGTGAAGCGTGTAGAAAAAGGGTAAGAAAAAAACCCTTTCGCTGTGAAGTTAAATATGCATGATCCCTGAGTACACAACAGGGCTTGTGCGGCTGCCAATCTGGGCTGGTGTGGCCTGGAATCCTGGAATTGTTTCAGGGCTGGAAGGAGCTCAGAGATGATCTCGTTCAACCTCCTTGTTTGACTAACAGGAAAACCGAGGCCCAGAGACAGACAAACTCACCCACAGGCACACAGGATGGGTTCCAGGGTCTAATGACCACCTCTGGAACTCTGAGGGGACCCCCACAGCTGAGGCACATTCTCAGAACCTATGCTGGATCCCCAGAAGTGGCCCCGGCCCCATCCAGCCTTTCATCAGGGTGCTGGGGTCAGAAACACCCAGGTGCAAGTTCCACTCCACCACTTCCTTTCTGTGAGACTTTGGGGCAACTGACTTAACCTCTCTGGGCATTTTTTCATCTGTAAAACAGAGAGAGTTTACAACTACTGCTGGAGTTTGTTGCAATGATTAAATTAGTTCAGCAAATATTTAAGCACTTACTGAATGCCAGGCCTGTTCTAAGCACTGAGGAATACAGCAGTGAACTTTGCAGTAATGGATGGAAGGCACAATGGAAGTGCTGAGAAAGGGCTGGTGCCTGTTCTATCATCCTGCACACACTGCTTTGCAGCTAAGGCACTACAAGCTCTGACCCTGGGGGTGGGGGCATGGGGAACTGTGGAAAACAGTGGAAGAAGATCTCTCTTCATTCCAAGGGTCCACTGCCTGCAGGGTTCAGAATCATGTGAAAAACAAACAAACAAAAAAAGGGATAGGCAGGGGGCACATTTCAGGGACATCTGGGGACCCTCTCATTTCTTCCTCCCTCCATACCACACTCAACAGCCTGTCCTGAGCAAAACGCGAGGGGCACCCTCTCTCAGCCTGAAGACAGCTGGCTTCAGAGCCAGACTATGCCTAGAGGATGGAAGTGGGCCTTTAGAATACTCCTGGTGGCCAGGTCCCTTCCGTGGTCATGGTCCTTTGAGGGATGCAGACCAATTCCACAGCCAAGTTCACCTGTGCAGGAGGCGGGAGAACAGTGGCCCTCTGAGCCAATGGCATTAGGTGCAGCCCAAGAAATGCAGGAACTGTGCCAAGTGTCTTACCTACACTGCTCCTTCATGGAGCCCACATCCTACCCTGCCACTCACAGAATCGGGGACTGACACCCAAGAGAAGCAGAGCACTGACTCAAGGTCATGCAGTCAGCCAGAATTGGGGGTTATTGCATGGCCGACTGATCCCATACCTGACGTGGTTTACCCATGGTACCCATTGCCTTCCAGATGCTGACACAGTTCTAAAGGAAGATGTGGGGGCCTGAGGTCGGCTACACAGTGGATCTGAGACGAGCCAGGGCAAGAGCCAGGTCTCCTGACTCTGAATCCACGGTGCTTTCCGCTGCCCCACATCTGTGGGCAATTACAAGTCTCAACTCTTCTTCCCACAGAGGAGGCAGGGCTGCCGGAACACCGCCGAGGGGAGGGTGCTGACCAGGTGGCCTTCTTCCTCACTCAGGACTGGCCTGAGCCAGGGCCAGGCCGACCTAGGAGCAAGCAGGCCAGGCCTGGTGCTGAACTTTCTGCTTCAGAAGACGCTGGAGCCAGGCGTAGGCTCTGCGGGACATCTCTCCTCTCTGACTAGGGTTTCCCTGAGTAGTGAGGGGGTTAATTCTTTGGATTCAGGCAGAGCGTGGCCTAAATACCAACTCTGCTAACTGCGTGACCCTAGGAAAGTGAGTTTCTCTGAGCCTCGGTTCTCTTGTCTGCAAAGAAGGAACAAAGACTTGCTGTGGGGTTACCGGGTGTGTGAGGTCCCAGGCTCTGTGCCTGGCACGGGTCAGCACTCAGTGACGGCGACCAACATGGTCGTCCTGTCCCTGAGCGCTGTGGACTCAGGGAGCCTCCAGTGTGGAGACAGGAGAGGACCGCATGACTTCAGAAGCTCTCACTAGAGACCTCTGTGCACTTTGGGATCGCAGAGGCAGACAGGGACACTCCTCTCCATTTGACATAGGAAAACACAGTCTGGAAGAACCAGTGATCTTCTGGAAGGAACCCTGAGGGAAGACGGAAGGCCTGGGTTCTGGTCTCACACTAGGGAACAGAAGATCTTCAGCGAGTCCCTTCCCCTCTTTCACCAGTACATTTTCTCAGCCCTGCTGCCCACCTGGGGACGTTAGGGACAGAATATAAGATGGGGAAGCAAGCCCAGGGCCTGAATGGTCTTCGATGTGCAAACAGAACACAGGAGGAAAGCCAAGCAACAAGGTTCTAGCAAAGGGCATGGCGAGCACTTGGGAGACTGGAAGAACCTGGGAAGACTGCCTGGAGGAGGTGAAGTAGAGAGGATCCTTGAAGGGAAAGTGGAGGTGCTGAGAAAGGGCACATCCATAGTCAAACTCTTGCAAATTCCTTCCGGGAATCCTGGGATCTGACCGGAAAGAACAGGAACACAAGGACCAAGTTTGGAGTGACGGGGCAAGGCGCTTACTATTTCCCAGCACTCTGCCACTCACTCGCTCTGTAGTGGTTTTGTGGTGGCTGTGAGCCTCAGTTTCCCCGCATATAAGGTGGGCGTAAAATCAGTCCTGTCCCTGGAGGTGCTGGTGAGCCTTACATGGGAGCACGCTTACAAAGCTCTCGGCACAGCCCTGGCATGCAGGGGCAATCAGCGGCAGCCGGTCAGGGGTCTGGGCTTTCTATAGGCTCTTTCTATGCAGGGTTGTCACAGAAGGAATCGGGATCCGAGTCTTGTTTTAGGATAGAGTGGAGAAGGGGCAGTGTGCGACAGAAGGGAGACAGCCAAGAGGCCCGAGCAGCTGCCGGGGACCAGGGGAAAGGGCCCAGCAGCCAACCCCCCTTTTTCACAGAGGGGCCCCAGATCTGACCTGCCGATCCTCAGACCCCCAGCCCCAGCCGCGGCCGGGCCAAGCCCCAGCCCCCTCGCCTTCGCACTTTCCCAGCCTCTGGGGGTTTGGAAGGACATCTTAGGAATCTGGAAAATTTGCAAATCCATTTAAATCTCCAGAGGTTGCCTGGCGGCAGACTGGCCTAGAGCCAGACAGATTCTTAGGCACAAGGCTTGGCCCCAGGGACAGGGGCTATGGTTCTGAGGTTCCCTGTCCCCTACGAGGTCCCCTTCCCATGTTCCCTGCGTGCCAGCTCCCAATTTCCTTCTCACACGACAGGCGCTGCTGTGCTTTGGCGGCCCCCACTCAGCGCACAGGTTTGTTTGATGAGGGTAGGGGGCTGCGGGGTTGAGGAGGCCCGGGTCACCCTCCCCAGGAGCAGCCTGAGCAAGAGACAGGAAATAACTAGTTCCTCCAGCCCCGATGTCGCCCATAGACTCCAGCCTCCTCCCATCTGGTTTTGTTAAAAATATTTTCAATTTTTTGACCTACTAGAGAAGGCACAGGCTGGGGCAAGGGGACAGGACAAGGAGTTGGGGTTCCCCCCTCTAAGAGCACTTACCTTGCTGCTGATGCCGTCTGGTGTGGGCGAGGTCCCGGGCCCTGGGCTGTCACCCCCTCCAGGAAGTCCTCCTCACTGCCCGCTCCCTTTATCAGAAAATTTTTGCTGGCCCGAAATGGGGCAGCAGCTGGGTAGGAGGGTAGAATGGACCGTTGTAAGGCTCCGGGAGACTCAGGAGAAGGGAGGGAGTTAGGGGGTTGCAGGGGTGAGGAGTGGCCTCACACCCAAAGCATCCTTCGGGAGAAGCAGGGTTGCCAGGAGGGGCCGCCCTGGGTCTGGCTGTCTGTGTCTCCGCACAGGCTGCTGCCCGGAGGCGCTGGTCAGAGGGCCCCCAGCTCTCTCCTTGTCCTCCGCCTCTCCCGCTCCAAGTTGCTCACAGAGCGATCCTGGGTCCTAGACGGGGGCGGGTAGGGACTGCGGGCTGCTGGCAGCCCCCAGAGCTCACACCACTGTGGGCTTCCCTGCCCTCTCCTCCCGCCACACCCCCACCCCTCCGCCACTTTGGGGGAAAGGCTGCAGGGCGGCCTCTGATTGGTCCAGCTGGGAGAAGGGGGGTGGTGGGGTGGACGCGTGTGTCTGTTTTCAATTTCAGTTTTTTTACCCGTGTGTCTGTTTTTTTTACCCCTTTCTTTTTTTCCTCTGTTCCCTCTGCTTGCTCCCCCGTCGCCTGCTCTCTCAGGATGTGAGGGGATGTTTAGAAATTCCACAGCCCACGCCAGCCAGCCGCTGAGTCACTTTTATTAAGGAGTGCCCCAGCCCCACTCGCCTGACGCCGGTCTCGGGGGGCAGCCTCCCCTTGCCGTGGCACCTGGAGCAGTTCTCTTCTCTGTGTCTCAGTTTCTCCATCCGTAAAGGGAGCTCTGATAATGGATACAGTTGACTCAGTCAACATTCATTCATAGAACAAGCATGTTGCACACCTACTGTGCTGCATGGTGGGGATGCAACAGGGTAGAGAACACCCTGACCCCAGGGGCACCCAGGTTGGTGGGAGAGACAGACAATGCACAGGTAGGTACTTCGAGGGAGGGCAGGAGTCTGAGAGTATAGAGGGTCACCTCACTGGGGTTGGAAGGAATCAGAGAAGGTTTCTGAGGTGGCCTGAAGAGATGCAAAGACTTTCCAAGATTATCCGTCGTGTCTCAGAAGAAGAAACCAAGGCCCAGGAGGAAATCAGCACAGAGAGGAAAGAGACTTTCCCAAGGTCACCTGCCGTACGTCATATTCCTGTCCATCATCTCAAAGACCCTGGCATCCCAGGAAAGGGTTCTTTCCCTGTTTTACAAACGACAAAGTACTGACGCCCAGGGAGTGACATGAGCTTCCCAAACTCACACAGCAATGGCAGAACTGGAGCAGAATCAAGTCTCACGAGTGACACGATGGAACAGACCCAGGCGCTCTGACCCCAGAGGAAGACCCACTCTGCAGTGTAGACTGGCCCTGCTGTGCTTCCTTCTTCCTAGGTTACCCCTTTCCCTGTCTCTCATTCAGTCACCTAACAGATATTTCTGAGTACCTGTTATGTTCTATTTCCATCCTCCTATCCTCCCTCTCCTCCAGGACCCCGACTGGGCCCTCATCCCCTCACTTCTCCCACCCTCATTTCCTCAGATCAGAATATGTCTCGAGTCACAGCCTCCTGGTCCTTAGCTGCCAAGGGACATTATTTTTAAAAGACTTAGAGAGGTGAGTTACCCACTGTCCCCACTACTGTACACATGGGAAACCGAGTTCCTAAGCGGGAAGGAAACGTGTCCCGGGTCACACAGGCTGAGCCTGACTCTCCTCAGGGCTCCTTCCATCTGCCCCCTGTTCCTCTGCTACCTCCTTCTTCTCCTGGGTTTCTCCTGGGCCCTGTTCACAGGGCAGGGGGTTGCTTGAGCTGGGATTTCGTGCCGGCCGCGGTAACCTATCTTGCGGTCATTCCTTGCTCTTATCCCAGTGTGGACTGCAGAGCACAGCATCTGGGCTGGACCACACAGAGGGAGAAGGGTTCTCAGACTGGCCCCAGGTCACAGGGTAGAGGCCATAAGAGCAAGGGAGGGGGCCTGGCCCGGCTCGGTGGAAGTAGGGTCATAGGGGGATATGGGGACTCCAGAGACCACACAGGTCAGGTCATACAGGGATTTCTTGTGCCTAAAACTCCATCAGCCTTTACAGCTCCTTTCCTAGCATTTTCCTTGGCCATTCACCTCCAAAGTGTCAACCCGACTGCTGGGACCAGGATAGCTTGGTGGCAGTGAGGAGGAGTTTCCATTTCAATTCCCCCCACCCCCAAAAGCTAGTCTGGGAGTCAGGAGATCCAGCCGCAGACTTTTTGTGTGGCCTTGGAGAGGTACCTTGGTCTGCCTGAGCTTTGGTTGCCATGCGTGCATAATGGGGGACTCCCTGTGCTGGAAGGCTCTTGGGATGCTCGGTCTGTAAGTTCCTTAGAATTGGATTCTGGCTATGGAGAGAAGGCTGGTGGGCCCCAGGGCAAGGGGACAGCTGGGGGCCAGAGATGCCGCACAGAGGGGAGGGGGTGGCTGGTGGTGGCTCCCCCGGGGAAGCTGGCAGCCGCCAGTTTCCGGCCAGCCCAGCCGTCCGGCTGGCCCATCTGGAATCACTTAGCCCCTACTCCCATTAACCCTTGGCAGACACCAGGGCTGTTGCACCTCCTTTCAGCTGAAATGGGGGTGGGAACGCAGAGCCACATAGAACGCCACAGGGCACTCTCTGAGGGCTGGACAGTTGAGGCAGAAGGGTCATGATTTGATGAGGGAGGTTCTGGAACCAGAGACAGCTGGATTCAAACCCCAGTTTATGCAGTTCCCAGCTACATGATTTTGAGCAAGTCATTTAAACTCCTGAGCCTCAGTTTCCTCTTCTAGAAAACGGAGATAATTCGAGGAATGATGCATAAGACTATCGTGATATGTAATTCACTTTAAGGGCTTAGTGTAGTGTCTGGAAGTTACAGTTGAAACAGGTTTCTCTCATTCCAGCTGCAGCCCGTCACTGTGTGCCCCTGGGCTAAGCTCTCCTTCTCTGGGCCTCAGTTTCCCCTGTGCACTCGAAGTGGTGGGCAGTGCACATGAGCAGTGCAGCACCACTCTTCTGGGGTAGTCAGCATGGCCCCAGCCCCACTGTGGGCAGGAGCAGTCTCCCACCTGCCTGCTTGCTCAGCCCAGGCTCAAACAATCCTGTTTGCTCAGTATTTCCCTCGCCCCCAGCATAGTAATTGTAAGTTCAAGACAAGCTCTACCTCTTCTTAGCTGTGGGACCCTGAACAAATGATATGATCTGAGCTCTCTCAGCCTCAGTGTCTTCAGGTGCATGGGGATACATGCACCTACCTCACGGAGTTGTTGAGAGGCCTGAATAAGTGATGCACGGAAGGCATTTTGTGTAAGGGTAGAGCAGAGCAAGAAAGATCCACCATAGGGGACAGATTCTCAGGTGTCTCTGGGAGCTGCTGTCATAGAAGTCCTCTGTCAGGACGCCAGGATGGGAGAGAGGCTCGGCCAGCCCCTTGTTTTGCAACCAGGACGACCAAGGCCCAGTGATAGAAAGTGACTACGCGAGACCAGGACTGGAAGCAAGGTTTTCGTCGAGCCTTTCAGGCTCGTGCTCTTCCCTGAAGGAGGGAACCAGGCTGAACTGAACCCTTCTTCCCCAGACCCCACCCACGCCTGTCAGCCGGAAGCCACAGCTCTCAGTGAGGCCGGCGGGGAGAGGGGATCCAGAAAGAGGGCCTGAGTGGGAAAATTCCCAGGAGGCCGGCTCAGCACTCACTCAGGCAGGACAGCGGCCACCACATCTGGCTCTCCCACGCTCCCGGGGCTGCCCCCTCCCAGGCTCTCCAGGCTCGGGCGGAGGAAGCAGCACACATGTCCCAGGCATCAACACAGTCATCTTAGATGTCTTAGGCTAGAAGAGTTCATCATACAGGCACAGAAACTGAGCCCAGAGAATGGAGAGGACTTGCCTGATGTCAGTTAGCAGAGAGAAAGGGCTTGGAATACCAGACTCCTGACCGCCAGCTCAGTGTCTTTCCACCCTGCATACCGTGAGCAGTGAATCCATGTACTTGCAGTACAGAGCCAAAAGAGACCCCTTCTCCTCCTAGACACTCATCATAGTGGCTGTCTAGTTGGGCAGAGGGACCAGTGAAGCTGCAGGACACATTCCCACCCTAGATACCTAGGCCTGCTCTTACCAGGCCAGAGAGTAGCCACCAAGGCCTATAGGATCCTAGGAGATAACAGCTTCAAGACCCTGCCTACCTCAGCCTCTCCCCAGCCTCCGGCTGGCCTCAGCCTCGGTGCCCCCAGGAAACGAGGGTGTGTCCTCCTGGTACAGAGATGGCTCAAGGATCATCAGGACAGCAGGACCCTCAGAAGCCACAAATCTCCTGCCTCTGGACACACTGGGTCCCAGAGAAGGCCAGAACCTGCTCGAGGGCATACAGCAAGTCTGGAATGGGGCCTCTGCCTCGGACTCCCTGTTCCTCGCACCAGAAGTTAATTGAGTACCTACTGTATGCCCTGCCCTCCAAGAGCTCACAAGCAAACACCAAGGACACCACAAAATAATATCAAATTGTGATGCATGATGAAAAAGAGAGAATAATGAGCTATGTAGGTGGGGATTCTTGTTTAGGTAAATTAAGGCTTCTTGGGAGAAGAAATATTTCAAAATTGGGACCTGATGTTAGGAGGCCACACACAATGCAGGGACAGGAACAGTGTTCTAAGTAAAGGAAAGAGCATGTGCCAAAGCCTGGAGGCCAGAGTTTGGTGTGCTTGAACAGAAAAACAGAACGAGTGAGGCATAGAGAGGGGACATGGTATGGTATGGGCTAGAGAGGTACCCAGGGGCCAGGTGTCAGGGCCTTGCGGGTCTGAAAGGAGTCTGGCTTTTATTCTGACAGTCAGGAGGGGCCACTGTAGCATTTTAAGCAGAGGACTAATGAGATCAGGTCACTAAGGTGCACTGTTGAGAATGGGCTAATGGGGGCCAGAGGTGAGGCTGGGAGGGGGCGGAGGGGGTTAGAATGGAGGCTGTTGTAGTTGACCATGGGCTGAATGTCCGCTCCTATCCATCTGAGAGACTGCAGGAATGACAGGAAGTTGGGACTTCTGGGCCCCCGTCCATGCTTGTCCACTGACTCACGGTGTGACTTTCTTGTCCTTCCTTGGCTTTTCTATCTTCTCTGAGCAACAGGTCGGAGCAGTGCTTCTTCGGACGAGGACTTTCTGTCCCCTCTAATCCGTAAGTGGCATTGTATTGGGGAACTTCCTCCCTCCTCCAGGCCTCTATTCCCCACAGGGAAGGGGAGGAGAATCAGCACCTTTGAGTGCATAATTGAGATCAGGCAGCCAGTGAGCCCTGCAGTAGTACCTGGCCGCGCCAGCAGGTGGTGTCCCCAGCCTCTGGTGGGCCAGGAGGAGAAGAAAGGTGCTTGGAGGGGAGAAGAGAGGGGGGTCTGGCAGACAAAGACACCTGACAGGAGCCCCAGCAGCCACCTGAGAGACTCGTACTGCCCCTGGAGGTAAAAAGGGCAGGAATTACCATCCCTGCTTCTACCTAAGAAACAGCTCAGAGAGCGAGTGCTCTCGCAGGAGGTCGCAGTGAGGTTGAGGCTTGGCTGGGACTGGCCCCCAATCAAAGCCCTTGGGTAATGCTGGTCCTAGAGCCCACCAGCTTCTCTTAAGCAAACCAATTCCAACAGAAAGCGGAGCCCAGAACCTTTTTTCTAGCAGGACCATAAACCTGATTTAAAAACCAAGTTATCACAAAGATCTTTATGAGGCCATCGCTCTCTGCACCCCACCCCAGGAGGCCCTGGTAGGGGTGTGTGAGAGCAGCCCAGAGGGAGGACGTCCAGAGGGAAGAGGGGCCCACCCGAGGAGCCAGAGGGAAGGAGGGCTCCAATAAACAGCCGCTCCCAGAGATAAGGGGCTGTCAGGAGGAAGAGGCTGCGACTGACTTGGGGAGGTGGCGGTGGCGGTGGCTGGAAGTGGGTGGTGCTTCTACACCCACACATAGTCACAGAGCCATGGCTGGACCACTGTCTGAGACACCCAGTCCTTAGTGGTCACATGAGGACCCTGAGGCCCAGGGAGGCAAGGGCAAGTCAGAGGCCAAGGTGAGAGAGGACCTGCAGTTTCAGACCCCCAGTTTGGGACTTTTAAAGAAGGTTACAGTGACCTCAAGAGGGGGAAGGTCACATCAAGGCTGGCTCAGGTCTCTGAATGCTGGCTGGGTGGTCCACCTAGGGGTGAGGGTGAGGGGAATGCTGAGGCTCTTTTGCATGATGAAGCCAAGGGAGGAAGAAGAACCAGGTATTTGTTTCAGCAAAACCCTGGGGGTGGGGTGGAGGTGGGGGTAGAGGCACTCACAGGCTCACTGCCTTCCTAGGAGGTCTCAGCTGGAAAGGAAAGAACTTCCAGACAGGCCACTGACTTGCTGGGTGGCCTCAGGCAGGTGATTCCACTTCTCTGAGCTCCAGGTGCTTCACCTGCAAAACAGAGATAACAATCAACCCTACCTCACTGGGCTATTTGAGGATGAACTGAGATAATACAGGTCTCCCCACCATCCAAAAGTAGAGCGTTCCTATGAAACATTACATAAGCAGAAATGGTGTAAAGCAAAGAAGCAATTATCTTGGGACACATCTTGCTAATGGATGCACAAAATAAGTTGAGACGGAGCACAGATGCACATGGACACAGTTCAAAGCAATGGCGGCTTCACGCTGAGATGCTGAGTGTGGTTCCAGAGGAAGGAGCTTGGTGGGGCCACTCACTGTTCGAGGGATGCTCTGCTCACTGCAAACAAACTGAATGCTATTTTTGCTTTTTGCCTTTTTTTTTTTTTTGCAAAAGGGAAAATCCTCTTTAGATTTTTTTTTTTGATTAGCAAAAACAGGTACCAATGTAGGTCTATCATAAAAGCAAAGTGGCACAAAGCGAACTTCCAAAAACCCTATATATGCAATAAGTAATGATGCTATTATTATTACCAGCAGAGGTAAAGAGTCAAACCCTAAAATCTCAGAGAGCTGCAGTCAAAGGCCATGGAGCTGGGAGTCAACAGACCTGGGTCTATTTCCAGTACAGTACTGATCGCTGTGGGAATTTAGTTGGGAAAAAAATACTTTCTTTAGGCTTCTGGGCCTCAGTTTCCCTATCTGTAAGGTGAGTGGGTTGTCTCTCTAAGGATCTTCCATGGCTAGGATGCTACAGAACCTATGATGCACCTGCTGCTCTCCTACCCAAGGTGGGTTGGAGGATCAACAGGACTGGGCTGAGTTCCCCTAGGGCACTTTGGCTGGACAGAGAGAAAAGCCAGTGGGATCAGGAGACTCAGTCCTGTATCTGTGTGACCTTGGCCAGGTACCTGCACCTCTCTCTGTTTCCTTTCCTTACTCAGCAAATGGGACCAGTTTGCCCCACCCTTCCCAACACCAAGAGCTCAAGGAAGAGCAGGCCCAAGGCGAGGGGTGTGGTGGGATGGGCGTGGAGGAATGGGGGAGGCCCACTCCAGGAAGTGTCTGTAGGGTGGGACGCACACCCAGCCTCCACCCTGGGAAAAGACAGCACTGAAGGGACCATGGAGCAGCTGGCATGGCTCCCCCAGGCCTCAGGGCTCTCTGGCTCTGCAGTCTCCCTGATCAGGGAAATAGTCCCTGCTTTGCCTGGAAAGTCCCCCATCTCTCAGCCTCCACCCAAGCCCTAGACACAGTCTTCCTTGCTCCCGGAGCCCTGCCCAGCTTTTATGCTGCTCTCCCCCAGCTGCCCCTCCTCTGGCTCATTCTTCACCAGCCACAGCTACCCTCCCGCTCTAGCCTTTGATAACAACTTCCCACACCCTTCATCAGGCCTGGCCCACTGGGCCTTACTCTGCCCCTCTCCAGACTCATGTCCTGCTCTGCCTCCCTCATCCCCCCATCACTGAACTCCAAACTGGTCTTTCAGTTCTAGGGGACCACACGTTCCCTCCCATAGGCCACCGTTGCTCAGCCCGCAATGCCTTCCCCATTCCCGGGGCCTCGATTCATATGTCATTTCCTCTTGTAAAACTTCCATGTCTCTTCCCTTTGGGTGAAATCTCGGGATTCCTAGCCCTCACCAACATGCAATTTTACCTTTGTGATTATTTGATTCAAATCTGCTTCTCCGCCTTCTCATTCTGTAAGCACTCCGAGGACACGGTCTCACCCAGTACCTAATACGGTATCAGCACAAAAGGGAAATACTAATACATACTTGTCGAATGAATGAATACACTGAACAAATGAATTGCTATACCTATTCTCAACCTTTAAGCCTTCCATCTACATCTGATTTAGCATATTCTTAGAATAAGAGGTCACCAGCCTTCCCACTCCCACTTTCCCCAGGATAAGCATCCTTTCTGCAGCATCCCTGACACAGGACTTCCAGCGGTCATTTGCATGCCTCCTGTGATGGTGAGCTCATTCTCTTTTTCATTTCCTGATAGACGCCCCTTTAGAGAGCTCTTTATTACGAGTGTCTGTGTCTGCAGTTTTCTTTCTCTCAGGTTCCACCTCTGCCCTGTCCCCTTCCCCAAACTCAGACCCTCAAGGCCCCCTCCAGGTCTCCTCTTTCTCTAGTCTGAACAGTCCCAGTTACGTCACCTCAGAGAGTAAAGCCAGGTCTTCCTTTCTCTGTATACCTCTCAGTTTCTCACTAACGCCGTGAGAGCTTGGGTCCTGAGTGGAGCCCAGCACTCTGCATAACTTCTGAGGAAAATTTCACCAACACGTCCACTTCCGGACACGGGAAAGGGCGCCTTCCCTGCTGAGGGAGCCATGTGCTCATCCATGTCACCCACAACCCAGGCAGCCCCTCTCCCCTCTTCAATAGCAGCCTTCGTATTGCTGGACAAACTTGGGCACAGCTTCTTTTCTTTCTGGACCTCAGAGCTTCCACCTGTACAATAGAAAGAGCTCCTCTGAGCGGGAATGGGAGTCCTGGGCTTACTGTCCCTGGCTCTGTATGAGAACAAAATTCAGACCAGGGCCAGCTTGATGGGTGGGGTCACCTGTACAGTTACACAGGGCCCAGTGTTTAGAAGGGCCCCATGCTTGGTTGAACACTCTGCTATTGCCACTTTGAAATTCTTAATAATTTTTGGAATCTCACATTGCCATTTTGGCCTGAGTCCTGTAAATCACGTCCTGATCCTGATCCTGACATATATATCTGTCTAGCCCTGAGATGATGCTGACCTGTCCAGCCAGTGTGGTGACTCAAGGGAGAGACAGGTTAAATAGCTAAGACCCTGGTTCTGTCCACCTCTGGGGGCCACATGTCCCAGCACATTTAGAGGCCCTCCAAGACATATCAGAGGCTCCAATCCCTTAGGTGGCTTCTGAGAAGCTCCTTAACACTGAACCCCTTGTGGAGAAGGAACCCTTCTCTTCCAGGCTTTATGCCCAGATCCCTGACCTTCATAAATTCTTGCCCAAATCCTGCAACCTTGCTCCCCACTCCCAGTTTACTCATGGCCCCTCAACTGTTTACGCCACCCCCCCCTAACTTGGGTAGCTGTGAAATGTGTGCTAATCTTTAATTGAGGTGGGGGGGGTGATGCAGGATGCATTTAAAATACTCAAGGATCCCCAGCTGTAGTAAATAGACCAGGGCTTTAGGGTCCTAGTTCACACTAATTAGCTGTTAAAAGGACAGTTTTGAACCAACTGGAGTACTTCAAATATGAACTGGGTGCTAGATAATACCCAGGAATTTGCTTTAATTTTGTTGGATGCGATAATGATATATTATGTAAGAAAAATGTCCTCGTGTTTTAGAGATGCATGCTGAAGTATGTAGGGTAAAATGACATGATGTTTGATGTTTGTTTTAAAAGACTTCGCCAAAAAAGGAAGGGAGGAGACGAAATATGTGACAAAAACTTGGGTGATACCTGTATAGCAGTTCACGATACAATTCTACTTTTGTGTATGTTTGAAAGTTTTCGAGAAAATAAACAGGAGATTTAAGAAATCGTCGACAGGATTTTGAGACGTTCTTTAGAATGCCCCCTCCGCCAAAGGCCCCTACCCCATCTCCTTCGAACTTTGTCCAGCCCACCCAGGCTAACTCCCCAAGAGGAGGCAGACTCCTTTAGGAGTATATGTGCATCTTCTCAGTAAAAACATCCACAGCTTTCATCGGAGACTCAGAGGGGTCGTGACCCCTGCCCCAAAAGATTAAGGACCCTGCTACCTTACCGACAGGAACCCTGTTTGAAGTCAGGTTGGCCCCTCACCTCGAGCTGTCACTTTGCGGAGTGTACTACAGGCCTGTTGTGGCTGTGTGACGCTGGCCTGGAGTCCCCCCTGCAGCCCCTGGGATCTCTTTTATCCTGGGGGAAGACGAGGGTCCAAGCAGCTAGGCCGCCGACCTTGTAGGAGACTCCCATACCTAAAGCGCCTCGACTCTCGACTCTCGCCCAGGATGAGCCCTCCACGCCCCCATCCCTCCAGGCCCCGGCCCGTCCACCTCCCGCTTGGGGCGGCAATTTGTCTCCTTTTGAACCCCCCGCCCCCGACGGGTTTCCCCCTTTGATTCGAGACCCGGAGGCTCCCCCGGCTTTGAAATGCAAACCCGCCTCGGCTGGGGCCGCAGGCGGCCTGGGGCTATAAAAGGCCTGGGTGGGGCGGCCCGGCGGCAGGGCCGGCGAGTTCAGGTGAGCTGTTGCTCGTCGGGGCGGCCGGCAGCGGCGGCTCCAGGGCCCAGCATGCGCGGGGGGCCCTGCGGCCACCATGTACGTGGGCTATGTGCTGGACAAGGACTCTCCCGTGTACCCTGGCCCCGCCAGGCCCCCGAGTCTCGGCCTGGGCCCTCAAGGCTACGGGCCTCCGCCCCCGCCCCCGGGCCCCCGCAGTACCCCGACTTCACCAGCTATTCTCACGTGGAGCCGACCCCCGCGCCCCCTACGGCCTGGAGCGCGCCCTTCTCTGCACCCAAGGACGACTGGGCCGCCGCCTACGGCCCGGGCCCCGCGGCCCCCGCTGCCAGCCCAGTCCCGCTGGCATTCGGGCCCCCTCAGGACTTTAGCCCGGTGCCCGCGCCCCCTGGTCCTGGCCCGGGCCTCCTGGCGCAGCCCCTCGGCGGCCCGGGCGCGCCATCCTCGCCAGGAGTGCAAAGGCGGACTCCCTACGAGTGGATGCGGCGGAGCGTGGCGGCCGGAGGCGGCGGTGGCAGCGGTAAGGACCCCTCCCTGGCCCTGCGCCTCCGGACGGTTTCCCTGGGCACCGGCAGGTGCTAGGACAAGGCCCTGGCCGCCCCGTGTCTGACCTCTGCCCTGGCCCTGCTTGGATTCTCCGGAGTGCGGCCTCCCTGACCACTCTCGCCCTAGGGGGCTGCTCTCTCGGCTTCCCCTTCGGAATCCCAGCCCGAGTAAGCACAACCTGTCTTTCTGGCTAGATAGGGAAAGTCGGAGGCCCGGAGAAGTGAAGCTACCATGCTCTGCGGTTGCGTGGCAAGGCCGGAACTAGAGCGCCAGGTTTCAGATTTTTAACCCAGGGCTCTTTTAGCGACACTGGCCCTGGTCATCATCTGTTTTTTCCACCCCTACTCCGACCCCAAGCAGAGGCTGCAGACCCACCCCAGAAGGGGTGGTGCACTGATTGTGAGAATGTGGTCGGGTCACTTTCCAGGTCTCAGTTTCCCCATCCATACGGTGAAGAGATTGGTGGGTCATATCTTTTGGACTAAATAAGAGCCCTTTTTGGTTAAATTGGCGGGTGGGGGCTCCCTACCTTCCCATTCCAGGGCCCGTCCTGAACTCTTGACCCTGGGGGAGGGGAAAGCAGGAGCAGTTGGGAAGGTGGCTGCTGTTTGGCTCCTAAGCCTGTGAACCTCCTGCCCCCAGGCAGGCCTCTCTGATCCACCCTCTTCAAAGGCAGGGGAGGGGCAGGACAAAGGCCCGGCTTTAATGAGGGGCGGCCTGACCTCCTTTATAGGTCCCCCCTTTGTCATGTAACAGGCTGAGCCTTGGCTCGGTAGTGACTCCTGTTGGCCGGAAAGTGAACATGATACCCTATTGTCCTGACTGTGTCCGGCTTGTCCTGACAAAGGCCACCTGGCCTGGGGGCGGGAAGTCGGCCTGCCCACCCTTTGATGTCCAGCCCCTCCTCCCCTTCCCCCAGCTGGGAGTGAGCCTGGGACTTCCCCACCTCCTCTCTCTCTTCACCCCCACAGTCTCCACACATGCCCAGCTCACACAGGGGACAGATGCCGAGGAGGGCTTCAGCAGCAGCTACAGGTCTGGCTTAATCGTACCACCTTCTGGGGAGTCCTGTCTGCCTCCAGAGGCCTCAGAGAACTGCGGCTTATGCCCCTGCTCTGCCCGCTTCTATGACCTTGGCTGAATTATGACAACTAACCTTTATGAAACACTTATTAGTGGACCAGCACTGACCTAAAATCTTGCATGCATTAACTCATTTCATTCTTATAATGTCATAGGTACTGTTATCATCCCCAGTTATAAGATGAAGAAACTATGGCATGGAGAAGTTAAATACTTTAGCAAAGCCATATAACCAGTAAATGGTGAGGCCGGGGCTTGAACCCCTTGGCAGACTGACCACCGAACCTGTGCACTAATCTTCTAAACAACAGCTTCCCTGAAATCATTCATCTTTCCTGAGTCTCAGTTTTACCAACTGTGTGTGACATTAAAGGGGAGGATCTTGTACCTTTGTTTGAAAAATCTGGTAGAAAGTACAAATATTCTCCCTAGAAAAGAGTGTCGCCTAATATGGCAGACAATTTCAGGGATTCTAGAGGCTCCCAGAAGCTTTATCCATAAACCCCGGTTGAAAATCCTCCATGAGAGAAGTTATCTGGGGCCACTGACCCTCAGGGTTTTGCAATTCTGTGTCTGTTCCCTGGAGCAGGAAGCTCACTTTCCTTCTCCTCTGTTCCAGTTGTTACTTCCTGCTGATCAGGCAACTTTGGAAATGGATGGGGAGGTTCCACAGGGGCAGGACTTGGAGAGAGGCCGTCACTGTGTGAGAGGGAGACGGTGGGCACGTGGGGGTCAGAGGCCTGGCAGAGGCCTGGAGGAGCTTCCAGGCCACATGATGTCAGGCAAATCACCTCTTTCTCTGGGCCCAGAAGCTGTCATCCCAGCTCAGCATCTAGTCTCAAAAGTTATTTGGAAACTGTTGTCCCCAGGCAGATAAAGGGACTGGGAGTAACTCTGCCCAAAGGCAAAAGGCCTTTCCCCACTTTACTCCCAGACAGTGGAAGGAAGGGCCAAGGGGAGGTATGCCGAGTCCTGAGGGAAATGGCTGCCCAGGAGCCAAGTTAGACCCATTCTGCCGAGGAGGCAGGAGCCTTGGCCTTCTGGAAGGTAGAAGCTGCCACTTGTCTGTCTGCACAGGGGGCATCTGACTCTGACCAGTGCTCCTGAGGTGAGGGTGGAATTGGGCTGGGGTTACGGACCCAACCTGAGAGAGAGAGGCCACACCCCTCTCCTCTTTGACTTCAGTCTCTCCTTTTGGGCCATGAAGATACAGGGTTTCTGAGGGGTGTTTCCTGTGTCAGTGCTGTTGTCTCAGACGGCAGAGAGCTCAGCGCATGCCACACACTGGCCCCCTCCAGCCTCAGGCCCTTCCTTCGTGGCCAGTCCATTCTTCCTCTCTTCTGAGCCTCTAGCATTCTACAATATCTGAACTAGACAGTTAGGGACCAGACGTACAGATGGAGAACTGAAGCCCAGAGACTATAAAGAATGTTCTAGTTTTACCCAAGTGGAGGCTGGACTAGAATAGATGTTGGATGAGTCAGTTAAAAATTTTCCAAAGGTTTTCCATCATATTTAAGGAAAAATCTGCACTCCGTCCTGAGGTCTGCAAGACTGTAGAACATCAGTACCTGGCCCCTGCCTGCCTGCCCGACCTCACCCCAGGCCACTCTCCCTTGGTCACCAAACTCTAGCCATTCCAGCCTTCTTTTAGTTTCTCAGACATGCTATGTTCTACTGCAAGTCTTGTGTATATATTGTTTCCTCTTCCCAGAAACCGCTTTCCCTTGATTCTTTGCAGGCCTCGATCTTTTTTACCCTCAGGTCTCAGCTGTATGGTCACCTCCTCAGAGATGTCCTCCATGATTTCACAAGGAAGGCTTCCCCCTATATCCACTGATAATCTTTGCCCTGTTTCCTTCAGAGCACTAATCCGGATTTCAATTACTCACTTACTGGTATGTTTGTATGTTGTCTGTTTCCCCACCCACCCACCCACCAACGTAAATGCCCATGAGGTCCAGGGCCACTATATTTCAAGCACCTAGCTCCGTGCGTGGCGATACATTTTGTTGAATGAATAAACAGGGCAAGTATGATGAAGAGTAAGACGACGCTGGGAGGAGAGGGGAGAGATGAGATCTTGGCTTTGACACAGGTTCTGAGGTCCCACCCCTGGAGATGGGACTATTCAACTGGGCAGTTCATGCCAATGGTAGAAGCCTGGTTTTCCCCCTCTCCCCATAGGGACAACAAGGTGCCATCTTCACCTGGGGAACTGGTATAGCTGAGGCTGGGACTAAGACCCCCGCTTTATTCTAAGGATGGGGCGTGAACATGGGTAAGATGAGGGAGAGGCTGTCGGCCTTCATTCCACAATCAAAATATTAACCGATTTCAAGTGATTACTGTCACTCAAGGCCAGGGTTGGAAATGACTACAAGGGGTTCTATCTTTTGGCCTTCCCCCTTTGCATCTAAAAATATCAGCATTTTCATTAAGAGGGTTCTAAATCATCCTTTTATCAAAGGCTCAGCATCCATTCCTTGTGAATAAAAACAGTGCTTTACACTTTAGTGGCCCACTGAGGTAGCTGAGGCCCCCACACACCTCGGGAGATGTCCACTCAAGTGATGAGACTTCAGGGTTTACATCTTCAGCTTTCAGATGGAGAAACTGAAGCCCATGGAACCCCCTGCCGCATCCCAGATGCTCTCCCTTGGCGCGTTGCCACAGCCATCAACCTGGCCTCTCACCGGCAGCCTTCCTCTGGTGCCCCAGCTGTCTCCTAAGCCAGTACCAGATTTACCTATTCAAGGCACATTCCCCCGCCCAAGAGCATTCCATGGCTCCCCACTGTCATGGAATTGCCCTGTCATTTTATGCCATTTTATTGCTGTAAAATCCAGCACCATTTCTATGGTGCTGGAAGCCCTCTTGAGAACTGACCCCCAACCCACTTTTGAATCCACTCTCCCACTAGTTTGCCTAGATATACAGAGATGCTTCCTGGGGACAGTTAAGAGCCGGGCCTTCACTGGGAATGCATTTCTGTTAGAAGCCGCGTTAACCTCAGGCAACTTAACTTGGATCATATCTCTGAGCCTCAGCTTCTTCCACTGTGACAGTAGGTTAATAATAGGATTCCACCTTGAAGCAATGGTACCTATAAAGCACAGCCTTGAGCCTGGCACATAGTAGGTGGTCAGTGCATCAGTGCCTGTGACCATCACTGCCAATCTTTGGCAGGTGCACTCAAGCATACACTTTACACTCCCTGCCTCTCTAGTCTGGGTCCCTTAACCTGAACTACTCACCTTTCCTCTTCTCCATCTTCACCAGTTCAGATGCTGCTCCTTCTCCAAGATCACCTCCTCTTGGAAGTCCCCCTTGGTTCCTCCTTTCCCAGCACTGTATCAGGCCCTTGTTTTCACAACATTTGCCACTGACTTGCCATCTACCATCTGTTACCCCTCAAGTCCCAGTCCCAATCCTTCCACCTTTCTCGCCATGCCTTGCGCATAGGAGGAGCTCATGGTAAAGCTGATAACTGAGGCCCTGGCTATGTCCTTACTGCGCGCCTGGCACTAAGTCAAGAACTTTGCCTTATAACAACCCTAAGATGTGTGAGGATCTATTAGTAGCCTAGCTTTACAGATAAAAAATGTTAAAAAGGCTCAGAGAGGGTAAGGTAGCGTGCCCAAGGCAGCACAGGGTTCAAACCCAGACACTACAGCCTAAGGAGCGTCTATCAAACAAAGCAACCCCTTGGCATGGGAAGCCACGCGGCCCTCCCCATGTGTGTCTCAGCCCAGGTGGGGAAAAAGGAGGTCAGTCGGAGAAGAGCTATAAGGGCCGAAGGGGTGAGGAGCACAGCAGGGGCCAGGCTGTTTAAAAGTGGTTCTCAAGGCAGAAGCTCCATGTGACACCTCGTCTCTCACATGTAGCTGGGAAGGGGAATGACCCAGATAGAAGGTGGCAGAAGGCTGTTTTGGGTTGAGTATTTTCTCCCTCTGCTTTGGCAGATATCGCTGCTGGGAGCCGAGGGAGTCTTTCCAAAAAGGCTTTGTTAGCGGCAGTGTCTGGCTTCTCAGGAGGGGGCTGTCTTAGTGGACTGACCCTCACCTTTCTGTCTGGGGAACTCCTGGGATTTGAAAACAACAATTGTGCCTGGAGTCAGGGCCATCCCTCATGTTAACATGCTAAACCCTCCCCACGCCACACTCACTCCTCGAGTCTGTAAGGGATCCCCACGGGTCCCTCTGCACCGACAGAGAGGGAGCAGGCATGAATAAAAGCCGAGACTGGTGCTCCAGATTCCACATCCTGCCACGACTTCCTATTGCTCTTGAACTCAAATCCAAACCCCTCACCCCAGGGCTCAGAGCTCTGCTAGCCTCTCCAGCCTCCTTATGTGCCTCTCTCATTCATTCATTCATTCATTCAGGCAGGCAGGCAGGCAGGCCTGTGGTCAGTAATATTTTAAGTGTCACTTCTCTACCAAACATTTCTCTAGGTGCTGGGGATTTCAGCTGAAATAGGCAGATAGGGTCCCCCCAGGGAGCTGGCACTGTCTGCCCCTGACTCTGCTATCTCTGCCTTAGGGCCTTTGCATGTGCTGTCCTCTCTTCCTAGAATACTTTTCCCCATTGGTGGCAAGGAAACCTTCTCAACCTTAAGTCTTAGCTTCAATGCTGCCTCCTCCAGACCCTCCCCCAAGCTAAATAAAAGTAGGCCTCTCCACCCTCTACCTTCTGCCACTTAATTTAGCTCTCAGCTCTATGCTTGCTTTCCTTCATAATAATCACAGTTTGTAACAATTTCATTTGTTCCTTTGTTTGTTTTTAATCTCCCCCCTCCATGAAAGAGGGAATGACCTGTTTAACGAATAAGTTAGTAGTATGTAATTGTTAATAGTAATGATAATATGAACTAGCATCTATGGAGTACTCAGCATTTTTTCAAATGTAGACATTTCTGACTAGAGTGGCACATTTCTGTATTAAATTGGTGGCTTTGACTAAGGCTATGGGAGCAGTAGAGCTAGACAGAAGGATTTCCTTTGGAGGCTGAGCTGACCACCTGATGGATTGGATGTGGGGAGCCAGGAGGTGCCACCGAGGCTTTTGGCCTGAGTGGCTGCAAGATGGGGGCCATTTATTGGAGTACCAGCAGTATTTGTGTTATGTATTTAACAAGATCCATCACTGTGTGCCAGGCACTCTCGTAGAATGGGGTGAGCAAGGTGGCATGGTGCCTACCCTCACAAAGCATACAAGGAGCCAAGCACTGAGGGGAGGGGATTTGCCAAGGTCACACAGTGAGCTAGGAAAGGGCTGGAGTCCAGAGCCCCTCCCCACACCTCCACCCAGAATGGGAGGCTTCAGGACCTGACACCTGCAGACCGATGGGCGGGTACTTGACTTCCCAAGGAGGAGGGGTGGAGGATGAACAGGCCAGGGCAGGGCAGAGCCCTGGAAACTCCACCAGGAAACAGCTCAGAGAGGCCACAAGTCCTACCGCCTGGGAGAAGACTTGAAAGGACAAAGCTGCTGTTTGCAAATTTTTAAAGGGCTGTTCTGGATCAAGAATGCCCCTTATTTTTGATGCCTCTGTGGAAAAAACCTAGGAAGAATAAATGGATACAAAAATAGGCTGCTTTGCAGACAGTACAGTCACAGACTGGGTTAGGTGTGCTATGCAGACGTGGGCATCTGGCCCTTGGTAGGAGTTTGGTAGGAGCAAGGTCATCCAATAGAAATTCTTGTGATAATGGAAATGCTCTATATCTGTGCTGTCTAATATGCTAGCTACTAGCTGCATATATCTTTCGGGTACTTGAAATATGGCTAGTGTGACTAAAGACCTGAATTTTAATTCTATGTAATTAATTTAAAGTTAAGTAACCACATGTGGCTAGTAGCTGTCATATGGGACAGTGCAGGAAAGTCCTTTTCTTAAGGGCCAGACACCCCTCGCCCACTCCCTGTCCACCACCTGGGCACCACCCACAAGGAGGACATCCTCTAGCCACGTCCCTCAGACATGTGTGCGGCAGAAGGCGCCGGGGAGCTCATCCACCCACATCTGTAGTGCTGGTCTGGGGAGGACTAAGAGAAGTGCAAGCTCTGGGGCCTTCTAGCAGGAGGGGGCACAGGGAAGGGGGAGGGAACAGGGTGGCCCTGGAATCCTACTGCAGAGAGTCCCAGGAGCTGGAGTGAGAAAGGAAAAAGATGTACTTGAGTGAAAGGATGGTGGGCATGTTTCAGTACATTGACGAAGAGGAAAGAACTGGTCGTAACTATGATGAACATGCAAATAACTTTAATATAAAACATGTGACATTGTCCAGAGAAGGCTGCAAAGGTGGCAGGGCGTCGGGCAGCCCTGCGGTGGTGGTGCCTCTGGAGAGGGGCCTTATCCTAGCAGCTTTCCATGGAACTGAGATGTGAGGAAGTCCCTACGCACAGGGGACGAGTCCCAGACTTTGCTGGAGTCAGAGACCTGGCCTAGGTCTGACTATACTTAGCTGAAGGAATTGACAAGTGACTGAATATTTTGGGCTTTCCTTCCCCTGGGGGACAGAACAGACGTGAAAGGTCCTGTAAGTGTGTGTGTGTGTGTGTGTGTGTGTGTGTGTGTGTGTGTGTGTGTGTGTGTGTTGGAGGGAATTTTGATGCATAGCCCGCTAGAGCTAGACCACACAGTGAGGGGTCGCAGAAGATCTGGGTCTGGATTTGTGTTCCAGGCCCTGAGGGCTAAAGCTGGCAGTGTCATCCCGTGGGCCACAAAAGCAGGAAGAGGGCAAAGGAAGTGCTAACCCAGTGTCCACTAGATTTTCCTGGAGCACGGACCCCCACCCTGGAGGCAGAGGCTGAACTCTGTCCTTGCCTGGCCCAGGCAAGATGGGGAGGCCCCGCCGAAGGCTGCCCTGGCTCCTGGCCCCTGTCCTGCAGCTGGGCAGGCCCCATATCTGGACTCTCAGACAGGGAAATCAGTCTTAGAATTCTTTTAGCAACAATAACAAACACGATCAGAGAATCAACAAACATTGGGAGCTTTGCGTTTCCAAGTTGGAAGGGACCTTATAAATAAACAGTCTCGTCCAACACACCACCACCCATTGCACGGATCATTTCCCAGCATTCCTGCCATATGGTTAGCCTGTCACTATTGGAAATGAATGAGATCTGCCCTTTCCCACGCACCTACTACATGCCAGGTACTGTGCTAAGCGTCGTCCATCCGTCTCAAGTGATCCCTGTGCACCCCAGGGGTGGAGATAATGGCTGGAGACTTTACACTGTGTGATAGGTTCTAATGCTGTTTCTGAGGCTGAACAGACCTGGGTTAAACCTCACCCGCCAGATGTGTGGACCTCTCTGAGCCTCAGTTTCCCTACCTAAAAATAGGGATAACAGTTGCACAACTTCACAGGTTGTTGAGAGGTGTACACAGAGTGCCTGATACATGGCCATGGCCATTATTAGAGTAATAATTATCCCCATTTCATAGATGTAGAATTGAGGCTCAGAGGTGATTGTCCCGGATCACCCAGCCAGGGAGAAGTTGTACTGCACAATCCCAGAGCTCCACTTGCCCGAACAACCACACGCAGTGTGACCTGAGAGCTATTTAGATATCAGATCCCTGAGCCTCATTTCAGCCACACTGAATCTGAGTTTTTGGGTTAGAATCTGTTCTTTTAAAAAGCCTCCCCCAGGCAGTTGTGAGGCTGCTGGAACCATTAGACTGTAACTTCCCAGGACCTCCGCTGTGCACACTTTCGGGGACAGGGAACTCACTACCTCCATGGCAGTCTGGTGCACATGGATGAAACATTCCTTAAGTCCCAATGCCAGAGCAGAGAGAAACCCTCTCATTTGGGTCACTTAATCCAAGGCTCTCCCCACTATGCTCACTCCTAAAGAGCCGGTGGGGGCGGGGGAAGGGGGCTCCCCACCCTCCCACCACCTACTGACACTAGCTTCTAGCCCAGAGAGTTATTTATTAGGTAGCTGGGGGCGGTGGCCCCCATCAGACACCTGTTACAGGAGCCTGGACTTCCCCTTTAGCTCCAGAGTCCCAGGGGCCTGTAAATCATTGATCCCAGGCCCTCTCCCTGCCCGGACACTCTCACCGCCTCCCTGCTTCCTCCCTCCTGGGCTCCTGGTTGGCACAGGTGCTCACAGGAGGGGGAAGGGAGGGTGGCTTGGGACATTCAGGAGTTCTGGCCCAGAGCTGGGACTGGAGCCCAGGGCTCCTGACTTTTGTCGAAAATACAGATTTACATCTGCACATGGTAAACATGTAAACATCTCTAAGACTCACCTCCTCTCTGTGCCTCCCCTCCCCCCCCGCCTCCAGTCCCCTCCCAGAAGCAGCCCCGGCTTGCTAATGATTTCTTGTACATTCTTTCGTAAAGAACTCTATAGGTTCCCTTATGATTGTATGTGTGTGTATTCCCCCCATTTTTATACAAAGTGGCGTACTACTCTAACAATGTCTTGCTTTCTTTTTACTGAACAACACGTCTTAGAAATTGCTTCATATTGGTACATACGGAGCTTTCTAATCGCTTGTGAATGCCTGCGTAATGCTCCCCTTCATGGATGTGCCAGCTCTTATTTAACACATTCCCTGTCGTAGGCGTGGACATTGTTTTTGTTTTTGTGTTACTCCAAACAGCTACAGCTTTGGGCATTTATCTGTGGGTAAGGGGTCTATGGGTGTTCAACAAGGCTGGACATCACCAAGTTGGGCTCCAAGGAGGTTGCTCCAATGGTCACTCCTGGGACAATATATGGGATTCCTCGGTTCCTGGACCATAAGGTGTGATAGCAAACACTGTGTTCTTTAGCAGAGCGATTTTCTTAGGGGGAGGGGGGAACTATGCATTTGGAGCAGTTCCATCAGATAGATGTTACCCAGTAGGTTCCTGAGCCCAGCAGCTCCTCTCCTGGGTCCAGAGTTGGGGGTGGAGGTCAGGGCCTGTGGGCTGGGTCTTTACTGGCAGCTTTGCTAGAACCGAGAGTGATTATGCATCTAGAGCCTTATCTCCATTCTAGTGCCACGCCACCCCCCTACCCCCACTCTGGAAAGAGCTGGGCTGGAGGTCAGGATACCTGATCCCAGGTTCCTATCATTACCAGGCAGGATGGCGTTCAGCAAGGGCTCCTTTTGGAGCCTCAGTTTCCCCCATCTGTGAAATGGGTGTGATGGATCCCGCCTGCTGATGAGACAGGATGGGAGTGAGGACTGGGTGCCTGAGGGAACAGGTGACTTCATAATCACCGCTTGTCAGCTTGTCATCTCTCGGGCTGAGCGCTGGGTGGGCAGGGAGCCTCATCCCCCACCTCAGGCTGTGAGTCTTCTGGGCAATGTCAAGGACCCCCAGCCTGCAGACCCTCTACCCACAGCCCAGGGCTCCCAGGGGCCTGCTCTCACCATGGGCTGCCCCCATCCCCACTTCCTCAGAGATACAAGCAGGTGGTGGTCTGCTTTGTGAATGCCGCCAACGCTTAGGGGCACTTAGGGGCTTCAGGGCAGACTCTGCAGATCCTAAACTTGTTGGGTGAGAAATCTTGAAGGGAGAATGGGAAGTGAGAGCTCTGGGCCAGGTGACATGGCCTCGAGCAAGTCCAGGCCGGCCTGGGGCATCGGCCTGGGGCATCGGCCTGGGGCATCGGTGACCCTGACTGCACAGAGAGGCTGGACTAGAAGGACTCACCAGGCCTCTCTCATTCCATTCTCTGGCAGCTGTGTAACCATCCTGAGCCTCGATCTCTCCATCTATAAAATGGGAGGAGGCTAACCTCCCACGACCACTTCTGGCACTAGTCCAGTGAACCCGGGAGGGCTGTGGATTCAGAGCTCTGCTGGGCTTTGGTGCCGGTGGCGTTAAGCAGAACTGTTTTTGAGCTGGCGCAGAATTTTCTAGGCCAAGGAGGGGCTCCATCTGGACCCAGGCCTTAGCAGCCACTCCCTTGTCCCCTTCCTGGGCCAGGCCTGGCTGAGGGCCGAGGTTGTCCCGTGCTGCGTTGGGCAGTGGGATGTGGAAGTGTCCAGTACGGTTCCGCCGCTCTGGCAGGAAACCCAAGGAGCATCTGCTGTCTCCCATTCTCCACAAAACCATTTGGCTCTTGAGAAGCCCAGCGCTGTCCTGCCAAGCTACGTGGGTTTGGTAGAGGAGGCGGCTGGAACTGGTGGGGAGGGGGAGTTAGGGCAGAAGTGCTGAGGGGTAGGCAAGGCCAAAGCTCTGACCCAGAGGTGAAGGCCCAGCTGCTGTGGGAGCACTGGGATGAGGTGGGAGGGAATCAGTGGTTATCCAGAGACCCACCGTGCCCTGGTGGGATGCATGTGTGGGTCCGAAAGTGCTTGCGTGTGCCTCCTATTTATAGCCATGTGCTCAGCTTCTTGCAGAGGAAACTGGTGTTTAGTCAGGCCCCCACACCAGCCAGGCCAAGCATGACTCTTAATATTCTCTCCAGACGGACCTCTGATCCCAGCCCCAAAGAAGCCCTGACATTAACCCCAGTTGGTCCTTGAATCCAGTTTCTGGCCCCAGGCTGAGCCCCAGGCAGAAGCCAAGACACCACCTTCTCTCTCCCGGGTTAGTGCAGGTCTCTCTGCGCTTCCCACTTCCTCTCCGCCGATCTGTTCTTCTTCATGCGGCAACCGGAGTCATATTAAAATCTACATCAGACCTCGTGTCTCCTCTACTCAGAGCCCTGCAATGGCTCCCATCCCAGACGCAGTAAAACCCAGAGTCCTTTCCATGGCCTGCAAGGCCCTGGGTAACCTGCCCTGCTCCCTTTTCTCACTGCACCCCCGCTGCACCTCACTGCTTCTCACACATGCCAGATGTCAGGCACGCTTCCGCCTCGGGGCCTTACTTGCTGTTCCCTCTACCCTGAGCCCTGGATTTTTTTCATTTTGCTCACCTGTGTACCCCAGTGCTTGGCTCACAGCAGGAGCTCAGTAAATATTTGTGGACTAAGCAAAGTCACTCCTGCTCTGTGCCCAGGCACAGGTGGCAATGTGGATGGCTCCAGGCAGGCCGGTCCCCAGCCCCTGGTGCATCCCCATAGCTCGGGGCTTGGTGTTCAGGTCTAGGACCTCTTGAGGTACCTGCCAGGTCCCGAGGGCCACCAGCAGCTGCATTCGACAGGAATCGAGGTGCCATATACCCAGGATTGCCCCAGCAAGCTTCCGCCTCTGCTGCAGTGGCCTCGCCCCTGCTCTCTTCTGCACAGGAAAAGGAACAGATACACATTTCATTCATTCTCAACCTGCTCTTACTACCAGGTTTTTCTCACCCACGTCCGTAGTGTTCATCACTTGTGGCCTGAGGACCCTGAATCAGAACCACCTGGGGAACTTATTAAAAATGCATTTCTACCCCCAGGCTTTCTGACTCACAGGTCAGGAATGCCCTGGCAAGCAGTTGTTTTTCCACAAGCTCCCAGAGTGTCTGTTGTGCAGCCACATCTGGAAGCTGCTGGCGTTATAAAGCTGGAGAGCTGGCAATCCAAGTAACCCCAACTCCACCAGCGCTTGCTGTGTAACCCTGAGCCGGTTGCTTCCCCTCTCTGAGCCTCAGCGCCTCCCATATGGGCCTGACGTAGTGCTTGCCCCTCAGGTTGGGAGCCTGTGCGCCTGAGCCTAGGGGAATGATTGTCACCCAAGGGCTGGGGTAGACCCTGCCTCCCCATCACAGGGTCTCCTCTTCGGGAGACTGGGGGAGCCCTGCCTGGCTCTTTCGCAGACTCCTCCTCACTACTCACCTCCTTCTGGCCCCTCTGATTGTCAGGTAAGACCCGGACCAAGGACAAGTACCGTGTGGTCTACACAGACCACCAGCGCCTGGAGCTAGAAAAGGAGTTCCACTACAGCCGTTATATCACCATCCGGCGGAAATCAGAGCTGGCCGCCAATCTGGGGCTCACTGAACGGCAGGTGTGTGCGGAGTCCCTCAACCTTAGCCACAGGAACAGTGCTGGGAGTCTGGCTTCCAGGCTGAGGGCAGATTATGGAGCTCAGTCAAGGGAGGAGAAGAGAGAGGTTGAATCTCCTTGCCATGGTCACACAGCACAGCAAAAACTGAGCTACTGCCAAATCCTCCTCCTCCGCAACAAAATCCAATATCCCTGACCCCCAATGGGAAAATAGGAAATCTAATTAGCTATAGGCTACAGCAAGCTATAATCCGCACAGTTTAAATCCGGAGGAGGGAGCAGTCAGAGGGAGAACATGGAAGGCTTCCCGGAGGAGGGGTGTTGGAGCATGGCTTTGGAAAATGGGGAGGAAGAAGGTTACAGAGGAAGTTGTCTTGAGAGCAGGGGAACAAGTTCTGGAGAGGGGGGCGAATGTGTTCAGGGTCCATGAATGGTCTGGGTGGCTGGCGCAGGAGGGAGGCCGCAAAGGCCACATCAAGAAAGGAGAGTTCAGCTCTCCTCCCGCGCTTCCTCTCATTCTGTCATTGGGTCTCTGCACCACCTGTCTCTATTCTCGAAACCACAGGTTAAGATCTGGTTCCAAAACCGGCGGGCAAAGGAGCGCAAAGTGAACAAGAAGAAGCAGCAGCAGCAGCAGCAGCAGCAGCAGCCCCCGCAGCCACCACCGCCAGCCCACGAAGTCACCCCAACTCCAGCCGGACCACCCCTGGGGGCCCTATGCCCCAGCTCTGCCAGCCTCCTGAGCACTGCCTCCCCAGTGCCTGTCAAGGAGGAGTATCTGCCATAGCCCCCTGCCCAGCCTGGTGGGCTGGGAACCTGGGACTCAGATGCTAGGAAATGTGGCTCCTGTGGGGGGCCCAGGAGGCCTGATCTGAGTCCCAGCCCTGCCACTGATCTTCTGGGTAACCTTGGACAAGTCACCCACCCACTCAGCCCCTTGGCCCATCTATGCAGTGAGCCCATTGGATAGGGACCTTTTCCAGCCCTTGTATTCTAGACCTCAGGGGCATACGGGAGCCCAGGGTGGGAGGTCTTAATCCCCAGAGGGCTGGGCAATGGGGCCAAGATAAATCCCCAGGTCCCACCTCCTTCTCCATGTGTTTAAGGATGGAAGGCTGCTGTAGGGATTAGACTGACCTGGAGAAAGGAGATGGAGCTGGGGGAAGATCGAATGTTCGCAGACCATGACCTGTGGGGAGGAATGTGTTCGGCTCACACCTGCCTCTTCCTGCAGCCTCACCTCTACCCACCCCCATC